>OY796881.1:2826127-3426127 GCA_963680785.1 Diplosoma virens | reverse complement strand
CTCTGTTCACTCTGTTGTTTCCTTGGGAAAGACACTTAACGACATTTTTTCCTGCTTGGTGGTTTTGGCAAGTACGGTAGATCTAAATATCACTCCTATTTCTATTAAATTTCAAGCGGACAATACCGGTAATATCTTTTCGTTTCTGGAAGCAGGTTGGGGTAATTGCTTACCCTATTAATTAGCACTGCCGTTGCTTTCCTACAAGTTAGGAGGATAAATATAGAGAAAAAGAAAGAAAAAGTATTAATTTAATTATGTAATATAACAAGAGTAAATATTAATATTATTTTGTAGTTTTTCTCAGTTTTTTAAATTTAGCTTTGAATCTTATTAGGTTTTAATTGATTTAATCTTTGTTATTGATAGAGGTTGGCCTAGCATTTTTTAAAGCAAATTCAATTTTTTAATGCCCAAAGTTGTCACAAGTTTTGGGCTTAACATGTTTTGCTATTCTGGGTTAACATAGAATTTTTGAAAAATTTAATCTTCTGGCAACATTTATAAAAGTCCACAAATAAAGCTCAAAAATAGTAACAATTAAGCTTTTTTTGGAAATCTTTTAATATCATTCAGATTGTAAACCGAGAGTTTATTTATTTATTTATTTTTATTATTTTATCTCTATATTTATCCTCCTGACTTGCAGGAAACACGCTATACATTAGGGCAAGCAGTTACCCTGACCTGTTTCGGAGATGCCAAGATATTGCTGTCCGCTTAAAATTTTTTATTTTGGATTTTAGTTTTATAGAGATATGACTGAAATATAGAACTGCTTGCAACACCGTTAAACAGGGAAAGTGCCGTAAAAAGTCTTTCCCAAGAACACAACCAAATGGCACAAGTGGGTTTTTGAACCGTGATCATGGTAATCACCAGCACGTCGCTCTAATCACTCGACCACGCCGAGAATATTAAAAGTGTTGAAAGCCGCATGCTTACTGTCTGCTTA
This sequence comes from Diplosoma virens, assembly GCA_963680785.1. Taxonomy (NCBI): domain Eukaryota; kingdom Metazoa; phylum Chordata; class Ascidiacea; order Aplousobranchia; family Didemnidae; genus Diplosoma; species Diplosoma virens. The sequence goes on along the minus strand of OY796881.1, from coordinate 3,425,172 downwards.
CAATTCATGTCTTTTCTAACATCTGGTTGTTAGTGTTCGTAATGCACATTGTTGTTCTTTTGAGTGCAGCTATGTGTTGTTAGAAGCCACTAATCTTAAGAATTTTAATATTAATTTGTTGTGATTCAAGTTGAAAACTTTTAAAACTACAATGTTAACCACCAAGTATAAGAGCTTATGCATTGTAAAAGTACGCCATTAGTTGAATGCTTTTTTTTTTTTGTTAAAATGATAGATGAATTTTATTTATGGTGATCTCTATTAAGTAATTGCTGAATACAATTACAGGATGCTATTTTTTTCAGTTTGATTGTACATTGTACATTATTGAGGACTTTGTTTATCATTTAAGACTGTTGTCTTTTATTGCAATGCTAGAAATTTTTTTAATAATAATTGTTATCGTCGAGTTATTAGATGTTATTTATTCTAGTAAAATCAGTGGTAATGTATGACATTGTTAAAAATTAAAGTTTAAACAATTTTTATATTTTGTAACAGTTAAATCCTTCTGTTAATGCTTTTCAACGAAAATTTGTCAATGAAGTTAGAAGATGTGATGAAATGGAAAGAAAACTTTGTATGTATACGTAAAAGTATTTTTTTACAGTTTTATTTATACGCATCTACCATAAAAATGATTTGTTTTCTGTATTGATTTTAAAGCCTATGTTTAAAAGTTTAAACTTGGATGTTTTTTTTTGTACGGATCAATTAAAGTCTTAAAGCAGGGTGCAAAAATTTTTGTTAAGTTTGGTTGTGTGTAAAAATTTTTGTAGCACATACATTTTAACTTTGCCATTCTTTATACTTATACATATTACAATAATTGAAATAAAGATAACTTTTAGTCATGAAATATGCTATTTATGTCTTACCTCTAGTCTATATATTTATAGATGAAAATAGTGCAGGTTAAATCCATTCACACACGCACACACACACATGCACACGCACACACACGTCTCTTCCCACTTGATGCATGTTACAGGCTAATATTTTCATTTAATGCCGAGTTTTGACCGAAGCTCCACTGAGGCCGATAAGAAAACTGTTAAAAAGATTTAATATATTTTTTACCCGGCAGCAAAAGTTGGGACATGTCCGTAAATCCGCAATTCAATTTTACGAATATTTCCAGTAATTCGTTTGACTTATCATACCACTATAAAATTTTTTTAACCGGCAACAAAAGTACGGATACATTCGTAAATGTTTTTACGTACAATTTTCGTAAATTCTACCGATATTTCCTGTAATCCATTTTACGTGTCACTCCAGTAAAAAAATATGCTGTATTTTACTTCGCAGCAAAAGTTCGGCCATAGACGTAAATATCTTTACCTATAATTTCTGTAAATTCTACAGATATTTCCAATAACCTATTTTACGTGTCTCGGTAGTAAAAAAGTTTGCTGTATTTTATCTAACAGCAAAAATTTTGACAAAGACGAAACTGTTTTATGTACCATTTTTTTAATCTAAGAGCAAGGATATTTTTGTCACTGATTTTTCGTTTACGTATCCTGGCAAAAAATATTTGCATTAGGTTTTTCAGTAAAACTTTCTGCACAATTCGATATTTTGATTAAAATTTTAACCAGCCAATATAACACAGTGTTAGAAATTACAAATTGGTTTGTATCGAAATCTATTTGATTATACCTATGACAGCAAAAATACTGGCAGCATAACTTAAATCTTTTTAAACAAATTTATTTATGGAAATATGTAGATAAAAGCAAAGATAAGGAACACGGCTGATATATTTTACGTGATTTTCACTGGCAATTTTTTATCGTTATAAATTCCATCTTTTTTTTTGTATTTGTAAGTAACTAGTTGTACGGTTACCAAATATAAGAGCTTTAAGTTTGTTAGGTTGTTTTTGTAGGTAATATATAAAATAACTAATACTAATATATAATAACTAACACCAGATTGTTTTTGTAAGTAAACTAGTTGTACACGTTATAAACTGTAACTTTTGCGTCGTTACCACTAACAGCACCACTCAGATACTTGGTAAAAGCAAAATGGAATATCGCAGAATTACTGCTCTGTACTTCCTGTGGTTACTTTTCCTTTTTTTAAATAGTATCTTTATGATACAATCAAGTTGATTTTTTTCTGAACTGTTTTTCTCAAAACAAACATCACAAAATCAATTTAAACAAATAAATTTGTTCATCTACGAATTTAGATTTAAATAGCCAGACAAACAATAATTTTTTTCTCAAATGATTCTCCAACAAAACCCCATTTCAGTTTAGTTTAGTTCTTTTTGTGAAGCCTTTTCGATCAATAAAACAATTGATTTGCCAAGCTTGCATGGTAATTTTCAATTGGAACTCCATCGACTACATTACGAAAAGATGTAGATTATCGATTAACAATTGCATAAATTATCTAAAGTATTTTATTTTACCAGAATATCTAATGTTGGTAATCTAAATTAAAATTTTCATTGTCATTAACCTATTTATCATGACGCATTTACAAATTTACAATTTTTCATTTTTCAACATAATAAAGTAAGTCAGTGAAATTTGCGTGTTTAACTGTTTATTGCTCTTAGCCAAAGAACTTTTAAAAATTGGAGAAGAAAAAAGCACTAATCACGTGAATGATTCTGATTGAGTGGAATAGAAAAACAGGTTGTTTTTACGAAAAATCATCGTAAATTTTACTGAGAATTTTAGTAAAAATGTTTTACAATAGAAAATTGCTGCGAATTTTTTTACAGTCAAAACTCAAAAGTCATTGGCAGTAACAAGGTCAATAAGAAATTATTCATGAGATGCAGTGTAAATATTTTTTCCTTTTAGTTCGCTTCCAAAATTTCGTCTTTTGATTTAAGGTTTTTAACTAAAATAAAGAACTTTTCTCTTGGCTTTCACTTTTCATACAAAACAATTAGGACTGCTTACTAATACCACCAAGCAGGGGAAGTGCCGTGAAATGTTTTTCCCAAGAATACAACAGAATAGCGCGAGTAGGTTTTGAACCGTAACGGCGTTGAGTGCCTTCCCATCAAGTACGACCCTCTTAACCACTCAAACACGCTGCTGACTAATGTAAAATAAGGTGAAAACCATTTTTTTGCTTCTCACTTTTTTTTAGGCTTAATTCTCTTTAATTCAATAAAGTTTACTTTATTTAACTTTATTTTAAAAGTTTTTACTTTTAAATTATATTTTATATTATATTTTAAGTTATATTTTAAAAGTTTTTAACTGTTTTAATACAACTGTAAACCTTTAACCATCATTCTTTACGGAGGTTTTTTAACCCCCAAATCTCCCTCTTTCGCGCATACGCCTATGAATTCATAGATCACAATATTTTAACCGGCTGTTGAACGGATCCTGGGGAGCGTGGTCGAATGTTTAGAGGGTGGTGAATTTAATCAAAACAGCTACGGTTCAAAACCTACTCGCGCCATTCTGTTGTGCCCTTGGGAAAGATACTTAACGGTACTTTTCGCTGCTTGGAGATCTTGGCAAGCGATTCTAAATTTCAGTCATAGCCTATCTCTTTAAAAAAACTAAACAACCAAAATAAAAAAATTAACCGGACAAAAATTTCTTGGCATCTCCGAAAGCTGGGCGAAGTAATTGTTTGTTCTACGTATGGCGTCTCTTTCGCTTTCCTGCGAGGCAGGAGAATCAATATAGAGATGAAAATAAACAGACTATGAGGGTGGGCAAACGTTGTGATTCAGAGAACCACCACCTCTTCACTTATGTAAATAATCGCGGGCCATAATTAATGAATATATAAATATGGTGTTCAAATTATTGCATGCATAAATTGTTTTGCGATGCATGAATTTATTAATAAAATCGGTCAACTTTCAATTTATTATAGCAAATAAAAGTTAAAATTTAATCATTCTATTTGAATAAGAAACTGATGATGACAAATAGAATCATTCTATTTGAATAAGAAACTGATGATGACCTTTATAGGTCGAAATCGATTTTTCATAATAATACAGTTGGTTTTTAAATTTTAACTTTTATTTGCTATAATAAATTGAAAGTTGACCGATTTTATTAATAAATTCATGCATCGCAATTTGATCAGTTAAATAAAATCGTCAATGTAACTTTACTGAAAGAAGGGTAATAGATTTCTGATAAAAAAACTTTAACATAAATTGTTTTACAATAAAAACTTGTTTGCTTCGTTTAGGAAAATAATACATAGAATTAAAGTAATGACTTTTTGTGGGGGGAAGCTTTCGATCCAAGTTAACATAGAGTATATTCGGAATAATCATTTAAATCAAAGAAAACACCAAAAAAGTTTTATCACTGTAATTTGCACCGATTGCGGCGCAGGAGGTACTTGCAAAAATTTTGTCTCCCAGCTTGTAAAAGGCCAGGCACCCGATGGGGTCCTAACTGTTAGGGATTTAAGAATTGCATGTATTTAGGATTAACGATTTAAGATTAGAATTTAATCCTGACTAATCCTAACTGCATTCCTGCCGTATCAAACTCAAAAAAATTAGAAATAAAATTTTATTTATCGTGTCTTAGGCCATATTCTTGGCATTTACGGGTCATATTTTGCACAGTAGCTATTGTATTCCACTTCATTACCCGCTTTTAGTCGTATCTCCGAGCAACTTTGTCGTTAACATAGTATTATCACTATTGGAGAGTCTAATTCTAAATCTACGCACTTCAAGGTGTTTTAAACTGACTATTTAAAAACTTTTACTTCTGGTTCACGTTAAAGTCACTTTTTTACTCTCATTTAATCTATTTTAAAACACCCATTAGTAAAATATATTGTCTGTGACACTCTACATTCAAATCAAGGTCCGAAACAAGCATTTGAAATTTTTTTTTAACGCAACTTTCGGTAGGTGCACTAAATTTTTTAAATTCCGAAGCGCTTACGTTTCTGAATTATAAAATTCATCACAGCCATACTTTATTTTAAGGGCGAAGGATACAATTTTGCTAAAGTTGCCACATTATGAAGCTATATCAGTGCCAAAATTATTTTGGACTTAGTGTTTTATTATTATTCTGAAAATGTTACAGTTTAAAAGATAAATTAGTTTTTTTTACGTCACTGCAAATCCCGTTCGCACACGAAAGTTTTTTGGCCGCGTGGTGTAACGGCGTGACCGCAGTTTTGCACCCCTTCAAATAAGCAATTATATGTGTAATTGTTTTTTAATTGTAGGTTATCTTGAGGCTGAATTGCAAAAAGATGAGCTTCCGATAAATGACACTGGTGAAAACCCGCCTGCACCTCTGCCGAAAGAAATGATTGGACTTGAAGTAATGTCTTATTCCACTTTAGTTTGTTGCGCAGGGCTGGAAAAAGATTCCAGTTCAATAAATTTCTTATTTTTATTTAAAGTTTTGTTCCAGCTTGATATAAACCAGGGTCTCCGAAACTTTTAGTTCACCGGTACCGTTTGGCCACTTTCGCAGGTTTGCATGTATGCAGTTCGCCCAAAATTTTGTGACGTTTCTCTAAAAAATTTTTGTCCAAAATCAACTTGATCTCTAAAAAAAAGGTCTTCACTTAGATTGAGCCATAAATTTTCCTGATTTTTGTCAAAAATCAACTTGATCTCTAGAAAAAAGGTCTTCCTTTTTCATTGCCCTGTTAAACGTAATTGCTTTCTACTGGATTTAAAATTTCTGAACATTTCAGTCTATTTTAAACATTTTTCCGGAGACCTGATTTAACTTAAATCATGATATTCTCTTACATAGTGATGTGCCCCCTGAGATGCCTAAATGTACCCCGGTTTGGGAACCCCTGATATAAACCAATACTGTTCCAGCAATGGTATAAATTAGTGCCAAGCAAATCTTATGCACTCGCAGCATATTAAAAGATTTTCGAAATTCCGTGGCACCCTTCAATTAAAATGATGACCTTTTTTTATGATTGGAAAATTTATAACGCTCACTTTTATCTGAAGTGTCATTTAGTATTTAAAAAAACAAAAAATTTCAATTTTTAGCCTTTTTGTGAAGAACTTTTCTTTGGTTTTTCTCTTGATTTCCAACCTTGGATTGTTAGTAACATGCATCCCAGCAAAGAGGCTATAAAAACAAGCGAAAATCAAAAAAGTCTTCACTCTTCACTACACAAAAAGACGGAAATTGAAATTTCTGTGCCTTTTCGGGCACGTAAATTACACTGCAGATAAAAGTACGCATTGCAGATTTTGCAAAGACAAAAAAAGTTGTCAAAATTGTTTGTCAGTTCTAATCCAGCTGTGGTAAAGATCAAATTTCAGAAAAAGTCAACTTTTTGCGGCTCACTTATTCGTCTTGCGGCACTGTGATTGCGAAGCATTGGTATAAATGATAAAGTGATAACTTAAATGTAACTGATTCTTGTTAAACATTATTGCTTTTAAATTTGTTTTAGTCTTTTATAAAATCAATATAAACCATTTCTTATTTAAAACAACTAATATATCTCCGATTTTTAACGCAATTGCAGTCGAGTGGAAGATCATGATGCATTGATGTTTGGGTGCAGTGGAGGACATAATTTTTGTTGCGTACTGGTTTGACAGCTGTGACATTCTTGGGTGTTGTGTTGTGATAATTTGTTTTATGTAAGTAGTTCTTAAAAATTTCGATCTGTCACCTTATGGTTATTGAAGTTTAGTATGTATGGTTTATGGTAGTTATTGTTTTAATAGATTTGATTCAGCTGGGTGTCTTGTTTAAAATCCTGGCGTTATACAAAAGCAAAATTTTTTTCAGCAAAAGTTTGAAAATCTTGAAAACAACTTGCGCGAAGTGAGTTCCAATTGCGAAAAACTTGAACTCAATTTTCGTGAGCTCAACGAATATAAACACGTCTTAATCAGAACACGGCAATTCTTTGATGAAGTAAGTGAAGTGAAATGTTATAATTGTAAACATCTATTTAAAAATTTTATGTTTAGAATTTTTTTGTAACCATATTAGGCTTTATTCGACATCCTCATGTTTTTCGAATTCGAGTTTTTTTGCGATTCATCGTGCTCATATAAGGTTTTCTTGAAAGCTGAAATGCTGCCTGAAAGAGTAGCACACATGGCATATTTACTGAAGCGTAATACTCTATTGAATTGCGAATGCGACCAATTTAAAATAAAGTTTGTAAAATGGCAGGTACAAGTGACTACAAATTCGTTTCTCGAGAGACAATTTCAAATCTTCAATTTATTTACTTGTATAAGCTGTTTTATTTCTATAATTTCTTTGAGTCGCACTTAACGTTAATAATTAGATTGTGGAAAGATGTAATTGCCATATAATATTGCACAATTACTTAATCTACTTTGGTGAACGTTGTTTTTTGTTGAAATTGTATTCTCACGTTGTAGCTCTTCGTTTACTTTGTTTCCGGTTACTAGTCAAATTCATTCTGAGTGATCAAACCGACCCCGTGCTTAGTAAACAAAATCATTAGATTCTCAAAGCGTTTACTAACTCTTTTGAAAACAAAAATAGCTTTTTGAGATTTGATGACATACTTTCTGCTTTTGTCAAATGCCATGAGGATTCGTCAGTGAATCAGTTATACTTCAGAATTTCAGAAACGTTTTTCCACGTTTATATTTTAAGACATTGCGTTAAATAAACTTTAAAATGCCTTTTTGTATGTTTGAAAAATTTTTTTTGTGCTTCGTTGCTAGTTAAAAATGTGATAAGAAAAACTTTGCCCTTTAAAATGTTTTTTACGAAATACTCATACGTCATCCTTTCAACTCGGACTGTTGTTTCATCACATTCCAATTCCCCGACAGCATTGTTGCAATATTTTCGTTTTTTCGTTTAGTTAATTATAAAGTTTCACTCACAAGGAGTTTAGTTTAATTGTAATTACTATTGGTTTGCTTGTAATTATAGTAAAACTAAAGTAGTTTAACTATAATTTAATACTACTATTAGTTTAACTTTAACTAAATGGCGATTACCGATTTTCTAATAAGAAGCAATGCATTTATTATACAGGGTGTTAAAAAAAATTTGACATCGTTTGACATGTAAATACGTATTACAGAAACTGCATAATCAAATCAAATGAAATTCAACAGGGTTAGTGTTGAGCTGAACAAAATTTATTCCTGTAAATTTGAATAAGAAATTCAAAGGCACATGAATACCATGAAAGGTTTTACAAATGTTTAATATGCGCACCGCCTGTGACACGGCACACGTGAAATGGATACTCTAGCTCAGTGATTCCCAACCGCGGCTCCGAGAGCCGCATGCGGCTCCCAGCTAGCCTTCTTGCGGCTCTCCTTGACCTTTGAAAATCCCACAAAAAATATTAAAAAGTCTAATTGTAATTCAAAAATTATTCTTGCTTGGCTTGGAGGCTTTGAAAAGAGTTTGTACTTCATAGTTAAGATTAGAGGCAAGGAAAGTTGTGAAAAGGCTGCTATTGTTACATCACTGTTTTCTCAAAGCAATTGTAGCAACTTCGTCGCTTCAAAGCAACTAGAATAATCAGTCAACCGTAAACAGTGAAATTACATAAGAAGCACAAGTGGAAAATATCTAGCAATCTACCGTTAATATGTAAGAAGTCTCAACAGCAATATAGGCCGATCGGCTTAGTACGATGCATCGCCATCAACCGGGCGCGTCCATTTTTAAGCAGTACCTCACGCAGCACCGTCGCATTCCACTTACTTCTACACAATTTATCATAACTTTCTAGTCTAGTTGAACAAACAGCAGCTGCATTTAAGGTAAAACCTAGCAGCAGCTGTCCAGTTGTTCTCGATTCTATTCTATTTTTGTGAAGTTTCTATTGCAGTTAATCTAAAAGTTGATTAATTAATCTAAAATTCTATTGCAGTTACTGCCGCTATAAAATTGTAATAGGATAATCAGCCAAGCGTTTAAGATTTAAATTTTAGATATATTCAAGCCTAAAATTATGTCAAATCAGCATTCAAAGAAATCACGTAGTCTTCAGCAGGAAAATCGGGTTTTTCAAAGCGATTGGGAAGAAAAGTATTTTCAAATTGAGGTAGACAACAAAGCTCATTGCCTTTTGTGTCCTGTGGTGATAAGTAGTGTAAAATCTTTTAACATTAAGAGGCACTACGAAACTCATTCTACAAAATATGATTGCTACCAAGGAGAATCAAGGAAAAGGAAGTTGGAATCTCTTAAGTCGGCACGGAATAAGCAAACAAATATGTTCAAGGCTAGTACTGAATCTGAAGATATTACCAAAACATCATACAAAGTGAGCCATCTACTTGCTCGTAGTATGAAACCATATTCGGATGGTGAAATTATGAAGCAGGCGATAGTTACATTTGCAACAGAATGCTGTTCAAGTGCCATACAACAAAAGGCCAAAAAGTTGCAGCTGAGTAATACTACGATAACTCGGCGCATTGAATGTATATCAAACGACCAACACGATCAGCTTCTTGAGAAGTCAAAAAATTTTGTGTGCTACTCTGTCGCACTTGACAGCTCAAAAGACCTCACTGATATAGAGCAATTAGTTGTGTTTATAAGGGGAGTCATGCCGGATTTTACGATTTACGAAGAATATCTCACTTTGCGTTCTATTCATGGCTCAACTAAAGGAACAGATATATTTCGTGAATTTCGTGCTACTCTTGAAGAAGCACATTTGGACCCATCAAAGTTGTTTGGAGTGGCAACGGATGGCTGCCCTTCCATGCTTGGAGCAAATCGTGGGCTTCAAGGGCTCATCAATAAATGGCGATACGAAAATCATCTTGCTCCAGTGACATGGCATCATTGTATTTTACATCAAGAAAGTCTTATTGCTAACTCACTCAACATGTCTAGTGTGATGGATGTGGTAACAACAACGGTAAACTGGATTAGAGCCAACGCACTTAATCATCGAAAGTTCAAGAAGTTTTTAGCAGATACTGAGGCTGAATATGGTGACGTAGTCATGTTCACAGCCGTACGATGGCTAAGCCGCGCTTCATGTCTCAAAAGATTCTATGAACTTCTTCCAGAGATTAAAATATTTGCTGAAGGAAAGAAAGACATCCCTCAGCTTGGCGACGATGTTTGGGTTGCTGATTTGGCGTTTTTTGTTGATATCACTACACACCTTTCTTCTTTAAATCGCGCTCTACAAGGCAATAACAAGTTTTGTCACGATTTGTATAGCACAGCAACCGCTTTTATTAACAAGCTTTGTCTTTGGAAAACACAGCTTGCAGGTGGTGTTACAGCACATTTTCCAACGCTATCTAATCATCGAACCAATGGATCATTTGATGCATACGACAGAATTATCAGTTGCTTGATTGATGAGTTCAACCGCCGCATTAACGGAATGAATTCTTTGTTGCCCATGATGAAAATGTTTTCAAACCCTATTGCAGTTAATGTGGCCATTGCACCCGATAATTTTCAAATGGAGTTGCTAGACATGCAGTCTGATATCGGGCTCAAGCAATTATTTCAAAGTGAAGACCTACTTGAATTTTGGAGTCGAGTTCCAGAGGGAAAGTATCCCAACTTGATAATCAATGCCCAGAAAAACGCCTCTGTATTTGGATCAAGTTACGTATGTGAAGCACTTTTCAGCAAAATGGTTAGAATCAAAAATCGATATCGCAATCGATTAACCGATGACCACCTCAAGCAGCTACTACGCACTGCATCTTCTGCTATTACGCCTCGCTTTGACAAACTTATTAAAGCTCAAAGCCAATGCCAAGTTGGACATTAAATTGATTTGTGTATTTTTTTGTTACTGTTGCTATTCGTTGATACGTGCTTTCATGCTTTATAATTTTCGTTATAATTACTTTAGTGTTTCATGCGGCTCCATACGTACTCTAAAATTTGAAATTTGGCCCCGACACTAAAAAAGGTTGGGAACCACTGCTGTAGGTCGTCAAGTTTATGAGTAAAAAGGCGAAATTTGTCCCTCGAAGAAGCCATCTCGTCAACTTGTGATTTAAGTGTTTTTGCTCTCGTTTCTGCGTTATTACGTTGATATATCATAATTCATGCACCTATCAATTTAGCTGATTAAAGTCGAGCAAATAGAAAATTAACATATTTATTATTTGTTTAAAGTACGTAAAGTGTTCAAAATCGACGCTTTCACTTAGTTCAAAACCAATGTTTAAGGCTCTGTTGACGCTTGGCGCATACGCTGGGCGTAACCTTGCATGTTTTTGCGTTTTTACATTTTGCGTCAGGGATAGGATAAATCTGAATTATTTTGTAAATTTATCTTGTTTTCTTAGGCAACTGTTTATCATCAGGATCAACAAAATTTATTTATGATAAACGAAGATTTAAATTCTCATTTATTACTCGATAGTGACACATCTTTCACGCAGTAAGTATTTTTTGTATAATGTGCCGGTCTCAATTCAAATATGGTGAAAACATTATGGAGTGTGTAGTGCTCGTAATAATTGGTTTATTTCTTATCTGTTGGTCTATCTGGTTTTTAGCTGAAGCGTAACTCAGCACGATTGACCTAATGACACTTCGCCAGAAGTTGTTTGACCCACAAAACAATGGCTTGAATTCGACAGACTAGCCGGCGTTTTTATGACTTGCAAAATTAGAAATCGTTCTTTTGTTAAAGTCTCGTGCCAATTTTATCGACGTTTGTAAATCACTTACCGTGAAACCTCTAATTTAACGCCACCCTGTCTCTTCAAGAAGTCGCCGTAAGCGATTTCTTTTTGCGGTGAAACTAACCCGAAATCCCTCTTTGAGCATCAGCATTAGCATGGAATAAAAAAAAAACAAGAGAAAATGGATCTCTGAAGAAGCGATAGTAACCGCAGGGGAATGCGGGTTAGTTGCACAAACAAAAATCGCTTACGGTGACTTTTGAAAAAACAGGGTGGCGCTCAAGTGGAGGTTTTACGGTATGTTGTCATTTGGATAAAGTCAAAAAGTTTTCGAGTTTTTCTTGAACAAGGTAAACGTTGATGTTCTTATGTATGTCGTGTAATACATAGTTGGACTGTATTGTTTATGGGCAGAGCATTATTTCCATAAGATTTAAAAAAAAAATACCCATAACGTCAACTGCATAGTCTGCAAGTATGTTTCGATACATAACTTTATATGATTTTAAAAATGACTTGTTTTGCTCGCTCGCGAAAAGTAGCGTGAAATACTTCTACTAATAATTAGATCTTTGATCCTTAATTAAGTTTAATTGTATTGTTTTGATGGAGCAAGCTTATTATTTATAATATGCCTAATCAGTGTATGAGAAACTGCCTAGTTCTGATATCTTTGAAGACAATATTTGTTAGTGAATAGCTGCTTGTGAGAGACTGATGGAGTGCGGACGGTCAACTTCGTGCTCTTACTCAGCCACGTCGTGCTGCACGTATACTTGAGATCATAAAATAAATAGAAGTTAATACTGGTGGAAAAACTGTTCGCACACTTATTAGACTTATGAATTTGTCTTAAAATTGATTTTGCATTAGAGGCATCAAATTGTTTTGTTCCGTATTATTGTTTTGCAATGCATCGTTACTGATATAAATCACCCATATGTAATTCTATATTTTATTTTTAGTAAAATTCTGTTGCTTTTAGGTTCATCTCTGGTGTTATTTCTAAAGAAAAATGTTTGGCCTTCGAGCGCTTTCTGTGGAGAGCGTGCCGGGGCAACGTCTATCTGCGCATAATTGATATAGAAGTCCCATTTAAAGACCCAGCCACGGTTTGCTGCCATCTTCCTCTTTCCATCCTACACTTTTCTAAAAATGCTTTTTGTAGGGTTTCTGGGAATGTAAATGTGCATTTGTTGTCTTCTTTCAAGGTCAGCAGTTGAAAACTAAAGTTACAAAAATTTGTCAAGGGTAAGTGTAACACGATTATTTCTTGCCGCATAATTTAATGAGGTGATTTCATTGTTTATAAATTAAAATTATTGCTTTATTGTAGGAATATGAAAACCTAAAATCAATTTGAACTATAAGCTAATACTCGTAACAAAAAACATCCGAATCAATATGTCATCCCGCAAATCATGTCAAATTTTACCAGTTATTAACTGGGCTACGTCATAGCAGTCAATACTAACGTCATCGTTTGGTCAAACTAGTTTTCGTGGCTAATGAGAGCGTGGCTGCATTTTTTTCATAATTTAGTTTGATTTTGAGAACTTCTTCTCTTTTGTCTTTGTTAGCCATAGTTTCAAACTCTTGTTACCCTATTTAATCAGGTTTGCTTTTCCACTTTTTCTCCAAAAATTTAATTCATTTCTTGGGTTACAAATTAAAGTGAAATTTTGACCAATATTAAACTTTCAATTTTGGACTTGTTGGTTGCTGAAATGGAAACACACATGCACCTTTAATGCAAATTTGATGTAAATTTTTGACTCTTGATTCTTAGTTGTGATGTATTTTTAGTTTTAGAATACACATTTTCAAATTAGTTATTCTTTGTCTACTCCCGTGGTTCTTAACCTTTCATGGTTTTTGGTTCCTTTCCAAAGACACTTAACACCCGCGGCCTCCTGCTTAGAATATTGTCCCAAAAGACTAATGAAGACTAAAAAAAAATCATCACTTTAAAACTGTCTCTGATTTTATTTCTGTCTCCGAAAAGGTCTTCGGCAAAGGTTTTGCTTATAGCCCCCTTCTGGAAATGCCTCGTGGGCCCCTTGGAGGGCCGAGAACACCTTTTGAGAAACCCTGGTCTAGTTTTATTTGCGCTTGTTTGTTGTCGTTTAGAAAAACATCTACTTCAGGCTGGAGACAAGCAAGACTGGGGCCGAGGGTATATTATTTTACTACTCCAGGCTGCTGTACTGCCCAGATCAGATCCAGTGTGTTGAGCCAGCATCGTGTTTTATCATCCAGAAACATCAGACCTCGTGCTCCATGTGGTGCCCGATGTATGGGGCACGCTATTAGAACGTGGTCTGCGCTTTGTTTAGCCGCGCCGCACTTGTAATTTGGTGAAGGAGCGAGACCCTATTTGTGCATGGACCAATGGAATCACCCAACACTAGTCTAGAGGCTAGTGAGCTTGACCCAAGCTGTTCGGGGGCCTGGTACTAGTCATGGGGTCCAAAGATCCACGGTAAGCCAAGGAGAGTGTCACTCTTAGTCGGCGAAGCTCAACTAACTGGATACCTGCAAGTATGGGTAAGTAGTCGTCCAGTGACAATGCTTCTAGGTGTCATTCAGGACACTGTCAATGAAGCAAGCGTAAGCGCTGTGGCACCAGACTGTGCTCAGTCAAGCAGACCAGAAATAGGACAGCTGTATGCAATATTTTGACACCAGCACCCCATTCTTAGGTCGCAAGTCGCCTCAGCAGTCTGATGCGCAAAAATAGTTTTTTTTTACGCAATGCCAAAGATGGTGACAATACGTGAGCAATCTGTCCACTTTACCCCGAGATAAGCAGGGACTGGACGAAATGGTAAAAGTTTGTGTTCTTGTTCAAAATAACAAATAGGAAAATTTTTGTCTGCTCTGTTTTTCTCAGTTATTTTACTATTGGTTTGATTTATGTATTTAGTCTTGGCTTTATAGTTTATTTTCTCATTGAGCTTTTGTGCAAAGGTTAAAAAGTGGCAACATGTTCATAAGTTTCAGTTATTACTGATTCGATATCAAAAATCTGACCTGCTCCGTTTAGGAATTACTTTGTTTCTTGTAGCGCCAGACATCGCTTTGTTGAGTGCTAATCGACTTCTCGGCATCCGGTCTTGCTTTTAGTCAGTTGCGTGTCTATAAATAGATCAGTTTTTTTACTTCTCAAACACGCTTCGTGAGTGAGAAGATTTGTCATTGACTGCAAAATTGTTCATTCGTAACATTTGATGCGCGAAAAACACAGCTTTTGCATGGATAAAGCTGTTCTGATGCAACGTTTGAAAGCCTTTAGTCTATTCTTTGTTTGAAATCTTTTTGACTTGCCTATATTACCAAAAATGTAACAGTTTATTTTATATTACTTAAATAGCAACGCTTTTCGAATTACTTTGTCCAGTTGTAAATATGAGTCTAAACGTGAATGTTCAAAATGTGGGTGGTGAACAAAAAAGAAACGTTTGTTTACCACCCACTAGTGTCAAACGTGAAGAAGTACTAGCTGACTTTGAAGTACTCTACGCTCAACTCGCCCATCACAAACCTTGGTCTGAAGAGCAGCTTGCTGCTTTAAAGGCCATGTTGAGTGACTTAGCTCACGCTTATTGTGGAAGCCTCATTGACTTGGGTGATTTCCTCATGACAAAAGAGTGTTTTTAGG
Organism: Diplosoma virens; assembly: GCA_963680785.1. Classification (NCBI taxonomy): domain Eukaryota; kingdom Metazoa; phylum Chordata; class Ascidiacea; order Aplousobranchia; family Didemnidae; genus Diplosoma; species Diplosoma virens. The sequence continues at coordinate 3,409,912 of OY796881.1, read as the reverse complement.
CCATCAAGTCCCTTCGGACGAATGAAGAAATTCTAATAACAAAGCCTGATAAAGGTGCTGGCGTTGTCATCCTTAACAAAAACGATTACAACGACAAGATGAAGACGATTCTTAATGACACGACCAAATTTCTTGATCTTGGACCAGTCACCAACAAAGCAACACTGCTAAAATTGAATCACGGATACAACGACGGTTACTACAGCTGAGGAAAGAGTACCTAATTTCTAAGCAAGTTTACGAAGCAATCCGACCCACTGGCTCTCAGCGACCGCGCATGTATGGTCTTCCGAAAATACACAAAAAGGACGTACCCTTACGTCCGATTTTGTCTATGACCGGATCGGCCCAACATCAGCTAGCTAAATGGCTTACTTCTCTTCTTCAACCTGTTCTCCAAAACCTTTCCTCTAATTGTTTGTCTGATTCTTTCACTTTTGTAAAAGAAGTCAGAAAATTTACCTTTTCTCCTTCCTCTGTCTTTCTTTGTTCTTTTGATATTTCCAGTCTCTTCACTAATGTTCCGCTTGCTGAAACCATAGAAATCTGCGCTGATGCCCTTTACAATGACGACTCAATAGCGCCATCCTTTCCATGCAACATCTTTGTCGAATTAATGCAGCTAGCCACCTCCTCTGTGGAATTTAGCTTCAATAACAACATGCATCGACAAATCGACGGCGTCGCTATGGGCTCACCGCTTGGTCAAGCTTTAGCAAACATTTTTGTCGGCTACCAAGAAGCAAAACTTTTCAACATCGCCAAAAGACCGTTGGTGTACTTCTGGTACGTTGATGATACTTTCGCCGTATTCAACAATGAAGAAGACTGCAACACTTTCTTCATCCAGCTCAACTCCCTTCATCCCTCACTTCGCTTCACCTATGAAAAGGAATCTAATCACTCTCTCCCTTTCCTTGACGTGTTGGTAGAAAGGCATGATTCAGAATTTGTAACTTCAGTATACAGGAAACCCACCTTCACTGGCCAATATCTACGTTGGAACTCTTTTAGTCCCCAGAAACGGAAAATCAATCTAATTGTTACTCTCGTTCACAGAGCTTTAATGATTTGTTCTAAAAGCAAACTGGACCAAAAGCTTGGCAAAATTCGTTCAATTCTTTTGGAAAATGGCTACCGGGAACGTGTAATCAATTCGGCTTTCAAGCGAAAACTTTAACAACTAAATTCTAACCCGGTCCACACAGTAAAAAAGTGCCCTGTCTACCTACACATCCCATGGATTGGAAACGTCTCGATGAAGTTCAAAAAGCAGATTACGTCTGCTGTGAAACGCTGCTTTTTCTCCGTCGAACCACGTGTTATTTTCAACACCCAACAACTCCTTCCAGCGATTAAAAAAGACGTGTTACCTTCCCATCATCACAGCAATGTTATTTACCAGTTTTTGTGCCACTGCGATAGTCGGTACGTTGGTCGCACGTCTCAACGGCTAGAAGAGCGAATTAAACAACACGTTCCTAGATCCATCACCAATCCTCGTGCCTTGGCCAACCGCCAAAGTCTTTCCCGCTCTTGCAAGAACAACACACGCCCACAACAATTTCACGAATCCGCCATTGGTCAACATCTTCTTGACGACGCCCAATGCGCCCTTTATTACTGCAACGAAAAATTTTCTATTCTCGCTCGAGGTCGCTCTTCCTTTCACCTTTCTGCTCTTGAAGCGACTTTCATTAAATCTCTCAATCCCCTTCTGTGTAAGCAAAAAGAATTCGTCTACTCTTTGAAAATTTCTTAATCTTTTCTCTCATTGGCCGACTTCTTTCAGCCAATGAGAACTTTACTTTCTTCCTTTATAACTTAGTTCGGTTTCAATTCTGCTTCATTCTGACGATTTCCCCTGAAGAGTGTCAGATGAAAAGCTTTGGGAAGAAAAATCTTTTACTTCACGCAATATTCTTTTCTGAGTGAATTTTTGATTCTTCCTATAAAAAGATCCGCCATTGTTACACCAAGCAGTCGATATTGATGAATAATATCACCATCTGGCACTGTGGTCCGCAACTACAAAGCTCCATTTGCGGACCACAGTGCTAATATTTCTGTTGTTAAGATCTATGACAAAAGTAAGACGCGAGAACAAATAATAAAAGGAATCAGATAAAGTGTTTTAACAGTCGGATATAAGAAATGTTGAAAATAAAATAAATTAAAATTTTGCTATTGGCTTCATTTTCTGTTTATGTCAAACATATGGGAAAACGATATACAATAGTCCGAATGAAGAAAACAGATATGATTTGCAAAAAACGATAAATTGATGGATCAAGAAACTATTTCGCTTACAGCTTAAAATTTATTGCTGGTTTAAGTTTGAAATTAAAAAAAAAAGACAATTATTAGTTCAACATTAACACGTGTCCAGCAGTTTTGTTTTTTACAATTTAATTTTTTTTAAACTAAACGTGAAAAAAAAGCTTTTAAGCAAAGAAAATGATGTTATTTATAGAAACAATAATGAAACAAGTTTTCGGGTTTTATGTATTTATGAAAGCGTATTGGATTGATGTTACTGCAGAAATGTTTTTGTGATTATGTTTGTCCCTTTTTTTTTCGGCAGGTTTCGCGCCACTCTTCATGCATGCCCGCAAAACCCGCAGGACCGCCGAGAACTTTTGGCAGGAGTCACGACCAGGATTGATGATTTGCAAATCGTATATTCTTGTTTGTTTTTACCGCAGTAATTTTTTTCCTCCGAATTTTCTTGAACAATTCCATTCTAAGACTTGTCCCAGTGATTGTGACGATCGCGAGTTTACTAGATTGGGTTGCATCGTTCGTTGTATCCTTCGAACAATTCCTCTGCTCGGCGTGTTGCCACTCACTTTTAAATTTCAATTAATAATATAATTGAATCGGTGAAACAAAGCCATGTTTTTCTCGTCAAGAATGGGAGGGTTTAACGCTTTTATTGGAAGGCTTAACATTATATAATTTGCAGCACGAAAAGGGTCTAGTAAGCTTTCTGCACTTAAATCAACAACTTTTCTGCACTTTAAATTATATAACGTTGAAGTTTTCTATTGGGACAAAGTTGAACGTTATCTTTGATTTGCCAATTTCGTGATTGCAGTGGAGTGAAGCGAGTGAATGACCCGTAACATGTTGGCTGCTTGTCTCAGGTGCTCAACCAGACCTTCGATCACAGACGAAATGTTCTGTCTGAAGTCGCTCAACATATTCGGGTCTGGCTCATCAAGGTTCGTTGCTTTTAACTAAGTCGGAAACTTGTTTTTGTGCTTTTTAATTATCAGTCCTTATAATCTCTGTTCTTTTATCCTTACTTTTTAAAAAGCACAAAAACTAAACTATGCTTTACTTTCTCTTTTCAAGTCGTTAATGTTTGAGGAAATGCGCAATTAATTTTGAAGCAACAAGTGCGTCCTTAGTTTAACTGTTTAACCGCTTCTCTCCATCATGCGTTTAGAGCTTATGTTGCTTGTATTTATTGAACGGAAGTTTGTATTCTCAATACGTGATTCATTGATCGTTGTTTTTTTTTGCATTAAGCGATTGTTGCTTTAAACAATTTTTAAAATTTTGCTCAAACTTAATGCTGTTTTTTACTTACTAACAACAGACTAGATTAAACAAGGTAAAACAGCAAATTTGGATTTTCCCTTAGAATCGGCCTTTTGAAGATTTTCTGCCTTTTCTCGCTGTTAAGTCGTCATAGAAGAAGTTGAAAAAATTTGTTCTGTTAAACATTTGCTTCGAAAACACGGCATTGGATGTTATTAATGATATGAAAGCCTGTGAGGTCGATATCTAAACAAACTCATTTCCAATACATGTTCTATTTTTTTAATGTTGGGTTTTTGCATGAAAAGCGTGGTTATATATTTAATTTACCGATTGCTTAAAGAATAGGTTAATCATATTGTATTCAAATGAATTAGTCATTTTAGCATGCTTTTGGTGTTATTTCTAAACATTTCAAAAACATTGAAATCAACGTATACAAAAGAATTCTTATGTAAAATCGTCAGTGTAAAATCTTATCAAAATCAGCCGCAGAACGCGTTTGCTGGGATTTGAACTGAGTTGATTTGGTGGGGATTTCGATGCAGGTGCGCAAGATGAAAGCCGTCTACCACGTGCTGAACCAACTCAACATGGACATTGCACAGAAATGCTTAATTGGGGAGTGCTGGTGTCCTGTTCGCGACGTTTCTCGCGTACAACAAGCTCTTAAGCACGCGACGGTATCTATATCTATTAAATTTGATCTTTTCCTGCATGTTCGACTACTTTGTCACGTTCCTTTGTGTTTGCTTTTTTCCGCAGAATTGTGAAGATTGCTTTTGTTAGAGTGATAGTCATTTAAAGTTTGTCTTGTTTTGTTAACTCAAGATGTGCGCTGCTTTTATTTCGGACGTCTATGCGCGGTAAAATTTCGTCAAGTTACGTCTGCAATGTCAAGAATTCAATTCAATCAATCCAATTTTAATCCCGTTTAAATATCCCCAGTGAATGGAGGTGACCCAAGGGGCCACAAGGCATGTTTCGGGGAGCCTTGAACAGAAAGCTTTGCTAAAGACCCATTTTTTTGTCTTCACTAGTTTTTTCGGACAAAAATAAAGAAATTAAAGACAGTTTTAAAGTAATGATCGTTTTTTAGTGTTCACCATTCTTTTGGACAATATTCTTAATGATCAGCAAGGGCTACAAGTGTTAAGAGTCTCTGGAAAGAGGCCACGAACCATGAAAGGTTGAGAACCACTGATTTAGAATATCTTGGTTTGGTTATTTTATTAGTTTCATTGCATTTTTCGACAAGAATCTGCTTGCTGTTTATTCATCGAGTTGTAACTGTATGACGCGGTCAAAGAAAATCTTCTTGCAGGAGATGAGCGGCTCCTCCGTCCCCTCCATCCTCCAGCAGATCAACTCCTCATCTACTCCTCCGACTTACAACCGGACTGACCAGTTTACCTCCAGCTTCCAGACGCTGATCGACGCGTACGGTGTGGCCAACTACCGAGAGATTAACCCGAGTAAGGATGAAGTCGCAATTGCGCGTGATGATTTGTCTGATGATTTAATTATTTTTTAAAGCTTGAAATTTCGCTTCTATAAAACTCGCGAGATAGACGAGTTAATGTGGCATTGAAGTCGGATGTTATTCGATGAAACATTGTTGACCGAGCGAACACGGCTTAACTCGCCTTTGATAAAGTTTCCAACAAGGAATTAAGCGTCTCGTATCTCACTCGATAAAAAATATTGATATTAGTGTCGCAATCTAAATGACAAGCTTCTTTGCTCCTACGACCATCAAGCTTCCTATTCATCGAACCGCAATTTTCGGTTAAGCCGAATTTTTTTCACAAATCTTTTTCCTTATTTTTCTTTCTTAATTTTATTTTATTTTCATAATCATTAGATGATTTGACAGCTAGTGGTAGTTCGAAGGTGTTTGTATTACGAGAAATCCCGTCAATTTAATCGATGACCCAAGTTAACTGTAGTTGAAACAGTTCATTGAAATTTTAGATTTTATAATAATGTGGTTGTAGAAAAAGAGGGATCATTGGTAATTCATGCGAGGACGTCGGTACAATAAACAGTTTAGATGAGCTGAATGCCTGTGGAGCGAGTGAAGCAGCGGTGACAACATGAGTAAAAGTTGTTGGGATTAAATTTTGAAAAGGTTATGCCGAACTATGTTTTCGCTTCAAATAGAAAAATTAATAAACGAAGTTGTATAAGATCTGCATTGCGTGGGAGTGGATCTTGGTGTTAAAAAATGAATTGGCAATTTTGAAAATATTTCGTATATAGAATTATTAAAGAGAGTTTTATTATTGGAATAGAAGCGAGAAAGAAATGAAAAATTTTCATAAAACATCGAGCTAAATCATATCGAAGTAGCTCTGCAGTGATTGTTGTTCCAGCTCCATTCACGATCATTACCTTCCCCTTCCTGTTCGCGATTATGTTCGGCGACCTGGGCCACGGGTTCCTCATGTTCTTGTCCGGCCTCTACCTCGTGCGGATGAAGCGACGCCCCGGGTCGAAGACGGACAATGAGGTTCGTGCTTGCCGCTATACGGCGCTCTTAAGTGTAAGCTTGATGAAATATGTGTCGGTGAACTTTTGATTATTAGTCAGGAAAATTGAAAATTTGTTTAAATTCGGTGGTTTTTCAGGTTATTATAATGGGGAAGAAATTGCCAGGTTGTTTAAAGTACTCTCGTAGAATAACCTTAAACGACCATGAACTGTTTCGTTCAATAATTTTGTTCATTTGTTTTAACATTGTTTTTGCTATTCACAAACATGAAACATCTACAACTAATTACCCATCAACGAAAAATTGTCAAACAAATCAAGCTACTTTTTTAATATTTTGTTTTTTGCTAATACGTCATCTATCAACTGTGCGAACCAGCGAATACAAACAAGTTTTAAATTCGACTGCCTAATAATGAAAGGTGAATTGGTTAGCGTGTGGGAAAAAATCCTGCTGCTTACAGTTTGATGTGAAGTGTCATGACCAGCTTTATAGATTGCTGATACTCTGTACCTGTTCTGCTGTGGTCAAAGTTTATCCACAACCCTTCATGTCGTTTGCTGTCAAGCGGCTTCTATTACATTATCAACTGGGAAGGATTGTGGAAATCACATCGCATAATTCTCTGTTTTATGTGGGGAGTGCTTTAGATGTTATTTTATACATTTTTTTCTCGGATAAATGCTCAACTACTTTGGTTTCAAAACTTTATGGCGTGATTTGTTTCACCGGGTGGTGTCTTATAAGGAAAAAATTTGTGAAAGATTTGGGAGATGCTGGTTGGGGGAAGGTACCTCATCCTTCTGATGGGACTCTTTTCGATCTACACCGGATTTCTTTACAACGAATGCTTCTCTCGTTCCATCAACACGTTTGGTTCCGCGTGGAACCCGTCGGCGATGAACTACTCGTATGTTTCGTGTTGTTTGTAAAACATTGACGGGTCGTTGGAAGCAAAGCGACCATCAGTCAATTTCTCGCTTGTGCTTGCAGTTCAGCGAAAAACGTTTGGTTTAATGTGAAAGTTGTATAAGATCATTTGATGGATTTTACCCAGGGGTCGAACAAAAAAATCGGTTTAATATCACGACTACAAGGTGTAGCCTTGAGGAAAGGGTCTGGTTATTAATCTTGTCTGTTCTTATCAGGGTGGACGATTTAACAACGGTGAAGTTCTTCACACTTGACCCTGCTGTCGAGGGGGTGTTTCGCCGTTATTCCTCCGATTCCTTCAACGCCAGTAACCTAGGAAACCCCTACCCTATGGGCATGGACCCGGTATGTTTGCAGTAATATTATTGAACGATATAATTGGCAATTCTTAAAATTTCATTAACTTTAAAATCGTGCTGCTCCTATCGAATCGATTATGCTGCAATGATTGCTAATATGATCGTACTTTGTAATTAATCTTTGTTGCTATTATTATTTTAATGATTTAAAACATACAGGGCTTCTCAAAACTTTTTTGTTCTACGACCCCATTTTAAACCTGCGGCACATTTTGGGGCTGTTTCGAAATTCGCTGAGCATTTAGACCAGATTTTCTGATTTTCGACCCTAATAAGTCTTCACTCTAAATCAAGTTTTGAATTGTCTATTTTCGTCATAATATCAGGAGTTTTTACACAGAATCAAGCTCTGATTTATCTATCATCGTCCCCAATTTTAGGTGTTCTCTAAAAAAAAGTCTGCACTCAAAATCAACCTCCGATTTCTCAATTTCTGTCCCGAATTCTCTGATTCGTCGTTACATGTGCAATAACCGCCTCTGGTTGGACATCGCTGGACTAATTTTTTCAAAACGTTTCGCGGCACACCTGGAATTCTCAAGGTTTCGTGGCACAAAGCACAAAAAGCCAATTTATTTGGCGACCCCAAATTTTTTTACGCGACCCCAAATTTTTTTACGCGACCCCATTTGGGCTCGTGACCCACAGTTTGAGAAGCCCTGGTTTAGATTTTACTCAGCAAGTTTCCAAACAAACAAAAAGTTCTTAAGTTTTAAAAGCAAAGCTAAATCTTTTAGTGTACACGCTTATAACGTTTAAATGTATTAAGTCTCCGGTATGTGGCGCTATTGTCATGAGCCTCCCTCGTTGGTTCGGAAGTGGTAACCATGGTAATCAATCGAACTAACTTTAATAACCCATCTCAATGAATCATTAATAGATGTTGTGATAATAGAAAATCTGCTCGCCTTGCTTTCAAATACTTTATAAAGTGATAGAATAATGTTGGTGTGCTAATTTTTTAAAAATTGTATCTTGCTTTATTTTTGATGTTTCTTGCAGATCTGGGAAACTGCTCTGAACAAAATTACGTTTCAAAACAGCTACAAGATGAAGACCGCTGTGATCGTCGGGTTGTGCCAGATGGTGTTTGGCCTCATCTTGGCCTTAAAAAATCATTTGTTAGTTGGATGAGCAAACTTAATGTTCCAAACATATGATTTCGTTTGTTTATAAAATCACTTAAACTGCATTTTAATCTATTGTTTGTCTGATTTGCTTTCTTAAACAAAAATCAGTTGAAGTTTTCTACTGCGGGTTTTGAGTGTAGTAAAAGTTTTATGTTTTCATCTTTAATCAATATCAAAAATATCCTTGGTATAACCCAAGCTTTTCTTCATAAAATACATTTAACCACTCGGTTGATGATCCACGTGTTATCCAGCGTTGGGCTGAAACAACTAATCTGTGTTTTTGTTTTTGTTTTTGAAATACATTCAGAATTTTTGTATTGTAAAAAATTTCAATAGATTTTTAACAACCTTAAAATTTTTTAGATATTTCAAACGTCATGTAGAAATTTACTGTGAATGGATTCCACAGATGGTGTTCTTATTAGCTGTGATCGGGTATTTGTGTGTCCTCATCCTTGTGAAATGGTCATCCTGGACTTCTGCTGACTCTAATGTAAGAACACTTTCACTTGTTGCACTTCATTTCTCATTCATTTCAGTACAAGCTGATTATTTTGGAGCGATGTAAACCGAAGCAATCAATTTATAGAATTTGGTTGAAACTTAGTGACGATAAACTTTCTTAACTACGTTGCTACTTATTAAACTTTCCATATTCCTTCGTCTCACTAGAGTGCTCAGATTTTTTCTCCACCTTACTAAAACATTCATCCTTTATAACTTGTTTGCTGCTTTTTTGTTGTTGAATGATGTCAGCAATTTAAAATTTTTTTAAAGTTTATTTCGCGTAGACAAAAGAAGTTGTATACGATATGTAGTGTGGTTTGGATTGTGTACGATGTGTAGTGTGGTTTGGATTGTGTACGATGTGTAGTGTGGTTTGGATTGTGTACGATGTGTAGTGTGGTTTGGATTGTGTACGATATGTAGTGTGGTTTGGATTGTGTACGATATGTAGTGTGGTTTGGATTGTGTACGATATGTAGTGTGGTTTGGATTGTGTACGATGTGTAGTGTGGTTTGGATTGTGTACGATTTGTAGTGTGGTTTGGATTGTGTACGATGTGTAGTGTGGTTTGGATTGTGTACGATGTGTAGTGTGGTTTGGATTGTGTATGATGTGTAGTGTGGTTTGGATTGTGTACGATATGTAGTGTGGTTTGGATTGTGTACGATGTGTAGTGTGGTTTGGATTGTGTACGATGTGTAGTGTGGTTTGGATTGTGTACGATGTGTAGTGTGGTTTGGATTGTGTACGATGTGTAGTGTGGTTTGGATTGTGTACGATTTGTAGTGTGGTTTGGATTGTGTACGATGTGTAGTGTGGTTTGGATTGTGTACGATTTGTAGTGTGGTTTGGATTGTGTATGATGTGTAGTGTGGTTTGGATTGTGTACGATGTGTAGTGTGGTTTGGATTGTGTACGATGTGTAGTGTGGTTTGGATTGTGTATGATGTGTAGTGTGGTTTGGATTGTGTACGATTTGTAGTGTGGTTTGGATTGTGTATGATGTGTAGTGTGGTTTGGATTGTGTACGATGTGTAGTGTGGTTTGGATTGTGTACGATGTGTAGTGTGGTTTGGATTGTGTATGATGTGTAGTGTGGTTTGGATTGTGTACGATGTGTAGTGTGGTTTGGATTGTGTACGATGTGTAGTGTGGTTTGGATTGTGTACGATGTGTAGTGTGGTTTGGATTGTGTACGATGTGTAGTGTGGTTTGGATTGTGTACGATGTGTAGTGTGGTTTGGATTGTGTACGATGTGTAGTGTGGTTTGGATTGTGTATGATGTGTAGTGTGGTTTGGATTGTGTACGATTTGTAGTGTGGTTTGGATTGTGTATGATGTGTAGTGTGGTTTGGATTGTGTACGATGTGTAGTGTGGTTTGGATTGTGTACGATGTGTAGTGTGGTTTGGATTGTGTATGATGTGTAGTGTGGTTTGGATTGTGTACGATGTGTAGTGTGGTTTGGATTGTGTATGATGTGTAGTGTGGTTTGGATTGTGTACGATGTGTAGTGTGGTTTGGATTGTGTACGATGTGTAGTGTGGTTTGGATTGTGTACGATGTGTAGTGTGGTTTGGATTGTGTACGATGTGTAGTGTGGTTTGGATTGTGTACGATGTGTAGTGTGGTTTGGATTGTGTACGATGTGTAGTGTGGTTTGGATTGTGTACGATGTGTAGTGTGGTTTGGATTGTGTACGATGTGTAGTGTGGTTTGGATTGTGTACGATGTGTAGTGTGGTTTGGATTGTGTACGATGTGTAGTGTGGTTTGGATTGTGTACGATGTGTAGTGTGGTTTGGATTGTGTACGATGTGTAGTGTGGTTTGGATTGTGTACGATGTGTAGTGTGGTTTGGATTGTGTACGATGTGTAGTGTGGTTTGGATTGTGTACGATGTGTAGTGTGGTTTGGATTGTGTACGATGTGTAGTGTGGTTTGGATTGTGTACGATGTGTAGTGTGGTTTGGATTGTGTACGATGTGTAGTGTGGTTTGGATTGTGTACGATGTGTAGTGTGGTTTGGATTGTGTACGATGTGTAATGTGGTTTGGATTGTGTACGATGTGTAGTGTGGTTTGGATTGTGTACGATGTGTAGTGTGGTTTGGATTGTGTACGATGTGTAGTGTGGTTTGGATTGTGTACGATTTGTAGTGTGGTTTGGATTGTGTACGATTTGTAGTGTGGTTTGGATTGTGTACGATGTGTAGTGTGGTTTGGATTGTGTACGATTTGTAGTGTGGTTTGGATTGTGTACGATGTGTAGTGTGGTTTGGATTGTGTACGATGTGTAGTGTGGTTTGGATTGTGTACGATGTGTAGTGTGGTTTGGATTGTGTACGATGTGTAGTGTGGTTTGGATTGTGTACGATGTGTAGTGTGGTTTGGATTGTGTACGATGTGTAGTGTGGTTTGGATTGTGTACGATGTGTAGTGTGGTTTGGATTGTGTACGATGTGTAGTGTGGTTTGGATTGTGTACGATGTGTAGTGTGGTTTGGATTGTGTACGATGTGTAGTGTGGTTTGGATTGTGTACGATGTGTAGTGTGGTTTGGATTGTGTACGATGTGTAGTGTGGTTTGGATTGTGTACGATGTGTAGTGTGGTTTGGATTGTGTACGATGTGTAGTGTGGTTTGGATTGTGTACGATGTGTAGTGTGGTTTGGATTGTGTACGATGTGTAGTGTGGTTTGGATTGTGTACGATGTGTAGTGTGGTTTGGATTGTGTATGATGTGTAGTGTGGTTTGGATTGTGTACGATTTGTAGTGTGGTTTGGATTGTGTACGATGTGTAGTGTGGTTTGGATTGTGTACGATGTGTAGTGTGGTTTGGATTGTGTATGATGTGTAGTGTGGTTTGGATTGTGTATGATGTGTAGTGTGGTTTGGATTGTGTATGATGTGTAGTGTGGTTTGGATTGTGTATGATGTGTAGTGTGGTTTGGATTGTGTATGATGTGTAGTGTGGTTTGGTTGCCCGTATCGCAGATGAGACTTGAGTGCGCTGTGTTATTGTGTAAACGATCAACGTACCCGTTTACACTGCTGTTTATCACAGAAAGCCCCCAGTTTGCTAATCGGCTTGATTGACATGTTCATGTTGGTCGCTCCCGACCACCCCGTGTACGGCCACCCCCATTCAAAGACCCAGTTTTACATTCAAATATTTGTTGTCATCATCACTGCCTTATGTGTTCCGTGGATGCTCCTCCTGAAACCGTTCATTCTCTATCGAAAGAACACCCGGAGGGGGTACAGACAGGTCTGACTCTGTTGCAGCATCCACACCCAGGGATTAACGTAATTTTCTCTCAGCTTTCTACGAGTGCTGAACCGGCGGTTCATCTCGAAGCCGGCGACGCTTCAACGAGCTTGGTGAGTCCGCGCTTCTTCGCTTGCAATGTTCGCTCACAATTGGTGATACATCCGCATGGCTTTGCTGTTCGTTTATAACCTGCTTTGAGACGATCCCAATCAAGTTCGACTCTCCAATCGATCTTGTTGTATGCAGCTGATCCAGGGAAATGGGCTGGAGGAGGGCGGGGACGTCCCGTTGCTGGAACTTAACCAGACATCCACCAGCCCCCACCATAGCTCGGACGACAATCTGCTCCTCCACGACATCCAGCCACGCGAGGAGGTGCTTATGTCTATATTTTGTCGATCGATCTATGCAATGGTTTATGGACTTAGTCGTGGCAGAGACACTGAGACATGCTTAGCGACAGTTGTGACGTCAGGTTTTGTTGAGCGAGCAGACAGAGAGAGAGATCGGTGGATCGATTGTCGTGTGCTACTCGATGTACTCGTCGGTGGCAGTATTCTGAAGATAGAGAAAAACTTTTAAATGAAATACTGGTTAAGCCGTTGAAGTATTAACTCAATAGTTGTTATACTGTAGAATCAAACCAGCTTCTGTTTGCCACGTAATTCATATTTTAGCTTGAATATGGATCCTTTGCTCAGTATTTGTGCTCTAATGCAAAGGCCAAGACGAATTCGGTTTGACTTTGAAACTTTTCCAGTTTGTCCTGAGCGAGATAATTATCCATCAGATCATTCATACAATCGAATACTGTCTCAGCTGCATCTCACACACTGCTTCCTATCTTCGACTGTGGGCCCTCAGTCTCGCTCACGCTGGTAAGTTGCTCTCTTATAAATTGCTTTTTTAAGTCATTGATTTTATTATTTCTTTTACCACGTGAAGTATTATTTTAAGTACAGTTTGGTCTTGATTGCGATCACGTATTTCCAGAAAACTTTTTGACTTGAAAATCTTTGGTTATGTAGTCCTTCTTCACCTTGCTTACTTATTTTGGCACTGCAGAGTACAGAGTTTCCATAAAGTCTTATTTCAATTTAGAACATTTATTACAAAGGTAGCTGATAAGATATCTTGTATAGATTTGTTTCATATTAATCAGTGTTTATTAAAGTTTTTATTAAAACTAAAATTTTGTGTTTCAGATTAAATTTTTATGGGTTTAATAAATGTGTTTGTAAACCTTTGCAAAATGGCTTCTCAAGAGAACGCACAATTTTGCCAGATGTTCTTGGTCTCCCACGTCTAACTGTATCTTACACTGACCCTGTGTCTACAAATTTTTTGTGCCACTGATAAATTGACGGACGTGATGGTGGATTTCTGCCATACTTAGTTCTGTATTTTCGTTGAGTCTGAACATCCGATTTTATCTCAATAAACCAAGATATACATTGTGCCTTCTCTTGAGGAGAAGCCAAGCGTTTATAAACACATTTATTAAACCCATAAAAATTTAATCTGAAACACAGAATTTTAGTTTGAATGAAAACTTTAATAAACTCTGATTAATATAAAACAAATCTATATAAGATATCTCATCAGCTACCTTTGGTGTAAATTTTTTAAATTGTAACAATGCTTTAGATTAAAAGGCAAACAAATAAATTCAATTCTAGATTTTCTTATCACGTGATTTTTTTAGAACTATCGGAGGTTTTATGGACGATGGTGATGAGAAATGCTCTTTCTATTTCGGGGGGCTTTGGAGCAATTTTTACGTTTGTTGTTTTCTGGTAAGTTCTTGATTTATTAACATATCTCTGCTTTTATAAAAATACCACTCTGATGCTTCCCAAACAAGCTTTAAGCTTATCGATTATGACTTAGTATGTTTACCTTTGGCTGTTTTACTTGAGGCAAGGTTTATTGACACAAATGTGTATGTAACTGTTCAAGCACACTAGAAACCATTTTATATTTTTTAAACCATGGACTTCTAAATAGTAGTATCTTGACTGGAAACTAAATCGAAAAAAAAAAAGATTTGCGTTCCATTAGTTGGCCCAACGAATCGCGCGGCTCAAAGGCGATTAAAGATTCTCGACATGTGACAAAACACTTTGCAGAAACCTCTTGGACAGCTGGTAGGAAGTTTTAATTGCAGAAACTTACAGCTTTAATTTTAGAATTTCAATAAAATTCTAGAAACTTAAAAAAACGAAAGTATCTAAGCCGAAATTAAAAGTTAGTTTTAGATATATATAATTTTATAAGTATGAATAGTTTTAGATAAATAGTTAAAATTTACTCAGCTGCACTAAAATATTTTAAACAGCATTGTCAAAACAAGAAATTAGAAATTTAAGTGAGAAAGTGCTAATTGTGACATAGCAACTGATCTTTGGCGTTGATGCATCAGTAGCCAATAATTCATAGATTTAATTTACAATGTCAATACAGTATAGAATCGCATCAGTTGTGATAAGTGCAATAATATTCCTAGTTGCAAACAAAAAAATATAGGTTTTATGTTTAGTGTAGATGCTTCTGTTATTGCAAAGATAGGCAACTATCAAAAAGTTGGTTACCTTCCATTATTGCTTAAATTGAAGAAAAATATTTCAACTAAGCAAATTATAATTGTGGCAAAAGCGTTTAAATTTAATTTTGTTTAAAAACACAATTTTTAAATCAAGGTTCATAACATTGATAATTGTAAATTTAAAAAAATTGCTAACCTATAAATTTAATGCAATTCGATGTATTGCAAAAGTAACAATGGTGTATAAATGCGCAGCTGTTAATTGCCGATCTGGTTACAGAGGAGAAAAGCAAGGTCAAAAAGTGACTTTTCATTCTTTTCCTTTAGAAGACAAGTGCCTTTTTCAAACTTGGCTCAACTAGCAAGAAAAGATTATGTACCAACAAAACATTCTAAACTTTGTTCTCTTCATTTCAAGTTCGAAAATTTCGTCACTGACTCAACTGATGAAAAAGAATGGCGAAAAAGAAAAAAAGAAACGGCAACTTTAATAAGAAAATGACTAGGAAAAGATTATTGCCCTTCGATTTTCTAGGATTTGCCATCTTATTATACTCACAACAATCATTTAGTCCGCGCAGAACTTTCAACATTTTCTTCCCGTTTTGAAAATGAAGCAGCACGACTCGAGAATCAAAATGAAGTTTTTTTGAATGCAGATAAAGTTGAAAGCTTCAAGGATTTAATTGAAAAACTTCCAGAAGAGCTTCATCGCCAAAGATATATACTCCCATTTCACAGAAAACGGAGCTGATTTAATTTGTTTATCCGATCATCGGCCATACACAATATTATCAGCAGTTTTTATTAATATGGATATGGAGGTGACCGTTTATAATAATAAACAGATCGTGCCCTCATCTTCTTATAACCACATCATGCCTACCAGTAAAGTGACAATGGTTTCCCAAGTATCAAATCTTTTAGCTTTCGCCGAAAACTTGGACTTAAAAAAACCAGCGGCCGAAGAGCAGTTTAAAGCAAATGTTTTAAAACTAATTAACAGCTTTCTTCTTGAAATTGAAAATGAACAACAGATTTCTATTTTAAAATTCTTTATAGAACAGATTAATTTGGCTTTCAGCAACAAATACAGCAGAAAGTATTCATCCGATTTGCTGATGATTTATTTATCTCTATATTTATCCTTCTGACTCGCAGGAAAGCGACGGAGGCGCTAATACATAGGGTAGACAATTATCCCGACCTGCTTCCGGAGATACCAAGATATTGCTGTCCGCTTGTAATTTAATAGAGATATGACTGTAATTTAGAACTGCTTGCCAGAACCACCAAGCAGGGGAATGTGCCGTAAAGTGTCTTTCCCAAGGACACAACAGAATGGCGCGAGTGGGTTTTGAACCGAGACCGTATTGGTCACGAATCCGGCGCTTTAACCACTCTACCACGCTGCCGGCAAATGGCAAGTGATGGTTTTTTGACAATGACAATTGACAAATGATGACAAATGATGGCTTATGTCATTTTTGCTACTAGCCCAAGAGCATACGAGCGACTCGTCGAAGAGAAAATTCTTATATTTCCTTCAATAAAAACTTTAAAAAAGATTACTTTGAATTTGGACATCAAAACCGGAATTAATGACTAGCAATATTTGACACTTCGCTTTTCACAACTAAGTGCTTTCAATAGAAATGTTATCATGATGATCGATGAAATTTATCTGGCAAAACGAGTTGAAGCTTCTGGAGGACAATTATTTGGGTTGACTGACAACCTCCAAGTAACAACTACTGGTTTGTGCTTTATGATCAAATCTCTTTCAATTTCATATCAAGATATGATTGGTATACATTCTGTGAGAAGTCTTAAAGCGGAAACGCAAAAAAAATGCTTTGACAAAATTATGTTGCTTCTCCATAAGGTCGGCTTTAATGTGATAGGAATATACATTGATAATGCTGCTGCAAATAGAAAATTTTACAAAAAATTTCTTTGTGGAGGGTGTTGGCAAAGCTCATAAAAAATAGTTTCAGTGGAGGAAGAATTTTTTTATTTTTTGATCCAACCCACATTGTTAAAAATATTTACTACAATTTTCTATCGAAAAAAGTTTTTAAAATGCCTATGCTATCACCAATCTTGTCACAAAACTTTACAGTAAAGTTTTTAATTGAACTTATTTTTATGTTTATGCGATTAAATGCATTTTTTATAAATTAATACTGCGTTTCTTTAACACTAGATTATTTGTTTGATCTTACAGTATTTTATTGTCTAAAAAAGCGGTTGACGATTTTGACTTACAAAGCTGCACAATAACTAATCGTATTCAAAGTATTAATATTCATAACAAGATTTTCCTTTTCGAAAATTGCCATCATGACTGCTGGCATTGTAATTATGACACAAAAAATATACATAAAGTAAACTTTTCTACTATATGCTAATGCAATGACGCGCTGTAAAGAGTTATAAAACGACATCGCAAACATTCGCTTGGGCCAACTGTTGGTGTGTGCGCTAATCCGGTTTCCAGTCCAGATACTACTATTTAGAAGTCCATGTTTAAACTATAGGTTAATTTTTTGCAGGGGATTTTCCGGCCTTACTGTAGCCATCCTCCTAGTGATGGAGGGACTTTCTGCTTTTCTTCACGCTCTGCGCCTCCACTGGGTGGAGTTTCAAAGCAAGTTTTACGGTGGCGAAGGGAGTAGCTTTTCACCCTTCACTTTTCAGAGCATTGATCTGGTTCATGAGGGGGTCGCTCCCCCCCAGCACAGCCGGGCATGAGTGTTGCAAGTGTTGCATTGATCGATAGTGTTGTACCTGTGACTGGATGCTGTGTCTTTATTTCTTTCGATTTCGTGTTGCCATTCCTTGCCGTTGTGTTATACTTGCGTCATCGTCATTATTTACTCAATCAGACTGCTGATTGGTTGAAATGTTCATTATTTTATCACGATTCGCTTTATCTGACTGCTAATTGTTTGAAACGTCTGCGAAGTATCATTCGAAACCGATTGCCCATGCTTTGTTTACATTCGAAATCAAATGCTTTGTATACTTTTAAAAGATAGTTTTTATGAAGTATTGTTGTTGAAACAAATGCTCAAATCTATGGTAGAAAAACTTCAATCATGTTTTCATGGTATTGTCAATCATTGTCAAATCAATCTATGCTCAATTATATTTAACTTTAGTTTTAATTTTAAAGCACGCAACTCCAAAACAAAAAGCTTTAACGGAAATTTGTTCTTACATGAAATTCTATAAACTCGTTTTTAATTAAAATTTATTCCTTTTTTATATTTTTATCCCTATTTTATTAGAATATATCAAGTTGGAAGGTGTCTTAATTTTTTCGCAGAAATTTCTTTTTTCGCTTCATTTTTTTATTTCTGTAGTCTTTTTACTGTTGAAAGCTTGCAGTATTAGCTTCGAAATATATCAAAGGAAGATATTAATAAACAGCATTATATAAATATATAAATAACGTTTCTTCGAGCAGCGTCAGGTTTTAAGCTTAACTCAATTCTTTTTGTCTTCGAATCTGGAAATATCAGAGTAAATATTGCTTTTTATCAGGGTTGCGAACTCGAAGAACTTGGTCTTTTTTGCCGGACTTGAACTTGAACTCGAACTCAAAAATATATATAATCAAATTTGAATTTCTTGATTAAAAAGTTTTGTAAAAAAAGAATAAATAATATTTTGGATTTTACTTTTAATCTTAAATTGTTAGATTGCAAATGCAACTGTGTTGTATTTGAATTTTAAACGAAGTCAGAATTTTTCGGGCTGCGACAGGACAATACTCGGGCAACAAAAGATTTTTGAGCATGGAAATTGGAAACCCTTCACTTTTGCAAGACCAAGTTTCCAAATTTAAAAAAATTGCCGTTTAGGATAAAGATTTTGTTTAGAAATTACTACTTTTTTGGGACAAAAATCGAGTTTTTTTTCTCTTTGCTCTAAATTTAAAACAAAATTTTTTAACGAGTTTGGAACAGATGGTACTCTCTAGTGCCATCTGTCCCAAACTCGTTATATTACAGCATCTGGTCATACGGCGTGCGTGATGCACAATGCCGTTCCTACCAGTGCAGTCTTGCACTTGGTAGGAACCACAAATCTTATATTTACAAAATTTTTTCTTATTTCTAAAAAATACTAAAGATCATAATTCGGACAGGCACAAAATTTGAACAAAACTGTTTCATGCCCCAGCATTTTTTTGAATGGTACGTTTTTGTAGTATTATTTTTTTATATAATTATTTTATTTCTTTGTGGTGGCTTTTCTATTTTTTAAAGTTATTGTGCAGATAGGTTTAATAGAGCTTTCAATTTTTACAGCTTTGAATAAAACTCAAACTTGAACTTAAACTCAAATAAAAACCTATCAAGTTTGCAATCCTGCTTTTTACCATAAAGTGAATCTTTAAAAAAATCCGAAGTGAGAGGCCTCGGCAAACATGAAGTTCTTACAGCAGCCATTTCACATTCGCCATCGAGTCTTGACCGCATTCTGTCGATCTAGCATAATTTGAATTAAGATATGGGAGTTATTTTCGCAACGCATTCCACTCTCATGGGGATTCCGCAAAATAGTAACGAAAGCTATTGATCTAAGACTTGTGGTTCTACCAATAGCAAGATTGCACTGGTAGAAACGGCATTGTGCCTTGCGCGCGCCGATGACCAGATGCTAGGAATATATCAGGTTATATAATAGATGGCACTAAAGAGCGCCGAGCGCGAGGCGCAAGGCCATAGATGGCGATCTTTAGTGCCATCTGTTTTATAACCTAAAAGCTATTCATTATTAAATACTATCAAAAACCCCATAAACAAGGGTATTTAATAATTTAATAAACAAGGAACTAAAGAAATTCTGTAATGAAAAACTACTGTATTTGTTAGTTTGTTAATGGCATCAGCATTAAGTTTTGTTTAAAGTTACAAAGGAAAAGTGGAAGATATAGAAATCGATTCTAGGTGAAGACTTTTTTTTTTTTAAGAACAACTTGATTTTGGGAGGAAAGTAGGGAGATCAGAGATGAAACCGAAGTGAAGACTTTTTTTTTTAGAGATCACCATGATTTTTGGAGAAAAAAGTGAAAGACGAAATCAAACTCTTTTTCTTTTTTAGAGAACATCAATTTTTGAAAATCCTTGCCTCGGGCCCCTGAATTTAAATATCCACCACTGGTTATAGCATGAACAAAATAAAGACTTTCTTTGCATAAAGTTGCTTGTTTATGTCCAGCAAATTTTTTGAAAACCCTGGAATAAAATAAGTAAAACTTTTATTTTTCTGCGAGTATCAGCAACGTATTCGGCAGCCTGGTCAAGTGGTTAGAACGCCGCGATTGTGATCAACATGGTATCAGTGCAAAGCCTATTCGCGCGATTCTGTGTGTCTTTTAGAAAGTCATTTCACGACACTTTTCCTTGCTTGGCTGTTCCTATGTATAACGTATCTGTCGCTTTCCTGCCAGTCAGGAAAATAAATAAAAAGATGAAATAAAAAAAAAGATCAATTAATAAATTTATCTAGCCTAAAGTTATTTTTAATTGAAAGATAAAGTAGAAAAAGCAAATTTTCAATTTCATCTTACATTTGGCGGATCATTAAAATCATCTTTGTTTTCTGTTTTATTTTCTGACTTGCAGAGCGTCATCAGCGTAATTTCAATCAGCGACGTTGTGCTTTAAGGGAACCCCGACTAACCCATGCCTGCTTTTGAAGATGACAAGATATTGCTGCCAGGTTGAAATTTTTATTTTATTTTAGAGATGTGACCGAAATTCCGAGATGTTTGCTGAGATCGAGCACAAAAAGTGGAGTACAATTTATTTTCTTGGGAAACAACAGAAGAAAGAGAGAAGGTTTTTAATCAATTGAGTTCACCATCAGTACAGGGCTCTTACCCACTTGACTACGCTGCTGACAGTTAGTAAATGATTATCATTAAATTAAAATTTGCAACATGATGTAAATCGAATTTTTTATTTTACATTTATTTTCCGATTTTCAACAAACTGCTCCAAATAATATTTATAATAAAGAGAAAGTAAGAAATGAAAAAAAATCTGTACACCAGCGTTGCATGAAACAGATACTTGATAAAGATTCTTATACAGTGTAATTAGTTTGTTTTTCTAAATAGAAGTATGTCCGATCGCATTACGTTTTATGACGTTTATAAGCGGCAAACAATGTTGTAAAAATCTTAAACCTTATTTCAAAGAAACGATGAATGATTGTCATAAAGATGCCATGAGTCAACAAACGTCGGAAAAGACTATGGTTTGGCCATAGTTACTCCGAGAGTATCGTGAATTTCATTTTTATTTTTCTGTGAAACGATTTGGTTCAAAAATTGTTAGTATTTTTTTTACTCAGGCCTGAAAAATAATTCAATTGATTGCTTTCAAATAAGCTCTCTTCAATAATCTCCAAAATAAATCTGCATTTCTTCAAACTTATACGCATTTGTATTACAATTTGTATTTCAGCGGTAAAAACTCAGTAATCTATTTTTTATGACGCATTTGTATTACAATTTGTATTTCAGCGGTAAAAACTCAGTAATCTATTTTTTATGTCATCAAGCTTGCACATATCAAATGAAACCAGAAGCGCTAATAAATATAAAATTATAAAGAAGTTACTCCGAGTTTTTCACCGTAATTTTTGTATTTTTTTTTGTAACTAAACTTTTCTTTGCTGAGATACATTACAAATCATTATCCAGCGTTCAATGCCTTGAAAGTGTGGATGTCTTGAGAAAGGCTATAATCCAAGGGTGTCAAACTGGCGGCCCGCAAT
This sequence comes from Diplosoma virens, assembly GCA_963680785.1. NCBI lineage: Eukaryota > Metazoa > Chordata > Ascidiacea > Aplousobranchia > Didemnidae > Diplosoma > Diplosoma virens. Next base: position 3,388,324 of record OY796881.1, on the reverse strand, counting down.
GCTCTATTTTGTGGCCCGAATCTTGCAAATTTTATTGCTATATTAGGCGTAACAAATTTACGTTTGTTAACGCCATAGTACTACAGTGCTCCGCAATCAGAGACAGATTTAAAGCGAACACTTTTTTTTAGAGAACAGAGCTTTTTAGGGACGAAACTCAAGATATCCGAGACAGATTCAAAATGAAGACCTTTTTTTTTAGAGAACACTATATACAATAAATAAAAATATTGATCGTGTAATTATTTGAAAAGTTGTCTGGCCCACGTGAAATGTAAGTGCGAAAATCTGTCTCACAACATTTAATAACTTTGACACCCCTCTATAACACTGAGTCACAAAAAAATATGACGTGTAAGTTACTAAGATTTCAAAACCAATTATTTATGTAATTTGAGAAGCTGAATCCAAATCTAAAATCGGTTTTGCTCTATCACGTCAGAATTTTGAGTTATTTATACTTTAAATATTCAAAAAATTGACAAAATGTTCAAAAAATTGGGATACTAAAATGCTTTTTAAAAATCATACACGTTTTTCATTTAGGCTTAGCTAAAAGGGCTGCGATTAATTTTATTCCATTTACCAAATTATTGATGTCTCTTCGATTCTATATTTCAAAAATATTTTTATATAAGTGGTGTAGGCCACCAATTTAATGAGCTATTATTAAAATTTAATTTGGCTTGCAGCATTACTTTTTCTGGGATAATATCTCCTGATAACATTTGTCATAAAGCCATGTTTTCTGAAATTAAACAGTCTTGAAAACAATAAAAAAAAATTAGCAAAAGTACCACAAATATAAAAATTTATTTGTTTACAAATTATACATAGTGTAGGCACTAAACTTTTTCTTAAAAAAGCAAAATTATAATTATCACTTTATAACAGCAAAAAATTCAAGTGTCAGAAAGCAGTTGTAGTCTAAGCAGTGTATCAAAAAGAGAATATTTTGAGGAATTGGTGAAAGTACAAATCTAGACTAATGTTAAACTGTTTAAACCACGACTGCTGCTTTAGTTTGACTCTAAAAGTAAACTTTTATTTTTATTTTAGGTTGAGCAATAGAGAGCATTGATATATGAATTATTGTTAAATGAATAAATGTAAACAATTGTTGTGTTGATAATCCCAATAATTTTTGCTACATTTATGGAAAATTTACCCCTCGTGATCTTAGAAAACCTTTCACCGACCGATTGAAACATGTCTACAAGTTGTATTTTCAATCGAAACTGAGAGATCAAGATAATTCATGGACCCCGCATGCAAGTTGTTTATCTTACTATTTCGTATTGGCCCAGTGGTTAAATGGAAATAAGAAGAAGATGGATTTTTGTGTGCCAATATTTGGCGAGAATGAAAGATCACTTTTCCAATTACTATTTTTGTATGACAATAATTACACGATTTTCAAAAAACGCAAAGTCTAAAATCAAATACCCTGATTGTAATTCAGCTATAAAATCGGTATCCCACAGCAATAAATACCCCGTTCCAGAATCTGTACTAACTGTTTTTGATTCTGAATCAGAAGCAAGCACTGACGCAGAAACTAGCAGTGCTTCGGAATTTGACGTCTCAATCACCCTAGAAAGAACTTTTTCAGAGCCACATGTTTTATCTAAAGAAGATTTGCAAAATTTGGTTAGAGATATGAATTTGTCAAAAGAAAAGTCCAAGATTCTCGCATCTCGATTGAAACAATGGAATTTACTTCAGAAAAGTGTAAATATTACATGTTTTGAAAAAAGTCATTCTGATTTGGCTGTCTTTTTTTGTCGGAAAGAAGATATTTGCTACTGTGAGGATATCCACGGTCTTATGCATTCTTTGCATCATCAATACAAAGACGACGGCTAGAGGGCTGTTCATAAATTCAAATTAAACAAGTACAAAACAAGCAATTTAAATAAAACAAGCTGTCCTGCTCCACAACGGAAACCAAAAGCCTTCAGTTTTAGTAGCCTACAGCAGGAAGATTAAAGAAACTTACGAAAGCATGAAGCATTTGTTGACATGTATTCGTTATTGTGACCACAATTGGAAAATATGCGAAGGCCTCAAAGTTGTTAAAGTCTTGCTTGCCTTGCAGTTGGATACACTAGATCAGTGAGGTGATTTTATCTGGCCCGCTGCTTGTTGTCAATAGTGTCTTTGTCACTAAAATTTAGTGTTTTAGACTTCAAACTATGGTCGGCGGGCCAAACTCGGCCTGCGGAGTTCTTTTTAAAAAACATATACACTCACTTTGAGCCACAGTTGGATAGAATTATGTTGGGAATAGCCCAGTTTCAGTGTATTATCTTTTTATGTTTTTCGAGAACACACCAAGATTTTGACAGAAAAAAAGTGAAATAAGAGATCGAATCGAAGACCTATTTTTTTTTTGGAGACCTATTTTTTTTTTGGAGACCTATTTTTTTTTTGGAGATAGCTTTCATTCTTGGAAGAAAAACAGTGAAATCAGAGATCGAATCGAAGTGAAGACCTTTTTTTTTTTTCTTAGAGATCGCTATCATTTTGAGAGAAAAACAGTGAAATCAGAGATCGAATCGAAGTGAAAACATTTTTTTTTTAGATAACATCTTGATTGGTAAACCAATTCAAGAAAGCCTTTGGCTTTGGCCCGAGGAGGCCCGAAAATATCTACACACGGCCCCCTGCTCGAAAAGTTTGGAGATCACTGCACTAGATACTCGTACATTTGTTTTTATGTCTGTGGAACAGTCGGGCAGATGAATAACACTATAATACTCTAGATTGTAGAATGGTCTTCGTGAAAACTTTAATCCAAGAAGTTTTAATGTTCAGCATGTGCCATTGGTTGATGCAAAAAAAGTATTCCTTCCTCCTCTTCATACAAAACTTGGCTTAATCAAAAATTTTGTAAAAGCAATGAATAAAGATGGAGACGGTTTTAAATAAATACACGAACTGTTTCCAAGCAAATCGGAAACTAAGTTGTAGCAAGGAATTTTTGTTGGACCTGAGGTCCGCAAGCTGCAAAGAGTTAAAATTTTCAAAACAAAATTAACCTCAAGTGAGCTAGCTGCTTGGCAAGCCTTAGTGTTGGTCATTAAAAACTTTCTTGGAAAGCATACAGCGACTAATTACGAAGAAATTGCTGGCAAAATGTTGCAAGCTGCCTACAAAAAACCGGGTGACATATATAATTGACGAGCACGGGGAGAAATTCCACCAAGATATTAAAACCATTGAAGAACGCTATCAACGAAAGCTTAGCCCTACTATAATGGCTAACTTTTGCTGGTCTATACAAAGAGACACTGATGAAAGACACAACAAAAAATGGAGATGCCCCCAGAAGTTTTAAAATGGCATCACCAAATTACATAATAACTTTTTCTTTGAGACTAACGGCGGTATGTGTTTTATGTAATTTGTTGCAAATGTCATATTTAATGTTTATTTTGGGACTAAATAATTTCTTTAAACAAAGCATCTGATTGATGGAAATTAGGCAAGCTCTTAAAAGCTTTAACTTTATAATTTTTAAACAAGAGAAAATATATTTTTGCGTCTCTAACTTGTTTTTATAGCAACAAAATTATGTTGTTTTTTGCGATTTTTAAGTACCAAAAACATAAATAACTCAAAATCCTAACGTGATAGAGCAAAACCGATTTCAGATTCAGATTCAGCGTCTCAAATTACATAAATAATTGGTTTCAAGATCTCAATAACTTACAAGTCATATTTTTTTGTGACTCAGTGTAATAAGTAAAACGTAAAAATGAAAATAAACGCGTTATCACTTATTTTTTCTTTGGTCAAGATAATAGCTTTGGTTTTAAAAATAGTATTACTTTATAAGTTATTTATTGCTAAAACACGATATTTTTTGAATTGAAGCTTTCAGTGCAAAAATAAAAGCTTTTTCTCTTTAATTCAGAAAAGTAAAAATCGTTGTCAAAGATAAATAAAGCCCAACAAAATAAGTTCTTTTATGTACTATAACCTAGGAGTAATTTCAAAAATTACTTCAATCATTTCACGGCACGTCTCGACAATTATCAACGGTAAACAACGATCCAGTACTAAACCTATAAAACTGCAGCGAGTTCTTTGTTATTAAAACTTGCTCTAATATGAAACCAATGCGACTTAACTAGGCAGTGGCAAATTGAAAAACTAATATTTTTACTGTTCCATGCTGTTCTTGGAAGAGGGTTGCCAAATTTTTTTTATAGGGGTGCCGAAATGTTTGAAAAAATATTTGGCGACTTAGCACCGTATCAGCGACGGATTTACAACAAAAAATACGTTTATTCAAATTAAAGTCCCCCAAGAAAAGGTCATCACTTTGATTCCAAGTGTATTTTCGGCCACATCGATGGTGTAGACAGAGCAATCCCCGTGTTTGTTTTGCTAAATTTCGATTACCTCTTGTCTAGATCGATAGTTTACAAACTTTGTTTGATTTAATTTCGTACAAAAGGCCCAAGAATTGAGCAAAAGTAAACATCAGAGACAAACCTCCGTTTAATTCTGACAATTGTTGCATTTGATATTAAAACTAGGTTAAATGCGGTTTTCGGCAATTGCGATGCAACAATGAAATAAAAATTTCTGCTTTAACAAAATTAGCACACAAAAGTCATCATTCGTTCTGTGTATTAAACTGGGTTGTTTTCGGTTCCATAGTCAATGTCACAAAAAATAATTTCAGTTAGTTGCAGAAAAAGTTGAACAATTTCATTCGATTATAATCCTCGCTGCAGCACAGATTCGAATGAGATTTGACAGCACATCGACGCTTTCGCTGTGAAGAAAATGCAGAGTCCAAACGCGTTCAAATTTTTTTGATAATTTTGAATGTAGTTGCAAGAGTTCTACGTGTAAATAACACGTTAAATTAAAAATTTACGTTATTTTCAACGCAAATTTTACGGATTTTTTCAATCATATTTTGTGGTCAAAGTTTTATTCAATTTACATAATTTAAAAAAAAAATTTTAGATATTTTTACTTAAAATATTTTACGGTCAAAATTTACATGTTTATCCTATAAAATTTTGGATTTGTTTAACATTGTATAAAAACTGATCAAACTTAAATAAAAAGCAGTGAACCATATCTTTCGCAATATTATAAAGAAAATTTTTGAAAAAATATTGTTAAAATTACTAATACTAAAATAAGCAAGTACCTTCTAAATATAACTTTAATTGAATTATCTTTTTTTTGCAATAATTATTTATAAAATTAAAAAAAAATTTAACATTGAAATAAAACTTAATATTCAAATATGACTACCAGTTCAACGGTCTATTGTTGGGCCTTGGTCTTGGTCTGGTCTGGTCTTGGTCATCCTGCGGACTGGCGTTGGGCGATTCCAATTGTCCATGCACAAATGGGGTCTCGCCCCTTCAGCGTGCCCTATACATCGGGCACCACATGGAGCGCGAGGTCTGACGGTTTTGGATGACAAAACTCGTTGCTGGCTTAATAACATCACTGCCAGCATCTGATTCCACTCGCCAGCATCTGATTCAGGCAGTGCAGCAGCCTGGGTTAGTAAAAGGATAAATCCTCGGCCCCAGTTCTGTTTGTGTCTGACCTGGAGTGGATACCCTTCAAACGACGACGACGACAACCAGTTCAACTATATTTATGAACTGTACAATATTCACATTCAAAATGATCCTTTGCATTATTATTCTATCAGTAAAGAAACAGTGTAATAACTACTAACCTAAACACTAAAGAAATATTTACAAAATTTTAAACTCGCAAAAAGTTGAACTTTACAGTGCCGATGCCGAAGATGAAGACTATTTGCCATTCTTGAAAATTAAGACAATTATTCTAAAGTTATTCTGCACAGTCAGTCACTTTGATCTTTAGGTAAGCAAGGTCTGTTAGAAAACATTTAGGGACAGACACAAAAGTCTCGATTTCAGGTGCGAAACTGCTCTTGTTCAACAGCAGTGACCTGGAGTAGGTGGTTGGGTTTCATAGCTCGGCAGGCAAGAGACAATGTAGCTTCTCGGCGGCAAAGTTCAGTTTGCGAGATGCCTGCAAATACCAGTAGATATTTCGTTGGTGTGGGACGCAGACATCCAGTCATCATGCGCAGTGCGTTGTTAATGATAGAATCGATCAGGCGAGTATGAAAACTGTGGCACCAAGTAGGTGCGCACTACTCAGCAGCAGAATGTACAAAAGCTACAGTTGGTGGGCGCAAATCATGGCACCAGCACTCCAGCTTCTGATTCATCTAATTCATGCAAACCAGCTTCCAATTCTTTCCAGTTCACCAGCACCTCTATGCTTTACACTTTTATATACTTATTCAAATAGATTATAAACACATATATTTAACATTTACAATTTATTTAATGAAAGCCTTAATCCCTTATTCAAATAGAATGTAAATCAAATATTATATCACACATTTTAGATATTAATTATTTTAGTTCACTTATTCATGTCTCTATTAGGATGACCGAAGAGAGCAAGCTTATAAATAAATTGACAACAAGCTCAAGAATTAAATCAAAACCACGCAACTAAAATGATTACTTAATGATTAAGTTATGAACTCGAATCTCGAATACGTAACACTATGAATTTATTTTCCAAGACTCCTGTGTTCGACTGAATGTCCTTGAACCGTTGCTGGACGCTTCCGCTCAACTATGTACAAGTGAGGCTGGGTTTCCATGACAAAATGCGAGTGTGGTGCGGAGGATCAAACGACAGACCATATAATTTCCATCTGCTTCCTCCACTTTCCATCCGGTGAAATGGATGGTCTGACCAGTTTGGATTAAATAACAATTGCTTGGCTAAAAAAGACCTGCCCAGAAATCAGACATCGGCTCACACAACCGACTGAAGAAAATTATTTCTTTTTTATTTCAAATATTAATAGAAAAGCAAAAAAGAAAGCAAATTTCGCAGAATTGCACATAAAATGTTATTTTTTTTAACTTTAGCATCAATGTGTGAAATAAAACTGTGATGAATTTATATTTCAATTTGTAACGATTCTAATCGTTAAAAGAAACAATTTAAAAATGATTTTAATGCAGAATTTGAAATTTTATTCTCATTTAAAACAACAATATTTCAAAGCAGCTAATCTTTCTTAAACTTAAAACTTAATTTGAATCATTTATACAAATGACAGTTTCAAGTGATAAACCGAACCGCTGTTTAAACCAATTTTAATTTTTTATTGAATAAGCATTATCATTAAAGAACGGTTTACAGTTTTTAAGAGATTTGTGAAAACTTTTGCTGTTGTTCAAACAAATTTTACTTTGTCCATTTACGATGGTGTAATATCACTCGCAGACTGATGTAAAGCGATATATTGCAGCATTTTCAAAATATCTAGATTCATTTCAAAGCATAAACAGAAATGTCCTATTTAACTACAGTGGAATACAAAAAGCTTTTTTTAGGTCTGCCTTATTACAAACTCTGCCTTTTGCATTTTACGATTGAGTTAAAACTGAAGTAAAAATATGTTTTTGACCCATCTTTAATCGGGGAAAAAATTCAAAATTAAAGCAAAGTAATGAGGTTAATCAGCATTTGCATATATCTCTGATACTTCATGCTGTCAATTTAAACTAATACCGCTTCCTTTGGTAGAGCATTTAATATGATACTTGTCACCACAGAAAGAACCAAATTAATTGATTTATTTAATTATTGTAGTTATATTGTCATTCAATTAATCGTGTTGCAAGAAATACAACTACATTTTTTTCATTAGAGCAAACTATTTTAAGCAGTTAGGATAAATTTTTATTATATACAAAAAAGTTATGTGTCATCCAAAATACTCTTTATTCAAACATTTTTCAGTCTCTGAAAATCAAGTTAATAATTTCTCCTAATTAAAAAATGTATTATTGAAAAAATAACTTTTTCTTTTCTGAAATCGATTCGTGCCAAAATACAATCGTTGAATCATAAACAGCATCAATTTCAGAAAATTTTTTATCGCTTTGAAGAATCGGATTGTTTTTGCCAGCTTAAGTGTGATCACATGTTTAAAATTTTTTCTAACTCCTTTTTGAATACAGCAGACTTGGTCCGTTTCTGTAACTACATGAATCACAGCCATCCGTGGCTCAACACTCAGAAACACTCTCGTTACTTGTTATGAACGGAAGTCAAAAAAACAGCGATTTTTCTGAGTAACTAATTATTGCAAAACTATATTTAACATGAAAATTTTCGTTATAGCCATCATAATAATATCACAACATGATGACTTTTTTCCACACGTTTTTTGCACTAGAAGCAGTGACGACACGAACGATGACGCAGTTTGCAAGACGCGTGCAACCGGGCTTTTTAGGAAATAAGATGATTAATTTAAGGTTAAACAAAAATTTTTAAAATAAGATTGTCGAGTCACTTCAGTTTCAAAGAGGTTGTTAAAAAAGTGAAAACAGTTCAAAAGCTAGACAGAAAAAGTTACAGGAAATTGTTGAGTTTTTGGAATATAACCATTGAGGCTTCGTTACTTTTTTTTTACTCAGATTTTAATTGAATTAATTTCAAGTTGTGCTAATAAAAATAAAAATATTTTCTAAAATCGTGTTTTCAAAAAAAACTTTATATTTTTCGCTTTAATTCTTGTTCTTTACAAAAAATTTGAAAACTTAGTCTTTAAGCAAATTAAGAAATTAGATTTTAAAACTAGAAGTTTTGAGATTTTGATAATTGTAAAAACTAAGGAAGCGCTAAAGACAAATTAGTAACAGCTTTTCATGTAAATCTAAGCTGAATGATTTGTTTTTGCTAACAGAAAAAAGCCTTAAAAAGTCACAAAAAAGTCAGAAAAAAGTATTCAACTTTACTAAAGTTTTAGATTATTTTCTTTAAAATTATTGAACTTCAATGAATGGTTTTGGTACCAAAAAAAAAAAAAAAAAAACGCCACATGAAGCACGAGGTGTGACGGTTTTAGATGACGAAACTCGATGCTGGCTTAATAACATCACTGCCAGCATCTGATCCTGGCAATACAGCAGCCTGGGGTAGTAAAAAGATAAATCCTCGGCCCCAGTCCTGTTTGTGTCTGACCTGGAATGAATGCCCTTACAAACAACGACAACAACGAGTGAAAGGTTTGCCGTAAAAAATATAAAATAAATAATGGAGTGACAACACTCTATGATTGCCGTGGTATTGTGACTCAGCATACAAGTTAGATTCGTGAATGGATTTTCAAAGACTTCGTATACCAACGTAAAGCTCAGTTTTTGCTTTATCATCGCAAAAAGATTAAAAGCAAACATTTGAATTTTTGAATTATTTCTGTTCATTTTTTAACCAACTTAATCGATTTCTATGCCACAATTAGACAGGATGGGTAATAAATAAAAATCATAATTCGGCTATATCAAATTATGACGTGTCTATCGTTAACTAACGAGTTAAAAACGTTTTGGCTTTTTTAAACTTGCCCTGTCCTAACCCTGTCAAGGAATTGCAGCTTTATTAATTATTCCTAATTCCAGTTTCACAATTTTGGCTTCAATTTTTGGTTGGTCGACTTCGAATCAGTGCAAACAGCAGCTCACCAAATTTCACCCTCTGGTGACTGTGCTGCACAGAGGCAAGGTTGCAAGGATATCCAATAAATATCTTTCGTGAGAATCAAATTTTAATTACTGTCAAACGCTTAAAATTATGGTTTTCTATTTAGGATTATTCGTAGCCTTTATCCAAATATCAAATAATAATTATTCAGTTTGTTGTTGAACGCTGATAGTTGAGATTGCGGAGGTTGACAGTTCGTTGATGATTTGTTGATACGTTGATATCTTGGTAGTCGAGATGTCCGCACTTCATTAAAAAGTTGATTGTTTCGAGTTTTCACCGCTTTGAATCAGCATTGTATACTTTTGCTAAAAATACGTTGTTTATTTAAAGTAAAGCGTTTTGAAACGAAAAATTTTACTTGACAATATGCAATCTTCCAACGATAAAAATCAATTTTACAATTGCTTTATTATTTTTTCAAAGTGAAATTTGTAAAATATTATATTTTGAAAAGGATTTAATTGACTGGATTGAAAAACAGCGATAGAATATAAATTTTTTTTTTTGTTTTATTTTTCAATTTAGTATTAATTTTTTTGTATTTTCTTCACTTTCACAAAAACGGAAAGAAGTGTTAAACTTAAATCACCTTTAGAGAAACACCTAACTTATGCATGGTAACTCCCCAGCCATTGCCTTGTGGTTACTTTGTATTTAATGTTTTTTATAAAATTTTATGTTGAGAAATTTAAAGCTCCAACAGCAAAAAATAAACAACGTTTCTTTAACTCAATCACAACCACCTCACTGCTATGTTGACGCAGTCGACAGACAGTTTTTTCATTAGTGGCTTATACGAATCGATAGAAAAAACTGATGAAAGCAAACATTAAACAAAGGTTATAGCCAGTGATGGCTGTAATAGGGTACGAACGGAGCGGCCGCACTGGCCTCCCTAAAATATATCAAAAAGTGGCGCCCCTGCACAAAATAATGTTCTATTTCTTCATAGTAGCACCGGAGCGTCGGTAACATGTCTAAAATAAAGATTCTTTTACAGATAACTTTATTTTGATACACCAAAAAGTGGCCCTTCCAATAAAACGACAACTTTTTTTAGAGATAACAATGCTTTGGAAGACTCAACAGTGCCTCCCCCTAAATTAAAGACCTTTTTTTTAGAGATTGCTTTGTTTTCATACAATAAAAATGGCTACCCTTGTGACGATGACCTTTTTTTTAAAGATTGTTTTACTTTGGAACACGTAATAATGGCCCCCCTTACTTCTCTTGCACCAGGCCCCTCTTTTTGTAAGGCCATCACTGATTACAGCAATCATTCTAGTAAATTTGAGTCGCCATTTTTAATTTGAATAAAAAAATGCTTGAAGAGTCGATTAGCGGTACAAAACTTTAAAATAGCTTTGAAACCATCATTCTTCTCAAGATCGCTCTAATCTTTCCCGTACCTGCAAGAAAAACAGCACTTCTCAAGTCACCACCCATGACTCGGCTATTGGAAGCATCTTTTGTAAAACCCTTCCTGTGCCAGCCAATAGAGTGACACCAAATTCTTTATCCTTTCCCAGGACGTACTTCTTTTCACCTCTCCGCTCTTGAAGCTACGATTATCAAATCTTTTTAACCCAATCTCTGTCGACACAAGGAATTTCTTTATAGTTTAAAACTCATTTATTGACGCCCTTTCACTTTCATTTCTGATTGGTTGTCTATCTTGACCAATCAGACGCACTCTCGTTTTCTTTCCTTTTCGTTTCTATTCCTAATTGGCTGCCTTTTTTAACCAATTAGACTCATTCTCCTTGCCTATATAACGAAAATCGGATTGCTCTCAGTTCATTCTGACAATTCCTCCCAATGAGTGTCAGATAAAAAATCTTCGTAGAATGAACACGCTTTTTCAAGCTATCTTTAAAAAATCCTTTGTAATAATCGATCACTAAAAAGTGAGATTGAAAGGATTCCACTGCTTAAACATTAATTGAAATTTTTCAATGAGATTTTTCTGCAGTTATTGCATTCGTAAGCAGTTTAATATTAGTTTTTCATTTTTTTTAGTTTTTTTTGTGTGTTTCATGAAATAATATCAAAATTACTAAATCTGTCAGGATTCCAGCCTTTCTTGAGTTGGTTCAACCAAGAAGCCAAAACGATTAATTTGATGGCATCCCTTTAAAAATTTTGCTTTCTAAAAAGGCAATATGAGTTCAATCCAAAATGGACGCCAAACCAACAGTTGTAATTACGGAGCAGTATCCGCGATAATCTGGCAGAGAAGCACTGAGCTTGACGTCACGAAAGATTAATAACTTAAGGATGGATCATCTTCTAACTTAAATTAAACCAATTTTTAGATGAGTATAATGTAGAAAAGATTTGAAATAAAAAATTTTTGTTGAGTAGTTAGAAGTAAAAGAATCTAGTAGATTACCGTTTATTTCCAACCGAAACTCAGCAAATATAGTTACGAAGCATTGTTGAAATCTCGGATTTTGTTCTACAAATAAAGCTAAAATTTTAGAAACAACTAATGGTTGCTCGGGAGCACTGACTAAAACCTACCAAAAAATAATTAGTGTTCATAAAAAATGTATTGTGAAAATAGGTTTGATAATCTATTTTTCAATATCTTCTTTCATGTCACTATCCCATATTTTAGGCTTTCTATACGTCCCGGTTTAGTCAAAACAGTTTCAATTTTGAGTCCTTATTCCGGCATCCTGCCAAATTAACTATTCTATATAGGTGTTACTTCCACAAATTTTAGTTTTCTAAATTTTGGAAAGTTTTTTAAATTTTATTCCGATGTTAAAAAGTTTTTTGAAATTTTGTAGAATTTATTTGGTAACTTAGTACGTTGTTTAATCGTCTACCTTTTTTGGCGCCTGCTAAGAAGGCCTCGCCAATAACACAATCTAGGTGTCTACTAAACGATAAATTTCTTAATCTTCTTGCTGGATCTGACCTTCGAACCAGCGACAGCAAAAATATAGTCTAGCTAAATCACAGCTCAGACTACCACAATATCTTCTTTATTAAGAAATATGCTCCAATCCACTTAGGAGCCCGAATAGTATAAATCAAAGCAACAGGTTAAAGCTCAATAGCTTAATTCTTCACAATCACGTAGACAACCAAAGACTTGCGACCAAAAACTATGACTTCACACAGTTAACAATTTTCCAATTTTAAGTTACCACAACGAAACATCCAATTATTAATAATACTGCTTTTCAGCGAATCGTATTTATACCATTCAGTAAGATTACTCGAATGTTCTGACATTCTCCAAAGCAAACAACTATTACGTCATAATCAAAACAGGTCAATCGGATAGTTCTGGAAATTACTTTAAATTTCGTGAAATTAAGCAGTGTTGCCATTTTTTCTTGTAAATAAAAATAAATTATTTAAATTGCTCATAAAACTGTTATTTCTTCGGCTATTTGAGCCGGACCAACGCGAAATCAAAGATATTTTTTATGAGATTGTGAATCTACATAATTTGGGCAATTTTTAGGAACGGAACAATAGGATTTTTTAATTAAAATGATGATATTATTTTGGTCTTGACTTTGCTTTCCTGGCAATAAATTGGCATTTGGCTGGGAATTTAGTTTATAGTTAAGTGTTAACCTTTTTTTGGTCTTCACTTTATTTTAAGCATTTCTAAAGAGCGTAAACTATTTGCAAACATGGTAACCTTACCATATTTCATACTTTGTATTTCGAAGCTGCTATTTGTAAGAACTTTGTTACCACAACACTAAATGAATATGTGATCAGGCTTGTACGAGACCACCGCATAATTGTTTCTATAATACAGCTTGCAGTCATAGAGCCGAAGATCGCATTTTAAAAGTTGTTTTTATTTATTCTAAAATGGTTTCAGACATTTATTCATAGTAAAATATAGTAAAGTCGTCAGCGTGGTCGAGTGGTTAAATGGTCGAGTGGTTAATAGCGCCTCCGTCGCTTTCCTGCGAGTCAGGAGGATAAATATAGAGATAAAAAAAAAAAAAAAAAAAAGTTTTTGTTTTTGCAGGTATTAGAAACAAAACTCAACAAAGTTATTTTTATGATAAGCGCTCTTAACTTTTGAAAACCTTTACATTAGCTGTAATAAAGACACAGTAGCTGTAGGCAGGGGCGCCGGAAGCGGGGGGGCAGGGGGGCAATTTCCCCCCTTCCTTTTAATATTCTGAAAACACGGGGGCATAGGGGGGCAGATTGTGCCTTTTGAAATTTGTCTTACAGAAATATTTTTAGATCTGCTCTACATTTAACCTATGTAATCTCGATCACCATCAAATGCAACGATGTTTCTAAAATTAAAGACATTCGTAAATCATGGTACAATAATGAAAGTCGCGAAAATCGTAAGTTTTAGGTAGTGATGGATTTTGGGTGAGGCGAATGAGGCAGATGTTTGTTTAGAGTGAAAGCGATTTTGAGTGCAGAACTTTGATTTTGGGACGAAATAGGAAAATCAGAGATCGACTACATGTGAAGATCTTTTTTTAGAGAATACGCTAATTTGATTGCGACATGGTTGCTATAAATGACTTTTGTTGGAGTGCCTTTTTAACAAAAAGTGCCCTTTTTTTGAAATTTTCCCCCCCTGGAAAAAAAACTTCGGTGCCCCTGGCTGTAGGTAGGTCAAATTCTATAACGCACAAACAAATGACTTGTCCAAATGTACACAAGTTAGTTTCTCCGTTTGCAACGTAACAATCCCTAAAGTTTGTCAAGTTTTTGTTTCAAAGTTGAGAAAATTAAGTTAGTAAAATAGTTCTTATAATTTAAATTTTATCAGTGGGTAAAGTATTCTCTATATTGAATTCCAGTAAGAAGTAACAAGTTAGGAAAAATGAGCAAGTTATTTTTGTCTGCTACTGTACATTGGTCAGAAAATTGCTGTAATCCTTATTCGAATTCCGTAGAAGCAAAATCAAGTTTTATTAGGAATTTAAAATCAGAAGTGCCTTTGATTGAAAAAATGATAGTTGTATCGACTAAAGATGTTATCGAAAAAGTTGTCATTGATTTTTCACGTCAAAGAGATTGAGGTGCGAAGCTTTTTGCATGAATTGGTTTGAACGTTTTCGGTTTATTGCTTTATCAACGTTTTCATGTAATTTGAGGATGGACAACCTTATTACAAACCTAGAGCACATCAACAGAAAATATAGAACATTGTGGGTGGGCCGCAATAACTTTTCAAAGAGTTTAGTTACCAAACAACGTTATAACAAAAAAGAAGTCTCACTTTAATTTGATTAACTGTTTAACTTAGATTTTCCGAACATCCAAGCGGAGGGACCAAAACATCACTTTCATTACAAGTGCTTAACATTCCACTTTCCAGCACTTTTTTTAAAAACATACGCGACACTGAAATAATTGTGTAGAGCTACTACCAAAAGTACTGTAGAGCTAATTTGCGGAAATCTCGTGTTTTCTTCACCGTTTCTAACCTCGCAGGTTTTGGGGGATTCCCAAAATTTAAAAGTTTATCGTCCTCGTCGTTTGAAGGGCATCCACTCCAGGCCAGACACAAACAGGACTGGGGACGAGGGTTTATCCTTTTACTACCCCAGACTGCTGCACTGCCTGAATCAGATGCTGGCAGTGATGCTGGCTTAATGTACTAAAAGTTTATGAAGTATCATGAGTGATGGGCATTTGTAAATGTTCTAAAAAATAGAAAAATGCTTACAAAGGTGAAAAAAAACAAAACCAGACTTGCACTTCCAGCAACAAATCAGCCAGCAGCCGCCATAGAAACCAATACAAAATAGCAATCCAGGCCTATATAGAATTGAACATGAGACTTTTATATTCTCTGTTTTTCTTATTGAAACTCCCGAATGGCAATCTTCTACAGGTTGCAATTACTTTCTCGTTTTCAGATGTACAAACGATAACTTGTTTTGCAAGACATGTTTACAAACTTTATTTATAGACTTTGTATCATATGTTCATCTGTAAGAAGCTTTAATAGAAATAACGCCACAGGGTAAACGACAAAAATAATCGCAAAAATTTTAAGCAACTAATAAAAATACCAATTCAAAGAAGTAATTTCATAAGTTTGTTTTGTGGAATAGTATTTTTAACTGCATTACGTAAACATTTGTGGCGAGGGCAGATGTGGTTAAAACTATAAATAAAAAAGGATGCTTTAAAAATTGATTCAATAGAACAGGATTTAGTTATGATCAGCAGATTCAAATAAGCAGCACAGCAAAAAAGTAGTGGAGAAACAAAAACCGGCTAGATTAAATTTTGAAAAGTCGGGTATCAGTTGCTGCTTCAGCTGGTTATTAACATGTCACGAATCCACTTTGCTATGGTTTTTTTTACCCGTTTGTCAACGGCTTCCAGTGAGTTAAGATAAATTATGCAGTTAAGGTATTTCACGTGTAGTTAACCAGCCGAAGTTATACCGAATGTTATTCTTCTAGTAATATTGAACCTGAAATTTAAGATTTTTTAAAGGAAGAAACTTCAATGTCTTGTATTTCAATAAGGATTTTATTAAAGAAACCTGGCGAAAAATTTGTTTTTTGCTGTTCTATGCAGGGTACAGTCTTGTTTCATTAATTGTTCTTACTGTGTTACGTAACAATCAATTAAGGTGACTATATCTGGTCGTTCAAAACGAGTAATAAGTTTAAATGATTTGAATCTTAGACTGCTATGTATTCAACTATTTAATATTTCAAAATTAATCGTATTATTTTTATAATTTTTATTATTGAAAAATTTTTCATATCTAAACACATATCAAAAAATTTTCCCAAATTAAGAAAACAATTGCTCCTGATGAAATTTAATTTATAATTGAACTTAATTAATACAAGAACGTTACTCTTCGCAGAGTTCTTTAGTGTTGAAAAAAAGTACAAGGACTTTTGATTTTTATATTGATTTCTATTTTGTTTTATTGACTGTCATTAAAGAAAACTACGCTTCATAGCACGTGGTACTGCTGATAAGAATCGCTTTTATTTGCATACAATCCTGATAAAATATTTTTTTCCAGAGGAGAGCAGATCTACAAAGGAAAGAGATTTTAAAAGAATTTTAGACTTGCAAAAGTTTGTGAATGTCTGAAGTATTTTATTTTTTACTTTTTTTCTTTAGTCGTTTTGTTCTTCATGTTCAAAGTATGATTTCAAGATTCTATTGTTAATTTCACTTAGCAATTGCAGTAAATCTTTAAATGGTAAACCAGTAATTATTTGTTTATTACACATTGTCCTTTAATTCGTCGGAAGTTAATTAAATTTAAATTTAATTTTTATCTATGGCGTTATATTTGAATCCAGGAAAATAATTTTAAAAGATAACGCAGCAAGCATTTTTGCAAGCGCCGAGAATATTTTTCTTCCTGACTCCAAACTTCGAATGACATAAAGGTTGATTCAAACAACTAATCCATTTCACAATTCAATCTGACTGAAAGTTGTAATTTTTACGCTGTTTTGAATTGAACACAAATGTTAGCGGTTGTTTGTTACTACGTACTTAAATATGCGTTGAACGTTGAGCAAGTACGAATCGAACATATGAGATATTCCATGTCAACTCACACCCTTTTCGGTGTGAGTTGACATGGAATATCTCATATGTTCTGCAGCAGTTGACATGGAATATTTCATATATCTCTTTTCAGCAGCTTTCCAATGATATTTACTGTATATCTCGACTGTATATATATATAAATAAAAAAGTTATATTTTGTCGTGACCTTGACCTCGCATGATCCCAAAACCCCCACTCTAGACAAAAAAATTTTTCAATATTTTTGTTCCTTACATAGAGGACTACCAGCATGCCAAAAATCAGAGTGGGATCTCTATGGATTTTTAAAATATTTGCATTTTATTGAAAAAAATGTGCCTAATGATGCAAATTTGTTGATTTATTGCGTAATAAATATTTTCGCAACTTTGTCGATATTTCCAAATAAGGCATTTTCGCAAGTTTTTTGTTAAATTTTTTTTAATTAAAAAATATTTTGAAAATCCATAGAGATCCCACTCTGATTTTTGGCATGCTGGTCGTCCTCTATGTGAGGAACAAAAATATTAAAAAGTTTTTTTTGTCTAGAGTGGGGGTTTTGGGGTCATGCGAGGTCAAGGTCACAAGGTCACGACAAAATATAACTTTTTTATTATATGTATACATTTGAGATATGAATATCATTGAAAAGCTGCTGAAAAGAGCTTTTTAATGATATTAACATCTTTGAAATCGAACAAAAAATAAAGCCAGGAGGGCTACTTTTGCTCGATCAGGGGCGTTCAAGCGTGATTTTGTGTCAAATTTTCAACCTTCATATATCAAAAACTATTTGATTTAGAAACTTGAAATTTGGTGTGAGACATTTTCTCATCCAAACCTACAAACAGTCAAATTTTAGCAAGATCGGAGATGGTCGGCAAAATAAGGATGTGAGTTGACATGGAATGACCCATATCTTGAAGGCCAAACTGAAAAACTGTTTTATCTTTTTCACCGGCTTCACTTCAGTATAAGTCTTGACTATGATGATCATACTTTTGAAGTGAAAATGCGCTGAATGCAAGTTGTAACATTGTGGTAAACCGTGAAATAATAGTTAATAAAAAATATTTTGAATAAAAAACAGGTCTTCGTTATAAAAAAGGCTTTTTCTTTCACCTCCTCAAAATTCGTTCAGGTTTTCCTAGCAGTAAGACACAACTTAACCTCTATCATGTTTTACGTTCCAACCAAGATTTTTTGTATCAGAGTCGTTACCTTTTGAACATCGTTGTCGTCTCGGATGTCTATTCACTTCCTATCAAGCAGAAGCAGAAATTGAGCTGAAAATTTATCTTTTTATCAACCCAGACGGTTTCCCAATCCTGATCAGAGGGTAGTTGCCCTTATGTGGCGCTGGCATCAAGCATCATCTTCACAAACTTTCAGACTCACAATTCTCCAAACGCCCGGAAAGTTGAAGTGACCCGCGGCTCCTCAGCGTGCTGTGCTGCATTTGCTATTTAATAAAAAAATTGGAACTTTCCAACGACAATATGTTCTAGGACAGGGTCGGCAACCTTTACACTTCAAGAGCCATTTAAACTTATGTTTCAAAGAAGAGAAAGCACTGTGAGCAACAAAACGTTAGTGACATTTGTAATCAAGATAACATTACCCATTTTAACTTAACAATGAAAATATATAAATAAATACGTAAATACAAAACAGTAGTTTTTTAAAGTTAATCATGCTTAGTTAACATTAATGTGACTTCTGTTCCTGAACCTCATCGCTAGCATCTGCACTTTAGGTCAGTGTGATGTCAACTTATTCTTCGTACAGGGTTTTAAACTGTCGTCGGTGAGACGTGAGCAATGTTTATTTTTAATTTAGTTGTTGAAAAGATCTGCTCACATACGTATGAGGAATCGAAAATCGACAGGAATCTCAACGCATACTTTTCACGATCACATACATATCGAGGATTGCATTCCTTGTTTTGAACACCTGTTTGTCCAGTCTGGGGGGTTTGTTATTCCATTAGTTATTTTCATCAAAAACAGTCTTCTCTGGGGCAACATCTTCAAGGTCAAATGAATGAATTCAAATGAATTCAAATCAAATGAAAGCTCAAATCAAACGGATGAATTGTACAGAGGAAAACGACAGGGAACGATAAGGTTTTGTTTTTATATCTGAACTCACAAAACCATTTTAACAAAACTCTGAATTGCATTTAGTTATTTTCTTGAGGCCACAAGTAGCCGTATGAGAAGGTCAAAGAGCCACATTCGGCTCCGGAGCCACGCATCGCCGACCTATGGTTTAGGACCTCTAGAATTAAGCGCAGTTTTGATGATCCAACTCTCTCCGGTCAGTTACTACTTTCAGCATATTGTTCTGCCCTTGCAAAAGACTCTTTATGGCACTTTCATATACTTGGCACAATTAATCATCAGTTTTAAATTACATTCTTAAATCTTTAGAAAAACTAAATTATTGAATGAATGTTTTGTCACTTCCGAAAGCAGGTCGGGCTAATCGCTTGACAGTTGCTCAAAGTTCAACGCCTTCGAGGTTTTCTGGCGTGACAGACGGATAACTAATTTACAATGAAGATAATGATATGGATTCTGGTTTTCAACTTCGACTCGAGTGACCATCAAATTTTTTCGGCTTTTGATCTGCATTTTTCCAACCAACAACGCCATCGAAAGAAGTATCTCACTTTTTCACGTCCATACTCCTCGGTCATTAACCACCCTTGACCCCGGGTCATCAAACCACTCATTTATTGTAAACTTATATTAGTATCTGCAACTGAGTTTATCAACTTGAAAATGACTTGTTTCAAAAATTAAAAAGGATTTTTTAAAATTATTTTCAAAAAATCTCTTACTTAAAAAAAAATAACTTATTTTGGAAGATAACTAAAATAATTTTACTCATTGCAGCGATAAGTTTTTAAAATTATTATTGGTTGAGTACTAACTATTTAAATTGAACATTTTTTATTAAAAAAAACTCCTGCAAAGCATATAAAAGAGTCACTAATAAAAAAAAGAAAAAAGGATCCATGGATAAAAAAAGGTTGAGAATCACTAACTTAAACAATCAATAAAATTTAAGAAATTCAAATAAAAATTCCTGAAATATTTTTTAAGTAAGTGAACTAAATTTTTTTCGAAAATGGTCAATTACATGTAAGTTTAAAATACAAAATGAATATTCTTCTTTTTCTCTTTTCAGCCTTTCCCTTTAGTCAGAGGTGGCCACGGCGTATCATTATTCTTCACATCTTTCTGTCTTCAATATCCGTCTCCTTTGCACCAACTTCCCCCATATCTTCTTTCACTATATCTAAAAATCTTCTCTTTGGTCTCCCTCTTCTCCTCTTTCCCGGTAACTCCATTTCCATCATCTTTCTTCCTACATACTCTTGGTCTCTCCTCATGACATGTCCATACCACCTGAGCCTGCCCTACCTCATCTTTATTCCTAACCGTTCTACCTTAACTGTACCCCTGATGTGCTCATTTCTAATCTTGTCTTTTCTCGTCACTCCCATAGCAAACCTCAACATTTTCATCTCTGCGACTTCCATCTCTTCTACTTGTTTCTTTGTGACTGCCACTGTCTCAAGTCCATACACCATTGCTGGTCTGACCACTGAACTGCACACTTTTTCTTTTACTCTAGCGGGTAACCTCCTGTCGCAGATTACTCCCGATACTCTTCTCCATCCGTTCCATCCTGGCTGCACTCTCTTCTTTATCTTATTCTCACAATCACCACTTTCTTGCACCGTTGATCCCAAATATTTAAATTTCTTTACTCTTGGCACTTTTGCATCCTCCATCTTTACTGTTTCGTCATCATTTCCTCCATTTATGCAAAGATATTCGGTCTTTGACCTACTTACTTTCATCCCTCTTCTTTCAAATGCATACTTTCAGGATTCTAATCTTCACTCCACTTCTTCCCTGGTCTCTTCACAAATCACAATATCATCAGCAAACAGCATCGTCCATGGTGGTTCTCTCCTTACTTCATCCATTAGCCTGTCCATTATTACTGCAATCAGGAATGGACTTAACGTTGATCCCTGATGCAGTCCAACCTTAACCTTGAAACTTTCTATAGTTCCTACTGCACACCTCACCACTGTTTCGCTTCCCTCATACATATCCTATACTAGTTGTACATACTTTTCCACTATACCGGATTTTCTCATACAGTACCAAAGCTCTTCCCGTGAAACCCTGTCGTAAGCCTTCTCTAGGTCCACGAATACACAATGTAGCTCTCTTTGACCTTCCCTGTACTTTTCCATCAACATTCTTAGAGTAAACGTGGCATCGGTGGTTCCTTTTCCTGGCATAAATCCATATTGCTGTTTGTTGATCTCCACTCCATCTCTTAACCTGGTTTCAATAATTCTTTCCCATACCTTTATTGTGTGGCTCATTAGCTTTATTCTTCTGTAGTTTCCACAGCACTGTGCGTCCCCTTTGTTTTTATAAATTAGGATAAGCACACTCTTTCTCTATTCTTCTGGCATCCGTTTGCCGATTAATAGTCTGTTGAACAGTCTGGTCAAAAACTCTATCCCCATCTTTCCCATGCACTTCCAAACGTCTACTGGCAACTCATCTGGCCCAACTGCTTTACCTTTTTTTATCCTTCTTAGTGCGTTTTTTACTTTTTCTCTACTGACACAATTTACCTCTTCGTTAACCACTTCTGCTTCCTCTGCCCTAGGGTCTTTGTTATTTTCCTCGTTCATCAGTTTTTCAAAGTACTCCTTCCATCTCTTTAACACTGCTTTTGAATTTACCATCACATTACCATTTTCATCCTTTATAACCCTCACGTGCTGTACATTTTTTCCTGCTCTGTTTCTCTGCCTAGCCAATCTGTACAACTCCTTTTCACCTTCTTTTGTTTCCAATCTAGCATACAAATTGTCATAGGCACGTCCCTTTGCTATCGCAACTGCCTTCTTTGCCTTACTCTTCTTTTCTTTGTATATCTTTTTAGTATTTTCATTTCTTATTTTGTCCCATGCTTTCTTTGCTTCTTTCTTTTCTTTTATGCTCTCCTGAACTTCCTCATTCCACCACCATGTCTCCCTGTCTCCTTTTCGTTTCTCAAATGTCACTCCCAGTACAGTTTCAGCTGTTTTTCTTAGCATTTCTGCTGTTTTGTCCCACTCATTAGGTAATCTATTCTTGCCTTCCAGAATCCTGGTCACCTCTTGTCTAAACGCTTCTTGACAGCTGGTATCCTTCAGTTTCCACCATCGTATCTTTGGCTTTACTTCCTCTGGGTTTTTCTTTTTCACCATAAGAACCATTTTGCATACCACCATATGGTGCTGCTTTGCAAAACACTCATTTACTATTACCTTACAATCACACATTTCCTTCACGTTCCTCCTTCTGCACACCACATAATCTACTTGGGTACTTTTTCCTCCACTCTTATAAGTCACCCTATACATAAAATGAATATACATAATGTAAATACATAAAATGAAGCAAGATAATATTGAAACGATTAAATAATAACTTGTAATAATTAAACGTCACAATGAACAGGTTATTTAAAATACAAACATAAGCAAACTGATGTTTAAATTATGAATGGCCCATAAAACTGAGATATTTTTATTGAAACTGACAATCCATTTGCAGGCATTCGTTTACTTGGTTTGGTTTGTAGTTTGATCAATAAAACCTTATAAAATTTTGCATTATTATTAATGGACTCTTTTCTATTATAATCGATAAAAGTTGATAAAATTTTTGTGTTTACTAGAGGTAAACTTTTATTGTTTTTCTGATTGTCCTTATGTTTTGGTACTCCATTGCTCGAGAAATTACATGTCTTGACTACACACAGATATATGTCACGAGAAAATATTATAGCGAATTTTGATGACCAGAACAGTGGAATATAACATTGTAACTGAGAATAAATTCCAAATTAAACTGTTTTATAAATTTGCGGATAATTTTATGACTTTCTTTTTCAATACTAAAATCTAACTAACCACGTTACATCAATGAATGATCAAATAAGTTCGCAATTCTCTTATCGTTTAATTAAAATGGTTTCTTGTCTTTATTTATATAAATTATTATACATTAAATACAATTTCATTTTATGTTACTTTCAGCTTGTGTTTTATTTAAAAATACAGTTTAAATACGTAAAAAACGGTTTTGCAATTAGGTTTACTGATTGCAGCCAGTGAGACTTGATTGTAAAAAACTTTTTGAAACTCTTGGTCTGAAGAGAATATAGCAGATGAACAGGTAAAAAAATTAATAGTTATATGAAATGAAATCAATTTAAGGTTTGTTTCAAACAGAAAACTTCATATTAAATTATCGCATCTATTTAAAGTACATCATCATTATCATCATCCTTTTTTATTCTTTTGACCAGCAGGACAAAGTTGGGGGCGTAATAGTTAGGGCAACCGTTAAGCAATTATCCAAGCCTCCTTCTGAAGATACCTAAATGTGGTTGGGTGGTTATAATTTTTTTTCTTTTTTCATTTTTATATAGAAATATGGTTGAAATTTAAACCCGTCTGCGAAAACCGCCAAGCAGAGAAAAGTGTTGTAAAGTGTTTTTCTCAAGGACACAAGAAAATGGCGTGAGTAGGTTTTAAAACGCGATCATTTCGATTTTATTTGCCGTCATTGCGACCCTCTTTTTTACGCGGTTACGTTTTCGAGTATTGTTTTTGATGTTTTAAGGCGTTGTTTATTTTGAAAAGGTGTTTAAATAAGTAAAAAAGATGTTTAAATAAGTAAAACAAAAACGTCTCCCAACCAGTAGACATCACACTGTCTGAAGGGCAGTTAAGAAAAAAAATTGACGAGCAAACGAATTATTAATAAATGAACCTTACAAATAATGCAAAGTGTAATTATAATCAAGTCAATGAACATTATAAATATGTAAGAGATATTATGAGTTAAGCTTGTATTTTTAGATTGTCTCGTTACCGCAATAAATTGATTTCGTTTTTTATTTAATAGTTTGATTTTAATCGTTGCTGGTTGCTTCTTGTTATTGTGTCAACAAGCGGAAGCGCAGGGTAAGAATTGTTTCAATTTTTTCGGTTAATTCAACTTTTAAAATAATATTTTAACTTGGTGCAGCAACTAACGCTGCTATTAGTAACAATGACAAAAGAAAATTTTAATTTTAGGGCAGTGTCAATGATCAACTGCAAAAAATAGTTACCAAATTTAGGTAAAGACCTTCTTTTTTTATTCAGAGAACACCTTGATTTTAGGACGAAATTTGGTCCGTGAGTAATAATAATAAAACAAAGTGTTCCGTGAATCAAAAAGTTTGAGAAACCCTGTACTTGATAATAGAATTAAATTTCTGTATACATCCTTATACAGACAACTCGCAACTTTGTCAACTTCGGCGCTAGTAACACTGTATGAAGTCGAGTAAAATGGATCAATATAGTTCATCTGTTACGACAGATTTTATTGAAT
The DNA here is from genome assembly GCA_963680785.1 of Diplosoma virens. Taxonomy (NCBI): domain Eukaryota; kingdom Metazoa; phylum Chordata; class Ascidiacea; order Aplousobranchia; family Didemnidae; genus Diplosoma; species Diplosoma virens. The sequence goes on along the minus strand of OY796881.1, from coordinate 3,363,719 downwards.
TGAACGCATCTAAACAATCGAGTTTTTTTAAAAGGTTGCAGCGACTCAGCATCGTGGTGTAGCGGCTATGCTGATCAATGTGATAATCAGTACGTTAGAGATAACTGTAGAACAACTTGCAAAAGCTGCCCCTCTAATGCACCAGGTGAGTGAAAAAATTCTATAGATTATTACGCCTGTGATAATAACAATCTTTAACTTAAATCAATGTAAATTGAATGGAAAAAAAAAATTCCGCACTGGAGATGGTGCCGATAAAAACGAATGCGGTTAGAAGCTTAACATATTTGGTGTAGATATGATACTTTATGTTTCATATAAGCTCTGCTCGTCACTTTTCCCTGCTTGGTTATCTTAAGAAGCAGTTATAAGTTCCACTCTTTTTACTTTACTTGAATTATTACCTTATACCAAATAAAAGTTTTCATCAAATAAGCACTGTCATTCTATCTTCAAAAGCGGTTCCGAATTATCGCTGAATAGTTGCTTTAGGACTTGAGTTTAACGCATTAATCATTGGCACTCTGGTCCGGAAAAGAACATTTTGTATGATAATGAAGATGTGTTGGAGAGGGTGGAGTGGCTTTTGGGGAGGGTGGGGTGGCTTGAGACATTTTTTTACTATTTTTGGAGATATTTATTGATTTAAAATTTTATTTAATTTTTTTTGTACAAGTAACTTATGCTTTTCCTCGACTATAAAAGGTTTTTATATTTTGGGTATAAGCAATATTTGAAACCATTTCGTTTAACGTTTTTAATGATTCAAATCATCCTTTTCTTTTGGTTATGTTATGCAAATTGGGGAATACTTAAAATTTTTTAAAAGTAAATAGTTAAGAATGCAAAATTGCTTGTAATATACTTAGTGGTTCAAGTAGAAAAACTTTTCAAAGCTGCCATTATCTTTTCAAGACGAAAAACCTGTCGCAGTCCAAGTAGTACGTATTATACTTTATAATTTTTGTGTCTCTACGTTGAAAGTAAAAAACTGAACAAAATACAAGTGAAGACGAAAAAAGATCTTTGCTTTATACATTGCCTGCATATAAAAACTATTGAATATGGTCATAAAATTAGACTCGAAAGGACTTGGTATTTGATAAACTTGCAGTCGAAAAACCTCCAGATTTGCTGGACTTGAAATCTAAAGGACTCAAGTTTTGGTGAACTTGAACTCAACTCGAATCAAGCCTTTTAAGAACTCGGAAAACTTGAGTAGTAAATTTGTTACAAATTAAAATTACAAGCTAATCTAAAGAATGACTTAATGATAATTTTGCTTAATATTTTCTATTTATTTTTAAATTATTTTGAAAAAAATTTATGTAGGCTACTAGTTAAAAATTGGCTCAAACTTTTTTAATCAAATAATTCGAATCTTTTGCAGCTACCATTGTAACTAAATGACCTGACAAACTTTCCAAACTAAATGGTTCACAAATGGCTAATATTTTTGAAAAGTCTAAACCTTAAATCGTCGGCGTCGTGGTCGAGTCGTTAAAAGCGCCGTGCTTATAATCTAAACCGCATGCAGTTCTAAATTTCAGTCATATCGCCATTAAATTACAAAAGGACAACAATATCTTGATATCTTTGGAGGCAGGTTGGGGTAATTGGTTACCCTATGTATTAGCGCCTCCGTCGTTTTCCTGCGAGCCTAGAGGATAACTAAAAGAAATAATAGTGGTCACCAATGATGACCTCACAAAAAGATATCCCTGGTGCAAGAAAAAAAAGGGGGCCATTTTTAAAAATTTATTTTGTAATGATATTACAATGAAGCAACCTAGTTCAAACCTTTTTCGTCGGAAAAAAGATAATGGTCTCTTAAAACCGGTCATCGCTTTCATTCGAGTACATGATCTCAATTTTTGTTCTAACGTTCAGGTACAGACAGGGAGCCACCGCCATGGTGCTGTTATGTAGAAATAGAGCAGTATTTTGCTTAAGGGAAGGCCACTTTTTGACGTTTTTGAAGGAGGAGGCAGAATCGGTCACTCCGTACTAAAGCCACCACCGGTGATCACATTATTAGTTGCATAAGGAAAACATTTTTTATTCTAAGTCACCACATCTTACACTTTTTAAGATTTACTTTTTGTTTATCTTAGAGGTTAAAGCCATATTTTGTTAACTAGACCAAGATAGATGTTGCTACATTTTAACCGGAAATGCGAGGTATGAGCTCTTATGTTTTCTGGCATTGTATCACCTTTTCCATCGTTTACGATTTCGGCAAAACCCGAATGGTTGAAAAATCGCGAAGGCTCAAAGCATCTTACTCTTTTCTACAGTTTTCGATCGCACAAAGTTATTAGCAGGAATACACGAGTAATTAATGACAATTTTTAAATCATATATTTACAGTTAAACGATCGCCCAAACATTGTGTTAAAATTAAACTGAGCTCAGGCGACGTTTTACTTCATTCAAGTCGGTTTCTTAAATCCAGCAAAAAAATAGTATTCTTCGCTTAGCTGCAGCTCGTTGGGTTTTTTAAAGCTTTTGACGATCTAAAAAAGCAATTCTTAATCACAATTATATTAGTTTTATACTTAATCTATTACAACTTTTCATTAAACTTTATTCGTCCGCAAAGCGCGTCACTAGTTTGCAGTTTTCATTTGCTCAACACTGCCACCAGACGACCGGATCACTTTAGCTTTTTTAAGTCATTTTGGCGCAAACAACAGCGCATAAAAATTCAGTAGTCCTCGAGATTGAGTCCAGTTTTTTTTGCAGACAGAAATGATATTAAAAAAGATGAACATAACAATAATAGCTTCTTATCTCGAAAACAGCTCGAAACATTTTTTGGCTGTTGCTCATAGTTTAAGGCGCGGGATTAGAATTATACAGGTGCAATGATGTTTTGTACACATGACACATTTTTGTGCCTGTATTTCATCAATGATAGGCAAACAATAAGCTAGTTATATCATCTTTAAGAACTATAATGCCATTTAACGAACATTTATTTTTTATGAAGTCATAGGCTATTAAGGGCTAATTTTTTTTATAATGCTACTTGTTTCTTGTGATAATATTACATATGAACAACAAAACAGGTTTTTAACTAAATTCTGTGTAGCAGCCAGTGATGACTTTAATAGGGTGCGAACGGTATGGCCGCACCGAGCCCCCCCTAAAATACATTAAAAAATGGCCCCTACACAAAAAATTTCTCTATTTCTTGATAGTAGCATCAGAACGTTGGTTGATGGCATGTCAAAAAGAAAAGAAAAAATTAAAAAAAAACCGGCTTCCAAGGGTGCTGACTTCTTTTTTTTTTTTTTTAGAAATGACAATGTCTTGGGGCAATATAAAGTACCTCTCCATGCTTTAGATCACTCAATAATGCCCCCCCCTAAATTGAGGACCTTTTTTTTTAGAGATTACTTTGCTTCCATGTACCAAAAATGGCTTCAGCTACCTTTTTTTAGTACACTAAATAATGGCCCCCTTACATTTCTTGCACCAGGCCCCCCTTTTTGCAAGGCCATCACTGGTGGCAGCCATTAAAATGTTGTTTTGTTTTTTAAAATGGTTTGAAATTTTGATCAATAATTACAGTAAGACATTGATAGGTTTTTGCTTTTATTTACAGCTTGTGTAAGTCTGAATTGTACTCAAATTTGCAACTTGTCAGAAAACCGATCCTCAGCAACTTGTGGTTGTGAAAATGGATCCACACTTCAACCAGACGGAAGAACTTGTCTCGGTAAAATAAAATAATAGTAAGAATTTCGATAACTAATTTTTTTCAACTTTTTTCAATCTGAATTTGAATTTTTTCTTTCGGTTTAGAAATGTTTTATAATAGGTCTATGTTGTAATAAATTAATTGGTTTTATTTGTACTTAAAGAATAACTTGGGGAAAAGTGAATTATCTTTACCTGTTTTGTAATTTTAAAAAGCAGCACTACGGCTATAATAGAAAAAATAAAAGTGGAATAAGGCTGTCAACGCCATTGCTTTCTTCAGATAAAATAAAACAAAAATACATGTTGCGATTGAATGCCACAAATTTTTAACCAGACGTCATTTTATAAAAATGCTCATAAATGTTTTTCACGCGATGTTTTGTGAAAAGTTTTTAATTTGTTGGTAGTGCAAAATGATGGTCATAAATTTGAAGGCACATAGCCCCAGTAAAAAACAAAATAAGAGCAAACCGTTTATAATGCTTTGAAAATTTATTCTTTCTCCTTTCAATATGGTGGAACAGAGGTGTGTTATTAAACGAGAATAATAGCACACCTCTGTTATTAATCTTGTTTACTAGAACTCCCAGGCCATATAGACGTAGCGAGATGAACCCATGACAAGACTCCGATTTCTTATCAACTATCGTTCTTATTCGGAGATAAAAAAGCGTTTATATAAGAATCAAGAAAACGGTTTTTAAAATTGGGGTAATGAAAAATATGAAATTGACTTATTTTTCCAACTACTTAGTTTTGATTGAATAAATTTTATGCCGTTTATAATAAACACAATGATAACACCAAAAACGACAATACCTTTAATTTAAAAAACTTTTTCTTTACTCAAGAAAAATGTGACGCCGTGGAAGTTACATGCAAGCTAAAAAACGTGATTGATAGGTTAGCAAATAATTCGTTTGTTAAAATTGTAAAAAAAACTGCTTTTGTATAAAGTTATAAATTCCATTTTAACATAAGCGAATCTTGCATTATATTAGAAAGAAACTTCTTTAAATATTGGAAATAAGGCTTCATAAGATAATTTCGAATATTCAACAGTTTTGTTGTTTCTTTTTTTTACCTCTGTGTTATGGCGAAAAACAATCCACCTGCATGTACAAAATTTACCAACCAGTTTTAAGCATATATCTGTTTATCTATTTTATACAATTTTTTTGGGGGATATTTTTACCTTTTTTCCAGCAAAGGCTAAACAGTTACCTATGCTGATGATTTCGCATAGATCGAATGAGATCGTAATACAAGCTTGTTTAAGCAGATCGATTTCTTGTTTATGATTTATTATGACACAGGATATTTAAGTTATGAAACGAGTAGAACATACTAAGGCAAGATACTTGATAACAGCAATGAGATAAAATTGGAGTAACGTAATCGAAATATTGCTGCATTGGTTATGTTTTGATATAAGAAAACCACAATTTCTCAAAAAAATTTTTAAATGACAGAAAAAATTTCTCAAAAAATTTTTTAAATGACAGAAAAAATTTATTGAAGATGTTAACTGAAGATCATCTTTCAGATATTAATGAGTGCGATGACCCAAAAATATGCGCTAATGCTGGAGCTGCAAATGAATATTGTGTAAATACGGCCGGAAGCTATATTTGTACGGGATGTTCCGTGCAATCTGGCGGAACACAATGGCCCTATTACGGAAGACCAGGATGCTGCACAAGAGGTCAGTAAATTCTTAAAATCAGTGAAATGCTTAAAGCAGTGATTCTCAACGTCGGGCGTGCGCCAAACCTATCGGGCGTGGACCAAGTGATTTAAACCAAATTTAAACCAAATAGTGCACCAAACTGCCAAACCAAATCTCCATGCCCCACCAAAATGTTGGTCAGAAGGGGGTCACTGAAGCTTTTGCTGAAATCTTTGCGGGTGAAAATGAAGAAATCAGAGACAGTTTCAAAATGATTACCTGTTCTTTTTCACTAGTCTTTGGGGAAATCTTTATTGCTACCCAAAATTTTTTTTGCCTGTTACAGCTATGTATCACGAAATGGAGGACATCAGAATTTTAGAAGTGATTAGGTGGGGCATGGGCCAAAAAAGGTTGAGAAACACTGGCTTAAAGTAACTTGAAAGAATTAGTTTTGTCATAAAATGTTTGCTTAGTAATTGAAAAAAAAAAATTACACTGCCATTTACAATTAATCTGTGCATGTCCGTATACACTGACCTTTTGTATTTGTAAGCTTTGTATTTGATTATATAGTGGTGGTCAAAAGTTTAAGACTTTTTAAATTTTTTTCTTTATTTGATTATATTTTTTTTAACTTTAATTTTATGAACTCTACTATGCATTATCGAAAAGAAGAGATTTTTTTGATCATATTTTATGGTATAAATTTATTTTTAATTTTAGTTTTTATTTTTTAAACTCTAAACTTTTTTTCATAAAATGTACCTCCACAAAAGTTTAAGAATTTTTGAATTTTTTTATTTGATAATAAGTTGTAGTCTATACAACATTATTTTTTTATTTCTCTTTCTTAGTTATATTTTTTTTGTATCTAATGTTATAATAATGGCTAAAAATGCAGAACTGAGTCCAACAAGAAGAGTTATTGAAATAGAAATGAGAAATCAAAAGAAAAGTTTAAGGATATTGCTAATTTTTATTTATTTATTTATTTTATCTCAAAATTTATCCTCCTGACTCGAAGGAAAGCGACGGAGGCGCTAATACGTAGGGTAGGCAGTTACCCGACCTCTTCCGGAGATGCCAAGATATTGCTGTCCGCTTGTAATTTAATAGAGATATGACTGTAATTTAAAACTGCTTGCCAAGACCACCAATGAGGGGAATGTGCCTTAAAGTGTCTTTCCCAAGGACACAACAGAATGGCGCGAGTGGGTTTTGAACCGAGGCCATGTCGATCACAATCCCGGCGCTTTAACCACTCGACCACGCTGACTAATCTAGCAAATACCAGTGAAAATGTTTGTAACAAACTCTTTACTTTTTGAAAAAGTTTGTAACCTTTATATCATCACCAAGATCTGGAAGACCTAAAGTTACAGATTATAGAATTGATCAACAAATTCAGAGGTCTTCTGAACGGATTAAAAAAAAAACAACAATTGACAGTAGAAATGAAATCAATAAATTTTACGGTCAGAAATTGTTGAAGAAACTGTGAGACGTTGGTTGAGAGAAAAATGGCACAATGCCATAGTGGCCAGAAGAGAGATCCACTTGTTTAGTCATGAACAAAAAATGTAGAATGCATTTTGAAAAGGTGTACAAGAATTTGACTTCAGTAGACTTGAAAACTAAATTTTTTAGTGATGAATCCAAGTTTAAATTGATCGATTCTAATGTTCGCAGTTCGCACATATGTCAGATAAAGAAAAAATTAATCCTATGGCAAAAGATGTGTAACTACAACTGTGAAGTTTGGAGGTGGCAGTGTGATATATTGGGGAGGATTTAGTTTTAATGGCACTGGTCCTCTAGTTAAAATCAAAGGAACACTAAATTAACATAACTATATTGATTTGTTGAAGCAACATCAGCTACCATATGCAAAAGAAAACTTGCCTCTAGAATGCATCCTACAACAGGACAAAGCGTCCTGTCACAAAGCGAAAAAAGTTAAAAACTTTTATTAAAAAAAACTTTTAACTTTTTCAACTTTTTCAAAAAAAATTTGTAAATGTGATGGATTGGTTAGCTCAGTCCCCTGATCTCGGCCCCCTGGAAAACTTGTGAGGTATCATAAAAGCTCAAATCAAAAAGATAAACCAAAAAAATTAGATCATCAAAAAATAAAATTATTTCTACATGGAACAATATTCCCAAAAATCTCTGTTTGAAACTCATTAGATTTATGTACAAATCACAAATGGAACACGGAGTACTGTGAAAATGCTTCCAGGCTCCGTGCTTTTGTGCCCGAGACCGATGCCAGGCCTGTTGGGATGGGCTTACCCCGAGCAGCTTGTGTTAAGCTCAACCGCCTGCGGACTGGTGTTGGGCGATTCCATTTGTGCATGCACAAATGGGGTCTCGCTCCTTCACCGAATTGCGAGTGCGGCGCCTCTGAGCAAACCGCACACCATGTACTAACAGCGTGCCCTATACATCGGGCACCACATGGAGCACGAGGTCTGACGGTTTTGGATGACGAAACTCGATGCTGGCTTAATAACACCACTGCCAGCATCTGATTCAGGCAGTGCAGCAGTCTGGGGTAGTAAAAGGATAAACCTTCGGCCCCAGTCCTGTTTGTGTCTGACCTGGAGTGGATACCCTTCAAACGACGACGACGACGACGACGACGATTAGATTTATGCCAAAGAGACTCGAAAATGTCATGAAGCAAAAAAATATTCTATTAATTATTGACATTTTTTATTAAAAAATGAGTTATAATAATTTTAATTAAAAGTCTTAAACTTTTGTGGAAGCACATTTTATACAAAAAAGTTAATAGTTTGAAAAAATATTAAAAAGTAAAATTAAAAATAAATTAATGCAATAAAATATGATCAAAAAATCTTTTCTTTTCAATGATGTAAAGTAAAATTCATGAAATTAAAGTTAAAAAAATATATAAAGAAAAAATTAAAGAAGTCTTTAACTTTTAATCACTACTGCATTCAACATTAGTCCCCGTTTAACTGATGCTACTTTCGGCAAGTGGTTGTGCCTGGGAAAATATTATATTTAAGTAATCATAGGGAGCATTACAATGCCTGCTTGACAGGCCACAGCTTGTAAATGAGGCCTTGGTTTTTACGATTGAACTTTTCTAGGGCTAATCGCTCATGCCAGCAATTAATAGACTAGAAAAAACGCTTTGATATTTTAGTTTTCACTACCACATAATTACCAAGTTCAAAAAAATCGACATTTTTCCTTAAAAAAAATTTCTAAGAAACTAATAATTTAAAAATTGATAGACTTCAAATAAAAATTTCTACAGTCCCTAAGATTGCTATTCAAAACGTTTCTTCTATTAATAAAAAAACTATTTTTTAAAAAACTTTTACAATTAACTTTTTTAAAATTAGTTGTTTTTTTACCGCAAAATGGATGACGTTTCCCGAAGGAGAGCTTTGAGAAAATTTGAGAGCAGCGCAAAATTAAATTTATTTTAATTTATTAAAATTTTTATTTATAGGTTTATCTTCTTGACTCCCAAGAAAAAGTCGGAGGCAATATGTTAAAAGAAACCGTCAAACAATTATTCTACTTGTTACAAGAGATGCCACGATATTGCTGTCCGATTGAAATTTTTGTTTTGTGACGTGATTAAATTTTAAACCTGCTTGCTAAAATTGTCCAGCAGGGAAAATTGCCGTAAAATATCTTTCCCAGAGACACAGGAGAATGACGAGAGCAGGTTTTGAACCGTAACCTCGTCGATTACATTCGCCACCAATAAGGCGCTCTCACCAACTTGGCCATGCTGCCGATTTGTCGTAGCTCCTGTTTATCATCTTCAAAATTATTTTTTCTTTCTTTTTAACAGAAAAATTTATTGTTGATAATAGAAATTTTGTGAAATGAATTCTTGCTTTTTAATTGATGACAAACAATTTTTTTATCTTCACTTCGCTCGCGTCGACAATGTCTGCGCCGGTTTTAAAACACTTCAGTACAATCCTTGTTTTGGGGTTGCATGTCCTCCTAAATTTCTAAAGAAAGGCTTCTCATTAAGAATTTTTTTTGCTGTTTACTTGCAATTTTTGACTAATTTATAATTTTTTTCACTTGTTTAAATCAGGAAAGTATTTTTAGTTTATGGATAATAAAATTGTTGATATAAATATATTAGAAATAATCCTATTTAGTTTTTTGTTTGAAGATTTTAAATTACATTAAAAGAGTTTACACGTTCAAGCAGCTGCGTTTTCTCTTAAATTTAGCAACGATTTTGATCTTTGACATTTTTTTTGCAGATACTACAGCTACATGTGGTAGAAGCTCAAACAATGGGCCTGTATCAGGAAGAGTTGTTGGTGGGGTGACCTCTCGTATAAAAAGATGGCCTTGGACGGTAAGCAAATAAATCCCACTTCAATTCAATTTTTATTACAAGATCAAGAAATTTTGTTGTTCTCGAGTCCTACACTGAAGTATGTGTCACAAATTGGCGGTCTCCATCTCCCCGCGATTGCGCCCGAGCCCATAAGTAACGTATCCGCTGCTGCACAACAGAAGCGAGTCCTTGGTAATTGTTTATCGACTTTAGACAGCTTTTGGAATCGAAATAACATTTTTCGAGCCAAACTGAGTCATAACCGTTATCCAAACACACCAATTGAGTAAAAATTTTATTCTTTTTCTTTTAAAGTCAAATTACAATTGACTTAACGAAGAAATTTCATAATTTTAAAATTGCGTGGAAAGGCTGCAGAGGTTCTCCAGAAGTTCTTGCTGAATTAAGAAAAAGATCATTTTCTTGGTTAAAAATGCACTCTGAATAAATGCAAATTTTTGAGTAGTATAAACTTAGTGAAAACCTGAAAAAAGTCTTTCCTTAATTTCTAGAAATTTGAAGGTTTTTAATGCCTGTTTGTTAACATGATTATCCCTTTTTTGCTCTTTACAAGTTTTGTTTAAAACCAACTGCTCGGCAACTAAAATTGCTGTCTTAAATTAAGTTGAAGACAAAAAAAGATAATCAGGTTATGTAAGAAACACTATTATAGACTCAAGTTTCGCTCTTGTTAAAGCTTGTCAATATAATGCATATCTCACTGACATTCAACCGGACTAGAATTAGTCTTATATGCAGGAGACAACACTACTAAAGCACAAGCCGGACAACATCTCGACTCCAAGCAACCTAGACGTTTGCCTGCTTTACCGCGCAAGAAATTGTTGCCTGGTATTCACGTGAATAAACAGGCATTCGGAAAATTGTTAATCAGCGTAAACCGTAAAAATTTAAAGGTTACTAAGATTGATATTATTTGGAAAAAGGTTTTTGACTAAAAAAAGGTTGGCTACCACCGCTGTTTTAGAAGGTTGGTTACCATGGCTGTTTTAGAAGAAAGCGCAGTAACAAAATCTTTCAACGACTGCACTTAAAAAACAGTTGGCAACTGGTTGAAGTAATTCTATAACGCTTTCAATGCCTCGGGTGGTCACGTTTTTTAAAGTATGAAGAGCAAAAGCAAATCTAGAAACTACATTTGTTCAGCGGCGCCGGATTCGCAATTGAACGAAAGAACGAGACCCCATTTGTGCATGGACAAATGGAATCGTCCAATACCAGTCCACAAACGATTAAGGTTAACCCAAGCTGTTCGGGGCAAGCTCACTTCAACAGGCCTGCGCTGGTCCTGGGTATAAAAACACGGAGTTTAGATTTATTCTCGCAATAATCCGCGTTCCATCTTTTCCACTCAGAAGCGCGGATGCCAAGTCCGGCAAGGTTGTCCAAAAGATTCCGTGCAGCTGGCGCAAATGGACGTCTAGATCTTAGTCTCTCTTGGCGAGAATATCTGAGGACTTACTTAAAAAAACATACAAGATATGATCAGGGTCCAGAGATCCACGGTGAGCTAAGGAGAGTGTTGCTTCCAGTTGGCGAAGCTCTGTGGCTGGATGGGTAAGTGGTCCGTTGGAGTGGGACGCAGGCATCCAGTGACTATCCGCAAGACGTCATTCAAGACACCGTTTATGAGGCGAGAGTATGAGCGGTGCGACACCAGACTGGCGCGCAGTAGTTAGCTGTTGAGTAGACTAGAGATAGGACAGCTGTGCGCAGCATTTTGGCACCAGCATCCCATGCCGAGCCTACAAGTCATCTCAGCAGTGTGACGCGCTAGGATAGTTTTTTGCGAAATGACACTAGCTGGTGACAAAACGTGAGTGATCTGCCAGTTTTACCCAAGATAAGTAGGGATTGGACAAAACGGTAAACGTCTATCGTTGTTGTAGACTTTTAGCTCACGATTGGCCTTTCGGTTATTTAAGTGAAAGGGTGCTGTCACCGTCTTAGTGTGACTAAGTTTTAACCTCCAAGTTTGGAGATACTCTGAAAGTGTAGACTGCCTTGGCTTAAAGTCCCCTCCAAGTTGTTCCAGTTTCCAGAAGAGTTTCATAATGCTAAACCATCAGTATAAGCAAACTTTTTGAAAATCATATAGAGCAGATCGTACGTATAGATGTTGAATAGGAGGGGAGCCAAGACCAATCCCTGAGGAACGTTGTTTTTCAGATGGCCTCACCTGCTTTGCTTGCTGGCACTGGTAGTAAGGATGAAACGTCTGTTTTGGTCAAATTTCATGATCATTCTGACTATGTACCTATCCGACAGAAGCCTCGGTAGCTTGAAGGTAAGGCCACGGTGCTAAATAGTGTCATAAACAGCTGTCAGATCAACAAATACAACAATTTAGCCTCAAAAGAGTCTTCGATATTTCGGGTCAACAGAACAATTTGATCTACGGTTGACTCTTCGCGACAAAACCCAGCCTGATCTTGAGGGAGCAATGGATCAATAATTGGCTTGACTCGGGCGTAGATAAACCTCTCGAGGATCTTGTAGGGGACACAAAGTAGAGATATCGGTCGATAACTTTTTAGGTACCCCACGGGCTTTATTGTCTTTCGGATCGCGACTACAAGCCCTCTCATATATCTTGGGAATTTTGAGTCAGCGCAAGCAGGAAGAAAGGAAGTCATGTAACCAGGACTTCACGGCAGCTCCAGCATGGAGTATAAGCTCTGGGCACATGGAATCAGTGCACGTAGTTTTACATGATTTTAAGTGTTGAAGGGCAGCAGTAAATTCTCTTCGTGAGAAATTCTCGGAGATATTTACTAGGTTTGGTGTTGTGGCCCTCCAAAGATCAGACACTTCTTGAGAGACAAGTCTAGATGACTTGCGGTCAACAGCCTTGTATCTCCCATTTCTGATTAGCTGAGATGCAATAGCATCAACTGAGACAGAACAGTGCCGAGGAGAATGTCGTGACCTACCAGTAAGGTTGTTCAAAATACTCCATGCTTTTCGATTAGCGTGTGAAAAATCGATATTCAGAGCTAACTGGCGGTTTTTTCAAGCAACAAATACAGTAAGATTAAGCCCGACAAAAACATGTTATTGGAATTTCCTACAGCAGGTCTATTTGTGATTCCTTGATGATCGTCGTCGTCGTCGTTTGAAGGGCATCCACTCCAGGCCAGACACAAACAGGACTGGGGCCGAAGGTTTATCCTTTTACTACCCCAGACTGCTGCACTGCCTGGATCAGATGCTGGCAATGATGTTATTAAGCCAGCATCGAGTTTCGTCATCCAAAACCGTCAGACCGCGTGCTCCATGTGGTGCCCGATGTATGGGGCACATTCATTCATTCATTCATTCAGTGTTTTTATTCTCGATCATTATTAAACAGTTTAACACAAAAATTATAAACATTAAAAAGATCAAGAAAAGGAAGAAGCAGCACAACGTCAGACGTTAAAACATGCATATGATAAACAAAGTAAAAGTACAAGATAGTATAAAGCATGGCTGCAACACCTTAATCATATAAAGACATAAGAAGTAAAAAAAGAAAAAAAACAAAATAAATAAATAAATACGTAACAATAATATTATGAAACAAACTGAACGATTAAATAACCAGTGCATGACTAGGCTGCGTAATGATGATGGGTGGCACAGCTAGCCAAGATGGGAATGGTCTGATCACATTGTTAGTATATGGTCTGCGGTTTGCTCTAAGGCGCCGCACTCGCAATTCGGTGAAGGAGCGAGACCCCATTTGTGCATGGACGAATGGAATCGCCCAACACCAGTCCGCAGGCGGTTGAGCTTAACACAAGCTGCTCGGGGTAAGCCTATCCCAACAGGCCTGACACTGGTCCCGGGCACAAAAGCACGGACCCTGGAAGCACTTTCACAGTACTCCGCGTTCCATTGTGATTTGTCCATTCAGAGGCGCGGATACCAAGTCTGGCAAGATTGTCCAAGAGATTCCGCGCACCTGGCACAAACGGGCGTCTGGATCTTAGTCTCACTTGGCCAGTATCTGAGAACCCACTTAAAAGACCATGCAAGATATGATCGGGGTGATCGATCTAAGTTTAACGTTTTTGACCTTGTCGTACAAATCAACTAAATAATTATATGATAGATGGAGATGAATAAAAGCTAATGATATGTTAATAGTAATGATGACCATATTTTGATATGGTAAAGAGTGGTGATGATGATGATGATGAGGACAATCTCACTCATTTTTATTGCAGTGCAGTACATAAAAATATTTATTATTCCTGGTAATCGCATCACAGTAATTTGCAATAGTATAAGACTTTTCATGTTTTTTAACGCATTAAACGTTTTTTAATTAAAAAAAGAGGATATCATTAGTACTTATCCTAGACTAAATCAATTATAGGACTACAATATTAAAAAAATGTTTAGCTTTATAGAGTGCACTACAATCTTGTTTTTGAGAAATAAAGATTATTAGTGGTACCTAGAAATAGCGAACATACAAAACAATTACCATTACCTCGAATTAAACTGGTGCATTTAAAAGCAATAGTTTACTTAGAAAGATTACCACTAAACTAAACGAGTTTTACTATTGAACGTCCGGCCACCAGCATAAAACTTCCTCAAAAATTACAAATGATAATAAATTATGTTAGCGTTTTAGAACGCCAAAGATATTAACCTGATTATGGCTTACAACTCAAAATATTGGCACAAGCCATCAACAAATTAATTACAAATTTGTTACATCTATACAATACAATTTTATAAAAACTTGATCAAAACTTGGTTTCTTATTTTTTAGAGTTTCCAGATAAACTTTTAAGGACAAAATTTAAAATATAAGAATTTTTTGACCATCGGTTGTTTCCTGTCAGTGAGCCTAGCCTAGTCGGAAAATTTTATTCTTCTATCAATAGCACAAATGAATTTCAATACTCTGCCAATGTTATTGTGTTGCAAATTAAAGTTTTCTTGCGCTGTTTCATACAATCGTGCTAAACCGTTGACAAAAGCAAAACGAGATCAAAAAAATCCAAAAAGTTTTTATTTTTATTTTATCTCTATATTTATTCTCCTGACTCGAAGGAAAGCGACGGAGGCGCTAATACATAAGGCAAGCAAATACCCCGACCTGCTTCCGGAGATGCCAAGATATTGCTGTCCGCTTGTAATTTAATAGAGATATGACTGTAATTTAGAACTGCTTGCCAGGACCACCTAGCAGAGGAAAGTGCCGTAAAGTGTCTTTTCCAAGGACACAACGGCGCGAATAGGTTTGGAACCGAGACCGTGTTGGTCACGAGCCCGGCGCATTAACCACTCGACCACCTCGTTTAGACTAGAGCAGGTAGCGAAAACCAAACTCCAGTCTTTTTATTTTCTAGTCCACTCAATTTTAGAAATCGTGTTATTAAATTTGCTGTTTATTGTTATTTTTGAATTTAAATAAAGGCAAAAAAATCATTGCGAATTTAAATGTTTTACACAAGCAGTGTAAATTTACATCAAACAAACTCTTCCGTAAGACTAGAAAAGTGAATGCATCAAAAAAATTAAGATGTAAAGAAATATTATACTTACAAATTAATGCTTCGAAAAGCATCCAAAAAGCACTACGCTCCTTAGATAATTTTTTCAGATATTTCGACCCTAACTACATTGGGGCAATCTAAGTGTACCGCCAAACAGCCTAAGTGGAACGAAATGGAAAAAATCCAAGCTTACTGGTCTGGAGGTTTAAAATCGTTTTTACTAAAAGAAGAAAAACGATTTTTTAAAATAGTTTTAATGAAAAAGTTTGAAAACCGAAAATTCGACACTTTATTTGTATTTGCTGTATTTCTGCTTAAAAAAACATGTGTTAGCTGGAACACTTTTTCGCACCGTTTTTGATTATTGTCAATACTGCATAAGAAACCAAAATAATTCTGGTAAAGCAGGAAAATTTCATTCAAATCTTATATCGGCGTTGCTTAAACTAAACAAAAAAAGTAAAATGCTTTTACTTTAAGCGGAAAGCAAAAAAAAAAAAAAAAAAAAACTGAAATATATTTTCTGCCATCAATAAAAATCGTTAAATATTTTTAAAATATTTTTTAAATATTGAATGATTCCAAGCAAAAAATTCCGTAAATTTCCGCTTATATTGACCGATAAGTGTCTCTTGCATCTTGTCATTTAAAGCTGTGATGGTAATTTATAAAACCTCTGCAAGATAGACTATTATGTCAAACATGATGTTGCAGAACGAGTTTTGAGTGTTGTGATTATGGATGACTTAACTAAATCACTCACTATGGTAGTAAGAGTTCTGTTAAAAAATTTGTTTAAAAACTTCATTCTAAACAAAACCTAAACATTTATTTGAAGAACGCTTCGATCAACATGTTTAGAAAATGAAGTAATTTTTTCCCAGTACACTTTCCCAAACCATTCCTTTTATTTCACGACTAAGTTTATTCAAATATTCTTTTTTTAAACGCATTATTACCATACTTTATTTTAATAGTATTGATAAGGGTTAAAAGTTACAAATTAAACTTTATTTCTTGATTAAGTAACATTCTCTTTATGTATGGCTCGGATATGTATATTTTATGGTTATACAGTATTACTATTACCTTTTGCGCTTATGTATACACTTTTTATGTTTTGAATTTATCCTAATTATTTCCTTTTTTTTTTCGTTTTTTAAATTAACCTAGCTGCTTCGTTTTAAAAGTACGGAGACCGCACACAATTAAAGTTCTGCATGTAATAACGGGTATCATTTATTCCAGGGATGTCCAACCTTTTTTCATAATGGGCCAAATTATAAATTTAAGTATTAATACATTCAGCGGGCCGCAAAGTTAACATGTATATGAAATTTCCCCTCGAGAAACAGCGTTCGTCTGGAATCGGCCTCGGCTCTCCTCCTTTTCAATTTCTATATATTTACGTCTACATTTGCTCTACACAATTTCCAGAAAGTTTAAGTAGGCAAACAATCTGGCATGGTTGCACCTTTCTGGAAACTGGAAGGCTTTTAGGAGAACTTTAAATCAAAACATGACTAAACATTTAGTGCATTTTCAGACTTGGAAGTTGAAGCTCAGTCATAATAAGACAGTGACAGCAGCCTTTCATTTATACTGTACAACAAAAAGACCTAACGTGAGCTAACTTTTTACAACAGCATTAGACTTTTACCATTTTGTGTACAGATCTCTGGTCTACTTAACAGCTGAGTACTGCGCAACAGTCTGGTGTCGCAGCGCTCACAGTTGCCTTATAGACAATGTCCTGTATGACGCCTTGTGCATTGTCACTGGATGCCTGCGTCATACAGCAATTGACCAACTATCAATACTTTCAGACATCCAGCCGAATAGAGGCGACACTTTTCTTGGTTAACGTTGCAACCCTGGGTCCTGGTCATATATTAAATTCCTAGATCCGACCTAGAATCTCTAAAACTGCCTGATCCTCTTTCCACCCTCCAAATAAATCTACACGATTTCTTTTTTTACCACAAGCAATATCGCTGCTACTATTGTAATCTTATCCCAAATAGCTCCACATTGGTTCAAAGTTACCATCTTTATTACCATAAACAACTATCCCTTAATGTTGCAAAAATGTTTGTAAATAAGACGTTCAATATAAATTTAATCGCAAAACAATGAGAATACTGAAAATGATGCTTGGGGCAAGCATCTTTATAATAAGCTGTGCCCAGAAAAGTTTTCATAAATCAGTTCATTGGACGTCACTGGAAGTAGCAATCAACTAATGTATTCACTTTGTTTCCCTATACTTTTATATGACAGCAATGACATCGAATTCGATACAGATATAAAAATAAAAAAATTTGAGTTAGCAGTAGGCTGCATAAAAACATTAAGTGGGCCGCAGGTTGGACATCCCTGGTTTAGGCCGACCATCAATTTGTAGTTAAACTGGAAACCGACCGTCAATTTTTTACGTTATTATGTTTGACGAATTCGTTTTAAATCTCTTGAAGGTAGTTTTGTAAGTAATTAATTTAGTTTTATCTTTGCTTTTAAAAAAAATCAGCAAAAAACTGAGAAGATTTGTTTCATAATTTCTAAATACGAAAGGCGTTCAGAAAGTAATACAACTGATTTAATTTCTTGCAGCATTCATTTAACTAACATCTGATTCTTTTACAGATTATAGATCGGTAACTAAGGTTTACAGATTTTGTAAAAAAAATAACGATTTGAATTACTGCAATCTGCAATTCAAATTTTAAGTAATCCCTCTATGTCTTCTTCGTTAGAAGATAAAACTGGCATGATTGCCCCAAAGCAATCTCGGCAGAAGCAAAAAGTTATTATTATTGAATTTCTACTGTCGGAGGGAGAAACAGTTCAGAACATAAGCAGAAGGCTAAAGCTAGTGTATGGTGACGGTGCGATAGACTACAGCACAGTGACGAGTTGGGTGAAACGAATCAATGATGGACGGGAAGAACCTGGTGAAAGCGATCTTTGCGATAGGCCAAGAAGTGGTAGGCCATCTTTTGCTCACAGTTCTGCTAATATTGATCAGGCAGATGCATTGATTAAGGATAACGGACGCATTACCATTAATGAGCTTGCTGAGTCATTAGGAATAAGTGCAGGAAGTGCTGTAAAGATTATGGATACCCTGGGATATTCAAAAGTGTGTGCAAGGTGAGTCCCAAGGCAGCTCACAGAGGCTCATAAACAATTCCGCCTAGAAGCTTGTTCTGAACTTCTAAAGTATTTCCATAGTGACAAAACCTTTTTTTCAGCGAATAGTGACCAGAGATGAGACTTGGGTTCACCACTTCGAACCAAAGTCAAAGAGAGCATTAATAGAGTGCCGCCATCCCACCTCACCACGTTTGAAGAAGTTCAAATCTCAGCAGTCTTCAGGAAAAGTGATGGTGACTGTGTTCTGGGATAGCGATGGTGTGATACTGTTAGACTTCATGTGCAAAGGAGGAACAATCAGGTCAGATGTTTACATTGATAGAACATAAAAGTTGAAAGCAAGAATACAAAGAGTTCGACCTGCTTTGAAAATGTCTAAGGTTTTATTGCAACATAACAACGCTAGGGCTTACACCAGCCTCAAAACCCGTGAGGCCATCAGCTCTTTTGGCTGGACAACAATTTCACATCCCCCTATTCCCCAGACCTGCCACCGTCTGACTTCCATTTGTTTGGGCCCCTCAAGGAAAGTTTGAGGGGACGATATTTCTCCAATGATGAAGAGGTCAAAACTGCTGTTAGGAAGTGGTTAAAAGTGCAGCCTGTAAAATTTTACAATGAAGGAATATCTGCACTCGTTAAAATGTGGGAAAAGGCGGTTCGGAAAGCGGGAGATTACATCGAGAAGTAGCTATGAAATGCTCATGCTAGCGTATATACTTTCTTGTGATGCACGATTTCTTTATCATTAAAACTCAATATTATGAAAAGAAACCTGGTTGCATTACTTTCTGAACGCTCCTCGTAAATTTGATTCAACTTTTTGTTTTGACAACTTGGCTTGTTTCATAAAAAATGTTTTAAAAGCAAAATATTTTTTTAAAATTCAAATACTGTCATTGCAAATGTTTTATTTTACAGGCTCAAATTATTAGGGAAGGCAACCTATGCGGAGGTAGTTTGATCACTCGAAGATATGTTTTGACTGCTGCTCACTGCTTCTCCAGGTGCTTAAGTGTATGCATTGTATATGATCATGTGATTCTTTAAAAAATAAAACAGAATTAATTTGATTTAATAGCTTATAATACGGTAATAGGTTTGTGCAAAGAAGTTATAACCTTAATTTATAAATTGGAATTGATGAATCAGATAAATTGGGAACTGTTTATTACTTTGAAATGCTTAATGGATCTTGGTTAAATTGGCCTAAAAACAAAATAATTCTAACAGTTTCTACGCAATTGATAATTGAGTAATAGATAAAAATAATTAAGAAAATTTTTTGTTTTAAAAGATTTTAAAATTAAATTATATCATATCTTCCAAACATCTTATTTGTTCAAAATTTTTCTAATGTTTACTTTGTGTTATCGCCTGCCTTTCCTATTAAGTTCAATTTTAGTGTTTGTGTTTACTCTTATTTTTGGTTTCTCTTGGACATTAATTTAAAATAGATTAATTATTGTGAGAGGCTGGAGTATGGAAATATAAAAGGAATTCTACTGTATTTAAAAATTTTAGCAGAAAAACCAAAAAGTATTGATCGGTTGTTCATTCAAACCAAAGTCAATTTAAATTAAAATTCATTTTTATAATGTAGCAGAGAAATAAAATAAAATGTAATATTTTTTAGTAGTCAGGTTTTCTGCCAACAAAGTAAAAATTAAAGATATTAAAAAGCTACGAGGAAAATATGAATTGAATCAGCAAAATTTTTGTTTCAAAAAACGTACTTAAGGTTTCATTTTTGTTGAAATTTATGTTTTTTTTAAAACTGGCTTATATTTTTAAAAATAAAAGAATATTTGTTTCGTTTTTTCACTATGGTGAATGGACAACGAGGCAAACATGATATTTAAAATTTTGTAAAATGGTTTATTTATTTTGTTTTAGAAATTTCAACTACAGGAATCCTTCTCGAGATAGTTTAGTGATATCCCTTGGTTTGCAAAACACAACTACCGATAGTAGTGTCAACGTTCAAGTTAAATATGCGGAAAGAGTAAGTTTTTATTACAAATTAGATTTTAAGAACGCATCACACATTAATACATTTTTTAAAACTTTGTTATCTTGACTACAATTTATCTGAAAATGGCAGTCTTCTTACCAGAAGTCATTTCGTATTTTTTAGCACAAGCAAACGGTGTGTTGCATCTGGGACAAAAGTGTTAATTTTAGCTAGTAACAAAAAACAGTCGTCTTGGATGTGATATGTTATGATAGTTATCACAGAATGCTTGTTTAACATTCACAAAACAGTACTTTTACGTATTTGAGTGTTTTCACTTACAAACCTACTGTTTTGTTAAGCAAAATATTATTTCGTGTAAAATTTGTAATAATTCTAAATATAATTTTTATTCATCATAATCAAAATATAATTCTAATTTCAAAACAAAAATTCACGAAACTTTGTTTCTAAAAAGATTTAGCTGTGCAATTAACTGTAGATTATTCTAGTGGTCGGCAACCTGTGGGCCGCAGCCCAAATGTGGGCCTTTTAGCAATTTTTCGTGGGCCGCGGGCTATTCGGTTTTACGAAGTCTTTGTGGGCCGCATGCTAGCTTAATGGTCGGCAACCTGTGGGTCGGGGCCCAATTGTGGGCCTTTTAGAAAAATGTATTGGGCCGCATAATACTGAAGACCTTTTCATTGGACCGCATAATACTGAATACTGAAGGTGAAGATCTTTTTTTTTTTTAAAGAAAACCTTGATTTTGGGACGAAAATTGAAAAATATGTGACTGAATCCAAATCCATAAAGTACTAGAAAATCATGATTTGGGCAAACGTCACAAGATTTGGGAAAAACTTCATTGCTGCCCCAAAATTTTTTGGGCTGGTACGCCTATGATTGTGCGTTTTACTTTTGCACTTATACAGGTAATAGTAATAACCATTGTATGTTTCAAGCGTACTGCTGGGCCTTCAATAATTTCTAAAGATAGAATTTGGGCCATCGTAAAGAAAGGTTGCCGACCACTGGATTATTCGAATTGACTTGTTGTTTCTTTTAGATATAGTTTAATGTAATTGATCTTTGTTGTTTAGATTTTGTTTTGTACTTGTTTTTAATTTTAGCTTTGCGTTTGTTTTCCTAAAATTCAGGTTTATAAAAAAAAACTTCTTGAAATAATTGTCTGTAGATTAGATGTTTTAGAATTGATTATTTAAATTATTTGAGCTTGTAAGGCAAAACAAAAACACGCTAAAAATACAACACATTGAAAACGGTTGAAATGAGAGAATATGAACCGAGTCAAATAAAAAAATAGGAAAAACAGAAAATCATAAACAAAATACGGTAACGAAATTGTGTTTTGAATGCTTTTGAAAATTGATTTAACAAAATTACTATTTGAAAATATTAGAGAAACTTATTTTGACAAAAAGGTTAAAGGTCAACAGTAGCAGGGTCATGAAGAGACCTAAAACTGTTTGGAAGGGGAAAAAACTTTTAAAAATGCCGAATCTTAAAAACGAACTCTCAAAATTATATTATTTGTACCAGCGTGAAATTGAATATAACTGTTTATCTTTCAGAAGAGAAAGTTGATAAGTTATAAACACATGGGTTAAACTGGTTTTACGACTTCAGGTTTATTCTCATGAAAACTACAACTATCCAAACAACGACATCGCTATAATTAAACTGTCGTCTGATGTGACTATTTCCGATTTTGTTTACCCGGTTTGTTTGGGTGATGGGGAGGAACCGAGTCCTGGGCAAAAATGTTACGCAACTGGATATGGAAGATTAAGTAAATATTACTAATATAATAAAGATGGGGATTCACCCCAACTCATACAGTTCTTTTCTTTCTTTACGTGATTTAAAATTTTCTTTTTGGAATGCTGTTTGTTGGTAAAGTAGCAAAACAATTAGGGAGCCTTACATTTACGTAAAAACTCCAAATTCGTTTAAATTGTTCAGTTTGTGTTCTCAGTGTCAATTGTTGTTACTTTGCCTAATCTTTTAACATGCCAAATTGTTTTACACTTGATATTGTGGTAAAAGTGAATCATATTTTACTGATAACTTTTATATTAAATGATACTTGTTATTTAGCATATGTGTTAAAAAAATGTTATCAAAATAAAAGTGAGAAAAACGATTTATTAAGAAAAAGAAAACATATTATTTTTTTACAAAAACTTAGCGAATGTTTTCAAGTAACAATAGTTTATTTAGATGATAAATCCCTAGCGTTTTGGCAAATTGGCACATTTTAAACAATTTTAAAAATTTTCTTGTTTCTCACTCCATGAAAGCGAACATTTTGTGCACTTTTAAGGTCATCGACGCTATAGACCAGGGGTGACGAACCTATTTGCTATCGCGGGCCACTTTGTCAGCTACCGCTGAGTAAGCGGACCGCACAACTTATTAGTCATATTATGAAACCTGTTAAAAACGAACAAAATTATTTATCAACAGAAACAAACAACAAACGAAAGTAATAAAAACCCATGCGAACCATACAGCGCTAGCTCTCAAGTTTGGAAACTCTTTCTTTGATACTCGTATAAAGCGATGTATACGAGCATATACAAGATATGCTCGTATACATCGCTTTCAGCGTGTCATCACTTTGTAGTTTTATGGGTCGAGTTGGAGCTCAGAGGGTGCAGAAGCAGGTGTAACATTGAAGGGGATAAAAAAGATATCAAGCTTCATCTGCTTGCTTTTGATATCCTGAAATCTAGCATTGAAGCTTTTCAAGAAACTGGAACATTCCAAAACATATTGAGCACAGAAAGTTGGATTATATTTTTCAATGTGGGAAAATGCGTGCAATTGTTATCTTTCTATCGATTTTCCCAGAGGCTTAGCATTGACGTGAAAGATTTGATCTTGGAAAAAAATCGAGTGCAGTAGTTGATCTGGTTCTTGAAGTTGCACATTCAGGTCGTTTAAATGCTTTGTGATAGCCACCATAAATCCTAAGTCGCACAACCAGTTTTCATCCTCCAGCTCAGTCAAAGGACATTTCTTCAAATTTCTAAACTCAATAATTTCTGGCAGAAGAGAATGAAAGCGCCTAAGCATATTCCCACAACTCGTCCAACGAACAGCACAGAAATAAAAAAGAGCATTATAATCAGCATCAAAGTGTTTGAGAACTTGATAAATATGCGGTTGTTTAGGTCTCTTTTTTTATTAAAGTTAGTACAGACTCTAACCACCAATACTACATGATCAAGCTTCAAAGATTTTGCACAAAGGCTTTGTTGGTGAACAATACAATAAAAAATACCAATCTATCATGTCTAATTCCTTTTGCATCCATTTCATTCTTCAACAATGATGCCATCCCTTTATGCTTCCTGATCATAGCTGGTGCGCCATCAGTAGCAACACCACACAGCTTATCTAACAACAGATTGAACTTGCCTAGGGCTTGAAGGAGCTTTTGAAACAGGTCTTCTCTGCGAGTAGTTTCGTGCATCGATTCCAGAGACAGCAAATTTTCATCAATTTAAAAATCTGAGATAACCCCTCGAAAAAATATTGCCAGCTGCGCAGTATCCTTGATGTCCGTTGTTTCATTAAGACAGACGGAGAAGTTAACGAATTTCTCAGTTCTTTTTTTAAGATTTATCTTCAATATCTTGAACCATTTTTTTAATGCTTTCACAAACCGTGGGCCTGGACAAACTGAGCTTCTGGCACAATTAAACTGACTTTGGAGCCAACTTTTCAGCTGCTATTACAAGTAGTTTCTTGGCCCATGCCCCATCGTCATACGGCTTAAGCTTTTTAGCGATCAATTCAGATACTTCATAGCTTACAGTGAGCACATTGTCATTTGTGCTGCAAAAGGAAGTCATGACACTTTGTTGCGCGTACAAATTTTTTTAAAATTCTTTTATCTTTATTTTTCTGAGTTCTCCATCCAAGTTTTTAAACTCGAGATGGTTGGTCTCGTAGTGACGTTTTAAATTTTCTTTTTTCTTAACTGCTAGCATCCTTTTGCACTTTAAACAAAACGGTTTTCCTCTTTCCTCTATGAAGAGAAATATATCAGTCCATTCTTTTTTGAATAACCTTTTTTCATCTGCAATCTTTCTTTTCTTTGCTGAAGACATCGAAATAAACTGCTAATTTTGGTTAAAAAAGAACAGAATAACAAATTAGAAAACCTGTAAAATTTTGTATAATATCTGGCAATGTTTCCCAATCGGTGGGCCGCAGATATACAGCATCATGCGCAACGGAGTCTAGGACAACTGATCGTAGTCCAACTGGCCGCATATAACTTTTTATTGTATTTTTTGTATTAAGAATTTATTATTTTCATTAACAAAGATACATATGCAACTTACTCAGCTTATTCAAATGGAAAAGCAAAACAGCTCAAGTTATTGTATATTTGGTTCTTGCACGAAAACAAGCGCACGCTGTTATCGCTACTCGGTCCATTCCCGCACTGTGAAGCTCTTAAGAAACTCATGAATAAGCAAAACCCGCGCGAGCCAATGCGGAGTTTAAGACGCGCTGATTTTAACAAAAATAAATCATTTTTGGCAAGTGTTTTTATCAATTTAAAGAAAAATTATAAAAGGTAAATTTTATTTTAAAAGCTGAGTCCTGAATTAGATAAAAGGCTTGTACTACGTTTGTATGATTCCTGTGTGATATGCGCGTAATTTAATCTGGCTATCAGCTTTTAATATCGCATCGCAAAGATTTGAAGCGGGTCAAATAAAGTTCAAGACTGCTGGTCTCGCCTGAATACTTCGCGGGACGCACGAAATTCTTTTGCGGGCCGCATGCCGCCCGCGGGCCTTATGTTCTTCATCTCTACTATAGACTAATGGGATATCAATTTATGGTATATTTTAATTTTTGTATTTCAATTCTATTTGGAAGCTATACCTCAAGTTGTTTCATAGAAACTCTTTTTTAAAAGATGTAGAAAATTAAAAAAAAATTAGTGGGTATTCCATTTGCTTTTCAGAAGTTAACCACAAAGGAATTCAAAAAACGTTTTTAAAAAGAGAATAAAAAACATTTGTGAATGGTTTGTGAATCTACTGCATGATCCCAGTCACAAAATTTCAAGTCCAAACGAGCAATTGTATTTGACTATTTTTCTCGGTTATATACGGATCGAGGAAAACATCAAAAATATATAAAAGAAACATATTAGTTTTTCCTTCCAAAAAGAAATTGGCCATTGGTAAATAAAAGATAAATTTAACGTTATTTCAAAGATGAAATAAACATATTTAAAGGCTTATCCTAAGAATATATCTATTAAGCTCTGCTAGTGTGCGCCACGTGAACGGAAAAAATACAACCTCTGCAGCGTGGTCGAGTGGTTAGAGCGCCGGGATTGTGATCGACATGGTCTCGGTTCCAAACCTACTCGCGCCATTCCGTTGTGTGCTTGGGAAAAACACTTTACGCCAGATTCCCCTGCTTGGTAATCTTGGCAAGCAGTTTTAAATTAAATTCATATGTCTATTAAATTTCTACCAAACAGCAATATCTTGGCATCTCCGGAAACAGGTCGGGGCAATTAGTTACTTTCTGTATTAGCACCTCCGTCGCTTTCCTGCAAGTCAGGAAGATAAATATAGAAATAAAATACGACAAAATAAATAAGTAAAATAAGACTAGAAAATAATATTGTTAATAAAATGAAATTAAAATTAATTTTTACATTTTTAGAATCTTATTATGCCTATTTTACCAGCCCTGCTGATTTTGATATTGTAAAAATCTGTCCAAACTTTTTTTAAGTAGTCCTACAAAAAACGCAGCACTTGACATGAAAAAAATATTTTTTTCGTAGTTGGCTTTTAAAATGTGTTACAATCACGTTAATTTTAGGAATGTTGATGTGGCTGACCAACTACTACATGTTGGTCTAAATAAGGAGTTAAAAGTGAAGCTGGAGTGATGACGGTAAAATCTCTAGGGTCATCACTCAGCGGTATTAATGGCCTTTCATTTACAATCCTAACTGCACTTCCAACATAGGTCAGCAACTCAACAAACTTGGGCTTATGCATAGCGGTATCTAAATTGTTAGAAAGAACAATCTTAAACTGTTTTACCATTGCTTCCCAAGCGCCCCCTTGCGCTGGAGCGTATGGTGGTATAAATTCCCAATTTATACCTTTTTTTCTAAGGGAAGTGTTTAAAACTTTGGATTCAATCAACTCAGGGAGCTTTCTTGACCCGGCCTGAAACGTGCTTCCATTATCTGAATAAATCGTATCGACCTGTCCACGTATGTCTACAAAACGAGTGAAGGCAAGCAAGAATTCAAGTGACAAAGCTGTTACTAATTCGACATGGATCGCTCGCGACGCCATGCAAGTAAACAGTAATCTCCATGCCTTCCTATGGCTTCTTCCTTCTACGAATGTAAGAGGACCAAGATAATCTATCCCGCAGTGAAAAAAGGGCTTTTTATTCGCTGCAAGTCGTGCTAATGATAGTTCAGACATAAGTTGTCTAATGGGTCTCGCCCTTTTTATAGCACACACACCACAATCACGCAAGTACCGTCTCACTGCAGAGTTCCCATTTGCAATCCAAAATTTCTGTCGTGTAGACAGCAACGTATGTTGCACACCGCAATGACAGTCGCGATAGTGATAGAATAACACAACTAGCCTAGTCAAGGGGTGTTTCGATGGAAGGATGAGGGGGTGTTTTGTGGCCCACGAGATCTCTAGTGATTTACTTAAACGCCCTTCTAATCGTAGCATTCCCTCCCCGTCTACACAAGGCCTGTATTTCTTTAAGGAACGTAACTCTTTTAAGTCTTTCTGTGTCGGTGAAGCGGTATCCTGACATTTTTTAAGCATCTCTTCAAGCGCATCAGCCGATTTTTCCTGCGTTAAACAGATCGCATCCCCATATACTCTACTCTGGACAAACTTAACCACTGCCAGCAGAGCCCTTTCCAAATAGGCAGCGTTAAGCACTGGCTTCACAAAAACCCCTTTCCTCAATTTACACTTGAACCAATCAACAAATGAAATTAAGTAAGCAATTCTTTTTTGTAGTTGATACAAACTTGGTGCCCTTTCAATCAGTCCACCAATCACATCCACACCATCCCCAGATAAATTCATCCTACGCGCCGTTACTGCCACTTCACTATCTACCAATGGCAGCAATCGATGCTGTCGCAAAAACGATGGGCCCTTCAACCACAAAGCACGCGCCTCAATTTTACTTATGCGATCCGGTCTAGAACCCACATCAGCCGCATTTAAATTGCTTGGACAAAAACGCCATTCGGTCTCGCTAGATAACATTAAAATGTGATCAACTCTTCGCGTAATGAATTTACTCAAACGTAAGTCAGGATTCTTAAGCCATTGTAGTACTGTAAAAGAGTCGCACCAGAAGAAATTACTACAATTAGATATCTGCAGTCCTTCAGAAGCTTGCTTTAATAACTTTGTAGTATTTAAAGCTGCGACAAGTTCTTTCCTAGCAATGGGCCACAAATTCTGGTTAGCCAAAACAACTTTACATTTACCAAAAACGAATGACAACGCTGGTACACCGTTTACTAATCTCCTTAAATAGATGACAGAAGAAAATGCTACATTTGAGGCATCACTGAATCCATGTAACTGGTATTTAACATCGTCCCCAGGGCTGCTTAAGCCTGCGTTTAAAAAATACCATCTTGGTAACGAAAAATCTTTTAGCATTTCTAACGAGTGAAGCCACACATTCCACTCTTTCACGACACCTTCTGGCACCTCAGCGTCCCAATCGAACTTTTCTACAGCTAACTTTTGTAATATCAATCGAGCTTTAAGAAAAAATGGAGAGCCAAATCCTAAAGGATCAAAATTTTGCCCAAGTTGGCCCAAGCTGAACATTGGATGCGCAATTCGTCAGTTTCAGTTACCCATATACAGCCTAAAGTTTTCGTTGACGGCATAGTTACACTCTCCGACTCTAAATTGACTTCCCGAATAGAAGGTGCCAATAACTTACTATCTATTCCTGTTAACACGTTCATAGATTCTCGATTCGCACTCCATTTTACTAATTCAAAACCGCGGCTACGGAACAATTCGATAGCTTCATTTGCTACTAGTCGTGCATCATCAAAACTATCAACGGAAAAAAAGAAAATCATCAACATACATGTTCTCCGAGACAGTTCTAAGCGTTAAATTACTGGCTTTGCTAGGATTTTGATCTACCATTTTTTTTATAGCTAGACAGGCAATGTACGGACTGCTTTTTATCCCCCAAGGATGTACGCAAAAACGAAATTGAGTTAACTTACCCCTATAAACATCATCGTCTTCAAACCACAATATACGACACAAATCTCTCTGTTCCTCAGGCAGTTTAATCTGGAAGAAACACTTTGTAATGTCTGCCATCAAAGCGTGCTTACCCTTACGGAACCTAGCCAATACATGAACAAGTGGATTTAGCAAGTCAGGACCAGACATAATTACGTCATTAACGCATACGCCTTGGTACTCGGACTTTCCATCATATACAATGCGTTTTTTGTCTTGGGACGTATTAAAATATGGCAGGTACCATTCACGCCCACTATCAGAAAACTCATTAGCCTTTTCAATGTAGCCATTAGATTTTAAATTTTGCATAGTTTCGATTAGAAATTTGTAGAAATCTTCCTGCTTTAAAGCCTTTTTTCTTAGGGCTATAGCTCTGTCCTTAGCAAGCGCAAAGTTATTCGGTAATTTAACATCGGCTTTCAATGGTAAAGGGATTTCAAACCGGTTCTCACATAGCTTAACGTTAGGTTCTACCAAACTTTTAGCAATTACATCAGTACGAGACAATTCAACAGCTTCGTCTTGCACAGCTAAGTCCCTAAGCTGTGCTTTCAATGCCGCAATTTCCTTATTACGGGCTTCTAAATCAAGCTTATATCGTGACAACTCGTCATTAGTCTCGCAAATCAACACTCTACGAACCTTGGTACACCCGGCATCTAAATGCAACTTTCCCCCCGAGGCCATCCAACCTAAAGGGGTGTATATAGCATGAGGCTCCTCTCGACCTTTTCCAACATGCTCTTCTATCACACGCATCAAAAACGCATTATCATTGCCAATAATAATGTCTACAGTATTACAATCATCAAGAGTAAAAAGTTTTACATTGTCAAAGTGCTGTAAGTTAGTCAAATCCTGCTTATGCGGCAAAGTTTCTACATCATCTACCCAAGGTGGGTTAACAACTGCAGTCACATCACAAAACAATTCTTCGGTCTCTAAAGATTGGACATTGAACTTAACCACGTTAGCAGAAGTATTTTTATCACTAACGAGAGTATCTAACCGAAAGGACGTAGTATCGAACGGCTCTAATCCTAAGTCCTCTACCAAGCCGCTGGCAATAAAAGTTAATTGGGACCCCGGGTCATGTTGACAGTATATCAACTTCGAGTGGCCAGTCACGGGGTTCATCACACGTGCGGCAGTAACGCGATTATAAGCCGCTTTTACACTCTCAATTTTGACACTTCGCATAGATACTGTGTCTTCAACATTTGTATCAGTCGCCCTTCGCCCATTACTGACAAAGAAATCATGCAGGAGAAAAAAGTGCTTTTTATCACAAGCATTCCCACACTTACGGCAGTTATTTCTAAACGTACAGTCTTTTACTAAATGATCACGTAGGCAATTTAAGCACTTCCCAGACTTTATTACAACATCCCTGCGGTCTTTCGGGTTTAACTGCAAAAAATCTCTACAACTTGACAACCAGTGGCTCTCATCCTTACCATTCAAAGAACAATTAATACACCGCGTCATATTTCTAGCACCACCACTTCTCTGTTCTCGGCCATTAGTCGCGTGGAGAACAACACCACTATTTAACGATTTTGACAACGCGCGCGACTCATTTGATCCAACCGTGGTTTGCCTTACTCTACACGCAGATTTACTTTTATGAAGCTGCTCATTCTCGTGATATCCGAGGGATTCACCTAACAACCTTATGCCAAATTCAGTAGATTTACAGAGCTCTTCACGTTTTATGAATTCTACTAAACTTTGGTAAGTGGGTTCAGTCGTGCTACCGTACTTATCGAGAAGAAAATTCAAATACCTATGCTTAGCTTCAACGGGAAGCCTTTTAGCCAGATCTACAACAAAATTACCTTCTAATTTATCGCGCTGGTTATACGCTTTTGCATAAAGAAGACATTGGTGTAATTGATCTTTAAATTCTTTCACCACATTTGCAGACAAAGACATTAATTTATTACCATACCGGTATTTCCTAATTTCAGGCTTTGAAAGGAACCCGCCGCGAACACCAAACCGCTGTGACAACCGTTCCAGTGACATTTCAATCCTATCTTTTTCGGATAAACCAGGCGTGTCACAAGTCAAATTAGCTATAGTTTGTGCAGCTGTCCTAGTGCAAGCTGCCTGTAACAAAGTGAGACGAACTCCCTCAAAGGGACAACTATTCATCAATGCCTTAATACGATTTCTAAAAAATATGAGAGGCATATTTGTGCCATCGTACCCAATTAATGCCGCTTTATCTATAAAGGTTTTAGAATTCTGATACTCAAAGAAGCAATTTTGTTGTTCTACCTCCAAATTGCCATACCCAGGCGAGAACCTATTTCTATCGTTCTGAATACCCCTAGTCACGTGGTTATCATAACCATTTTGCAGATCTACTGAGGCCTGGTACCCTTCCTCAGCAGGCAGTGAGTACCGATTAAAGGCTCGCTCGCCATCGCCAACTAGCCCACGTGGCTGTAATAAATCACTCCGCATCGCATCTTTAACAAAACCACACTCAAAACCTCGTGGCACTTTCACTCTGGGCGGCCCCGAAATCTTACCTGGTTCACCGGCAGACAAAGCATCTCGTTCCACGACAGATGAAAGTTTCTGTGTAAAAGGGTTAGTCGCAGCAGAAGACATTAAACATTTTCCTGTCTGGGCAGCAGAAACATAAACACTATTATGTGCGATCTCTCTAGAGGACCAAGGTATAGATATAGCATTTTCCCCACTATTACCCACGTGCAAGGCTTCAACTATGTTCAATGTGTCACAAGCGGCCCCGAGAGTCACATCGAAGTCCGCAGTTTTGTAGGCAGCAACCTGGTTGCTATCGCTTTTGCTACATTTCCTATTAGCGCCCACGTGGGGTTCCATGCCTGAGTAAACTCTACTCTTGCGGCTCACCCGGGAACCTTCCCTGGAACTCCTGCTCGATATAATTTTCTGCCTTCGCTGCTCAGCCCTCAGCTTAGCATCCCTAAGTTCTATTTCTCGTCTGCTGGCTTGGTACTTTACATCGATTTGCAGTTCCTCACGCTGAAGCTCCAAATCGACTTGAAACAAGGCTCTAGACGAACTCTCAGAAAGGGCTGTGCTCACGTTTGATACACTATCATGTGGCTGCACTTCGGTATCAGGTTGTTCTGCCATCTGGCTCATCTTATCCTTATACTGCAACTGCAAGTTTTCAAAGGCAGATCTAACCGTGGCCCCCATCTCTGCTGATAGGTCAGCACTTACATTATAGGTTAACTGATAAAATTTAGTAACGTCCTTACCCAGGTTTTTAAGCTTATCCCAGCAAAGTATGACCTCTTGTTTATCGTTACACAGCGATAGCTCTATACCAAGTTTATCAATACGGGCAATAAGGTCTCTTTTTTGACAACGTGCTTCACGTTCAAATTTACTGTTAACACTGGAGGTGACGTTAACACTCGACCCCGGGACAGCCGATCCCTCACTAACATGGTCAGGTGCACCCCCAACTGCTGTGGCATGATTTAGCCCACTATTTACAAGCGACATTATCACAAACCACACAACAAAGACAATTCAAAGCAGTAAAATTTAAAGAAAACAATTTTAAGAACAGATAACTTAAGTGAGTTACTAAAACCCAAAGCAAAGCAACAGTTATTTAAAGTGAGTTCAGCACAATACCTTTGTTGTAAAGGACGCTCTTTTTTCCCTTCTGGAGTCTTCGTCTTCTTCTTGCTTGCAACAGCTTTTCTATTCTTTGCCGTAAAGGACGCTCTTCTTTCCCTTCTGGAGTCTTCGTCTTCTTCTTGCTTGCAACAGCTTCTCGATTGGAAAGTAAACGTTAAAATTTTTATGGACACGACGAAGTTTGTTCTGTTTTAGTTAAAGCCGTGTCCACAATACTGTGTGCAGGGCTAGTAACTTAGCCCTGCCTATCCCTTGACCAGTCTCTTGAAATTCTAATTAATATTCTCTAAATTTTATTAAGATTCACTGTTTCAATTTTATTCCATTACTAAATGTGCGTGTCGAAGGAAATAATTTCAATTACTAGCCTACTACAAGAATTTTAACGCAAATTCACTCCGACTTTCTTGCCGTCACTACCAATCGAAAAAGGACGAATTCAAGCAAAACGCCGTTTATATATGCGTCTAGGCCACGTGTTCCATGGTCCACCAATTTTCAATGAAGCGTATAAACAAATGAAACCAGGAACACAGGCGATTGGCGGAACAATGCGTATAGAAATACATTGTATTATCTCTAACATTAGTTGCTAATTAAAGTGGTCAGCTGGTTTTGAATATCTTTTTATTTGCAGAACTACGTAAGTAAGTTTTAGTTATTTTAAGATTTTCTTTCCTGTTAGAAAATAAACAATAAAAGACCAAGAAGAATTTAGCTACCTAGCTACTTGTCAAAAAATTAAACAAAAAATCTTGCTCATTGTTGATTCACTTCGCTTTAGTTCTTACATTTTTTAAAACATTTCTAAAGTCAAGATAAAACTGGTTCTTGATTATTGTGTATAATTAATTTTTAAAACAAATGGCAGGGTATTTCAAAATCTGGTTTGATTGAACTTGTTTTTCCAGGTAGCGGAGGTCCGATCGCTACAACTCTTCAAGAGGTTGATCTTCCGATTGTGGAAAACAGTGTCTGTGCTCAAGCTTATTCCAGCACAAACACACGTATTAATCCTCAAGTTCACATTTGCGCAGGCTACACCCAGGGAGGCAAAGATACATGTCAAGGTTAGTCACTGTTTTAAAATATTTTGCTAACTATTTAATTCTTTCAATAAAAAATTTGTGTGCTTTGCTTGACTAAAATATAAGGTTTTGTGTATGGAGTGCTTTTTTTCCAGCTACTTTGCTATAAGTAAGTTTTCTATCTTCAACTCAACTTCCAAATCTGTCGTACTTAACAACATCTTATTCTAAAATCTGAATTGTTTATGACTATTGGTTTGGTTATATTTGTTAGTTTGGAATGACCAAAGATTAAAAAATATTCTATTAATTTTTTATGCCACAAAATAATAGCTTAACATAATACAAAAATGTTAAAAATTTTTTTAATCTTCTCTTTACAAATTTGAACCATCAATAATGAGATTTTACAAAATATGTGTGCAATACATGGCACCCTATCGAAAAACTTCTCCTGAATTGTTTTTTAATTCTAACTTGTTATTAAAGAGAGTTTTATTGTCAAAAACTTTTTTCATAAATCAGACTGACTTTGTAGCTTCGAAAAAAAAGTTATTTTTCTATATCTTAAAAATGCTAATAAAAGCAGCCATATTGAATTTAGTATCTTTCCAAACAAGTACTTTTGTTTTCTTTGAGTTTTTGAATAATACAAAAAAAATTACATAAATATAAATTGAGAAAGATGCTAAATCCAAATGAGCTGCTTTCCATTGCAAGATTACCGTGTTAAGTTTAAATTTAATTAGGTGATTCTGGAGGACCACTTGTCTGTCAGCGATGCAACAGTTGCAGCTGGTATGTTGCCGGTATCACTTCGTTTGGAAGAGGATGTGCTCGGGCCGGTTTCTATGGAGTGTACACAAGAGTTGATCAGTTCAGTTCGTGGATTAATAATATTATTGGAAGAACTGTCACTCCAATGGCCTGTACCCGGCCTGGTAAAGAGATAAGTTTTAAAGTTTTTATTTAATATTTTCAAATTTTAACATAACCCGGCCTGGTAAAGAGATAAGTTTTAAAGTTTTTATTTAATATTTTCAAATTTTAACATAAAAAATACTGTTTTGATGTTTTAATTGTTTCTAAGTTGACAAATATTATGCTCTTGATAGAAAAGAGCAAAAAAGAAAGTCGTTATCGGAAAGATAAAAAATAAACTTTTGGTCATTAATTTTTGTAATTTTAGATTTTTTTAAAGTTATTTTTTTTGCTTCTCTTCCAATGCTTATATTGGAGGAGCCATTTTTGATCCTAGAAACTAGAATTCCATTCTATAATAACCTTTGCTATTTGCGAGGGCTTCTTTAACAGACTAGGTGTTTAGTGTTGAGTTGGTATTTTCCCATTGTTCAGAGGTGATTAGGGTCGTGAGTGTGTGTCACATTTTGCAAAAGTGCTGATTTGCTGGTTATGAAGTTTATCACTTTTATACCATGTAACTTGTTAGTGGTTTGTTTCAATAAATATACGTCATGAGTTGCGCTTTAACAACTAATAGTATTTAAAAAGCAAAATTACATCACAAAAATAAAAATTTTTTTCTTTATTTTCTACGTTTTTTGTTTTTATCATCGGCAGTTTTGTTTGTAAAAGAAGAAAAAATGTAGGTTACCTGTTTTTATAGCAGCTTGGACTGGATGACAAATGCTTTCTTGTATTCGTGACTGTAAGTAGATTTGAATAACAAACCAAAAAATATGTGGCAAAACGCAGCCAACATTTACCTTTTAAATTGGTAAACATCCTTTTTAAAGCGAGGCAAGGTTTGGAAAAAATGTCCTTGTCAGGGCACAATGTACGTTTTGAAGGTATTTCTCCAAGCAAGAAAAAAATTGTCATTCCCTTTCTCTATTAGGTACTTAACACTAGTGCAGAGATGCTACTAGTATTTCCAGGTTTTTGACTACCTGGGATTTCTTTAGGCAAGAGTCATGTCTGCAACGGTAAACGGCGCTGAAATTCGCCAATAGCCGCAAAGTGAATAGTCCAACATCGTGTTTCTGGCTTCGATAAAAGAAAGATCAAAATAACTAAGCATGTTTAATTTAAATTACAAAATAATAAGCAAAAAGGTGCCAAACGAAGCAAAGCGTGAATAAAGCGAATTTAAGCGAAGTGGTATTTTGCAAGTAAATAAAACAAACTAAAAATCAAACATAAAGAGAAGCACACAGTTGCCTTAGCTAGCAGTTTACGTCGGTGCCGACTCACGGGCAAACGGGGAACACAAAACGGATATATCAAATCAGGATTAGAACGCAACAGTAAGTCTCTCAGACTTCATGAAAATGAGAAATAGAATGAAGTTTCTCGGACTTCAACCGCCCGCCATAAATATTGCTGCTGGTTGCCTCGCAAATTGAGAAGTAAAAGAAACGCGAACGAGCCGGCATTAAATGAACGCGCAACAGAAACGAACTATGCTCCGGAAATAAATTAAGTAAAAGGCATAGCAAAAAGGCTGCGGCAGGAGTACCCGCGCAAATAATAATAAAAAGCAAAAGAAATGAAACAAAAACCTATGTTGATAATTTTTATAATGTCCTTGCCACATTTGTTCATGAGCGACTGAAGTACACTTTTTTATCAATCTCTACTTACACAGAGTATAATTGCAATTTGCAATTCTGTCTCAATGCCCGCGACATTAGCAGTTGTTTTATTGATTAGTGTCATAATGCCAACACTAAAGATAAACAGAGCTTTGCTGGTGGGGAAAGCATGAACAATTTTTCACTCGTATACAATGACAATGATGCTTCCAATTTTCATTTGGCCGCTAAAACGCTAACTAATTTGTACCTAAAGTTTATGGTGTAGATCCTCATAATTGGATGCCTGACAGAAATGTCTCAAAAATTTCCTAAATTATAACAACGACCTTCGCTTTGCTATGCTAGTGCAAAACAAGCCTGTTAAGCATTGGAGTCACTATTGCTTTGACGAGGAAATGGCAAAGACTTTGCCGCCGTGATATTCATCTGATATGAACGGAGATTACCAGGACTTCTGCAATTTTATTAAAAAAGGTGCCAAAAAAACGTTTGTCGGATAGGCACATGGTCATAACGTTTTACAATTACTACTGATGACAGCAAGCAAAGCAGGCTACGAATTCTAAGAAATTTTGCTGTTCAGTGATCGGTTTTGACTCTTTTCCTTTTTAACATCTATACGTTTAATTTTTTTTCTGTAATCTCCTTGAAAGTTAATCTATGTTGATGATCTGGCTCTCTTACATTTTTCTGGGGTGTGAAGGTTTTAAAGAGGGCTCTAAATCAAGATTTAATTACACTCTTAGGGTAGCTCAAGATTGAGAAGCTAAAACTCAGTGACGCTAAGAAGGTGAGGGCAGACTTTCATTTAAAAAACCGAGGGGTTATACGTGAGCTAAAAATTTTATAACAACAACTTCATTATTCTTGTTAGTTTTGACTTATCTTTGTATAATAGTGGACAAATTATTACTTTTCATCACCACCTTGTAACAATACGCAAAAATTTTTCTTTAGGCGTCACACTGCTGAGGCAACTTGTAGATTCAGGATGGGATGCTGGTGCCAAAACAATGCGCACAGCTGTCCTATTCCTTATCTATTCACCAAACAAATACTTCGCCCCATTCTGTTGTCGTAGCGCATATACTCACCTCAGTATCTTAAAAGACGGCTTGAGTATGATCACTGGATTCTTGTGTTCCACTCAAAAAAAGCTTTTCAAATTCTTTTAAGCATCCAGCAAGTTGATCTTTGTCCATAAGGAGCGACAATAATCTTGGATAACGATGAGACTTTCATTGTAATGATGATTTGCAAGGTCTATTAAAAAAAAGTTTTTAAAAGTTTTTCAAAAGAACTAAAATCTAGACAACAATTGAAAATAGCAGCCATAATGGATTCAGCGTTTATGGACTACAATGGATTCAGCATTTTCAGCATTTATTAAATAAACATTAAAAATTATTATTTAAAAAAAAAAAGAGAACGTTTTCGGCTTACTTCAGCCCTCATCAGGTTTCTACAATTAGTAATATTAATTAACTTTAAATTTACACACACACATAAAAAAAATTAAAAATTAACAACAGCAAAAAACAATGTATATTTTTTAAAAAAGGTTGTACTTTTGACTAACAGGCTAAATTTTAAATCAAAACGAGAGAGAAACTAAATTGATACAAATTAAATTTCAGATTATGATGTCATTGAAGAAAAAAAGAAAAAATATTACAATCAAAATATATTCAATAAATACGTATAAAGCTCCGTTTGCAAACATTTGTCTATTTAATTTTGGACTTAACTTTTTTATGAGTAGAGCTTCATGAATCTTAGAACAAAATTCTGATTTGCATTTACATATTATTATTACAAAATTGTTTTCATTAGACCGATTATTAGAACACTTTTCACATATTTCAGCTTTAAAAGCTTTTAAACGGCTAAATTTATTTTTGGCAAAACAATTAAATACAGACTGAATAATAAGTAAAAAATTGGAATGCCCTTCCAAGCAAAGTTGGTTGATAGCATACTTAAATTTGGGTAAGTCTTTCAATACAGTTTTGACAGCACACAAAAACAAAAGCATAGCGCTGATTTGAACAAGTAAACAGTTTAGCTTTTGCTGTAACATTTGACAGTAAGCTATAATGGTATTGTAATGGTATTGTAATCATTGTAAATGTGTGATTAGCATACAACCAAACAACATATTAGAAGATTAATCAGCGCCCCTGAAGTAGCTACACAACAACTGTTTCACTATTCTTCCTTTTCTTTTCCTTTCGGCCTTTCCCTTCAATCAGGGGTAGCCACAGCGTATCATCTTTTTTCAAACCGTCCGGTCTTCAACGTCGGTCTCTTTGCACCAACATCCCTCATATCTTCATTCACTAGATTTAAAAATCTTCTCTTTGGTCTATCTCTTTTCCTCTTTCCCGGTAACTCCATTTTCATCATCTTTCTTCCTACATACTCTTTGTCTCTCCTCATGACATGTTTATACCACCTCAGCTTGCCCTCCCTCATCTTCATTTCTAACCGTTCTATCTTGACTGCAGTCCTGATGTACTCGTTTCTAATCTTGTCTTTTCTCATCACTCCCATAGCAAACCTCAACATTTTCATCTCTGCGACTTCCGTCTCTTTCACTTGTTTCTTTGTGACCGCCACCGTCTCAAGTCCATACACCATTGCTGGTCTTACCACTGAGCTGTACACTGTTCCTTTTACTTTAGCTGGTAACCTCCTGTCGCAAATTACTCCCGATACTCTTCTCCATCCGTTCCATCCTGGCTGCACACTCTTCTTTATCTCATTTTCACAACTACCACTTTCTTGCACCGTTGATCCCAAATACTTAAATTCCTTTACTTTTGGCACTTTTGCATCCTCCATCTTTACTGTTTCGTTGTCATTTCCTCCATTTATGCACAGATATTCGGTCTTTGACCTATTAGTCTGTCCATTATTACTGCAAACAGGAACGGAATTAATGCTGATCCCTGGTGCAGTCCAACCTCGACCTTGAAACTTTCTGTAGTTCGTACTGCACACCTCACCACTATTTCATTTCCCTAATACATATCCTGTACAAGTCGCACATACTTTTCCACTATTCCTCGTCGTCGTCATCGTCGTTTGAAGAGGTATCCACTCCAGGTCAGACACAAACAGGACTGGGGCCGAGGGTTTATCCTTTTACTACCCCAGACTGCTGCACTGCCTGGATCAGACGCTGGCAGTGATGTCATTAAGCCAGCCTCGAGTTTCGTCATCCAAAACCGTCAGACCTCGTGCTCCATGTGGTGCCCGATGTATAGGGCACGCTGTTAGTACATGGTCTGCGGTTTGCTCTAAGGCGCCACACTCGCAATTCGGTGAAGGATCGAGACCCCATTTGTGCATGGACGAATGGAATCGCCCAACACCAGTCCGCAGGCGGTTAAGCTTAACCCAAGCTGCTCGGGGTAAGCCCATCCCAACAGGCCTGGCACCGGTCTGGGGCACAAAAGCACGGAGCCTGGAAGCACCTTCACAGTACTCCGTTTTCCATTTGTGATTTGTCCATTCAGAGGCGCGGATGTCAAGTCTGGCAAGGTTGTCCAAGAGATTCCGCGCAGCTGGCACAAACGGGCGTCTGGATCTTAGTCTCACTTGGCGAGTATCTGAGGACCCACTTAACAGACCATGCAAAATATGATCGGGGTCCAGAGATCCACGGTAAGCTAAGGAGAGTGTCGCTCCCATTCGGCGAAGCTCAGCTGGCTGGATGCCTGAGAGTATAGGTAGGTGGTCCGTTGGAGTGGGACGCAGGCATCCAGTAACTATGCGCAAGGCGTCGTTCAAGACACTGTCAATGAGGCGAGTGTGAGCACTGCGACACCAGACTGGCGCACAGTACTCAGCTGTTGAGTAGACTAGAGATAAGGTGGCTATCCGTAGTGTTTTAGCACCAGCACCCCATCCCGAGCCCACGAGTCGCCTCAACAGTGTGCGCGAGGATAGTTTCACTAAATGGTGACGAAACGTGAGCGATCTGTCCAGTTTTAGCCCAAGGTATGTAGGGGTTGAACAGAACGGTAAAAGTCCACCATTGTTGTAGACCTTTAGCTCACGTTTGGCCTCTCGGTTGTTTAGATGAAAGGCTGTCGTCACCGTCTTAGTGTGACTGAGCTTCAACCTCCAAGTCTGGAGATACGCTGAAAGTGTAGACATGTCTTGGCTTAAAGTCCCCTCCAAGTCCTTCCAGTTTCCAGAAGAATGCAACAATGCTAGATCATCAGCATAAGCAAACTTTCTGGAAATGATGGAAGGAAGATCGTACGTATAGATGTTAAATAGGAGGGGAGCCAAGACCGATCCCTGAGGAACGCCGTTTTTAAGACGGCGTAGCCTGCTTTGCTTGCTGTCACCGGTGGAAAGGGTGAAACTTCGATTTCGGACAAGCTCCATGATCATTTTGACCATGTGCTTATCCGGAAGTAGTCTCAGCAGCTTGCAGGTAAGGCCACGGTGCCAGACAGTGTCATAAGCAGCTGTCAGATTGATAAATACGGCACCGGCCTTCTTTTTAGCCTCGAAAGAATCCTCAATGTTCTGGGTTAGCAGAACAACTTGATCTACGGTTGACTTCCCGCGTCGGAACCCAGCCTGCTCTTTAGGGAGCAGTGGATCGATTAATGGTTCAACGCGGGCGTAGATAAGCCTCTCGAGGATCTTGTAGGGGACACAGAGCAGAGATATCGGTCGATAACTCTTTGGGTCCCCCACGGGCTTTCCGGGTTTTGGGATCGCGACACAAGCGCTCTTCTCCAAATCTTGGAAATTTTGAGTCAGCGCAAACAGGAAGAAAGGAAGTCACGTAACCAGGACTTCAAAGCAGCTCCGGCATGGAGTATAAGCTCGGGGCAGATGGAATCAGGTCCCGGAGCTTTACCTGGTTTTAAATGTTGAAGGGCA
Organism: Diplosoma virens; assembly: GCA_963680785.1. Taxonomy (NCBI): domain Eukaryota; kingdom Metazoa; phylum Chordata; class Ascidiacea; order Aplousobranchia; family Didemnidae; genus Diplosoma; species Diplosoma virens. The sequence goes on along the minus strand of OY796881.1, from coordinate 3,322,863 downwards.
GCAGCAAAGTATCTCTGTGAAAAATTGTCAGAGATATTTACTGCGTCTGGTGTTGTGGCCCTCCAAAGGTCAGACACTTCTTTACAGACAAGTCGAGATGACTTGCGATCAACAGCCTCGTATTTCCCGTTTCTAATCAACTGAGATGTAATAGCATCGGCTGAAACGGGACAGTGACGAGGAGAGTGTCGTGACCTACCAGTAAGGTTGTTCAAAATACTCCACGCTTTTCCACTATTCCTGATTTTCTCATACAGTACCACACATAACTCTTCCCGCGGAATCCTGTCGTAAGCTTTCTCTAAGTCTAAGAATGCACAATGAAGCTCTCTTTGACCTTTCCTGTACTTTTCCATTAACATTTTTAGAGCAAACATGGCATCGGTGGTTCCTTTTCTGGCATAAATGTATATTGCTGTTTGCTGATATCAACACTATCCCTTAGCCTGGCTTCAATAATTCTTTCCAATACCTTCATGGTATGGCTCATTAGCTTTATTCCTCTGTAGTTTTTACAGCACTGTGAGTTCTCTTTGTTTTTATAGATTGGCATAAGTACACTCTTTCTCCATTCTTCTGGCATCCGTTCACGAATTAATAGTCTGTTAAACAGTCTGGTCAAAAACTATATCCCCATCTTTCCCATGCACTTCCAAACTTTTTCTGGCAACTCATCTGGCCCAACCGCTTTATCTTTTTTCATCCTTCTCAATGCATTCTTTACTTTTTCTCTAATGACGCAATTTACCTCTTCGTTAATCACTTCTGCTTCCTCTGTCCTAGAGTCTTTATTATTTTCCTCGTTCATCAGTTTTTCAAAGTACTCCTTCCATCTCTTTAACACTGGCACCGAATTTACCATAACATTACCATTTTCATCCTTTATAACCCTCACGTGCTGTACATTTTTCCCTGCTCTGTTCTCTGCCTGGTCAATCTGTACGACTTCTTTTCACCTTCTTTTGTTTCTAATTTTTCATACAAATTGTCATACATAGGTCCCTTCGCCATCGCAACTGCATTCTTTGCCTTACTCTTCTTTTCTTTGTAGATCTTTTTAGTATTTTTATCTCTTATTTTGTTTCATGCTTTCTTTGCCTCTTTTTTCCTTTTATGCTCTCCTAAACTTCCTCATTCCACCACCATGTCTTCCTGTCTCCTTTTCGTTTCTCAAATGTCACTCCCAGTACAGTTTCAGCTGTTTTTCTTAGCATTTCTGCTGCTTTGTTCCACTCATCAGGTAACCCGTCAATGCCTCCTAAAATCCTGGTCATCTCTTGTCTAAACGTTTCTTGACAGCTTGTCTCCTTCAATTTCCACTATCGTATCTTTGGCTTTACTTTCTCTGCTTTTTTCTTTTTCATCATAAGAGCCATTTTGCATGCAACCACACGGTGCTGCTTTGCGACTTACTCATTTACTATTACCTTACAATCGCACGTTTCTTTCAAGTTCCTCCTTCTGCACTGTCACAGACCTTGCTTGGGAATCCTAAGGGACCAGTTGAGCAAGGTAACCCGAATACCTGCGCTGAAGCAAAGCTGTGTCTAATTTTATTTTATTCCGGCTCAAGAAGTAGTTTGCTATGAGCCTGAAGCTTTTATGCAGTTGGCTTCGGCTAAGTTCTGGTTGATTCGTTGAAGACTTTTCTCCGCAAACAAACAGAGACCACTGTCTCTAACTAAAACAAATGTATTATAAGAATCACGACTCACGACCGACGACAATTCTCTTTTGCACTCTGCCACTGCAAAGCGAAAATCAGAGCTATAACTTAATTCGTTCAATGAAAATAATTCTACCTCCGTAGAACCAATCTCCAAACACTGGTGCAAAAACTATTCCAACACTTATCAATGCAATATAATCAAAGAATCCTTCGCCCGCGCTCTACGCCAAACCAACGCTCAACTCTCTTCTCTCGTCATTCTCGTATTCGTGCGTCTCTCGTTTTTGCCTTCGTCTTCTTCGTTTTCTCAATCGAGCGAGCGTACATATATACTGTACATGTATAGACGAAAGGTCACATGACGACAAATCGGCTTGAATTATCTCGAAAACGCTCCGCTCACGTGCGTAAAAATCAGAACGTTTTTTTCTATGGTCAGGCGAACATTCGATAACTGCATTTAACTCGGTCATACAATAGAGACAAAGCGCATTACATCATCACCGTCGGGCAAAAAAGAAAAAAAAGATGCATCCGAACAAAAGTGGATATTTAAATCACATAGCTCAAAAGCGATTGTGACAGCAATTTCTACGTCGTAATAAAACTCTAAATTACTTTAAGACGGAAAACTATATTGCTATAATTTAAAATTATTTTGAATGAAGTGTGACATGCACATCACATAATCTACTTGGGTACTTTTTCCGCCACTTTTATAGTCACCCTGTGTTTATCTTTTATCTTGAAATAAGTATTAACAATCGCCAAATCCATCCTTTTCTCAAAATACACAACCATTGATTCTTCCTTATTTCTTGTTCCAGCACCGTACCTCCCCATTATTTCCTCATCCCCTATGTTTGCTTTGCCCACATGTCCATTTAGGTCTGCACCAAGAACTATCCTTTCCTCTTTTGATACACTTTCTATCAACTCATCCAGGTCTTCCCAAAAATCATTTTTCTCCTCCATGCTATTATTTACTTGTAGAACATACGCGCTTACTATATTTGGGATGGACCCTTTTACTTCCAGATTCATGGCCATTAGTCTGTCTGACACCCTCTTCACATCCAGGACACTTTCAGCCAGCTCCTCCCTCACCACTATCCCTATCCCATTTTTTCTTTTATCAGCTCCATTGTAAAATAATTTGCATCCACCTCCAATGTTCCTTGCTTTACTCCCTTTCCATTTTGTTTCTTGTAGGCATAATATGTCTACATTCCTTCGCTCCATCATATCTGCCACCTCTCTTCTCCTTCCAGTCATTGTTCAATTATTTAAGGTACGCACTCTCGTTGGTGTATATTTAAATTCAGGGGTCTGAGGCAAGGATTTCCAAAAATTGATGTTCTCTAAAAAAGAAAGAGCTTTAATCTCTGATTTCCCTATTTTGCTCCCGAAATCACAGTGTTATCTAAAAAAAAAGTTTTCACCTCGAATTGATCTTGTATTTCCAACTTTTTGTCCTGACTTTATAATGATCTCTAAAAAACATCTGCAGCGAAATAAAATATATGTACTATTTTTGAAGGGGTCCCCTAAAATTGAGGGGAGCCCACAATAAAAGGCGGCCCGAGGCAACTAACTCATTTGCCTCACCCAATATCCATCACTGCCCACCCTTATGAGCAAGCGTCTTCCTTTCCACACTTTCCGCTGCCTCTTCACTCGCCTTCCTCCTCTCTTTCTGCTCTTCTTTTTTCTAGCAGTAGCATAATTTCCACAGGTACCCTACTGTGCGACAACTGAGGCGGTCGTTGGTAACCCGGGCCGCGACCGATCCGGTATGGATTTATCAACAATACGCATTTGTATAATGTGGCAAAGAAGTTTTACTTCGGATGCCCTTCCTCTGGCAACCCTCCCCATTTATCCGGGCTTGGGACTGGCATCAAGACACCCAGAAATGTGCTTCCTATGGTGGGTTCTGTTTCACAATTTAAAAGCTTTAAAAGTGGTTCAACAATATACACTGTAATTTTGTTTGGCTTATGCCAGAGCAAAACAAAAGTATAGTGTAGAGCCACCTAATACAAGTAAAAATAAAATTTATATTGAATTGGGTTTTTCACCAATAAACAAAACACTTTTAATAAAACAAACTTTACTATTCGGGTTGATAAATACGTATATTAAATCAACTTTAAGATATTTTCATTGTCGCCAAAAAAGTAAGAAGCATAAGATTAACAAAGACATTTTTCACCAGTTGCAAATATAGTTATCTGCAGAAACAGCTACTACAAAAAAAATTTTATTGAGGTATTTTAACACTTTATCAAACCAATAATTTAACAAGCTAGTATCTAGTTTTTTGACTGGCACCAGACAGACAACCTTTGTAATTAATGCAAATTGACCGCACAATAAAGGCCAGAACTGTTCTTGCACATGCACCATCTTCTGTCAAGTTCCATTTTGGTATTCCAACCGATATACACTTAATCCATGATATTTTCGACATATTTTCAATTTTCATCAACATATTTTCGAGAAAAAATGAGTGGATTTGAGCGTCAATAAAACAAACCAAAATCGCACTGAAAGAAAAAAGTACTGTAAACGGCTGTAAACGCGCCTTTACAAAAGTGGGTCAATAAGTTAAAAACAAATCATAGTTATTTTAAATAAAAAATCAAATAGGTAAAATAATGTTAAACAACTCTTTTTAAAAAATTATTTTTAAAATAAAAAGTCAAGATAAATTGATATACCTAAATTAAAAAATCACACTGTATGAAAATCAGTACGTAAATTAAAAAATCTTAATATTTAGTAGACTTATTGTTATACAAAATTGGTAAAAATCTATAATATATAACATATAATAAAATACTCAATAGGAACTATTTCTATCCAAAAACCATAATCAATTAAAAAAATTAAAAAACTAATTTAACAAAAAATTGAATAAAAACTAAAAAATAAATTTAAATTTATGCTGTTACAACTGTAATTAGTGTAAAACAGCAAATGCATTCAATTTGTATTAGCCCTACAGTATGCGCGAAGTCGCACGGAAAAAAGCGAAGTTTCGCATCCTGGTAGTTTAGATATCCCTGATTAAACCTAAAAAGTGATTTGGTTTACTTAAAAAGATTGCAACGTAAGAGGTCGCTTTGTCATTGGTGTTGAGCTACAAGGGTGTATACACTATATATAATTAAATTTCAGACCACAAAATTTTAATTTACGTAATATTAATTTTATTTTATTTGCCCCAACAGACTGTTTCGCCTACCTGGACTCGTCAGGGAGCGGTTAGAAATCTGAAAAAACAAAACAAATGAATAAAAATACTGTACAGTTTAAATAAAGCGCTTGAATGCCGGCAAAAAACGTAAAACAACAAGAGAAAAACTACGTTTGTAATATTGATCGATAAATGAATTTTATTGTCAAAAAAAAAAGTTTTTTACATAGCTTGCTCTATTGTTTGAAAATAATGGGTAAATTTGAAAAGTTTGCATTAAAAATGCATTAAAATTTTGATTAAATAGACTGCACTGGAAACTAGGGTAAAAGATGCACAAGAGATGCGTTTTAAAATGACAATCAATAGCACACGAATTAAATTTAAAAAAAGAAATTTTTTTACAGGGTATAATTTAAGAATTTTGTTAGTGCAATTAGTGCAATAAGTATGCAATAAGTATGTAGAGTTGAGCTATTTTATTCGCTGATCAAGTAAGTGGGTAAAGGTGAGATATAGAAATAAGGTAAATCGAGTGTTTAGATATATTTATTAACTGCCAGCGTAATTAAAACTTCATAATTTAAATTTACTTCGATGTCGTCATTTTAAAACCAATTCCGAGCGTTTATTTAGTAATTTTTTGGGGTCAGTCTCAAATATTTGTAATTTTTCTGATAAGCATAAGTTTCATATTTTTGAACCACATTGATATGGAGTTGCGTGGTGTATAATTTTCCATCTTATTTTTGGCGATTGTTCTGATTGTTTTAATTTCCAAACGGCTTTTGACAGTTCAGTGGCAGTTAATTTTTCTATTATCTTTGAAAGATTGGTTATGGTTATTACATTGGAGTTTAAATGATGTTTCGCAGCTGCTGTAATAAAGTTTGTCCGTTTGACGAGTTTTTGGGGAGGCTTTGTATACTATTGAGTTTTTGCAGCATTTTCCGTTAAGTGGGCAATTTATGGCTGATCTACAGTTGCATTGTTTGGCGTCTACTTTGTTATCTGGGTTGTTTAAGCGTGAAGTGTTTTTCTTGTTTATAATAGATTTCACGTTTGGCATGCAACTGTAGCTTAATTTTATGTTGTTTTTGTTGAAAATTTTGTGGTATTTGTTGCTGAATGAAAAATCCTTATTAAGGAGGGTAAAAAATTCTTTACCAGTGTTAATGCTGACTTCTTGATTGAAAGGGGTTAAACCAAAAAATCGTTCTTGTTCTGTTTCTTGATCTGTTTTTTGAAGTTTAGTTGAATTGATGTGTTTTTTAGTTCTTGTTTTACGTAGGTTAATTTTTCCTTGTAACCACTTTTTTTAAGGGCTTTTTTCATTAATATTTTGGGATTGTTTTATGGAATTCTTGTAAGCTGTATGAATTTTTTGATAAGCGGGACCAAATCATTTTTGTTAATTGTTTTTTTTTGGAGGGTGATTTGAGTTTGCATTGATGCAAAGGGGTGCATCAAGTTTAGCGTGCAACTGTAGTTTAATTTTATGTTGTTTTTGTTAAAAATTTTTGTCAATGACGTGAAAGCAAAACACTTCACGAATGAAACCAAACCGTCGTACCTATAAAGACCGATGTTCTTGACATCCATAAACTGGGAAAATTGGTGGAGGCTAAACAGGCCAACCAACTCACATGCTTCGAATCCATCATAGGACCTATAACAATGCTTTCGAGGTTTGAACTCGCATAAGAAACAATCTTCTTTCTCCGGGTTGTTTGCATAGATGGTCATTAAATTTTTTAATGTAAACAAATAAAAGATTAAAAATTTTCATTAATTGGTAAAATTATTTGAATTAGTTAAATAGATTTTTTGTAAAAAAATTAACTTTAATATTTTTACAGTTACAGCTTGGGCGGAATGGGGTTCTTGGGGTTCATGCAGCACGAGTTGTGGAGGAGGATCACGAACTCGAACAAGAACTTGCAACAACGGAAGTCAAGGAAATCCTGGATGTAATGGAAATGCACAGGAGACACAAGTGAGTTTTTTTTTAATCATTTAATCCGTTTAAAATTAAAAAAAAAACATGTTTAATGCAGTTCTAATCAAGTTTTGATGTTATTTAATCTTAAAATCATAAATGTCTAACTAAATCATCAATTTAAAAATTAACTTGAAAAAACTGTACAAATTGCAAATTCGGCTGATTGACTTAAACTATGTATTTTTAAACTAAATATATATCTGTTTGCCTTACTTTTCCGGCACAGAGCTCAATAACCAAAAAGCTACAGCATAATTTATTAATGAAAACACTAAAACACAATAAAAATTTAAAATTTAAAATTTAAAATTCACAACAGCCTGTTTCGCCAAAGACGGCTCAACAGGTGGAATCTGTGAAGTAATAAAAAAACGTAAAAATATAAAAATATTGAAAGAAATGCAAAAAAACACATATACTATACATAATTATCCATAATTATGCAAACCAGGTTTTTTATGCTCAACATAGACTTAGCCGACCTGAATGTGTAACTGTTAGCAATTTCTCAGCGGTGCTTTTCAGTAGAAAAATGCATATTAAGCACAATTTTTCATTTTAACGAAAACTACAGTTGCTTTTGTGCTGAATCACTCAATACATGTTTATTTATTTAGCAATGATATAATTGAAAGAGAATATTTGTTGCCGAAATCTTTTAGCTTACTTTAGTTTAAAGAAACAATTTTTTTATTATTCGATTGTGTAAACACAGAATTGCAACACTAATCGTTGTGGAACATGGTCAGAGTGGGATGCGTGGTCAGATTGTTCTGTGACATGTGGAGGAGGATCACAAAGTTCCCGCCGACAATGTACTGGCGGCCAAGATGGACAAGGGGGATGTCCTGGAAGCGCAACAAGAACAAGAAATTGTCAAACTCAAACTTGCCCATGTAAGTGCAGGAATATAACAGTCCTCAATTGTTGAATATTTAGTTTTATTCAAGTATTGCTTATTCAACTATGTAATGGTTTAGATCAGGTATGTCCGACTTGCGGCTACTTAATGTTTTTACCCAGCTCACTAATCACTCTAATGTTTTAGTTATATTTTCGTTACTCTATAAAATTCTATGTCATTGCTGTCATAGTAACGTATAGAGAGACAAAGTGAATGCGTCAGTTAATTGCTGCGTCACGTTACGTCCAATGAACCGATCTATGAAACCTTTTGTGGGCGGAAATTGTTATAAAAACGCTTGCCTCAAGCATCATTTTCAGTATTGACATTGTTTTGCGATTTTACTAATATTGATTGTGTTACTTCTAAACATTATTTACAACATCAATTGGTAGTTAGTTAATGACTTTTATGATAGTAAAGATAGTAACTTTGAACCAATTACATCAGACAAGATTAGAAACGAGTACATCATACGTACAGTCAAGATAGAACGGTTAAGAATGAAGATAAAGGAGGATAGGCTGAGGTGGTATGGACATGTCATGAGGAGAGACAAACAGTATGTAGGAAGAAAGATGATGAAAATGGAGTTACCGAAAAGGAGGTAAAGAGATAGACCCAAGAGAAGATTTTTAAATTTAGTGAATGAAAGTATGAGGGAAGTTGGTGCGAGGAGACGGACGTTGAAGACCGCACGGTTTCGAGAAAGATGATACGCTGTGCCTACCCCTGATTAAAGGAAAAGGCCGAAAGGAGAAGAAGAAGAATAATATTTTATTGGTGCACAAAACATTAGTCATCAATTCTTAGTTATGTTGTAAAAGAAAAACTGATGGGAAAACTTATACTTTCATGAATTTCAATTTTTGTTAAAAAAATTAACGTTATAGATTAAACTACGAAAAAAATATGCTAATGCTATAATCTGTTTTTAAGATATTAAAAGTTAAAAATAGTAGATTTTGATAATTTTTTGCGTACCAGGAGCACAATTATTTAAAAAAAATCGAGCACTCAAAGGGTTAATGATTTAAATATCTTAATGAAAATAAGGTAGCGGTAGAGAAATTATTACAGTAGTTTCAGGAAAAAAATCAATGTAGATACAGAGATATATCAACTGTCACAACAAGGTACGGAAATACTTAACTTAGAGACAAAGGCTTTTTTTCAAAACCATTAAGATTAAAAAAGTTGAAGATAAGGGCGCCGACTACGAGCATGTCGTGCATGCCGCGCATGACATAATGAATGAAATGTACTACTCAGTCATGAGTAGTCGATTTCGAGAAAGATGAAAAAGGAACAGTGTACAGCTGTACAGTGTAAGTGTACATCAGCAAACAGAAACTACTCAGTCATGACATAATGAATGAAATTTTTTCAAAACCATTAAGATTAAAAAAGTTGAAGATAAGGGCGCCGACTACGGGCATGTCGTGCATACCGCGCATGCCCGCACATTTGACTAAAGTCAACACATGCAAAAGCAAAGCAAGCTAAACTAAGCCTTACTAACTAAGCCATCGTGACAGTATTTAATTTCGTCATAGTTATTCACCAATAAACTCCCTTTTCATGCGGAAAATATTTTATTATGAATATTCTCTAAAAGTCGAAAGCATTAGTTTAGGTCTTTACAGCACATGCAATTTGCTTCAAGTTATTCAGGTAGAAAAATTATTTCCAGTAGAATGTCTGAGCCACCAAAAAATACGGATGTTAACCTTAAATGTATTTATTACTGCAAGTAGCATTAGTAACAGAAGCAGAGAGTCTGATGCTTCCGACCAAAATGTAACGTCCAGTACACAGTCTTCCTCAGATTTTGAAATTGTAAGGCCTACGGAAAACAAACAAAATGAAAGATCAGGTAGTTTGCGCTCCACCCAAGTGGGTCCCCGCTTCCAGCTAAATTGCAAAGAAAGCTTCGCTTGGATAGAATACAATGCATCCATAGATGTTATTACCTGTGAAGTATGTTCATCGGCCAAAGAAAAAACAAAACTTCACCGGCAACTAAGGTAGCTTTGGTGGGGCAGTCTAAAGCTCGGATATCTGAATTTAATCCATGGCAACGTGGAAGAGCTGATTTGTCAAAACATCCGAACAGTTAGCACCACAAAGAATGCATAATTGTAAGATGTACACTATTGGGCAACAACAATACAAATGTTTTGGATTAATTGATTTCTACTCATCGTGCAACAGCTACGTCAAACTTAAAAGCTCTACTAGGTTATTTGTAATGCTGTGCTCTTATGTGGTAGACAAGGTTTTGCATTCAGAGGTCAAACAAATGAATCCTCCAACTTTCGACAAATTATCAATTTAATTGCAAAACATGACAGTGTGATTGACCAGACAAAATACATACAAATGGCGCAGTCATGACATAATGAATGAAATTCTTGAAATGGATTTGCATGCAGTTTTTTGAGATCTTGTAAAAAAGTTCAAGTGGCAAGATATTTTTCTATTTTTTGTAATGAAACAATGGATATTTCAACCATAGAGCAGCTGTCCTTATGTGTTCGTTACGTAGATTCAGCTTGAGCTATTAAGAAAGTGTTTTGGGACTTAATGCTGCGCCGAAATGTGATTTAAAATCGTTGACAACCATCGTAAAATCCTGTCGCTTTCACGTAATATACCTTTGAGCAACTGCCACAGACAAGCTTACGATGGTGCAGCCAATATGAGAGAAAATTTTGGTGGTGTTCAAGCACGCAAAAAAGAATCTAATAAAACTGCCGTGTAGGTTTACTGCATCGGTCATCAATTAAATATGATTGTAAATATAAGATTTGTGGTAGCAGTAGTAGTAGCAGTAGTAGCAGCTTAAGCAGACTGTCCCTGATGAGAGTTTAAAACTCGAAACCATGGTCGGGCAGTGAGCTCGGGTTCGGTGTGCGTGATGCACAATGCCACAGGTGCTACTCTCTAGTGCCATCTGTCCCAAACTCGAAATATGATTGTCTAAGAATGCATTACTGATACATAGGAAAAAAACGTACGAGAAATCTTTCATAAAGTGTCAAAATTTGTTATTGCTTCTCCAAAACGGTTGGAGAGCTTTCGTACGTTTCAACTTAGTATGTCAGAAACCGAAGATAATATAAATTTAACTTTAAGACCACTTTGTCCTACCCGTTGGATCCTACAAAAGGCGTCTCTAAACGCTTTTCTCAGCAACTGCGAAAAGCTGTTGTGAATTGGCTATGCGACATGTCTAACTTAACAGTTGTGGATGCCAAACTAAAATGTCAAGCCCAATCGTACCTTTTATCATTGGAGAGGTAATTAAGTGTATTTTTGTCTTCGAGTTATGCAACTGCTGTTGCGTAACTTTCATGCCATTCATGTAGCCATTTAGAGTCGTTGATTAAGCATGTAAATGGCAAAACAATTGATTATTCTAGCAAGCTCTCGAATGTGTTGCAAATTGAAAGTTCTAGTGATAAAAATGCCACAGATTTTTACCAGCAAGTAACTCAAAGCGCCAGCAGCATTAGAGTTGGGTTACCAAGCTTGCCATGATGTTCCGGAAGTCGAAGTCAACCACAAATATTATTACTTTCAGTGAATTTTCACTACAGCAGCCTCTACAGCACCATTTTCAAATCTTCGCACAATCTGCTAACTACTCGATTTTTAATGAATGATATTGGAGTTGTAATTGACTTTAAAAATGTTCTCAGTCTTGCTGGAAACAAACAAACTACTCAAAGTATTGCCGAATTTTATGAAAGTGATGTAGATTTATCTATGCTTAACAGAAAACTTGCACAAATTCGTTTGTTGCACTGTTAAAACGTGAAATCACCAAATGATTTGCATGCGCAGTTTCGCAGTAATAATGAGCTGCCCTTGTTATTTTCCAATTTGGCAACACTACTAAAAATATTTCTCACCCATCCCTGCACAACATGTGAAGCAGAACGTAGCTTTAGCATTGTCAGATGCATAAAAACATATTTTTGGAATACAATGACCCAACCTCGGCTCAATCATCGCTGCTTGCTCAATGTCCATTGTGAAAGTTGTGACAGATTTGACCTAGAACAAGTAATGGATGCATTGATCAATAAAGCAGCCGTTCGAATTAACACATTTAAGTGATGTTGTTGACATAAATAAGCAATTGTGCATTGAACTTTTGTTTTGAACTGAATACTTTGTTTCAATTATCATACAAATATTTAATATTTGTAAATTATCTGCACCGTTTATATTCCAATATTCGGCAAGCTTTTTTGTACCAAATATTCACGCAAAACACAGGTGCGTACGTAGTATACATGAGGCTGACTTGTGCATAAAATAATATTATTTTAAATTCGAGGTCTTCATTCTTTGTATTGTTGCAAGTGCGCTGCGTCAGTTAAAGTGTTTATATAACATACGGTAGATTGCGCTTTGCACCTGCAAGTGCACGCGCATGTGACAACGAGTGCAAGATAAAGACAAAGATCACAGACTTCTAAATAGTAGCATCATGCAAAGATCAATCACAAAAAGCGTCGTTAATCACGTGATAAATCTTCTGTTTGACAATTCGTTTGTTTCGATGCGCGCATGTGGACGATTGCAAGAAAAAGCGAAAAAGTCAACCAAGAACGCACAAAATTTTTGTGCATCTGAGCAAGTCAAATTTAGGGATGCAACGTATATTATGATTGTGAGGTATTAATTTGCTCATCTTCACTGCATCTTAGGTAATCAAACGGTAATGTTTTAATTTTGACGTCACAAGGTTTGCGCATGCGCGGTAAAATCACAAACTCGGCGCCTATGGTTAAAGATATTATTTGCTTGAAAAAGCAATGCATTTGACATTCTATTGTTTGTCAATACTGTTCTTGTTTTAATACAATAATTTCTTTTTTGTTTTAAACTCATAAATAATGTTAATTTGCATATTGCAGCATGGTCAAACTGGGGGTCATATGGTGAATGTCTTGGTCAAAATTCTTCTCCCGTGGATTGTGGAGGAGGAACACGAACTCGAAGGCGAACTTGCAACAACGGTAATCCAGGTAATCCTGGATGCGAGGGAGACGCAGCGCAGTCACAGGTAATTTTTATCAGTCGATTAAGGAAAAATTTTAAAAATCAAGTTTTTCTACTTGTCAAATTTTTACGAATTAAGTTTTGTGGTAGAATTGATTAAAAGCATAATAAAGTCAGTTCCGTTGTACTTAAACATGAACATGTATTTTTTTGCTTTCGGATTTTAGATATTTTAAATTTTGTATAAAAAACAAGTTAACAAGAACTAAACATAATAAATCGTCATTGAATAGAACTGCAACACATCTCCCTGTCTTGGATGGAGTTCGTGGACAGTAACCAGCTCGTGCTCTGTTACTTGTGGCACTGGGACGGAAACCCGAACCAGGACTTGCCAGGTACATTAAAGTTTTTTGCGGAACAGTTAATGATGAACAACATAGATGCTAAGCAGGTGTATTGCATAGCCTGGGTACATTATGAATTAATATTTTTCAATTTTGTCCATTTAAGTTTTTATTTTGCTTATAATTTTTTCAAAATATTTCGGGGTTAGATTTTGTGTCTATATATGCTTTTTAAAAATTCCATTTTTTGGTTTACTTTTGAAAAATTAGCATAAGATAAAAATTTTTAAGTTTTTGGTAAAATTTAAAATATGTTCATAAAAAATTAAAAATTTGAACATATTGGCAATGCCAAAAAACGTATTTCTCGTAGAGCAATAACCCATCGCGTTGTGCCGGGGAGTCAACAGAAACCAGAAACTGTGTGACAGGAGTAACCTGTCCTAACACCGGATGGGCGGAATGGAGCACATGGACTAGCTGCACTAGAAGTTAGTAAATTAGACGACTTGAAAATTTTGAAATACTTCAATGCAAAACAGTAAACAAGTTAATAGAAAAAAATATTTCATTTTTTTTAAACGTTTTCGGCACATTTCCCACAATGCTCGTCAGATAAAAAATTATTCTTAAAAATTTTAACAAAAAAGTTTTGAATAAACAAATTTTATAATTTGCATCAGAAACAACAACGCAACTGTTGAAAATGGTTTAACGACGTATCAATCATTAAACATTTAATTTCAGAGTTGAAGTTGAGAAAAATTTTTTAAATAAATTAAATTCTACGATACAGGCTACAAAAAAAAACGATAAAGATTTCAATAGTAATAATATTAATAGGCCTGATGAGGAAAATTTAAACCAAAATACACAAAAAAAGAATTAAATAACTGCGGCATCATTCGTAAATAACAGTTACTAATAAATAAATTTTGCTGGGATATAACTGAATGTTACAATTTGGGACAGTATTATTAGTTTGGTTTAAATTTCCTTATAGCTTTCGGATTTTAGTGCTATCTTCTCCCCTAATGTTTTTAGTTTTTAAAAATCACAGTTGGTTTAAATAACTTACTTTCAAACAAACAAAAAAATTAAATGTAAATATTTTTAAAATTTATAAAACGTGTGGTAATACATACCATACTAAACCTAGAGAACCTTGGAAGCTTTGTCAATAAAAAACACCACTCAAAATTTTATTCATTTGTAATATTGTTTATTAATGATGGCGCATTTATCAATTTTTTGTGTATAGATATGTTTTAAGGATTAGGATTTTATTTTTTTTTGTCAACGACCAAGACATGAAAAGTCAAGCAAAACAACAACAAAAAAAAAAAAAACTGTAAATACACTACAACAACATTTGGTCGCCATGACTAGATGCCAGCGAAAGACCATCAAGGTCACCAAAGTCAGCTAGCACCTCAAAATACTTTAATTATTTAATGTTCAATTAGGCTACAATTCAGTAGAAACAAACGATAGTACACACCAATATGCAATGACATACAACAGATATCAAAACAAATTACAGCTGGTACAAAGCACACCGAGAAATTTATAAAGAGAAAAACACAACACATAAGTCTAAAAACAAGTAATATTATTCAATAAAATAAAACTGATTTACAGTATTAGTAGCCTACATAAAGGTGAAAAATTCCACAAAGAAGAATTAAAGGTAAAAAAAAAAAAAAAGAAAATACACAATAAATATGATTTTAAGCAAACAATGTAAAAAAAATAAAAAAGAAACATATATTTCCTTTTTTACATTATATCAAGTTAATTGAAAATAACAAAGACAGTTCTATTAATAATACAGAGGGCATGCAATACAAGTAATTAATGCAATACAATTGTTATAGGAAATATACAGTACACATAGGTTATTAAAAATATATATAATTGGTGGATTTTGAAGAAACAGCATAGCAAAAATATTTCATAAAGCAAAAAAGATAAAATAAAAACAATACATGACATTAAGAAAACTGATATATATGTATTATTCATAATACCATTTTTTTTAAAATAACTACTTTTGCCTATCAGTATTTTTCATAGCCTTTTGAAAGAAATACTTTGTAATTTTTAATAAGAATTAAAAGATAATTTTTTTATATCACTGGGTACAGTAGACCACAATTTTGCTTCAATGTATTGTAGTCTTTGTTTACCAGATTGTTTTGTTACAGAATGCA
This sequence comes from Diplosoma virens, assembly GCA_963680785.1. Lineage (NCBI taxonomy): Eukaryota > Metazoa > Chordata > Ascidiacea > Aplousobranchia > Didemnidae > Diplosoma > Diplosoma virens. The sequence continues at coordinate 3,307,510 of OY796881.1, read as the reverse complement.
GAAAAAAATTTCCATCCGTGCTATATCTTGTTAAATGTTGATGCACACTGTTTATTTTATCATAATAGTTATAAAAACAATAAGGTAACATATGATTTTCAAATTTAAACATAAATTTAACAACTTCTAGTTGAAAAAGATCAAATAGTTTTAGCACATTAAATTCTTTGTATAGCATGTTAATTGGGGTCTTAATGTTCTTAAATAAAGAAGTCCTTATAATTCTGTTTTGCAATGTTTCTATGGTCATCAAGAGTGTTTTGTTAGCCCGTCCCCAGTTTAAAATAGAATATTGTAAGTGCGATTGAATTAATGAAAAATATAATATTCTTAAAGTACTCAGTGGCACATAATGCCTTAGTTTATAAAAAATGCCACTTGTTTTTGACAATTTGCTGCATATGTTAGATGCTTGATGTTCCCAATTTAATTTGTCATCCAAAAAAATACCTAAATATCTTACATGATTTGTTTGTTTAATTTCATTTTTTCCTGTGGTTAATTTAAAAGAAGATGTATTGACGTTTTTTTTACATATAACCATATATTTAGTTTTATTAAAATTAAGAGATAGTTTGTTTGATTTAAACCATGAGTTAATTTTCTGCAGTTCTATATTCATATTCTGTTCGAGTATGAGTAAATTTGGATCAGCTAGATGTAGATTTGTATCATCTGCAAATATTGTAGTAATACATTTAGTTGCATTTGGCAAATCGTTAATATAGATTAAAAATAATAGTGGTCCCAATACAGACCCTTGTGGAACACCACAACACATGTATTTAAATTCTGAAAAGTTATTTCCTATTTTGGTACACTGTTTTCTATCTTTTAAGTATGACATCAATAATTTCCAAATTTTACCTCGAAAACCATATATATTTAATTTTTTTAAAAGGATGTCATGATTTATTGAATCAAAGGCTTTACTAATATCAAGGAAAACTGAACATGTAATTTTATTACTTTCTAAGTTAAGAAAAAGGTCATCATACATTGATGTAATTGCAAGACTAGTTGAATCATTTGTTCTAAATCCATGTTGTTGGTTTGTTAATATTTTGTTTTTGTCAAGAAATTTGATCATTTTTTTATATAATATTTTTTCCAAAATTTTAGCTAAAGCAGGAAGAAGAGAAATTGGTCTGAAGTCAGCTAGTTCTTGCGGATTAGATACTTTTGGTATTGGAATTACTTGGGATTGTTTAAAAATTTTTGGAAATGTTTCTTGTTCAATACATTTAGTAAAAATTTGGGCAAGAAGCAAACTTATGACGTTTTTACTCATTTTTATAAATTTAGTGCTGATTTGCAATAAGCCACAAGCTGATTTCATTTTTAAATTGTTTATTTCTTCAGCTACTTCATCTTCATTAATTTCTCTTAAAACCATTGATGAGACACATGAAGTTTTAATATAGCTTGTGTAAGAAATATCAGAGGGTGGTATCTGGTTGGCCATTTCGGTCCCTATACTTGAAAAATGATTGTTTAATAGATTAGCAAAGTCTTCTGAATAGGCGTTATATTCTTTGCCATTTATTTTAAAGGAGTTGGATGATATACTGCCTTTACAAGGTATTTTTTTTAAATTGACAAGATCATTAATTGTTTTCCACGTTTTAGCACTGTTATTATTATACTTTTTAAATAAATTACTATAATATTCTTGTTTTGCTAATTTCATTAAATGAGTTAACATGTTTCTGTATTTTTTATAGAATTCTATCTTTGATTTATCATTGCATTTGTAACATGCTTTGAACAGTTTAAGGTTTAATTAATTTAATTTAATTATTTTTATTATTACTAATTAAAGTTTTACTTTTTTTCATACTTAATTTGTGTTTATTAATCCCAGTCTTAAAATTTAGTGCAGAGTGGAACCACACTATAACGTTGAGCTGCCATAAACTGGCCGTATTAGTAGTGTGATAATTAAACGTCAGTTCAACATAATGACAATTAATTATAAATATTTACTAAGTACTGTCTGCAATTTACTTAGATTGTAAACAATTACCAAAATTGAAATTTACCAACATTGCTTGCTTTGGACACTTGACAATGTTCGTTTATAACAAACTTATGGTAGTGGTCACTATGGCAAGTTTAAATTTTTAATTTCTGATAATTTATGTGGCGTTTATGGTTTGAAAACCGGACTGGACACGATATTGAATCAAAATGCAATGCAATACAATAGAAAAATAGTTAGGACCACACTGAAGTGGTCATGATATTGGGGTGGTGGTCAATCGTAGTTCCGCTCCATATGATTATTATGTTACTTATCTTTTTGTAGTAGTTTTAATTACTGTTGCATATGCGACAGTTTTTTTCATTCAACAGCTAATTTTTTATGCATAACTTTTCCTCTGACGAGGTCCAATTTAGACGTTCCGAAAACATTTAGTTGAACAGATACTTTTTTTATAGACTTCATAGCTGTTACAATTTTAAGGAAAAAAGGGTCTCTTTATTGAACTTATATACTGCATTATTGCGTAATTTTCAAATATCTTAAGCTGATTATTTTTTGAAACAACTGAACTTTTAAAACAAAATAAAAAAAAAGCTCAATCGCTTTCTCTCACGTGCTTGCAAACTCTTTTAAAATGCATTGTTTTTTTTAATGATAAACAATCGTTGCTTATTAGTTACGGTCAGACATTTGAATAATGCGCTGATATAGGCACATTTATTCTGACGTCATGCTCAAAAACTTTTTTGACTGAGCTCATTCTGACGTCAGCGTATGATTTTAAAAACATAATTTATTTACGTCTCAGATTCAGTTAAATAATATAAAGGAAGAATTTTGTCAATAAAAAAATACCAGAGTTTTGTGGGGAGTGCACGAACATTCATTATTAAGTCCGATCAGATTCATCAGTTCCCATCTTTGAACTGAGAAAACTTCATTTGCTAATAATTATTATTGAAATGATCTTGGGTAAACGATATGACAATTGAAATTTAATCTTGAAGTTTATTTTAAAAGAAAATTTAGAACGACGTTTTTAAACATTTTTTCTTGTTCATTTTGACACTTTTAATTCTTTCTGTTCCAAGCTGGGCAAATAAAATCCATTAAAAACGTTTGCAACAATTTTAAATAATATTTAATGTCAAACTCTAAAACATTTAAAAACTTTCTTTATTCTTTCTTTTGTTTCATTCTTTCTTCTTAATACTTTTCTTGTTAGCAAACCTTTTGCATAATTCCATTTATTTCACATTGTTTAGCGTGCAACGGCGGGATTAGTCGACGTACCCGCGGCTGCAGAAGTGGAGCTGTCGGAAGCCCGAACTGCTCTCCTGCTGGAGACAATCAGATGACAAACGTTTGCAACACAAATAGTTGTCAGCAACAGACGTCAAGTGAGACAAATAATCATAATATTATTGTTGCTACGTCACTGCACTTATTTATTATAAAATCAAAGTAGATTTGTGATTAGATCATCACAATTAATTTACTAACTTTCAAGATTTTTATCAAGGTTTTTACTTTATTGAAAAATTTTTTTCAGGTTGCCAAGATAGCTTTAACTTTTGCTCACTCAATTTGTGCAGTTTTTATACTTCTCTTTGTCGGCGCACATGTAATGCATGCGGAGGAAGTAAGTTATAAATCAGATTATGGTTTGCTCTTTGCTTGTTTAAAAACTTACAACAATTAAAATATCTTTTCGCTATAATTTTATTGATAAGATGCTGTTTTCAATTAATGATTCTAATTTTTTTGTTTCTTTTATCACCTTAAGTCCAACAATATTTAAGCAAAGTTTTTATTTGCTAATATTTATCAAAATCAAATTTTTGGAAACTTCGATGGCGCTACCTCCATTATCAGGACTGCTTCAGTGCGGTTCCAAATATTTTTTATTGAATTTAACTTGTCACAATAGGAGTTATTTGCAAGATAGACTCAAATTTATAGTTTTGATAAGGCCGATTTCCACTACAAGTGTGCAATGGAGTATTCTTTTTTTTTTATTGAATTTTTAGCTTCGCTAAGCACTAAGGCCATGGCTAGCTTTTAGACGTCATAGGCTTTGCGACGCTATTTACAAAGCCTTTAAAGCGTATCTGTATCTGTATTTAACTTGAGTATAGTTTCATATCTGTTGATCAAGCTGATAAGGTCTATATCGCGCTCTTCATCATTAAAAAACTTCTATCTACTCAACCACACTGTCTCTTGTGATTTAATAGAGATATGACTGTAATTTAGAACTGCTTGCCAAGACCACCAAGCGGGGGAGAGTGCCGCAAAGTGTCTTTCCCAAGTACACAACAGAATGGCGCGAATAGGTTTTGAACCGAGACCGTGCTGATCACAAGCCCAGCGCTTTAACCACTCGACCACGCTGCAGACTTATTTAATAATAAACATAATCGAGGCTGTGGATTAGAAAAAAAAGAAGCGACAAAGATTGCAAAGATAGTAACAAAATATATAAAGAAGTTGTATTACAGGAAGCAAGGTTGTTTTATCTCAATATGAATTTGTTTTATAAGAAAAAAAAAAAAAAAAAAAAAAACGAAAAAGCACAAAAATTTTACACGGATTCGTGTAGGCAGGTACACTCTATTGATGGCAAACACGATCGACGTGGTCTATTGGTTCCGTTGTTTTTGCGTCTTTGAAAAAACACGCTTTAAAACGTTACTCTATTCCAGGGGTGGACAAAGTTTTTTATGAAAGAACCATATGTGAAAATTCAAAACTGCCGGAGAGCCACAAATTCGGTTTGAGGTGTTAATGCAAATACAGTAAACAAAGCAAGTTTTAATCAAATAATAAAAACAATAAAACCTTACACTATTAACAATTTTTCCGAGATTTTACCAGCATTAGATCTACTGTGGGTTTCCACTTTATTAGCTAACTTTTAAAAACTACTTTTAAAAACTAAGTTTTACAAATCTGGGCGATATGAAGTCAAAGCAGGGCTGCCAGATGCAAAATTAAAAAATAGGCCAATTAAGGTAAAAAGTAGCTAAAATTACCAAAATTAAGCCAGACAACATTTAATTTTTGTCGCTAAAAAAGTGTTCTCTAAAAAAAAGGTCTTCATTTAAAATCTGTCAATGATTTTTCAATTTTCGTCTCAAAATCATGATCTCTAAAAAAAAAAAAGAAAAGGTCTTCACTTAAAATTTGTCTACAATCTTCAATTTTTCTCCCAAAATCATGCCTACTTTGCACTTGGCAGCCAAAAAAATCCAATCTGGCAACCCTGAGTCAAAACGGTTTGAATTAATTCTCACAAATCTTCATTTGTTAGACTTGCACGACTATGAATTTACAAATTTCATTACAGAGAACCGAATCTGAGAAAAGCGAGCACTACCTTTGTTTCTTTTATTCTAATTTTACCAGCGTGTCTCGGCGGAAGAGAAATAAATAAAAGAAAGATAGTGCTCGCTTTGCTCAAATTTTTGCTGTAGTGTTAATGGTCCTTTACAACAAACAAAGAAATACTTTTATTTTCACGCTATAATCTGACTCAGCACCTAATTAGAAATCTTTGTTTGACCAAAAGTCAACAGTAAATAACAATTGTACATTGTTCGATTTAGTTTTTATTGTATAGCTAGAAGAGCCGCAAACAAAAGGTCGGCAAGCCACATGCAGCTCGCGAGCCGCAATTTTCCCACCGTTGCTCTATTCTCTACTTGGCGGTGTTACCAAGCAGCTCTATAAAGAATAAATAAAAAAGATTTAACCAAACAAAAGTATTCTGCTTATTAAGTAGCTTGCGGTAATCGCTTGACTGAGGCATTAAGTGTAACACCTTTAACCTAGTCTTGTGAGTTAAAAGGATCATCGTCGTCATCGTTTGGAAGGGCATCCACTCCAGGTCAAACACAAACAGGACTGGGGCCGAGGGTCTTTTACTAGCCCAGGCTGCTGTATTGCTCGGATCAGATGCTGGCAGTGATGATGTTAAGCCAGCATTGAGTTTCGTCATTCAAAACCGTCAGACCTCGTGCTCCATGTGGTGCCTGATGTATGGGGCACGCTGTTAGGTGTCTTGTGGTCTGCGGTTTGTTCAGCGGCGCCGCTCTCGCCACTCGGTGAAAGAGCGAGACCCCATTTATGCATGGACGAATGGAATCGCTCAATACCAGTCCTTTTAGTCAAAAGGATAAGAAGATATGTTGCTAATGATGATGATAAAGATAGCGATACTAACTAAGGCTTTTTTACAAAGCTAACATGCACAAGGAAAAATAATGATATAACAAGAAGTCAAACATATATATTATATAATGCGATTAAAGTCAATTTTATCATTCCTTTCCCTTATTATGCATTTTACCTTGTGCACAAACACTTCAACATATGAGCATGAGAAATTAAAAAAAAATTATTCTATATCATTTATTTTTAATAGCTAAGAACTTCATGGATTTGTTAGCTGTAGTAATTCATGGCCTAGGAACTAGTTTGTGTTTACAGTACAATTTTTTTATTTCTTGTTCTTGCTTTTACGCACTCAACCATTTTGCTGCATCTTTTGACCTTTGATTTCCCACACAACTCAGAAAATTTGTGCTGGATTGATTCTGTATAATTACGCTGTAAAGCCATTGATATTTATGTAATGTTTATGATTTTCCTCAAACCCAATCACAAAATTTTCTTGATTTATTCTCGCCCAAGTTCGTATTATGTCTGGACCGGACTTGGCCGAGGATAAATTAAGGAAATTTTGTGACTGGGAAACAAATTTATAGTAAGGTTTTTATCAAGTAGTACTGTTATGGCCATAAATCAGGTATCGATAGTAGTAGGTAATGGTACTTTTCGTTGGTGTTTCCGCTAATGGCGCTAGAGAGCAGACGCAGGCGCATATGACGTCATTGCAGGAGCGGTGGCGGAGGGTGGCGCTAGAGATAATAATTCGAATCCTAATCGGAATCCTATTTTAAATCCTAATTCTAATCATAATCCTACTCCTAATCCTACTCCTATTCCTAATCCTACTCCTATTCCTAATCCTACTCCTATTTCTAATCCTATTCCTAATCCTATTCCTATTCCTAATCCTACTCCTATTCCTAATCCTACTCCTACTTCTAATCCTACTCCTATTTCTAATCCTACTCCTATTCCTAATCCTACTCCTATTCCTAATCCTACTCCTATTCCTAATTCTACTCCTATTCCTAATCCTACTCCTATTTCTAATCTTACTCCTATTCCTAATCCTACTCCTATTCCTAATCCTACTCCTATTCCTAATCCTATTTCTATTCTTATTCCTATTCCTAAGTAAGACGATGATCCTGAGTTCAATTCTTAGCCAAGACAATATAAAGCTTAATCCTAAGAAAGACAGTAGTTCTGAGCTTGATTCCCAGCCAAGACAGCGAAGCTGTAAATCCTAATCCTAACAAAGGTCCTGAGCTTGATTCCTACCCAAGGCAGTATAAATCCTAGCCCTAAGAAAACCAGTAGTCTTGAGTTGGATTCCTTCCCAAGATAATATAAAGCCAAACCCTAAGAAAGGCAGAAGTCCTGAGTTAGATTCCTACCCAAGACAGTATAAACCCTTACTCTAAGAAAGGTCCTGAGTTCAATTCTTATCTAAGTCAGTATAAATCCTAGCCCTAAGAAAACCAGTAGTCTTGAGTTTGATTCCTTCCCAAGATAATATAAAACCAAACCCTAAGAAAGGCAGAAGTCCTGAGTTAGATTCCCACCCAAGACAGTATAAACTCTAACCTTAAGAAAGTCAGTGGTCTTGAGTTCGTTTCTTGTCCAAGACAGATGTAAGATTTCAAACCTAATCGTAAGAAAATTAGTAGTCCTGAGTTTGATTCCCAACCAAGATAATATTGATTTTAATCCTAAGAGAGACGATGGTCCTAAGTTTTACTCCCACCCAAGATAATATTAAACCAAACCCTAAGAACAGCAGTAGTCCTGAGTTCGTTTCTTGTCCAAGACATAACCAAGACTTCAAAACATAACATAAGATTATTTCAAAACATTCTGCAAGAATTTAAAGCAATAAAGTCAAAGTTTTTCCTGTTTTTAAGCACTCGTAAAACGAACCTACCTAACCTTTTCCTGTTTTGAAGCGCACAATAGAAAATTTCTTTAACCAGTTTCCTGTTTTTAAGTGCACAATAGAAAATTTCTTTAACCAGTTTCCTGTTTTTAAGTGCACAATAGAAAATTTCTTTAACCAGTTTCCTGTTTTTAAGTGCACAATAGAAAATTTCTTTAACCAGTTTCCTGTTTTTAAGCACTCGTAAAACGAACCTACCTGTTTTTAAGCACTTGTAAAACAAACCTACCTATTTTTTTAAATGTTTAAAATAATAACAAGTTCGAAAAATAAAAAACAAGAAACCTTTTAAAATTGCCAAAAAATTAAAAAATTATGCAAAAGCTAAAAAACAGACACGTGAACGTCAAAAAAAAAATAAACAAAATAGTTATGAAATTATGGGTTGGTGATGATGACATGGAGCAAAAAACACAAGAAAATAATCAAAAATGACAAAGATAGTGTTGAAAACGAAAATAACAGAAAGAAGAAGAACTGTGATTATGACGCAAAGTTCAACAGTTGCCTTGAGAAATAGGTTTATTGCTGTAATGATACAAAAAACTTGGTAAAATAGACAACACTGTGGTTTAAATAAAATTTTCATGACGATCTGTTATTTTTCAAGGTTTGTGCATGAACTTTTGTTTTCAAAAGCAATAAAAACACTATTATAAAAATTTTTCAAATTGTAACTTTTATCTAATATCTTATCATCAAACGAACTTATAAATGATGATAAAAGAAAATTTTTTAGAAAATTGTGATAATTTTTTTATAACTAAAGACAACAATACGTAAAGTCGAGAGAATTTTTTAAAATAAAAATCTAACAAACCAGTTGAAAGCATAGAAATTGATATACTCTACAATTTACATGCATAGTAGATTAAGAAAGTTTAGGTTTATAAATCAAAATACACAAGTTGTGACTTCAAATTGAAAAATAAAAAAATTTTCTTGGTTTTTACTTTTGAAACAACAAACTTAGCTATTGAAACGTGAACAAAGTAAAATGTAGGTTTGTTTCACTAGAATCGAAAAGTTTGCTTGTATAAAGGCAAAATTAAATTATGCTGGAACGTAATGTTTCTGATTTTTTGAGACACAAACGGTTTCAACTAGTTAAAATTTGTAAGGTTGACTGATTTTTTATCAAAAAATTAATTTAAAGCATCACATTTAGGTTACATGATGAATAAAAAGCTTCTAAAAACAGATATTGATTTGCAAATCGAACAACTTTTAACGCCAAATTTGCTATTTTTCAATCAAGATGGTTTTAACTTGAGAAATTCTTGTGAAATTTTGTGATGCTAAACACCTTTTTAATGCAAAGTAGATGGAAAACGTTTAAGATACAAGGTGAAAAAACTCTTTAAGTCAAAAATTGATATCTTTTAATGAGTCTAATAAACTTGACTAGTCAACTTTTTGTTAGTTAACTTTGAAATGTTTGTGTTGTTGTTTAGTATTTAAAACAAACAAATCGAAATTTAGTTAAATAAAGGCTTTCATGCGACTGTTTTCACTTTGGAAAGAAAAAACTAAGTAAAATGAGAACCGTGCAAAAGTCGAAATATTTGCTTCTGTGCAACAATTGTACAAAGAGTTTGATAAAATTACAACATTTGCACAATTAAGAAAACAATTGTGATAAAAAATTTGAGATTGAGTTGTTGCTATGCGTTAAAAAATAGCAAAAACCTAAAATAAAGTAGTTTTTTAGGATTTGGTTCCAAAAACTAACAAACTTCTGCAACAAAGAAATGTACACTTTTTAGAAGAAATTTTTTTAGATTTTTTAAGCTAGTGTTTCCGTAACTTTAAAATGTAAAATACTTGGAAGAAAGGTCGGCCTTTCAAAAAGTTAAATTCTTTTCACGTAAAAGGAATCTAGTGTTTCCATACAAAAACTTTACAATGTGTGATTCTTGAGAGAATTTTAAAATGGTGACAATTAGGCTCAAAGTTTTACAATTTTTAACACCTAACCACAAAACCTCCGTCTGAAAAATGTATAAAATTATATTCGTGGATCAATTTTTTATATCGATTCATGAAGTTTTTGGTTAAAACATTTATTTGGGTTAAAGAAAAACTAAAGTATTTTTGGTTAAACTAGTGCAATAATTTAAAACTTGACCACAAAACGTTGTTGCGGAAAATGAAATTTAAAAGTTTAATTTTTAATATCCGTATACGTTTTCTTTGACATCGTCTAGTTTTTCTTAGAGGTTAGCAACGTTCAAGATAAAAGAGTGAATTTGTTGGTTTTTTTATTTGTGTTTGTTACCCCAAGCAAAACCGTATCCTGAAAGCAAAGTTTTAGGTATTTTTTGAAAATCCTGCTTTTTGAAGAGTTTATTTTTGGATATCGAACTAGTCAATAAGTTTATTAAATAATTTCGGCTTGGTTTGTTTTCATTTAGACATAAGAACTACCTGTGATAAGACTTGATAAAATAAATCTTAATATACGTATTTTCAAAATACAACTGATTTTTCTTGGAATTGATCTTACTTATACAAAACTTTTTAAACTTACGTTGGTCTTCTTTGACTTCAAATTTTATGTTAAGTTTAGAAAATTTAGTTGGTAAAATGAATTAAAATGTTCAGTTTTATGATGAATTTCTTTAGTAAACGTGAAAAAATGTTAAACGTTTTAACATAAATGGTTGCAATTGATTGGGGATCAAACTAAGCTTTAGTCTAAATCAAAATATTTTTGGTCAAGCTTGTAATAAATTTTCCTTTTTACTGAAAATTGTTAAAAACTATAAAAATCAAGGTGTATTATAAAAATTTTCGCTTACTCTATTTTTACTCTGGAAATTAAGGTAACCAGATTTTCAAACTCCGATCATGAATATGTCAGGAATGCTATGAACAGGATACGGTCAGCTTCTGTGTAAGAGAGAGAATTATCAAAAGCATATGGTCACGCTTACAGATATTACGGGTAGCTTTTTTATTATTAAAAGTTTATAAAACGACCAAAAGATTAAACGTAGTTGGAACTGAATTCATTTTTGAAACAATTAAAATGTTAACACTAGAAATTAAATTCATACAACATAAAAATAATAACTATGTTTGAATTCGGTTTACTAAATAATAAAGAAAAAAGACGACTTTTTTATTATGAAACATCTGTTTATTGAACACGAATAACCTATCAATAAAAATTTTTGTTTCAAACTTTTAAGAATTACTTTGACAGTGAATAAAAGTCAAGGTTGTCAAGAAAAAAATTCAATAAGGGTGTAACAAAAAATCAAGCTTGTTTAGAAAAAAAAGTTAAACATAGGTACGTATAATAAAAATCAAGGTTGCTTAAAGAAAAATTGAGATTGGGTATAACAAAAATCAAGGTTATCAAGAAAAAATTGAATAAAGGCACCTAAAAATCAAGCTTGTCTAGAAGAAATTGAGGTTAGGTATGACAAAAATCAAGATTACCAAGAAAAAAATAAGCATAGATATAACAAAATCAAGTTTGTCTAGAAAAAAATTGAAGGTAGGTATGACAAAAATCAAGGTTACCAAGAAAAAATTAAGCATAGATATAACAAAATCAAGATTGTTAAAAAAAATTGAAGGTAGGTGCAACAAAAATCAAAGAAAAAAAAATTAAACAAAGGTATGACAAAAAGCAAGGTTGTTTAGAAAAAAATTGAAGGTAGGTACAACAAAATCAAGATTGTTAAGAAAAATTAAACAAAGACATCATAAAATCAAGATTGTTAAGAAAAATTAAAGATAGGTACGACAAAAATCAAAGAAAAAATTAAACAAAGGCATGGGAAAATCAAGGTTGTTTAGAAAAAATTAAGCAAAGGTACTGTATAACAAAATCAATTTTGTCTAGAAAAAATTAAGGTTAGGTATGACAAAAATCAAGGTAACCAAGAAAAATTAAACAAAAAGTATGACAAAAACCAAATTTGTTTAGAAAAAAATTGAAGTTAGGTGCGACAAAAAATCAAGATTACCGAGAAAAATTAAAGATAGGTGTGAGAAAAATCGAGGTTGCCAAGAAAAATTAAAGATAGGTATGACAAAAACAAGGTTGTTTAGAAAAAAATTGAAGATAAGATAATAAAAATCAAGGTTGGCAAGAAAAAATTGAGGTTAGGTATGACAAAAATCAAGGTTGGTTAGAAAAAATTAAACAAAAGTATGACAAAAATCAAGATTGTTAGAGAAAAAATTGAGGATAGGTATAACAAAAATCAACCTTGCTAAGAGAAAAAGTTTTAAAATTAAATAAAGCTGCCTAAAAATCAAGCTTCTTAGGACAAATTTTTGAGAAAGTGAACATAAGTATGACAAAAATCAAGGTTGCCAAGAAAGAAATTGAAGATAGTTCTAAAAAAATTAAGTTTGTTTAGAAAAAAATTAAATAAAGGTATAACAAAAATCGAGGTTACCAAGAAAAACTTTTTAAATTGAGCGTAGTAATAACAAAAAATTAAGGTTGCTTAGAGAAAATTAAGGTTAGGTATAACGAAAATCGAGGTTGTCAAGAAAAATTGAAGATAGATATCTAAAAATCACGGTTGATTAAGAAAATGTTTGAAGAATTAAACAAATGTGTAAAAAAAATCAAGGTTGTCTAAAGAAAAATTAAACAAAGGTATGACAAAATCAAGGTTGCTTAGAAATATTAAACAAGGGTGTAACAAAAATCAAGCTTGTATAGGAGAAAATTGAAGATAGGAATGACAAAAATCAAGATAAACTTTTAAAAATTCAACAAAAGTATGATAAAAATCATGGTTGACAAAGAAAAATTCTGAAAATTTAACAAGGACGTAACAAAATCAAACTTGTTTAGAAAAAAAATTAAAATAGGTATCTAAAAATCGCGATTGACTAAGAAAATGTTTGAAGAATTAAACAAATGTATACGAAAAATCAAGGTTGTCTAAAGAAAAACTTTTAAAATTTCAAGAAAGGTATAATAAAAATCGAATTTGTCTAGAAAAAATTGACGATAGTTATGACAAAAAACAAGGTTGTGTAAGAAAAATTTTTTGAAAAATTGAGCATAAGTATAAAAAAAGTTAAAATTGCTTAGAGAAAAAGTTTTAAAATTGAACAAAGGTATAACAAAAATCGAATTTATCTAGAAAAATTAAAGATAGGTGTAACAAAAACCAAGGTTGTGTAAGAAAAATTTTTGAAAAATTCAACTTAAGTATAACAAAAATCAAGCTCGCCTAGAAAAAATTTAAAGATAGTTATAGAAAATTAAGGTTGATTAGAAAAAATTAAACAAATTTATAATAAAAATCAAGGTTTTTTAGAAAAAAAGTTTTAAAATTGAATAAAAGTATCTAAAAACCAAACTTTTTTAGGGAAAAATTGAGAAATTGAACATAAATATAACAAAAATCAAGACAAAGTTTTGCAATGCACAAAGAAACCTATATAAGCAATCCAGCTAAAAACCTAGGGAAATCCCATGGGGAAAAACTGAGTATTGACTTGATGTGTCCTGACTTGCTCTTTGCAGAAAATGGAGTGCTTAAAAGCAGAAAAAGCTTTGACAGATTTTTCTACAGAGTGCTTAAAAAACAGGAAACTGGTTAAAGAATTTTCTATTGCGCGCTTAAAAACAGGAAAAGGTTAGGTAGGTTCTTTTTTACGAGTGCTTAAAAACAGGAAACTGGTTAAAGAAATTTTCTATTGTGCGCTTCAAAACAGGAAAGAGTGCTTAAAAACAGGAAACTGGTTAAAGAAATTTTCTATTGTGCACTTAAAAACAGGAAACTGGTTAAAGAAATTTTCTATTGTGCACTTAAAAACAGGAAACTGGTTAAAGAAATTTTCTATTGTGCGCTTCAAAACAGGAAAAGGTTAGGTAGGTTCGTTTTACGAGTGCTTAAAAACAGGAAAAACTTTGACTTTATTGCTTTAAATTCTTGCAGAATGTTTTGAAATAATCTTATGTTATGTTTTGAAGTCTTGGTTATGTCTTGGACAAGAAACGAACTCAGGACTACTGCTGTTCTTAGGGTTTGGTTTAATATTATCTTGGGTGGGAGTAAAACTTAGGACCATCGTCTCTCTTAGGATTAAAATCAATATTATCTTGGTTGGGAATCAAACTCAGGACTACTAATTTTCTTACGATTAGGTTTGAAATCTTACATCTGTCTTGGACAAGAAACGAACTCAAGACCACTGACTTTCTTAAGGTTAGAGTTTATACTGTCTTGGGTGGGAATCTAACTCAGGACTTCTGCCTTTCTTAGGGTTTGGTTTTATATTATCTTGGGAAGGAATCAAACTCAAGACTACTGGTTTTCTTAGGGCTAGGATTTATACTGACTTAGATAAGAATTGAACTCAGGACCTTTCTTAGAGTAAGGGTTTATACTGTCTTGGGTAGGAATCTAACTCAGGACTTCTGCCTTTCTTAGGGTTTGGCTTTATATTATCTTGGGAAGGAATCCAACTCAAGACTACTGGTTTTCTTAGGGCTAGGATTTATACTGCCTTGGGTAGGAATCAAGCTCAGGACCTTTGTTAGGATTAGGATTTACAGCTTCGCTGTCTTGGCTGGGAGTCAAGCTCAGAACTACTGTCTTTCTTAGGATTAAGCTTTATATTGTCTTGGCTAAGAATTGAACTCAGGATCATCGTCTTACTTAGGAATAGGAATAAGAATAGAAATAGGATTAGGAATAGGAGTAGGATTAGGAATAGGAGTAAGATTAGGAATAGGAGTAGGATTAGGAATAGGAGTAGGATTAGGAATAGGAGTAGGATTAGGAATAGGAGTAGGATTAGGAATAGGAGTAGGATTAGGAATAGGAGTAGGATTAGAAATAGGAGTAGAATTAGAAATAGGAGTAGGATTAGGAATAGGAGTAGGATTAGAAGTAGGAGTAGGATTAGGAATAGGAGTAGGATTAGGAATAGGAATAGGATTAGAAATAGGATTAGAAATAGGAGTAGGATTAGGAATAGAAGTAGGGTTAGGATTAGAAATAGGAATGGGATTTAAAATAGGATTCGGATTAGGATTCGTATTAGGATTAGGATTAGGATCCGCCACTGCTTTCTAGCGCCACCCTCCGCCACCGCTCCTGCAATGACGTCATATGCGCCTGCGCCTGCTCTCTCGCGCTATTAGCGGAAAAACCAACGAAAAGTACCATTACCTACTACTATCGATTAATAATTTTGAGTAAACTTTAAAAATAATAATTATGGATATTTTTTTTCTTAAATGTTATATTTTCTATGTGGTTTGTCAAAAGATCTCGCAATCTCCAGAAAAAAACCGAACGATCCAAACAGGAGTTGCGACCCCTAGGTTGAAAACCGCTGGTCTTAAGGCTTTCGAGCAGGTATTAAGTATGAAATTGCTCCAGCTAAAGCTCTGGAGTTCCCTTTTAACATGGCTCTATCTCCAAAGCTCTTTTATACCACTTTTCTTGTTCCAGTTCCGGCTCCTTAACATTGTAAACAGAGGTTTGAACTATTTGGGACAACAAGAATTTTGTAAATTTTAATAAATTTTAAATATTAATATAAATCCATGAATTGAAATAAATTAATTTTGCCAGATACTTCAAAATCTAATGCACAGATTTTACAAAATTCAACGCAATCATGGAATACTTAAAAAAAATTAGTTTGTCAAAGCAATTTAACAAACAGTAATTGTTTTGATGCTACAGAAAAATCTAGCCAATTGAAAGAATTCCTGATTACAGTGCAACTTCCATTATTATTTTAAGATTGACTAGTAATTAAAAGCAACATGAAGCATGTCTTGTCATTGGTACACAACAATAAATTTGTTTGTAAAATTAGCAACTTAAACTGCTTCAAATTTTGCTGCTTAATTGACCCAATTTTAAAATAATTACCGTTTTGCCGGTATAAATCAAGCAGTGACAGCGAACTCAGGAAATTAAATTGTGAAAAAGAATAACGATTGTGACCAATTCGTCACAAAAAGTTAATAACCCATAATAAAACATATCTCAACTAAAATAACAAAGATTATGTATTTAGACATAAAAAGAAGTAAAAAATAGTAGGTTTAATTTTTTTCATAATAAAACAAATTTTGTTTATAAAAGGTATTAGCTATTTAGCCAATCAGAACTAGTTCAAAATCGTACAATATTAACTTTCAAATCTACTGTTTCATCTGCGTAACCTCTTAAAGAGAGCTAGACAAAAACGTTCGGGCCTTCAAAAAAGGCCATTTTTAGAGCCACTTATTTAAGCAAAAACTTTTTAAATACAACCGTTGATTTTTATACCACTTAGAAATTTAGTACCAGCCCAAACCGTTTGAATTAACTTAATCCGTGGTTTCTCGCCTTTTTATTACGTATTCTTCCTTTAGCCGTTTTCAAACCTTAATTCATTATCAACATCACAAAGAATAAGGCTATAAACCAATGTAGCTACACGAAACTAGTTTCACGAATGAACAAATTTTATAAAAGATTTGATAGGACAATTTTTTATTGATGATTTTTCCGTATCCCTCTTGCATATTGTGCGTAAAGACTACAACAGAGACCCAATAGCTGGGCGAATCCCCACAGTGTGAACCAAAATTTTAAAGGAGAAAAGGAGGTGCTAAATTGACCAAGCGAAGATGATCAAGATTAAGACAATTAAGCTGGAGGTGAAGAAGATTCTCTGTAGCGTTTGCAAAAGCGCTGCAAAAGAAAAAAAGATAAAAAGAAAGGATTTGATCATTGTAGCAACGTTTAAAAAGAACGCAGAAGTAGATTGAGTAAAAGCAAGTTACTCAAAAAAAAACTAAGGAAAATTGGAAATAAAAAAAGTTAGGGGAAACAATGTGTTTTTATCGTGTGATAAACAAATTTTCATGCGACCAGTAGAGGTAAATAAAGGTTCAGGAACTGGTGAAAAAAACAATTAATGCAACGTTACTAGCAAGTTGATCAGAAATATTATTGGCATAAAGAGTGGTAATGAACATATTAGTTGAAGAAGTAAATGGACCTTGGCAAAGAAAACAAAACCAAAAAACAAGATTCTTTAAATGCTTCTAAAATAACAGAAAAAAAGAGCGAAGACAACGGATTTGGACTCGGTAAAAAGAAATTAGAAAATAAATGAAATTGGTTTATTGTGACAGAGTCTTGTCCGATTCAAATTTGAGGAATTTCCGCGGTGTAACTGGAAGAGATCACATGGTGTTGTTGACACAAATTTTTGAGAGTATGGCGCTTGAGCCAATATTTGATTGATATTATTGTTAATTTTAAGTTTGATTTTGTTGTATTAACCTGGTTTGTTAAAACAACAATATTAAACTTAAAAAATAGAAAAATTTACAACAAAATTTAGAAGTATAATTCCTCTTCCGAATTCATAAAATTCTTCTATGGTTTGAAATCACTGACTTAATGAATACGAAGCTATTTTTCAATTAACTGGTTTCGGCTTTTTTTAAGTTTTGCAATGATTTCCAGCTCTGGATTCTACTCCAAAGCCCTGCTTGTGTATATATACAAGGCTTTGTAATTTATTCTTTCGTACTTTGGAAAAGGCCTTAGACAAAAAAGACCAACCAGCACGAATGGTTTCTTTGTTTTGCTGACCAACTTTGCTTCCTGGTGGCCAAGAAAAATAGTAGCCTCATATTTAAATATTGTTTTTAGAAAAAGAAGAAACAGACTGTAGGATGTCTGTATTTGATATCCTTAGTGGACTGCATGCCCTGAGTCCAACTTTAAAAGTTTTTAATAATTGTTTTTCTAGGTGGCGGAACTACTTCTAGCTATGGCAATTGGAATTCTTGGACTCAATGTACCCATTCGTGCAATGGTGGTTCGCAGCAAAGAACCAGGATATGTTTTCAATCAATCTGCCCTCCTAATTTCAACACTCAAATTCAAGGTTGCAATACACAACAATGCAGTAATGGCGCAGGTAGGTTAATAGTTAAACTTAACCAATTTCCTTGAGGGCTTCTCTATGTAAACTTTTCCATAAAAGAGTAAAGATTAAACATTTATTTTTTTCTTGAGAAAAACACTATAAAAATAAACTGACATCGAGTGCGCCTTTTCGAAAGGCTCACCAGAATTTTTCCGTTACAAGCTCTTTACACAAGTCTGAAATATAATTGTAATGGATGCGCTATTTTTTAAATCTTAAAGATTTCATTAAGCCTTGGACACAACGCTTAGTGGGGTTAGGCTAACTAAGAGATTTTATCATCGAAAAATTGGAAGGAATAGAATTGGCAAAGCCGTGTCAACTTTTCAAATAAAATGAGTGAAACAGAACGTTGTGCGCTGAAGTTGACTATTTTTATTATTTGAGCACAAGCTTTCGTGGGCTACTGCCCACTTCGTCAGGTGCAACGGAATGAAAATGCAATCAAAACAAGTTTTACACAACGGCATTAAACGTAACAAATGGACATATGTGACGTAATGAAATATGAAAATATCGGTAAAAAAGACTAAGTTTGAGAAAATATGGCAGTACGGTAAATTACAGCAATTTACGAGTAAGCAAAAAACGAATGCGAGAAAATGGCATGCAAGTATAAAACGATGCGAAATGGAGAAAGAAGTGAAAAACATAAATGACCCTTAACTTTACAAAAATAAATATTACACGTAGTTAGACATAAATGAATAATCTTTATTTAAACCTTGGTTAACACAGTTGAGTTCGAAAATAATTTTTTGTTCTTCCACTTCCCGTTGTTGCTTTGTTTTGCCTTTAACTTCCTTGATTACTGCTAATTTGAGATTGTCCAAAGTGTGGTCGGCTTTATTAAAATGTTCGGCTACTGGTTTGTTTCTATTGTGTTTGATGTCGCTCCTGTGTCCGTTCATCCGTTGTCTGATTGAGTTGCTTGTTTCTCCAATATAGATTGCTTTAGGGCAAAGATTGCATAAAATTGCATATATGATTGTTCCGTTCCTAAAAATCACCCACACTATGTATATTCATAATCTCATAAAAAATCTCTTTGATTTCGCTTTGGTCCGGCTCAAATAGCCGAAGAAATAACGGTTTTATAAGCAATTTAAATATTTTACATTTAGTTAGAAGAAAATGGTAACACTGCTTAATTTTATGAATTTTAGAGTAACTTCTAGACTTTCCGCGTGACCTGTTTTGACTATGACGTAATAGTGATTGTTTGTGATAAACTTGATTTGAGTAACTTTCACAACGTTCGAGATACTCACGACCGAGTGATATAAATAAGGCTCGCTCGGAAGCATTATTATGATTCGTTGTGGTAACTTAGAATTGGAAAATTGTTAGCTGTGTAAATTGATAGTTTTTTGGTCGCAAGTCTCTGGTTGCCTACGTTATTGTGAAGAATTAAGCTACTGAATCTGTATTTGCTATTGATTTATACTATTGTGGGCTCCGAAATGGATTGGAGCATATTTTTTAATAAAGAAGTTATTGTTGTAGTCTGAGCTGTGGTTAGCTAGACTATATTTTTGCTGTTACTGGTTCCTAGGGCATATCCATTAAGAAGATTTAAAAATTTTATCTTTTGGTAGGCGGCCAAGTTTGTGTTATCGGTGAGGCTTTCTTAACAGGCACCGAAAGGTTATAAGATTAAAAAACGTACTGAGTTACCGAATTAAGTTCTACAAAAATTTAAATTAACTTCTACAAAATTTCAAAAAACTAAATTTGTTGAAGTAACAATGATATTTGATGAATTGCAGCTAAAATTTTCGGAGATTTTTATAGGGACTCCGTTAGGACCAGTTATTGTAGGATTAGTGTTTATGTTGGGGCAGAGATGGCGTTTATGAGAATTTCAGGGAGTTATGTTGTACCTAAAGGCTTAATCATCAAGAATCCGTTAGTAAGTACTTACAATACTTTTTACAGTCGAAAATTATGCCAAGGTTTTGAGATTAAATTAAGAAACCATCTAATTAAAGTATTATACACAAACAAAGACATTTAGTGTCACAATTAAAATCTTTAAAAAGTAATTTTTGTGAAAGTGACCCGTATTCTAACATTGAAACTGTTGTTGAAGATGTTTACAACAAGAAGATTTCTGAACTCCTAAAAAATAAATTGGTTAAACTGCAAAGACTAAATCCTTCTTCTAATAAAAATGCTTCTCCTTCGAATAAAATTGTTAACTTATCCGATTATAAACCTAGCTCACATGAACTAGCAATTCTCAATAAGGTTTATCTTTTTGCCCATCAAAAAAAAATTGACAATATACAATTCTTCAGTGACATTGAGTCGTATTTCCGTCGTTTTAGACTTAAAAAGAATTTTTCTGCCACAGCACTTCTCCCAACACTCCGACCAACTCTGCAAGTACGCTTAACAACAATCAACCACAATCAAAATTGAATAACAGTAACTGGACCCCACCAAGTGGCCGTCACTAAATCCTGGATCTTTATATCGAATGCTTCAGAAAACAATCGCACACCGAAATCATGAAATTAGATCAGAAATCACACGACAACATTAATTGTAAAGAAAGAGCAGCTATACAAAGCCTAAAAAGAAACAAAAACATTATAATTAAACCAGCTGACAAAGGCGGAGCTACCTTGATTTTAAACAGATCATATTATATAAAAGAAGGAAAAAATCAACTCAACCACCAACAAAACTACCAACCACTTTCCTTAGACCCGACTAAGAATTTCAAATTAAAGCTAACTAAGCTTATTAAATCTTTTACAGATCCCTATAAATCCCAACTCTCATCCTACATTCCCCCCAATCCACAACCTGGAAAATTTTACCTTCTACCCAAAATTTACAAACCTAACAATCCTGGCCGACCCATCATTTCTAACAATAACACTCTTACTGAACACTTATCACACTTCGTAGAGACCCTACTCAAACCTTATGCACAGGCTGCCAATAGTTTTATCCAAGATACTACCGACTTTTTAAACAAGCTAAAGAAAATCAAAACAGTATTGCAAAATACCATTCTGGCTATCCTGGACGTTTCCTCGCTTTACACTAACATAACCCAGAACAACGGCCTAAAACAGTGGTTCTTAAACTTGTTGGAGGTACCGAACCCAGAAAGTTTCATGCAGGCACTCACCGAACCCTTCCTTAAAATTCAAAAAATATTTATTAACGAACTTGAGCCCAAAGTAAACTATGCATCTGTTGCACATTAAATTATATTATTCAAAGAAACAAAACCAACAAAACATGAACTACACACAAAAACACAACTTAATAAATATTTACGACAAATCAATGCGTCTTATGCTGTTGCATTTTGGAAACAATTCTAGAAATGCGCGGCTTTACTTTGGCAAGGCTCATGGCAACAAAGTCTGTTCCTTTTTTTTGTTTTTATATCAACCATCTTCAAAAAGGACTGCTTGCAAAGATACTTTTTAACAAACTGTAAAAGTATCTCAAGGGTTTTCTTAGCAAGAAGAGGGTAAGCTACGATTTGGTGACACCAAAACGTTGAGAGCGTTGTTGTTCTGAAGAGTTGCTGTTAAAACTGGCTCTGCTGAAGTTCAGTGATTTCATTGAAGTATTCATCATTGACGTCTTCTTTATCAGCATTAAACGTGAATGGCTGTCTTACTCATGCTGGATATGACTCTCTGGTCAGAAGTATCCGTCGAGAGACTTTGCAAGCTCATCTAAGTGCATGGAAATTGCTTGCTTCAGTTCTCTCGGTACGGAAATGTTCCCATTTCCAGACACATCTTTGATCTTACTTATGCAGTCGTCAAATAGAGAAAAGTTAGTCAAGTTATCATTCTCCATTCGTCTTTTCCGTTAAGTCATTTTTTTTGAAAAGCCTTCAGATGTTCTTCCGCTCCGATAATGTTGACTCCATCACCCTGCATCTATTGATTGAGATTATTGAGAGCATCGAAGATATCGACCATGCATGCCAAAACGAGAAAAACTCAGCATTTTCAAGACAATCTGGATGACGATGTTGGTGCTCTCGCAATAACATGGCTAATTTCACACGCAAGGTAAAAATATGGTTCAGCATCTTTCGCCAAGATAACAACCAAACATTAGAATAGTACAGAAGTACCTCGAATTCAGAGCTCATTTCATTACACAGCTCCTTGAATATGCGCTGTTTCATAGCATTATTTCGCACATAGTTTACATATTCTACCACAATTTTTAATACTTCTGCCAGTTTTGGAGTAACGATTTTTGTTGCCAATGCATGCCTGTGCAATAGACAATGCCTTACAGTTATGTGTGGTGCATCGGTTTTCAGTAGCGTGCCAAAACCAGAATTTCGTTCTAACATGATTCGAGCTCCGTCCAAACAAATTGCATAAATAATATACCACGAAAGATTATTGTTTCTGAAGAAATTATCCACAAATTTCTTAACCTCGGCAGCCTCAGTTGTTGTTATAAGGGGCTGACAAAATAAAAAATCTTACTTTTTCACGTCTTCTTTCCCATAGCGCACGAATACAGCAAGCTGGCTTAGATCGGAAACGTTCGTGGTCTTATCGAATTGGAGACAGAATTTTGCCGTATCCGAAATCAAGTCTGAAACTATTTGAGCCAAGATGTCATCGTTCATCTTATCAATTTTAATGTAAACATTTTTACCAGGGATATTACTTAGTTTAAAATTTATTCATTCTTCTGGTAAAATCAGCAAGTTAAACTATAACAAGTAACAGAAGGCGTAATATACGAGCGTATTACGTTTTTCTTTGATAATATATTATGTCTTCTGTTATTTGTTAAAGTTTAACTTGCTGATTTTTACCAGAAGAAATCAATTTTGTTGCTAATGGTGCTATTGGAAAGAGGAATTTGGGATGACTTATTTTCGGCTGCTTTTCTAAATATGATATTCGCCATCTTTATAACGCAGCTGTTTTTACAAGTTTTTCAACAATGGTGTGTAGTTATCCCTGTTTTGCAATCAGGTACGCAACTTCGTACGATGCCGTGAGGATTGGTTTGTCAATGAGTACAAAGCCGAAAACCGGCAAAGTAGCATTTTCATCAAATCTGGCTCTTCATTTAAAATTCAGCGAGCGTGGTATTCCAGTATTTTCTATCGCCAGGCACCTTTCGAAATTGTTCTTTTAGTTTTGCCGGTTCTAAGCAACAATTGCTCAACTTGGCGTAGCAAATCATGTACTGAGGACGTTGACTCCCATCACTTTCTATGATATACGTACAATCCATATAGTACATATTTTTCTAACCACTCCTTTTTTTATCGACATAGTTAGTAGGAAAAGATCAAAATACTATAAAAGAGTAAATGTCAAGAACAGATTAAATTTAAATATTATAGGAAAAAAAATTGCATATTTAGTGCCTAATTGTGCTTATTTAACTTCAAACAGAATTACAGAAGATTAAAATCCTGCATTATAACACAACAACTAAAAAATTATTACAAAATAATTGCTCAAAAACTAATTGCTCAATGTATAAATCGATAAAGCTTGCGCTCTAGACTTGATAGACTTGATCTCGTGTGGTTGCAAAATACAGCATGATCTCCAAGAGAAAGAAGGAGAGATAGTGCTGCATCACCATGAGCAAGAATTGCGGCTCAAGTAAAGAGGACATTGTGGTCGCCACAACATACACATAACGTGTGTATACTTATCCTGATCTCCGCCGAACCCCTGATACTGACTCATCGAACCCCCGGGGTTCGATCAAAACCAGTTTAAGAACCACTGGCCTAAAAGATCTTAAGAACCGACTTCCTGACAACCAACTAACTGACGTCATCATCCAATCCACTGAATTCATTTTAAAACATAACTATTTCAACTTTTGAAACCAACAATTCTTACACGTTAAAGGTACTGCAATGGGAACAAAAATGGCTCCTCAGTATGCTAATATCTTCATGGCCAACCTGAAAGAAAACTTCATACAAGTTACCCATAATAAACCATTAATATACCTCAGATACATTGATGACATCTTTCTGTTATGGACATACGGAGAGGAAAAACTATTGCAATTTTACAAAGATTTTAACTCAGAGGACCCGGACATTCACGATACAATGAACCACTCGACCGAAGAAGTTAATTTTCTGGACACCACTATTAGACTAAAAAATAACACACTCCAAACTTCATTATATAAAAAAACCACCCATTCCCAAACCTATTTACACCCCACCAGCTTCCATCCCCCACACATCTTCGCCTCCATAATTTTTAGCCAAACTCTACGCTACAAGCGTATCTGCTCTGATAAAGAAGAATTAAATTTACAATTGACTACATTAAAAAATGCGTTTACCGCACTTGGATACAAACCCAAAACTGTCAAAAACCAAATCACTAAGGCTATGTCCATTCCCCGAAAAGCCCTTTTCAAATACCAAACCAAACTAGAATTTTATCGCACACCCCTAGTCCTTACTTACCACCCCTGTCTTAGACCTATCAACAAAATCTTCAAAAATTTGCATCCTTTACTAAACAAAGACCCATATCTTATCCAAATCTTCCCTGCACCACCACTTATATCATATCGTCAACCGCCTAACCTCAAACTTCTACTTACATCTGCCTCCTTACCAAATGAACGTTTCATCACGGGCACCTTTCCCTGCAATTCTCCTAAATGCCATCTCTGCTCCAACATAAACACTAATCCTACAATAACTGGTCCTAACGGAGTCCCTATAAAAATCTCCGGAAATTTTAGCTGCAATTCATCAAATATCATATATGCAATTTTATGCAATCTTTGCCCTAAAGCAATCTATATTGGAGAAACAAGCAACTCAATCAGACAACGGATGAACGGACACAGGAGCAACATCAAACACAATAGAGACAAACCAGTAGCCGAACATTTCAATAAAGCCGACCATACTTTGGACAATCTCAAATTAGCAGTAATCAAGGAAGTTAAAGGCAAAACAAAGCAACAACGGGAAGTGGAAGAACAAAAAATTATTTTCAAACTCGATTGTGTTAACCAAGGTTTAAATAAAGATTATTCATTTATGTCTAACTACGTGTAATATTTATTTTTGTAAAGTTAAGGGTCATTTATGTTTTTCACTTCTTTCTCCATTTCGCATCGTTCTATACTTAAACGCCATTTTCTCGCATTCGTTTTTTGCTTACTCGTAAATTGCTGTAATTTACCGTACTGCCATATTTTCTCAAACTTAGTCTTTTTTACCGATATTTTCATATTTCATTACGTCACATATGTCCATTTGTTACGTTTAATGCCGTTGTGTAAAACTTGTTTTGATTGCATTTTCATTCCGTTGCACCTGACGAAGTGGGCAGTAGCCCACGAAAGCTTGTGCTCAAATAATAAAAATAGTCAACTTCAGTGCACAATGTTCTGTTTCTCTCACTTTGAGAGATTTTACATTTTGTAGCTATATAAAGAAAGTTTAAAAATCCGTGGGTTATTATTCTTCAACTCTTTCTAATGGCATATACTGTAAAGTTTGTCACTCCTATGCTAAAGTTGTGCAGCTGACTTTCGCCTGTCTTTTTGAATAACTTTTTTTATGCTATAGTCATGTATTTATACCCTAAGTGTTAATTGAATAGGAAATTTCGCCCAATTAACAAGATGTTTCTTCTGCTATATTCAGGTATTACTTAACGAAATAGTTTTTTCGTCTTCTTGTTCCTATATTTTATGCTGCTATATTACTATAACATTAACATGAAATTACCTAAAGCTGCTTGTTTTTTAAAGCAAAGCAGCATTATTGAAGAAAAATGCTAGTGATGTCACAATTTGATTTTAATTTTTCCTTCTTCTTCTTCTTCTTTTTTCGGCCTTTTCCTTTAATCAGGGGTAAAATCCCTTTAATCAGGGGTAATTTTTCCTTTTATCAGTGAAAATTATATCAATCTCATAGAATTTTACATTTTGTACTTCATAGAATTTTACAATAAAAAAAAATATTAAAAACATTAAATATCATAGAATCTCATAGAATTATATCTATTAAATCATTATATCAATTAAATATTATTTAAACCTTATAGAATTATATCAAATAGAATATTAAAAACATTAAATAAATTATATCAAAAAATAACATTAAATCTCGTAGAATCTCATAGAATTATATCAATCTCATAGAATTTTACATTAGAAAAAATACTAATGACATCATAATTTGATTTTAATTTTTCCTTATTTTTCTTATTCTTCTTTCGGCCTTCAATCAGTGGTAATATCCCTTCAATCAGGACTAGTTTTTCCTTCTATCAGTAAAAATTATATCAATCTCATAGAATTTCAATACAGCCGCTGCCTTTAGCATTTGATGGTCAATATTTTATTTATTTCTTGAGCTGACAAAAAATTAGACAATGCAATAACCAATTGCAGGATAAATTTTTTTAGGGATCAAAAAATTCTGATTAATTTTGCCAGAAGTCAAAGGCATCATAAAACTTAAAAAAAAGATTGTTTTCTATCACTGACTTACGTAAATTTTCCGCCGCAATACTTGCATCAAAAAACTTACCAATTGCAGAACAAAGTCAAACGACCTCCAGTGCTGCTGCCATAAAATATTATTTCCTGCGAAAGTGCAGCTGGTAATTCATACCGAATCAATATCTTTTTCGATATTATTAAAGACAAAAACCAAAATTTTGTTTCAATAAACAACTTTAACGATTCATTTGTCTGGTTATTGTTTAGTAACATTCCATACTTATTTTGTTATTACATTACCCTAAAGCATGTCTAAACATTGCAGATTCCTAAATAAAGCATAGAAAAAATTTTTATTTTTAACAAGGTTCCCATGCTCTAATCGGGTATCCATAAAAAAGCCCCAAAATTGAAAAAAAACACACTTTAGTCTAATTATCATATTTGTTGTCGTTAAAATATTGCATCTACCAATTGATAGGTTTCGAATAATCTAACTTCATGAATCTTTAGTTAATTTAAAGTCTTATACAGTAATTTTCAGTTATTATTATGACGTAGTCTTTTTATTGTTAAGTAGTGATTGCATAATTGGTACAACCAGTGATGGCTTCAATAGAATGCGAACGGTGCGACCGTACCGACCCCCCTAAAATACATAGGATGTAGAGTAATTGATCGTTAGGCTTGCGGTAGGGCCAATATTTCCCCGACTTTAAGTTGAAGGTAACATCGACGAAATTGGTTTGGGCGAGGTTGGTTTTGGCTTTGATGTTTAAGCCGTGCTAATGGAATAGCTTGATAATCTTTTTCTTTAAACGCTCCGAGGTAAGACCTGGAGCGATTTTTAGAATGGCCAAACCGTCGTCCCTATAAAGACCGATGTTCTTGACATCCACAAACTGGGAAAATTGGTGGAGGATAAACAGGCCAACCAACTCACATGCTTCGGATCCATTATAGGACCTATAACAATACTTTCCAGTTTTGAACTCGCATAAGAAACAATCTGCTTTCTGTTTGAAGAATTATGAGGACTTAGAATTAATTTAAAACAAGCCGCTTAAAGATGAGAAGATTTAAATCTCGGTTATGAGGTACGGCCTTGGAATTACAACATAGTGGATTCTATGTATTCCTCGTTCAGTAAATCCGGGAATAACTTATAACTTATATGCTGCTTTGATTCGATCTATCGTCCGGGTTCTGTGGTCTAGTTGTGTAGTAACCTGCGTGGAAGACTACAGGTACCTGGTTCGATTTGCAGTGAGATAAGCATTACTGACAAGCTCTAACAAGAGCAAAACTCGAGTCTGGTGCTTCTCATCTTCAAGAGGCTTGTTTTAAATCTGCTTTCTCTGGGATCTTGTTTGCATAGATGGTCAGTAAAGAAGAAAATAACGAAGGCTTTTCTCTTGTCGAAACATTTCTGCACTGTAAAAAGCGGCACTGCATGCCGTTCACAAGTTGCTTCACAATTATTAGCCATTTCTCTCCTTATACAATCAGCTTTGCAAATTTTACCTGAGCAAGTATTAATAGTTTGTTTCAGATAAAGAATTAAGTTTGTAAATCATGATCAGGCAGTAAAGCTCTGAATTGGTGTGCGTCTTGCACTAAACCGAAGAGAACGCTCTTTAGTGTTGTCTGCCCATAACTCGAATACATTTCCAAGCATCTGGTCATCAGCATGAGATGCATAATGCCGCAACTGTGGGTACTGGCAATGCCCCAATTAAATTATAAACATATGCTTCAAAAAACTGATAAAACATTTTAAAATGTAAACAAACAAAGAATTAAAAATTCTCATTATTTGGTAAGATTATTTGAATTAGTTAAATAGAATTTTTGTAAAAAAATTAATTTTAATATTTTTACAGTTACAGCTTGGGGGGAATGGGGTTCTTGGGGTTCTTGCAGCGCGAGTTGTGGAGGAGGATCACGAACTCGAACAAGAAATTGCAACAACGGAAGTCCAGGAAATCCTGGATGTAATGGAATTGCACAGGAGACACAAGTGAATTTTTTTGAATCATTTAATCCGTTTAAATATAAAAAAAACATGTTTAATGCAGTTCCAATCAAGTGTTGATGTTATTTAATCTTAAAATTATAAATGTTTACCTAAATCATCAATTTAAAAAATAACTTAAAAAACTGTTCAAGTTGCAAATTCGGCTGATTGACTTAAACTATGTATTCTTACTAAACATATATCTGTTTGCCTTACTTTGCGGGCACTGACTCGATAACCAAAAATCTACAGCATAATTTATTAATGAAAACACTAAAACAGAATAAAAATTTAAAATTAGAAATTAAAACTCACAACAGCCTGTTTTGCCAAAAATGGCTCATCAGGTGGAATCTGTAAAGTAATAAAAAAACGTAAAATATAAAAATATAAAAAGAAATTAAAAAAACACATATACTATACATATATAAATTTAAAACATTATTATATTAACTGACACATACCATATATATGATCCACTAAAACAAAGCCTATGTGAGTGCAGGGACACTGTATAATTATGCAGACCAGGTTTTTTATGCTCAACACAGACTTAGCCGACCTGAGTGTGTAACTGTTAATAATTTCTCAGTGGTTCTTTTCAGTAGAAAAATGCATATTAAGCACAATTTTTCATTTTAACGAAAAGTACAGTTACCTTTGTGCTGAATCACTCAATACATGTATTTATTTATTTAGTAATGGTATAATTGAAATAGAAAATTATTTGCCGAAATCTTTTAGCTTACTTTAGTTTAAAGAAACAATTTTTTCATTATCATGTATTTGATTGTGTAAACACAGAATTGCAACACTAATGGTTGTGGAACATGGTCAGAGTGGGGCGCGTGGTCAGATTGTTCTGTGACATGTGGAGGAGGATCACAAAGTTCCAGCCGACAATGTACTGGCGGCCAAGCTGGACAAGGGGGATGTCCTGGAAGCGCAACAAGAACAAGAAATTGTCAAAATCAAACATGTGAGTGCAGGAATATAACAGTCCTCAATTGTTGAATATTTAGTTTTTATTCAAGTATTGCTTATTCAACTATGTAATGGTTTAGATCAGGTATGTCCGACCTGCGGCTACTTAATGTTTTTACCCAGCTCACTAATCACTAATGTTTTAGTTATATTTTCGTTACTCTATAAAATTCTATGTCATTGCTGTCATAGTAACGTATAGAGAGACAAAGTGAATGCGTCAGTTAATTGCTGCGTCACGTTACGTCCAATGAACTGACTTATGAAACCTTTTGTGGGCGGAACTTGTTATGAAAACGCTTGCCTAAAGCATCATTTTCAGTATTGACATTGTTCTGCGATTTTACTAATATTGATTATGTTACTTCTAAACATTTTCTACAATATCAAGTGGTAGTTAGTTAATGACTTTTATGATAGTAAAGATAGTAACTTTGAACCAATGCGAAGTGATTTGCAATATGACTACAGTAGTAGTAGCAATGTTGCTAGTAATAAACAAGAGAAAAGTGTGAATTCATTAGGAGAGTAGAAAAAGAATCAAACATTTTTTGAGATTTTAAGTCTAATCTAGAAATTTAACCTATGGTCCGTGTTCAGGGTTCCACAGTTAGCCAAAGATAGTGTTGTAGTCGGCGAAGCCCAGCTGACTAAATGCCTGAAACTATGTGCAGGTGCTTCATTGGAGTGGGACGCAGGCATTTTCATTTTATTTTATCACTATATTTATCCTCCTCACTTGTAAGAAAGCGACGAAGGCGCTATCGTAGGGAAAGAAATTACCCAATTTGCCAAGATATCACTGTCTGGTTGAAGTTTTTTTATTTGCATCGGCATTGGCATCCAGTGACAATGCACAAGGCATCATTCAGGATACTGTCTATGAGGCAAGTATGAGCACTGCGACACCAAACTAGTGCGTTTAAATGCGAGTGTGAAACTTTTTGAAATCTTAATTTAATTATTATTTTTTTTGGTTGAATAAAGCGTTAGCAAATTTATCAAAAGAATAATAAAAAAATTTACAAAACATACATTTATTTTTGAGATAAAATCCAACATGATTTGCAAATAAAAAAATGTTACTTGAAAAACTAAACTATAATATTTTATTGGTGCACAAAACATTAGTCATCAATTCTTAGTTATGTCGTAAAAGAAAAACTGATGGGAAAACTTATACCTTTAGGAATTTTATTTTTTGTTAAAAAAATTAACAGTGTTAGTTAAACTATGAAAAAAATATGCCAATGCAATAATCTGTTTTTAAGATATTAAAAGTTAAAAACAGTAGATTTTGATAAAAAAATTGAGCACTCAAAGGGTTAATGATTTAAATATACAACGTGCGGTGATCCCGTGCATGCTCGCGCGTTTGACTACACTCAACACATGCAAAAACAAAGCAAGCTAAACTAAGCCCTACTAACTAAGTTATCGTGACAGTACAGGGTTGGCCAAAAGTCACCCGACAGTAAATCGAAACCATTTTATTACAAGGCTTACTGTTATAAAAGATACGATAAAAGATACCAGATGATTTTAACTTACAGCATTCAATCAATAAACATTCATATTCGGAACGAATAAATATAATTGAATATTTAATGTTTATAGAAGCTCATAACACTGTCGGGAGACTTTTGGCCAGCCCTGTATTTAATTTTGTCATAGTTATTCACCAATAAACTCCCTTTTCATGCGGAAAATATTTTATTATGAATATTCTCTAAAAGTCAAAAGCATTAGTTTAGGTCTTTACAGCACATGCAATTTGCTTCAAGTTATTCAAGTGGAAAAATTATTTGCAGTAGAATGTCTAAACCAGCAAATAAATACGGAAGTTAACCTTAAATACATTTATTACTGCAAGTAGCATTAGTAACAGAAGCAGAGAGTCTGATGTTTCCGACCAAAATGAACGTCCAGTTCACAGTCTTCGTCAGATTTTGAAATTGTAAGGCCTATGGAAAACAAACAAGATGAAAGCTCAGGCAGTTTTCATTCCACCCTATCATCATATAATTGTTCTTTAGGGAGCAGTGGATTGATTAATGGTTCAACGCGGGCGTAAACAAGCCTCTCGAGGATCTTGTAGGGGACACAGAGCATAGATATTGGTCGATAACTCTTTGGGTTCCCCACGGGCTTTGCTGGTTTTGGGATCGCGACCACAAGCGCTCTTCTCCAGATCTTGGGAATTTTGAGTCAGCGCAAACAGGAAGAAAGAAAGTCACATAACCAGGACTTCAAAGCAGCTCCAGCATGGAGTATAATCTCTGGGAAGATGGAATCAGGACCCGGAGCTTTACCTGGTTTTACCGGGAATTTTACCTGTCAAAACAATTGATTAACAAGCTCTCGAATGTGTTGCAAATTGAAAGTTTTAGTGATAAAAATGCCACAGATTTTTACCAGCAAGTAACTCAAAGCGCCAGCAGCATTGGAGTTGATTTACCAAGCTTTCCATGATGTTCCGGAAGTCGAAGTCAACCACAAATATTATTACTTTTAGTGAACTCTCACTACAGCAGCCTCTACAGCACCATTTTCAAATCTTCGCACAATCTGCTAACTACTCGATTTTTAATGAATGATATTGGAATTGTTTTTGATCTTGAAAATGTTTTCAGTCTTGCTGGAAACAAACAAACTACTCAAAGTATTGCCGAATTTTATGAAAGCAATGTAAATTTATCTATGCTCAACTCAGAACTTGCACAAATTCGTTTGTTGCACAGTAACAACGTGAAATCATCATATAATTTGCATTCGCTGTTTTGCTTGTAATAATGAGCTGCCCTTGTTATTTCCCAATTTGGCAACACTACTAAGAATATTTCTCACCCTTCCCTTTATGAACATCTAATATTCTTAAATTATCAGTACCGTTTATATTCCAATATTGGGCAAGCTTTTTTGTACCAAATATTCACGCAAAACACAGGTGCGTACGTAGTATACACGAGGTGTGACTTGTGCATAAAATAATATTCTTTTAAATTCGAGGTCTTTATTCTTTATATTGTTGCAAGTGCACTGCGTCAGTTAAAATGTTTATATAACATACGGTAGATTGCGCTTTGCACCTGCAAGTGCACGCGCATGTGACAACGATTGCAAGATAAAGACAAAGATCACGGACTTCTAAATAGTAGCATCATGCAAAGATCAATTACAAAAAGCGTCGTTAATCACGTGATAAATCTTCTGTTTGACAATTCGTTTGTTTCGATGTGCGCATGTGGACGATTGCAAGAAAAAACAAAAAGGTCAACCAAGAACGCACAAAAATTTTGTACATCTGAGCAAGTCAAATTTAGGAGTGCAACGTATATAATGGTTGTGAAGTATTAATTTTCTCATCTTCACTGTATCTTAGGTAATCAAACGGTAATGTTTTAATTTTGACGTCACAAAGTTTGCGCATGCGCAGTAAAATCACAAACTCAGCGCCTATGTTTGTAGGTCACTGATCAGCCCTTATTTCTGGCCTTTTTATGTTGATTTTTGTATAATTACAATGCGATTCAAATACTGTTTATTTAATCCAAATATAACCATTTTATAGTTTTTTTTTAGAGTAATTGCAATCAAAATATATGTTTTCATCATATTTTATTTTTAAAAGTTATTTAGTGTCTTGTATATGAAGACAGTGGAGCGAAATGGGTTGCACCTCAAGTATTTTTTGATATGATTGAAACGCTTTCCAATATTTATCTGAATTTTTCGAATAAGTGTAACAATGTTTTTTAGAAAAAGTAACAATGGCATTACTCTAAACGGTTTTGTATTAGGTACATGTCAGAATAACTTGATATTTCAACAATGTGGCTCCCCTTGTGATCGAACTTGTGAAAACAGAAACCCTTTCTGCACACAGCAATGTAGTCCTCGATGTGTTTGTCCAAACACTCGTCCAATACTTCACAATGAAAGGTTTGTAGCCAAATAATCAAGCTTGTCAATATGTATACTTTTGTTTTATTTTAAATTTTTTATGTAGTAGTGCCAAAGTGTTTTAGATTTACTGTAAGTTGTATGGTTATATGGTTTCACGGTTATATACAATAGTTATACGAGGTGTGTCCGAAAAGTAACCTGACTGGTGTTATAAAAACTGAATTAAAAAATATTGAAGTATACTAAAGTCAAATTTCTTCAAAGTAATCCCATTCCACTTGAAAACACTTGTGCATTCGCCTTTTCCACGATATAAAACATTCTTAGAAGGCATTTTCTGGGATCTTTTTGAGCTCTGTCGTCGCAGCCCTTTTGATGGAATCGATGTCAGAAAAATGGGTTCCTTTCGGAACAGATTTAATCTTAGGAGAGAGAGAAAAGAGAAAAAAGTCACACGGGGCCAGATCGGGGTAATATGGAGGGTGTTCCAAAATTTCAATGTTTCTTTCTGCGAGAAACTGACGAATACTCAGGGCTGTGTGAGCAGGAGGGTTATCGTGATGGAGTGCCCATGCGTGGGCTTCCCAAAAGGGATTACTTTGAAGGAATTTGACTTTGGTATATTTCAATATTTTTCAATAAAGTTTTTATAACACCAGTCTCGTTACTTTTCGGACACACCTCGTATGATCATATATAGCTTTTATCCTTCAATAAGTATGCTTCTTGTACTTTTGGCAATTACTTATATTTAAAAATAATATTGAGATGAAAAATACGCAGCATGTTTATTTATTAAATGGCAATCTTTAAACTTAAATGGAAAGCGGTCAAGCTTTAAATGAAAACACTGACGATTAACGAAAAAATTATGAGTAGGTATTCAGACATTCACACTGAAGACTCACCACGTATTTTCAAGATCTGTTTCTTAAAACGTAAATTAATTATGTCACTTCATACTCTATACTCTTTTTTACTGAGCTACCAGTGTAAACAAAGATTTTTGCCTAAACCTTCAGCGAAATCAAGATTCCTTGTGACAAAGCATAGGCATGTTATAATAAAGTTTGTAATCACACTGCGTGGCATTACACTTTTAAAGTAATTTCATTCCTTAAAAATTGCTTTTTGGTTACTGAGTAAAATATTAAAGTTTTTTTAGATTTTTGCTGGTATTCTCAACAAAATTGATCAATTTTTTTATTTGAAAAACAATTTTTATCTTTTGAAAATCAATAATAAAACTTTAATAATAATAGTAGTAAGGTCGGTTTAGACCAGTGGTCAGCAACTTTTTTTTATCTGCGGGACACCCAAAAAAATTCTAAAATTCTGCAACGCACTCAATTTGAATAATAAATATCTATTCCATTCAAATATAAAGTACACTTTGTTGGGCTCGTTTTTTGAGTACAATCGATTGCTGTTTGTTAGACTTCTAATGTTAAAACTAGCAAAGAGAAGAAGGTTCAAGAAAACTTTGATTACGAGTATCTGTAACATCACAAAAAATTTTTTTTTTCATTTTTTTTTATTTATCTTCTTGACGTGGTGGAAAATTTTGAAGACGCTATATCAAAACACCTGTCATGCCGTTACCGGACCTACTTTCCGAAGATACCCAAATGATGATATTTGGTTGAAATTTTTTATTGTATTTTTTTAAAGAACAGAAAATTTAAACTGCTTGCTAGAGACTGCCAAGCAGAGCAATTTGCCGTAAACTGTCTTTCCAAGCATCCAACGGAATGACGCAAGCGATATTGAACAGTGATAGGGTCAATTGTGTGCCCCATCAAACGGCTCTCTTAGCACTACTAGCTTTACCGGCTTTTTTTGTCCATCTACTTTAATCGTGGTGACGATTTCGACACTTTTACAGTTTTACGTAAAATAATTTGGAAAATGTGCAACTATTTAGTTTTTTTCTTCAAGTTATGTTGTTATTGTTATTAGAAATATAATTTTGATTAAGGGCGTAGTTATGCATTTCAGCTTGGGGGCGCAACTTAGGGAGGAAATAGTAGTCCCAGATTTGCCATCCAATGTTAGGTGAACACTTTTTTCTTAGTTTTTTCATCTTCACTAACATTTAAAAAAAGAATAACAAAATGAACCGGGATTTTCCATCGAACTTATGTGATGACTATTTTTTATCTTCTCTTAGATTTTGTACATAAAATATTTTAAAAAGAAAGTATACTTGAATATTTTAAAAAAACAATATTTTAAAATATTAATCTAAAGTTTAGTTTTCAGAAATAATACTGTATATTAAAATATTGTTTCTAAAAACTAAAATCTAGACAATATCGGGCTTGATTTAGATTATTAAATAACATATTTTCTAAAACATTTGCCTGCAACGACTTAATGGTACTTAGATTTACATAATACTGCGGCCCCCAAAATTTTTCTTTGTTTATTCGAGAAAAATATGGCTATACCTCGTATAAGCTGAAGCAGTAAAAAAACAAAACAATAAAAGAAAATAAAACTTTTTTAGTTTAAAAGCAAAACTGTTTTACAGATATATACTGTAATTAATTAAAAAGGCTACACTTTGTAGTCAAGTAAGTGGAGCAGCAATTACAAATGAAGCATTTGAAACTTTTTACACTTTACGCGTACTACTTTGTAATCAGCTACTGCACGCTATATATAGATATTGGCTTAAGGTCACGCTGCTGCTTTTTTAGCGGATTGTCAGTAATGTAGTAAATTTCCGTAGACCTGCACTACTACAGCTCATAACCATAAACTGCTGTAGCCTAAATGCTATAGCCATTTTGGTTGTAACTACATAGCTTTCTTCATCGCTGCAAAATTTGTGATAGTATAGCCCACTTCTCTTTTTATTTTTAACTTTTTAAGACAAAAAATAATAAGTTTTAAAAACAGACATTTTCTTAACTTTACCATGGCCACATAACTACTGCTCTTTTCCAACCTAGTAATTTTATTGTAACTACAAAGAGATTACCGCGTTGGATTACGAGAGAATGTTGGCAGCGTAGTCGAGTGATTAAAGGCCGGACTCGTGACCAATACGGTCTCGGTTCAAAACCCACTGGCGCCATTCTGTTGTGTCCTTGGAAAAGACACTTTACGGCAAATTCCCCTGCTTGGTGATCTTGGCAAGCAGTTCTAAATTACAGTCATATCTCTATTACATTACAAGCGGACAGCAATATAATGACATCTCTGAAAGCAGGTCGGGGTAATTGCCTACCCTATGTATTAGCGCCTCGGTCACTTTCCTGCAAGTCAGGAGGATAAATATAGAGATAAAATAAATAAAATAAAATAGAATATTTGCTATTTGTTTGTTTTCGTTAAAGATGACAATAGACATAAATTTTAGTATAAAACTTTTCCGGTACAATTCTAATAAACAGTGATGGCTTTACTACGGAGCAAACAAAGCGGCCTCACCAACCCCCTCAAAAAACGTCAAAAAGTGGCCCTATCTAAGCCAAATATTACTGTATTTCTTCATAGTATTACCATGACGGTGGCCCCTTGTCTGTGCTTTTACTTTAGGACGGAAGTAAAAATAACGTACTGGATTGAAAGTGATGAGATGTTTTTTTAGAGCACTATATTTTTGGATGAAAATGAAGATTTTGGGCATTGATTAAAAGTGATAACTTTTTATTTCTAAAAGATCACTGTATTTTTAAGAGAAAAAAAGTTGATATACTAAAAAGTGGTCCCTATTTTTCTTCCACCAGGCCCTTTGTTTTGTAATTCTATCACTGCTAATCAAATACCAGTTTGCCATAAATAACTTTAACACAACCTTTCAAAAATCGCTAGAATTAATGTTGGTGTCGAAATCGACACTTTAATAAAAAGTGGGGTTATGTTTTTATCATGACCACAACTCCTCTTCAAAAAATTTTTTAAATGTAAAAATTTGTAACATAAAAAAAAACTAAATCTTAGGAAAAGTCACAATGCAAGAGCGCCAAATAACTAAAATTGATGGTTTTAACAAAATTGATGTCAATTTTGACACCTTGGTATATCTAGTGTTAACCACTTGCTCGTACTGCTGACAAGTTAATGCACGTTAAAAGTCTAGCTAGAGTTTGATTCAACAAATTGTCTAGCAATTGCAAAAATTTGTAGACAATCAAAATTTTAAAAAAATAAAGATTCTTTTCTTTCGTTAAAAAAGTATGTTCAAACTAATGATAGGATGATGGCAATTTTTATTTGATTCCGATGCCGATTTCAACAAAAATTTTTGATTCCGATTCTTGTTAGTTAAAATTCACTTTGTCTTTCATAAGAGACTAACAAAAAAAATTTTTTAAAACCCCTTGTTTAATGAATTGGACAATTGATGTGCAGTGCCTCTCCTTTAATTGTTTTAAATTATTCAACATTAAGCATTGTAAATTGAAGATTATATTGTATATATATTGAAAAACTGAATCGATCTTTCTCGCAGAGTGCCCAATTAAAGAATAAAAGCAATATTTTAATACAAAATTTGTTTAATTACTGTTCTAAAAAATTACAAATATCTTTTACCTCTTTATTTAAATAGAATCCTGATCTTTATTCAATTTAAAGATTCTATTTGAAAAAGGATATTTGAATATATCATACAAAAGTTATTCAAGTACTTTTTAAAAACTACAATAGTCTGTTTCATTTTATAGAATCGTCGGGTGATTACTGAAAAAATAAAGAATATAATCATTAATCATGAAAACATATATGTTAAGTCAATCATACTGTGATAAATGATACATAGATCTGCTAAACATAATTTATAAAAAGTCATTTCAAAATTTTATATCATTTGTAAAGCTAAAAATATTATTTAAGGTTTTTAAAATTTTATGCTCTAAAATATGCAGTTTGTTAACTAATCAAGAAAATAATGCAATTTTCTGTGATGTCGTATGGGAAAAAAATGACTAAAAGTATAATAAATGCAAGTACAGAGGTTATACATTCATGTTAAGGTGACCTGATTTTCTTTATCTTACCGTAATATGAATGAAATAGACTGATTTTATTGGATGATACAGACTGTTGAAGTTTTTTAAAGCAGAGTTTAAATAAATTTTGTATGAATTGCTCTTTTCGTTGATTACTTTACAATGAAAATCGATTTACTCTTGCTCTCTCTCTCTCTCTTTCTATGTATATATTGCGATATTATATGAAACTCTGCAATATATATAAATTAGAAAAAAATCCATCGACGTGTTTTTGTAGAGTGCTTAATGAAGGTCAGAACAAATACATTTATTTTTTTATTGATTAAAAAACAACTCTACATCCTATTTCATCCGTTCCTGAATTTCTTAATCAGATAAAACATGCTGTTTTTGTTTAATAAATGAAAAAAAAGATATATATATATATATTTAACAAAAAATTATTTTATTGATGTTTAAAAATTTACAACATTCAATTTTATCCTATGGAATTGTCTGATAGTTACTCATTTAAATAAAGCAACCAACTGATGATTTGATTTGAATAAGTATTTCTATTTAATTGAGTCACTACATGATGATTCCATAGGATGAAACAGACTGTTATGGTTTTTTTAAACATTGTTTATTTGCTCCAATTTTTTCATTGACTATTCTGCAAGGAAGATTGATTCACTCTTGCTACATATATTTATAAATATATACAAAGTGGGAACGTTTTCTGCCACCAACGTGCCGCTGAGAGTTGGCCGCCGCCAATTTGGGTTAGAATTAGTAATGAAATTGTTGTTTCCACTACAAGCATGAAATAAAGTATTCTTTGTTTGTTTCATTGATCTTTTTTTGCTAGCTAGAAATGATTTAAAAAATCAACAAAACAAACAAAGATTGCTCCATTCTGCATTTGTAGGGGAAATGAGCTTTTCAAGTTAGTGATGCTTGGTGACAATTTGCCACCAACTCATGATTATAATTATTATAATTTGTTCTAAAAAAGAAAATTTTTTTTTATACTCGTATATACGTATGCGTGCTCAATGATAGTGAGGTATACATGTAAAAAAAGAAAAGTACATGAATAAATTAGGAAGTATTTTCAAGAATTAAAATTTTCATGAAAAATATTTTGATTCCGATGCCGATTTCGATTCCTAAAATTCTTCAATTCTTTTAATTCTCGATTCCGACTCCGATTAATCGTCAAACTGCACCACAATAAGCCACCTCAACGTGGTGGTGCAGTCCCCTTCCCTGCACTGGGGAGGGTCGAAATGGCTTTCTGATTCCCCGAAGGTCTCATCCTCGGGCGATTCTCCCTTGGAAAACTCTTCTTCTCATTTTTTATCCCTACTGTCCAATGCGCGGTCACATGTGGACAGCATTCTTAAACCCAATTGACCGCCCCCCTATCTCTTCTATTTTCTTTCGGACAACTCTTCTTAGTCCCTCCTTCCACCCCAAACCTCTTCATTACTTTTCCCACCACCGCTGATACTTATCTTTATGCTTCTTCTCATCAGTGGTGATATTCACCCCAATCCTGGCCCTCCAGGCCCTTGTTCTGTCTGCTCCCGTAGAGTCATCTGGAAAAACAGATCGGTACAATGTGCCAACTGTTCTCTCTGCGTACACCTTTCCTGCTCTGGTCTTTCTCCCGCTGTCTTTCGTAAAAACTCCCCGGGACACTCTTGGACTTGTCCAATGAGCCCATACTCTACTCAAACCCTCCCCTCCCTCTCACACCCTAATCTTGTATCTTTACCCATTCCTGTATCTTCATTCTTTTCTGTATCTCCATCCATTCACACTTCAAATCCCCCACCCTCACTCACAAACACCCACAAAACCATATCTTCAAAAATAAACCACTCCCTCAAAACAACCACGAATAACCCTAACTATCCTCCTAATCACCCCCAAATAATTTTTAATTACCCTCCCTCAGCATCATCTATACCTCCTCGTCAAACCCAACATATCATCTCTCCTCGCACACAATCCTCTTTCCATCCTTCCTCTCCCTCTCGAAACAACCTCCGTATCCTACAGTGAAATGCTAATACATCGCCCAAAATTCTTTTCACCCTTTCTCTTACCATCATCCCCTACCACTTACATCTTTGGCGACTTTAACAGCCATCCTTTATCCTGGTACTTTCACTCGCCGGAAGATTAATCAGGCAAAGAGCTGTTTTATGGGCTCCTCTCTTCTGATCTTTTACCTCTTAACAACCCTGAACATCACACCCTACTACACCGTGCCACCGGAAACCGCTCATCTCCTGATCTCTCCCTAGTTCCTTCCCGAATAGCCTCTAAATGCACATGGCAGACCCTTCCGGACCTCGGCTCAGATCATTTTCCTATCTCTATCACTATTCCCACTTCCCACTTAATTAACTCTATCTACCTCCCCCCTCATTTAACTACAATAAAGCTCGCTGGGACGATTACCTTACTTATATTGATACCCACTGCCCTCCTCCCTCTAACTTCATAACACTTTCTCTTTCTGAAGCCACTCACACGTTTACCAAACTTCTCAATGATGCTGCCACTTCTGCCATTCCTTTCGGCAGCATCAAACGCCCTGCTAAAACCTGGTGGTTTTCTGAAGTCGCAGATGCCGTCGAGAAAGTTGCAAAGGCACACTGTTCCAAAGAAGACCGCCAGCACTATATCGCCACTTCCAGATATACCTCCACTGTGATTACTAAGGCTAAAGCTAAGTCATGGCAGAAAACTTGCTTTAGCCTATCTCCTAAAACCCATCCCAGTAAAGTCTTTTCTTTACTTCGCTCCATATCTGGCTCCCCCTCCCCAACCACTTCTGACCTCCCCAACTTCCCAAATTGCCATACCCCAGTGGATTGTGCCAACCATTTCTCTTCACATCGACAGTCCCATTTCTCTACCCAAACCCCAAAACCTTTTCGAAGCACCGAGAAAGCTCAGATGAACCTTATCAGAACTGCACACTGCAACACCCTGCATTCCACTTTCTGTTCACCATTCTCCTCTCTTGAACTCTCCACAGCTATCTCTCAACTCTCAACCTCAACCTCTTCAGGCCCTGATCAAATTACCTACCCTCTTCTAACCCATCTCCCACAATATGCGTTACATTTTTTTCTATATATCTTCAACCTTTCTTGGTCAACACACACCTTCCCGTCTACCTGGAAACAATCAACAATCATCCCATTCTCCAACCGGGAAAACCCTCTGACTCACCGTCTTCATATAGACCCATTTCTCTCACTTTCTGTACCTCCAAACTCTTCGAAAGAATGGTGTTAGGACGACTAACCTATTTTCTCGAACAACAAGGCACTCTCTCACCCGTGCAAGCTGGTTTTAGACCTGGTAGATCGACTGTAGATCAGGTTCTCCTTCTCTCACAGTCAATCGCAGATTTCTTCCACCAATCTAAGCCAGGCGCACGTAAAGTCCTTGCCACTGTGAATTTTGCAAAAGCTTTTGACTCAGTTTGGCACTCTGCCCTACTCTCTAAACTCCTTTCATTAGATCTTCCTCTCTGCTTTTAGATCTTCCTCTGATTGTATGATACGATCCTATCTCTCAGATTGCCGTTCGAAAGTCCGTATCTGTAATTCATACAGTCGTCCTTTCCGTCTCTGAAGAGGATTTCCCCAAGGTTCAGTTCTAGGACCAGTTCTCTTCTCTTTATACATCAATGCCCTTCCCACTTTCCTTTCTACATCTGTTAAAACCTCTCTCTATGCAGATGACCTAGCCATCTGGGCCTCCTCCCCAAGTGTTGAGTGTACAACTTCCATAGTACAAGCTGCCCTCAACAGACTGATGGAATGGTCTTCAAAATGGCGCCTTCCTATCAAACCCTCAAATGTGAAACATCCTTCTTCAGCTTAGACCCTACCAATCACGTATACAAACCTCTCTGTACATCCTTAACACCCCACTCAAATTTAACCCTAATCCAACCTTTCTCGGTGTAACCTTCGACCGCGCTCTCTCTTTCAAACATCATGTCCTATCCTTACGGAGAAAGTTTCACAGCCGATTCCATGCTTTCCGCTCCATCGCCTCTGACTCCTGGGGTCCATCAAAAGAATCCTTATGTACCTTATATAAAGCCTTCATTCACCCATCCTTACCTATGCTTCCCCAGGCTGGTTTCCCTTCTCATCTCCTACTCACATCACCTCCGTGGAGAGGATGCATAGATCTTCCTGTAGAGTAATCACAGGTTGTCTATCGTCCACTCCCATCCCTCTACTTCATATAGAAGCACTTCTGCCTCCACTACGAGTCACCCTCACCTACCAATCCCTCTCCTTCTTTGAAAGAGCCCTCCGTCTACCTCCAACCTTTCCCATAGCCTCTCTAGCAAATTTCAACCCCCGTACACGTCTCAAAAAGAGCTTATGGAGATCCTTCTTCAGATCACATAACTTTACCCCTAACCTACATCTTGTCCGTGAACCTCTAATCCTCTGCCCTCCTAAACCCCCTGGTCTACACCATCTACTTACACAATTTTACTTCATCTCTCATCCCCATGCTCTCGCAAAGACCCCCTCCCTTCGCAACACCACACCTACTTCCCATCTTTCCTCCCCATTTCACAGCGATATCTCTGCCTGGACTGACGGTTCGGTACCTGGCGGGCTGGGGCAGGGTGGTGCAGGGATACACATCAAGTGTACAAAGTGTGTCACTGCTACCTCGCTTTCCTTTTCGACTGGTCTCTGGGCTACCAGTTATAGTACCGAAACCTTCGCTATCCTACATGTTCTTGAGTGTTGTATCTCTCACTCCAAGACATGTAATTTTGAATCTATCACCTTTTTTTTCGATTCTTTATTTGTCCTGTCAACCCTCTCTGCCTCCTACCATATTTTACCCCCAAATCTCTATCCAATACACAATCCCTTCTCAATTCTCTATCCCAATCCAAGGTAGTCCATCTGCAATGGTTACCTGGTCACTCTTCCCTCCCAGGTAACGACTTCGGTGACTCTCTAGCTAAAGCAGGAGCCTCTTTTGATCCCTCCAAAATATCAGTGTCCCTCGCACCCCTTATTTCCTCCCAACGACTATCCCTCTACACCAGCTGGAGACGCAGTGTCCAATCTGGTTTCTTTCAACACCAAATCCCTTCAGTATCTCCCGAGGAGCTTACTCTCCCTCGCTCCGCTCGCTGTGCTCTCTCCCGTTTACGCTGCGACGGGCACAGCACTCTTCTTAACTCTTATCTCCACAGAGTTGGTCGAGCCGAGACTCCTTCATGCAGCAACTGTGGTTCTGAATGACAGGATCTTTCACATCTCGTGCTTGACTGCTCTGTACTGGACCATCTGCGTCAGGCCATATTCGGCCATACGCTCTTACTTCTGGACCTCTGGTCCCATCCGTGGAGAGTCGCCCCATTATTGGAACTCCGCGTAGTTGATCCGCGCCCCCATTCACCCCCCCATCTAGGAATGGGTCGGGTAAATCCACACCACCACTATTAATTTTCAAATCACTAGTACAAACTGCAGTTATCTCGCAGAACCCTACTGTTCACGGAACACTGGTTAGAATTGACTGAAAGCGGACTTTGAAAAATTAGAACGTATGGCAAAATGAGCAGAAAAAACAAAGCGGAAAGATTGTTCAGCGTAAAAGCGGAAAATGTAAAAGAATTTCCAAAGTTCAAACTTTTTCATGCTTGTAGAAAAAGATTGAATTTGAAATAATTAAATTTTTTAGTTTGGTTCAGACTGAGTCGCGGAAAAAGCAAGCGAGAAGCGTAATTTCTGAAAGTATGGCAGAAATTGTTGGCAGTGTGGTCGAATGGTTACAGCGCCAGGATTGTGACCGACACGAA
This sequence comes from Diplosoma virens, assembly GCA_963680785.1. Classification (NCBI taxonomy): domain Eukaryota; kingdom Metazoa; phylum Chordata; class Ascidiacea; order Aplousobranchia; family Didemnidae; genus Diplosoma; species Diplosoma virens. The sequence continues at coordinate 3,263,284 of OY796881.1, read as the reverse complement.
CTCGGTTCAAAACCTACTAGCGTCATTCTGTTGTGTCCCTAGGAAGGACACTTTACGGCACGTTCCTCTGCCTGGTGGTCTTGGCAAGCAGTTATAAATTTCGGTCATATCTCTATTAATTTCAAGCGAACAGCAATTTCTTGGCGTCTCCGGCAGCAGGTCAGGATAATTGCCTACCCTATGTATTAGCGCCTCCGTCGCTTTCCTGCAAGTAAAGAGGATAAATATAGAGATAAAATAAAAAGTTTTCCGCGTTTAATATTTACCGCTTGCTTTTTCGCGATTGCTTTCAGTTGAACCATGACGCAGTATGACAAATTTTGAAACGCTTTTACAAAATGATGTTTTAAAGCTCTGCTTTCTGTTCGTTTCTCTTTGGCCCGTAAAAATACCCTTTAGTTGCCGTTGTTTTAATTTGTAAACAAGGCAATTAAAGCTAGTAAGCACTGCTGCCAAGCCTTGTTATATTGCTTTCGATCTTGTGTTTTTGTGTTTTTCTCAATTTTTGGTTAAGTCTTGTGTTTTTTATTAAAATGATATTTAGTCGATAACTCAGAAAAAATTTTCAAGGTAGTTGGATAAAAATTCTTCATAACAAAAAATCAGTCCATAATTTGCAATTCAAAAAAAAGTAATTTTTAGAAAGTTTTAATAAAAACATTTTGAAGCCAGAAAAAAGGTTTTCGTAGACTGGTCAACCCCACAGCACACGAGATTAGCCAGGACTTCCAGTCTTGGGTTTTTTCACCAAGATCTTGGTTTTTCTTGTCCCATCTAAGTTTTTGGGTTTTATCTTCGACATTTCTTTCAAATCAGTTGTTTTCGAGAAAATAAATAGTTATTTATTATTAACCCCTTTCCTTCCATTTATGGAAAAATGATACAAAAAAAGTCCCATTTGTAACGTTTCTCCAATTTTTTCTCGACTTTTTAACCCATATCCTCCTGGATCAAAGTTTTTTGTTCATTTCTCTATTGTAGCTTTGAAATGATGTAACTTGAAGGGAAAAAGCGCTCTTTTTGTAAGAAACCTTTTTTTTGTGAGCTATGAATGATTTCACTTCCGTCAGTTTAAACTGACGCTAGGAGCAGGAGGGTACATGTAAAACAAAACGCAAGATCGCTTTTTTTAATTTTTTCAGTTTTGAACCCAACCAATTTTTGATAACAAGCAAGCCTACAAACAAATAACATCGTTAATAAAGAAAAAACTTTAGTTCACAATCTTTCGTTTACATGTCGAACTACATAACATTGTCTATTGGAAATGGTATTCTTTAAAACAATCAGGATGTAGATAAACATTGCAGGCTTTGCAAGAATACCGGGAGGTTCTGAGCATTCTGGTTTGGCTCATCGTCGTGCGTCCCCTTTACAATCCAGTGATTGGTAGCACTGAAACATACATGTTCATACTGCTGTGACCTTGATCCAGGAAATGGAAACTGTGACATATCTTTACTGTATTACAAGTGTCTTTACTAACGGACGGAATTGAACACAGCATTGCGACGGCTTTGCCTGTAGCCACAGCTTAGGTAGCCAAACTTAATTGGTTTCCATGTCTACGATATAATTGTTTGGCCCCGTGTTTCCCAAAGTATGGTAGCATGGATCTGTAAACGCTTAGATGTTGCTCGGGTTTGTAATAAGCCACACACTGGTTGTTTACCGCATCAAACTGGTCTAAACAGGTCTAACGTTGGAAAATCTGTCAGTTTTGTACAAGCTTTTATTATCAGCAAGATGAAGAAAGTGTTTGCTTTCTTCAAACTCATTCTTAATCATCAGCGCCGTGATCATTCAGTCCTGGTTGTCCTCTCTCCTCTTCCAATACATTTCTTGTTGTGGCAATTGATTATAACTGCTCAGCACAAGGATGGCAATGAATTATTTCAACTTTTTTATGGTCATCATGAAAAAGCGGTTGCTTTTGTATCGAGCATACTTATTTGATTCCTAACATATTCTTACCATCTCTTCAGTCGTCAAGAACTTTTTAAATATTTCATGTGGCAAGATATGCTTTTTAAAGAAAGGATGTGTCAAGGTCTAGTTATCAAGAACTCTGTGCACATCCATTTTACCCTTCTTCCATTTCAGTTTTGAAACAAGAATTTTTATCATCCTTCTCTAAAAAACACATTATAAAGTTGAATACCAACATAAAATACAAAATCATACAATTTAAAAACATTTGTCGTTGTGTACCAAGTTCACATAATTGCAAGCATTGCAGCAAGATTACATAAAACAGTTGAATGAAGATACTGTATATCATAGTATAGCAAGGTATAAATTCATCCTTGAAATATGTATATATGCTACTTTTTTTTTGCTGGCGGAACACCATTGGTTTGTTCTGACAGGAAAACATTTTTTGGTTGAAAGTCACCAGCAGGTAACCTAGTATACAAGAAACAAGAGAAAATACACAACTTTACCTGACCGCTTGCTAAATCTTGCCATTCATCAGTAATCAATTTTGTACCTCCTGCTCCTTGAAAATCCTATTCAGCATCTGATGGAAGTTGCCTTCCGCAAATACAATTGACATCATTTCCATCATCTTCGTTGGTGTCTATACCATCATTCTTTGAGAGGAAAATGATAACATTTGCGGTAGACATAGATTCACCAGCAACAAAGCTGTACTTAAACTCCAAAGCTTCAAGTACTTCTAATGCTTCAAAAACGATCATCTTTTTGTTTTCGTGCAACAGGTTAGCCATAGTGGCCTAATGGATAAAGCCTACGAATGTTAAGATTAGCAGTTGTAAATATTACTTGTGTCACTTATAAAAAACAACTCAAGCTACTCAATACTTTTGGTCAACTGCTTCGTTTAATTGATAGCAATTTTCAGTGTCAATAAACAGACAACAGTAAATAATTAAATCCTAGGTTATTTAGCTCTAATTAACAACTTTAAAGTTAACACGATTCAACTGGATTTAAACTTGTTAGGCTGCCTGTTAAAACAATAATCCCAGTAAAGTGTATCCGACCAAAAAAAAAATTTTGTGTATATTACTCTACCTCCTGGCAAGAGTTGCTCCCAGCGTGCTTTCTGTCTAGATAAGCAAATAACAAGAAACTTGGCTTATCAACTAGTTATCGACTGGTCCTGTATCTGTTCTCAATTACCAATTAACTAACGAAGTATTTGCAAATACTTAAAAACAACAACCATTCTGTGACATCACAATGAAACGATATAATTCTATCAGGTTTTCGCATTTGATAAAAGAAATCGTGTTGAACGTCTGAGTGTACCCTCCTGCTCCTAGCATCAGTTTAAACTGACTGAAGTAAATCAATCGCAAAACTTTTGCAAGCCCATTTTTGATTCTTTTTTTGCTTATTACCACTTCAATAATATATGTTTTAGTTATCTTCAATAATTTTTTAATTTATTTTCAATTCACAACCGTTTGATGGCAGTAACTTCTTTTTACAATACAAAAACAGCTTTTTTTAATTAGGCTGTTGTAAATATTGCGATAGCTTTTTATTTGTAATTTAAAACGTTCAGACATTTAGCTTGATTCCTCATTGTCAATTTTATCCAAAAACTGGAGTCCTACAAGTATCAATCTGTTTAAAATCCTTATTTTTGCTTTGTCAGTTTAAACTGATGCTAGGAGGATATGGGTTAACAATTATTTGCATAATATTTTTAAAAAATATTATGCAAATTTTTCTCGACTTTTTAATAATTATTTGCATACTATTTTTTTAAAATATTTTATTTTGCTGTAATAAATTAACTCAATTTAAATTTAATAAATTTTTTCGGAAAAAATATAACATCTGAGTTTTTTTAAAAGAATTTGGGCTTTTATAAAATTTATCGCTGGGAGCCCTGGATAACCCATCCAAACTAAGTGATGACTTTTTTTCTCTGTTCTTCACCAAGTTTTGTAGCTAATAACATGTTTAAATTGTTAATTTCTCTGAAAATTTGCTCTTAAATTAGGCATATATTAGAAAAAGTTCAAGTTTTCATACTTTTTCTTTTGCAACTAAATTTTGTGCTTTTTTAAAAATTTGCTGTGGCAACATAGCTAGTAAGACAAATGTGGTCAAGTCTAATACGAAGAAAAACTGATTGGAGTGAGGGTTAATTTTAGAAAGAAACAGAGTTAGTTCTAGAAAGAAATTAGTTGGTTGAAAAAAACTAAGTCTTTCTCGAGCATCTTAACAAATTTTAAAGAATTAAAAAAGTTTTAGTCAATAAAATTTTTGTGGCTTTTTTTCTTTTTTATCTCTTGGAGCAACTAATTTTGTTTCTTTTTTGCTCTCCCTCTAATCAATTTTTCTTTGAATTAGACTCGACTGACAAATGTTATTTGATCCAAATTTATTGAATTTAAGTGCTAGCTATTTTTGTTTGTTACATAGGTAGAAGAATTTAGTTTGGTTTCATTCAGATTTCGAACAATTATCATAAAAAAAATTTTGATTAATTAAACAATTTTGAAGTAATTGGAAATGTAATTAAAGATTTTAAAAAGCGAATAACTGCAAGTGTAAATAAAGTATTTTAATCAGTTTAGGGCGTTCTTTATTATACTAATTTTGCTGGACTTTACTTAACTAGAATAGAAAATAAAAATAGAATTTACAATATTCTATGTTTAAAATTTTTCATTCCAGCGATAGTTATTCTTTCATGCATATTTGTTTTTATATTTTACTTATAAAATTGTTTTGTAACGCTTATCTATAAAGAATAAAAGGTCTGAAAATAAAAAAGCTTTATAAAATAAACATACTATTCCACAACTATATTAAGCAACACTATTCCATTCATATTAAATTAAAATATAAAATAAAACAAACAAAAAAATATTGAACTAAAACGAAATACCATAAACGTTTTTGACTTAATTAGTCCTCCTCAGATTAATGAAATGTAAAAGAGTTTTGCCATCAAATTTAAAGATCGAGGTCATTACGTAATGACGTAGATGTTTTGTTTATGAAATTGGTTACACAAGATTTTCATAAAGTGGAATTGATGAAATTGATTAAAAAATACTAACGCAAAACCGATACATCACGAAGAATTTAAATAGCAAAAATAATAATCTAAAATATTTAAAAAGTTTTTTGCTTGTTCAAAGCTTCAAAATAGTTATTAAAACCAAAGACTTTATTTGAAACTCTTTTGTTTAAATAAGTAGCCTTTAAAAAGAGTTGTTTTAAAAACTTGAACGTTTTTGTTTAGCTCTCTTTAGGAAATCTCGCTAGAATGACCTAAAACACTGGATGTAATATTTGAAAATTTATAGACCGGTTCTAATTAATATTTTAATAGTTAATAATGTTACTAAGCATGAATAAAATATCATCATCATCAATTGGCTGAAAATTAAGGTTAATGACAGTTATCATGCTAAAGTAAAACCACGTTTTGTTGGCGTAAAAAACAATTTTTGGACAACAAAAGCAATAGAACTATGCAGGTTTTGTGTTAAAATTAAAAACTAAAAAGAAAAATTTTACACTCATCCTATGTTTGTAAACAAACTTTTTTGTCTACATAAATTAAGTTTGCGGAGAGTCATAAAAATCAATTTTTAAGGCGCATAAATGAAAGTCAGATCTTGCTTTAGAAAGAATAGAAAATTGGTTGTCGTTGTACAGTCGTGTGCAAAAGTTTTCTGATGAATCCAGCAATTTGCATAGATTAAACGGCCAGTTTGTAGGCCTGTTGGAACACAATTTAATGATTGCTACACAAACTACGGTAACACATCTTCCCAGTGTCATGATCTGAGGGACTATGTCCAGTAATGACACAGCTGGTCTTTTCTTTTTACCAATCGGAACAGCAATGAACTGCGTCAGGTACCGCAAGAAGTTGGAGGAAAAGCTCGAAATTCACATGGCTATTTAAGAACGCAATATCTTCATGCAAGACGGTGCTTCCTGTTACCGTTTAAAGTTAGTAAGTGATTTCCTTAAGAAGAAAAATATCAAAACATTGAATTGGCCTGGTAACGCCCAAATATTAATCCAATTGAGAATTTATGGGCAATAGTGAAAGACAAAATTGCAGATGAACATCTCACAAAAGCTAAAGACCAATAAATGATAAAAAAACGCAAATGAACGCAAAAAATACAGCTAAATACTGCAAACACCTGGTGCATAATATGGCTTGTTGTCTACAAGCTGTTATCAAGAACAAAGAGGGAAATACCAAATACTAGATTCTTACAGAAAAACAGGCTGATGTAACTAACTTGTTACTCACTTACTCACTTTGTAACTCACTTCAATATAACTCACTTTGTAACTCACTTCGATAAGCTTTACTATTTGTCATTTAATGTTATTTTCAATGCAATACAGATAAAACTGGCCTGATAGAAAATACCACTTGTGGTTGGACTGCTTCAAAACAATTACTGATAAATGATTTTATCTTTTTATCAAATTCCAGAACAAACTCACCCGTGTTTTGGTGCGGTTCATCTAGTTCATTATTCAGTTCATTTTTGCGAGACCTCCTGAAGGGAGCTAGACGAAAACGTTAGAATATTCAAAACACCCCTTTTCTAAGGCTACTTATTTAAACAAATGAATTTCCCATGAAGTCTTTGATTTTAATAGCTAATCTAAAATATCTTTGGTTTTAATGAGTCTTTGTACTTTTGCACAGTAATGTGTCATTTGCCTCGATGGTAAGAGGTCAAATTACCCCTGTGTGTGCATTTTCTCGATCAATTGAATATATTGCAGGCCAAAAGTGATTTTGGTTATATTCATTAAAGCAGTGGCAGAGTTAGGAGTGATTCCCTATACTCATCTTTTTATAGTAAATCTAAAATATATTTAACAAAAACAATGATCTATTTGCAAATAATTGTCGATTTAGTCAAGGGTTATATATTTTACTTTATAAAGCTTCATAAACTTTGGTTTTACAATTAGAATTAAATTTTTTAACTTATTTTAAAAAAATTACTTTGTATTTCGTATGCACAAATGTTGCGAGACATTAGACATATTATGATCTATAACGGAGCATTCAGTTTTCAAATGAAAGCGAAAGTGTTCAATCACCCTACTACTCAAATGACGGATTGATATTCCGATGTAATTCAAGCTTAAATTCCACGGACAAAAACTGATTTACAATGTTTCAGTACAGTGACGACGGATTAATGCTGTATATCTCGCTTGCATTATACAATATTTATTTGAAAAACTAAAAGCTTTATTAAAGATCATATTTTATTTTGCCACATTTGTTCTAATACCAAAGGCAAGGTAAGTTCTTCAAGTGTAGTTCTAATTTTAAAACCAAAATTTATGAAGCTTTACTAATTAAAAGATATAACCGCCTACTTAATCGACAATTATTTGCAAATGGATTATCGCTTTAAATATATTTTAGATTGTTGTTCTGTTATTTGGATTCTTCATGTTGTGTCGGCTTTGCGGTTGTTATTTTGCGTTAGTATTTTTTAATCAATTATTCACCAATTTCTTTTTATAAAAATCTTGTATGACCAATTTAATAAACAACTACGTAGTCAGGTCGTTGACCTCAATCTTTCAATTTGATGGAAAATTTTTTAAACATTTTATACATCTGAAGAATGATAATGTAAGTTAAAAACATTTAGGGTATTTTATATTACTCTATTATTTCTATTTTGTTTTATTTCACATTTTAATCTGGTATGAATGGATTTTTGTTGCTGAATGTACTGTTATTTATCACAACATTATGATTTAAAAGTGTGTTCCCAATTGGTTTTCTATATTTACAGATGCATCACAGTTAACGAATGTCCCGCTGCAACCACGACAGCTCCACCTCAAAGTAAGTTTTTTTCAATTGAGGCAATGTTGCTGCTTTGGTCTCCGTTGGGTTTTGTCAATGCTGTACTAACCAATTATTTACAAATATTTGTTACAAATCAAGACTAAATTTTGCGTTTATGCGACAAGCCGTTTATTTAGTGAAATAAAGGCAGATATGCTGTCTCACTGCAATCTAACCATATTGCCACAATCAATAGTAAATATATCTGGTGGCCGCTACGACTGTAAGCTTAAAAAAATCTTTAGTTTAAAACAGTGTTACTGCATGGTGTTATTGCGGCTAACATTTAAATATCTCAAAGAATGTCTGTTTTTGTTTTAATGGGATATTTGTCTATGTTATTAATTCGAAGCAAGAACAAAGGTATTAATTTAGTGCTCAATAGGGTATATAAATTTTTATCTTACTTGCAAGCTGTTACAATCAAACAATCAAGAAAAAGAATTGACTTTGACAATCAACCTCATATATCCTATATTGCAAGTCCAGATAAATGTTTCATATCAATGATTTGAGCAATAATAATATACAAGCATGCCGGCTATATTTTTCCTTGATACAAACATGTGACCCAACAGTTATCCAACTTTTCGATTTAGTTTACCACTAAGGACACTCAATTGGTTCCAATTTTTTGAACGTTATTTAACCAATAATATTTAGATCTATATTGTATAGGCTATGCATAATAAATATAAAAATTAAAATGATTTTAATCATTTGCATGATATCGCATGAAGCAGAAAATTACAGTAAAGATTTTAATGCAATTTTCGCAATCGCTTTTTTGTTGTTAATATCTCGATGTGAGAATTAATGGTAGAAAAAGCACAGCCTCTATCACTACACGTTTTTGCACCGCACTAGATGTCTGCAAAAAGTTATATGTTTGGAGCCAATTTTTAGTTCCTTGTAAACTTTTTTATTTTTATCTATGTATTTATCTTCCTGAATTGCAAAAAAGCGTCTGAGGCGCTATACATCGGTTCTTTGTCTTAGGGCCACTTATTACCATTACCCCGACCTACTTGCAAACTAGTATCACAACATTAAATATTCTAATCGTTACCAAAATCTAACTTTAATTTAACTTTATTTAACTAAAATCAGTGTTTTGTCATTTTTTAAATTATTAATCCAACTGCTCATCTTTAGCGACCGAGGCAACTTTTAGCATCAGTATGTTGCGTAGCTAGATGATTGATCGCTATGCAATCGACATCGTTGCGGTTCAAAATTTACTTGCATCCTTCTGTCGTGTCCTTAGGAACGACACTTTATAGCACGTTTTTCTTCTTGGCGGTCTTAGCAGGCAATTCTAAATTTTATTTATATCTGTAAATATAAACTAAAAAAAATCTAAAATGTATAAATAAAACGTAATTTAAACACAAAAAAAGAGCATACTAAAGCTTTCCTTTTATTTTGTGGAACAGAGATATTTCTTTTGTGACCCAAACAATGGTCCGCCGTCATACTAATATCCCAACAACTTTGTATCAATCTTTTATCGTACGAATATCTTGGTGAAAACGTTCATCTTGCTCTTTAATGTAATCAGCTCAGTTTTTTTGGGAAGTAATCTAGATGAGAATTCAAAAAATGCATATTAATTGACATTTGTGCACCTAAAGCTTGAAAATTGTACATTAATTCATCAACTATATCTTCATAGTTTGGACTACATTTTTTGCAAGAATTTTTTTGAGAACATTTTTAAATAGTTTCAAGCTCTTTTTTGGCTTTATATAAAGGTTTATCAAAAAAGACTTTTTTTCATTAATTTATGTATTTTAGGCCCATTAAAGTGGAAGTCACTAGGTGACAAAAAGATGAGACATGTTTTTGCAAAGTTGCTTTCCCGTTCGGAGAACTCCCCGACTTACTAAACACGTACAGACTGAGTGGAATTTATTTTATTCAGCAGTCATTACATCTGCAGCTCTTAGTTATGGTTGCAAACATATGGGAGGTCAAACAGGTAATGAGAAAAAAACTGATTGGTGGAACCAAGAAGTTAAAGAAACTATCTATGCAAAGAAAAGTGCGTTTAGAGCTTGCTTAACAAACAAGTCATCTGATCAGCTTCAATTGCGGTACTCTGCAGGGCATAAGACTGCGGCAAATATTGTCAAATAGTCTAAAGAAAAGTTATGAAAAAAATTTGGAGAAAAGTTGGATACAAACTACAGATCGGCAAAATATTTTGACAAACTATGCGTTGCTTGCGGGGCAAACGAACACCAGTTTCTACCTTTATCGAGTATGCTAACAATGTGCTTCTGAAGCATAAAAAAGAGCATTTTAAATCGTTGGACAGAATATATTTTGAGTTCTTAAATCCATTAACAGTCCAACATTTGGAAACATTCAAGAAACTTCAGATTCACTTAAAGCTGGAAATCAAGATGAGTTGTCTTTATTTAAAGCTTTAGCAATTTTTTATTTAAACCAAGTTTTACATTTAAAGAAAGAATTAGGACGTTTTTTGAATCAACCATAGAGGATGATTTGAGATCGGATTGACCAGGTGCAAAAGTATCTGTAGATGGTTAAAATACTTTTAAAGTGTCCATCTCTATATCTATTCCATAAAATGTATCGCACTTTGCGGAACTAGTACGTTATGCTCACAAAGCTTAAATTTTAATAGCTGTTGACTTTTTTAAAAGATACCAATGCCTATTCAAATGATTTGTTTGAGCTTGAGTAAGATGCTTTGAGTGCATAAAATTTAATTTATCACAATTAGATTGATGCCAAAGATCGTTTTCACTTTCATCAGTGTCTTTGGAATACAAAGACTAAAAGTTTGATAAGTCTTTTGGAAAATTTTGGTTAAGAAATTCTTGCTCTACGTAAAACTGGCTAAATAACAAATGGAACATCTTGATACTTCACACAATGCTTGTTTTTCGATTTACACTTGTTAGTAAAAAATGTTAAAGTCAGATAATTATTTTAACCTAAACAAAGAACATATACGTTGAAACAAACCTTTCAAGTTTGTCATGCAAAAACAGCAGTCTGCTGTATGATCTTTTATTTTTCTTCATCCCATTGGCACACCAACTAAAAGCTTTTTCATCAATATTTTGCAACAAATGACATACTTTCATTTAACAGTTTTATTCTAAAATAGATATGATAACACGTTTTTATAAAGGGTATAAAAATTATCTTGCAATCAGGGAGTTTAAGTTTTTCACAAATATAGAAAAAATTAGGGTCATTTTTACCTTTTTCTCATTCTCATTATCTTCAAATATAGAGATGATGAGTGTCGCGCTCTTCCTACCTAGTACTTTTATTTTGCTAACCCGAATAACAATAAGATACTAGAGGAGAACCCTACGTGAATTTCACAGAAAATCACTAGCCTGTTGAATGAAGCTTATACGAGTATTGAACTGGCGGGCCCCAGCGAACTAGATAGACAGGCGGGTAATATATTATGAAATAATTATATTAGAGAAACGAAGACGTAACGATTAAATGAAAATAAAAACATGCGCCAAAATTATATACAGGATGATACGATTTACAAATAGATTAAATACTTCACAAATTGCCTAACGGAATTTACACAGCCGCCAGAGAATATTATGAATTTTATAAATTTTCCCGCCAAAGCTTACTGCCAACTTGCAATCATGACAGATACAATTGACATACTAAATTATGCACAAAATACGTTCGTCATAGCACTAACATCTAGAATGTGAATCTGCATCTGAATCCGAATCTGAATAATCTGAATCTGAATAATCTCATCTCGCTGCTGCTCTATATATATATTAATCGTTTTAGCGACCACGTGCGAAGGAACACTCTGTACTCATTCTTTCTCAACAATGGGAAAAGAGTCACTTCACGAGCGTTAATCTATAATCAAAACAGCGGACCAGGGCAACAGCGACAATGGAAGGACACTGGCAGTTAGTCACAGATACAAATTACATAACCGCGTCAACGTTAATGCAATAAAACAACAACAATCGCTCGGTTCTTGACAGCAGCGCTTTCTAAACCGGCTCCTGGCGATGCCCAATTAAGAAAATGGCGATTTTTCTATTTAAACAATTAATTTAGAAAGGCGCAATGATTCTATTTGATAATAATTGAAACAGTAGCGTGATAGTACTACAATTCCGAAACGTCCTCATTAAACTATATTTCGAAGTATATTGCCTTTGCTTTTTATTCTGAAATTTGTTAAGCGTTTCACATTTTATGCTCCGACATGCCTGTTTTGTTGTCAAGAAAAGTAAATCTTTTAGAATTGTTGACAAAATGTGCCATATTATTCCGTGGTCGAGCACCCGAACAATATCACTTTACTACAACTGCAGTAGCTTTGAATACAACTATAACAGTTGTATCAAAAACTATTTAAATAATCTATTATTGAAAACTGAAAGGAGAAACTAACAGGGATGTGTTTGTTATAAACGTTAAGAAAGACGTCAAATGTTATGCAATAATAAACATGACCTGCTTTTTTTAACTGTCTACTCTACAAAAATCATTTTAAATGCAAGCATTGGTACAGTATCATCTATTCAAATTTCTTATTCCATTACAAAGACACAATCCAGAAAAACAAACAAAAATTATGGTGCGATTTTGATGGTTGTTATCGGAAATATTTCTTTTTGAACTCAGACAATATCTTTAATCACTGCGTTATTTCTGTATTATTTCCGATAAAAACTATTTTGCTACCAAACAACAGGCGCTTTCCAGATTGTTTGAGATAATTTATCAAAATCACAAAAGCAATTACTTTTGAGCAAAATTTATGCAAGTTACTGTATGCAAAGCGCTGTACCCTGGGGTTAGTTTTAGCTGAAAATTATTTAAGGTTTGTAATCATTTTTATTCAATATAAGTATACTGTAGTTCAATGTTTCTACATAAGGACTTAAAAAATTTTGTTTTATCTTTATATTTATCTTCCTGACTTGCAGTAAAGCGAAGGAAGCGCTAATACGTAAAGTAAGGTTCTGCTTCTGGAGATGTCAAGATAATGTTGTTTGGTAGAAATTTAATATAATGAGATAGAAATTTAATATGATAAAATATAAGATATGAGTGAAATCTGAACTGATTATCAAGACCACGAAGCAGGGAAAAGTGCCGTAATGTGTTTTTCCCAAGGACATAACAGAATGGTGCGAGTAGGTTTTAAAACGAGACCATGTTGATCATAATCCTGACGCTCTAACCACTCGACCCAGCTGCCGGCAATCAAGGTTTAAAACATTGATAAAAAATTAATTCCCTGCCAATACAATTGCTTCATAGCATGGAAAACACTTTCTAAAATAGTGGAATCGATCACACAAAACACTTCAGTCACTTGGCAAGACAACCAAAGCAAAAATCTCATCTGAAGAAAAAAAAACAAACTTTAACTGTAAGAAGTTGTAAGAACATTGCGTTACTACAGTATCAACAACACGTGGCAACCAAAAATCCACATCCTTGATTCCATCCAAAACCAAAATTTTCCGGCACAGATTTCGGGAACGCATTTTTGTATTTTCCGCGTTTGTACGCATGCTCACTACTGTTTTCATGAGTTGCCATTTATATTTAAATGGTGCTTTATGGCATTCCATATTTCCATAAGGGTAATTGGGACGTTTGTTTAAAAGAAAGATCTTTCCTAAAAACCGTGTTTTCAAAAAAAAGGTCTTCACTTTGAATCAGTCTCGGATTCTTTAATTTTTGTCCCTTGAAAGTAACGTTTTTTGTAAAAAAAAGGAAGCTCTTTACTTTGAATCAGTCTATGATTTTTTAATTTTTTTCCTTAAAAGTAATGTTCTTCGAAACAAGAAGATATTTATTTTGACTCAATCTTCGATTTTTTACTTTTTGTCTCTTAAAAGTGGTGTTCTCTAAAAAAAGGTTTTTATTTAAATTTGGAACTACTTTCCAAGACTACCAAGCAGGTTCATAATGTTAACCGGGCGGGACGACAAAACAAAACTCTAAAATTCGGGACTGTCCCACCTAAATTGGAATGTATGGTAAGCCTATGTATGCCTAAGCGCCATGTTGGTTCATTCTTTCACGTGCTAACAAGTAATTGTTCTGATTTTATCTATTATTCTCCTCATTATACCATTAATTTATTTTGTATATCCCAATACGGAATCTACAAAAAAGAAAGGTGTCATAAAACGCAAACATCGTGCATTATCGATCGCAGAGAAAGTGAAAATATTAAAAAATACTTGATGACAATGTGTCTGTGCGAACCATCTGTGAAACCTACATCATTGGCTTTTAAAATATATATGGGGGCGCATCATACGAAATTATTACCTTAAAAAATCGGGGATTTCTCAGATTCCAAGGTTTCCGGTTTTTTGAAGGTCAACTTTACTTTTTCTATTTCTTGGTCTGTGTCAAGTCACAATAATGTGTTTTTTTCGGACTTTTAATCATATACTGTTTGTGTTTTGTTGGGTCGCTTTAGCCTGGGTCACTTTTTCAACCACTTTGGCCCTAACTTTACTTGGATTATTTAGTGTGGACTTATAATTATTTATTTTAAATAAAAAGGTGTAGACAATGTAAAATATACGCTCGTAGTTTAGTGTAGACGATAACATACCTATAGAAAGTAGAACGACCAAACGAAGGATTTATTTAGTTATTCTTTCTAACGTATTTTTTTTTCATGATCGTTATCAGGCATACGACAAATAGTTTAGGAACTTTCGACAAAAAATTTAATGAACAATTGAGAGCTAATTTTAAATTCTCTTCTTTCTTGTTCTAGTTGGATAATCGCTAAACTTTGCAAACTAGCAAATTTAAACAAATTAAACATTTGCTTGAGTAAAGTCGAAAGACCAACCCCTAATTTTTGTGGACCTTTTTCTGTACTTTGGAGTAGATCTGTGCATACTGTATCGTTGCCCAGAATTTATTCAAAATTTTATCTTCAAATTAGGGATGCGGACACAGTACTCGTCGATTCGGTGCAATGGACTCGAACTCGGACTTGCCAATAAAGTAGCGAGTCCGACTTCAAGCAGCATTGACGATTTCAAGTTTTCCCAGATTAATTTTATCATGATTTATTAAGTAAATTGTTAGTAAATCTTGCATAAAATGGAAGAGAAGTTAAAGTAGTACTGTAAAATTATCCATGGTTTAGGAACCAAAGGTTTAAATCAACGGTCACTAATTTTTAGAAATTTATAGATTACTATATATATAATTTATTATTTGGCGAACCACTAATATGAATGTAGAAAAAAAAGCTTTTAGTAAAGCATTTATACGATAATAGTGTAAAAAAAACTAAAAATTAAAAAAAGATATTCACTTTTAAAATTATTGAGAATGTAGAGAGTCAAGGTATAACGCAAAGATTGTTAGATTCAGATTGACTCGAGTCAATCAACTGGTGGGCTGGCTACAACTCTGTTTTTTCTGCGGAATTGTTCCACAGACCACTGGTAGTCTAGATCTACGTTTTTACATGATTTTCATTTGCAGTTTTAATGACAACTTTACATCGTGTTTTGTTAGATCCTTGCGCGAGCCTGACGAACAATTTAGCTTTCGTTTGTCCGTTTTATAAGACTTTATGCTCAAACCCTTCTTATCAAGTCAGTCTGCGTGTCAGCTGCGCCAAAACATGTTGCGAGGCTAACAATGGAATATAAAGTAAGTCGAGATAAAGTTAAGCAAAAACATCTTTTTTGTTTTTATATGTTAATTTTGACTTTACCTTAATAAGTTTTTTTTTAATTTACACTTTTTAATCTATTCTTTATTGCTAAAACTGCAATTGACGTTTGGTGGTACAGAATTTGA
Source organism: Diplosoma virens (assembly GCA_963680785.1). Lineage (NCBI taxonomy): Eukaryota > Metazoa > Chordata > Ascidiacea > Aplousobranchia > Didemnidae > Diplosoma > Diplosoma virens. The sequence continues at coordinate 3,247,599 of OY796881.1, read as the reverse complement.
AGATGGCGTGAAGTAAAAGATTTTTCTTCCCAAAGCTTTTCATCTGACACTCTTCAGAGAAAATCGTCAAAATAAAGCAGAAATGAAACCGAACTTGATTATAAAGAAAAAAGCAGAGTTCTCATTAGCTAAAAGAGGTTAGCCAATGAGAGAAAAGATCGAGAAATTTTCAGAGAGTAGACGAATTCTTTTTGTTTGCACAGAAGGGGATTAAGAGGTTTAATGAAAGTCGCTTCAAGAGCAGAAAGGTAAAAAGAAGAGCGACCTCGAGCGAGAATAGAAGATTTTTCGTTGCTGTAGTGAAGAGCGCATTGGGCGTTGTCAAGAAGATGTTCACCAATCGCGGATTCGTGAACTTTTTTGTGGGAGTATGTTGGCCTTGCAAGAGCGGGAAAGGCTTTGGCGGTTGTGCGAGGCAGGATGATTGGCGATGGATCCAGGAACGCGTTGTTTAAGTCGCTTTTCTAGGCGTTGAGACGTGCGACCAACCTACCGACTATCGCAGTGGCACACAAACTGGTAAATAACATTGCTGTGATGATGGGAAGGTAACACGTTTTCTTAGTTTCTGTCAAGAGCTGTCGGGTGTTAAAAATAACACGTGGTTCGACGGAGAAAAAGCAGCGTTTCACAGCAGACGTAATCTGCTTTTCGAACTTAATCGAGGTATTTTCAATCCAGGGGATGTGTAGGTAGACGGGGCACTTTACCACTATGTGAACCGAGTTAGAATTTAGTTGTTGAAGTTTTCGTTTGAAAACGGAATTGATTGCATATTCCGGGCAGCAATTTTCAATTTTGTACCCAAGGAATTGTAATTTATATATTTTCAATTTATCAAAACTCCAAATTTTTTTCTTTGCTCAAAAAATTCTAACTCAACTCTTCACAGTTTAATTATATTTACTTTTCGGTACGTTTGCAAATCTATCATATTTATTTTTCGGTACATTTGCAAACGCAATATAAGAAACAGTTGTTTATCAACTTAAAAAGTTGCTAAAAAAAAACTTTGCCATCACAACTAACATAGAGTGCTCCTTGATTGCTCCAAGAGCTGAGTGATAGAATTTTTATGAGCAGAAAAAAATTTTTAAATTTTTGATCGGTTGAAAATATGTAGATTATGATTCCATGGGTACAAAATTGAAAATTGCTTCTGGGTAGCCATTTTCTAATAGAATTGAACAAATTTTGCCAAGCTATGGGTCCAGTTTGCTTTTAGAACAGATCATAAACGCTCTGTGAACAAGAGCACCATTTAGATTGATTTTCCGTTTCTGGGGGCTAAAGGAGTTCCAACCTAGATACTGGCTGGTAAAGCTGGTGTCCTGTACACTGAAGTTAGAAATTCCGAATCATGTCTTTCTACCAACACGTCTAGGAAGGGGAGAGATTGATTAGATTTCTTTTTGTATGTGAAGCATAATGAGGGATGAAGGGAGTTAGGATGGGTGAGAAAAGTGTTGCAGTCGTTTTCATTGTTAAACACGGCAAAAGTGTCGTCAACGTACCGAAAGTACACTAACAGCCTTTCGGCGATGTTGAAACGTTTCGCTTCTTGGTAGCCAACAAAAATGTTTTCTAATACTGGACTGAGCGATGAGCCCATTGCGACGCCGTCGATTTCTCGATGCATGTTGTTATAATGCAGCTAGCCACCTCTTCTGTGAATTTCAGCTTCAATAGCAACGTGCATTAAGAAATCGATGCGCTCTTCACTATATCAACGAAAAATCTTCTATTCTCGCTCGAGGTTGCTCTTTTTTTCACCTTTCTGCTCTTAAAGCGACTTTCATTAAACCTCTTAATCCCCTTCTGTGCAAACAAAAAGAATTCGTCTGCTCTCTGAAAATTTCTTAATCTTTTCTCTCATTGGCTAACCTCTTTTAGCTAATGAGAACTCTGCTTTTTTCTTTATAATCAAGTTCGGTTTCATTTCTGCTTTATTTTGACGATTTTCTCTGAAGAGTGTCAGATGAAAAGCTTTGGAAAGAAAAATCTTTTATTTCACAAAAACTGCAATTCTAAAAACTAATGTAATTGGAAAGTTTAGGCTTTTTCGGAGCTCATAAGATATATTTTTGCTATTTTTCTTTGTACACCAGACGTTTGGCTCAGATTTCAGCTTGTATTTATTTGTATCTATACAGAATAAATTGTTTTTTTAATTTTTATTTAAAAGTTTATAAAACTTCTGAGCTTCAAAGGATATCCACTACAACTAGGTAAGAATAAAATTTGCACTTATTTCTACTGTATATCCTTCGTTTGTATGCTTAAAATCTTCCTCGTTTGGGACACTGTCGTGATGAGACACTGGGAGCGGACTGATGGTGTTAGGTCAGCATCACATGTCATCATCATCATCATTCATATCCATCTTGCTGATATTACTTGAAGTGACCCAAGAACAAAGCTAGGTTATAAAATGGCGTTTACAAAGTTAGCCCAGTAGCAATTTTACCGGAGTTGTATCTTTTCAAAGTAGTTTTTTTTATTTATTAAAAGAAATAGGTGCAGAAGCTGCTCTCAGTAAATTTTTGTTATTTTTTAGACAACATTTCAGCGAAGAAAAAACTCTACTTCTAATTGAAGAAATAAACACCAATAAGCTTAATGTTTTTTTATAGATATCAATAACAAGTTTCTGGTTTGAACATTGTCTTTCTCTATTATCATTAAGTACTTCAACAAAACCAAGTATATTTTTTTCGCAATAACTGAATTAATTTTCAAAAGGGTAGTTTTCGCTCTTTCAGTAAAAATTCCTGCTAATTTTACTAAAAAAAAGAAAATCACCCAGACAGAACAATTTAAAGCTTTTTATTAGGTCTGTGATAGCTTTCTTTAGCTAACACAAAGAAACAAAATTTTGACGGTTTAAAATTTTTTTTCGGCTACAAAAATTCACTTTGAAGTCGCATATGGTCCGTAAACCAGGGTTTGGACCACAACATAATACATTACAATTTTAAAGTTGAAAAAAATCTGTTTATTGTTGTGGTTATTTTTTTCAAGTTATACCATGTATAAACGTTGTGCAACATATATTTTTGATGTTTTACATCGCTGTTTACTGATTCATCTTAACCAAATAAAAACTTTTTTGAATTACTTTGTAGTTAATTTGTTAAACGAAACGATTGCCTCTGAGCCGCTAATACTCAAATGTTTTGTATTTTTTTATAATCTTTATATGCTAAGTTCATGGTGATAAATAATAACCCAAATCATTGAATCCAACTCAGCAGTTGCACTTCTACATCTGTGATTGAATAATTTCATTGTGGTACAAAATTTTAATATCGCTTTAAACAAAGTCGATTTAATCGGAGCCATAAGCTTTTTGTGACGCTCTCATCAGTGGCAATCGCGTCAAAATGGGACGAACCAGAGAAAATCAAGATATTTATAGTCTTAACAGTTGGGAGAAAGGTGCTGCAGTCTCGGAAAGGAGAAAGGCACAACTGCAAAAATTCAAAGAAGTGTGATGCAATACAGTGTAATTTCGGAAAGGAGAAACGCACTATGTGCAATTACCCAGGAGAAACACTGTTACTCGCAACTTAGGTTATTTGAAAAGTTTTAATGTGTAAACAAATTCCTTTTGTTTATATAAAACCCGATGTCTGGTTTTGATAAAAGTTGCCTCGAGTAGACACAGATGGAACGAGTTGCGTGCCACAGCAAGAATTTTAAAACGTTTGTCGTTATAGTTTGCAGCACATTGCTTGTTATCAAGCAAGTGTTGTCCTACGGCAGAGTCACAATCAGGATTGTTATGTTTTAGCTTACAGGATCTGCCAGGTTGAGATCGTGTAGGGCGCTTCGCTCGCTGTTGTAGCCATTTAGGAACATGCTGCTTGATTCTATCTTGTAGTCGCTGTGATGTTCGTCCTACGTTCCTACTGTCACAGTGGCACGAATATTCATAAACAACGGAGCTTTTCATCGTGGTAGGTAAAACATTTTTGCGGGCTACAGGCAACATGCGTTTGGATGTAAATACAACTCTGGTGGTAACGGAGCCATAGCAGCTTTCAACAGCCATTTTGACCTTTTATATAGACCAATGGAAGCTTTCCCTATCCAAGGAACTCTCAAATACACGGGACACTTCTCAGGACCAAATCATTTGGGCATAGAAAACTGAGCAATTTTCTTGGAAATGTTGCAGTCAATAATTGATTCAGGATAACCATTGTCCAATAGACTGTTCTTGATATGCTTAATTTCTTCGTTTAGTTTAGATTTCGTGCATATCATTAGTGCCCGGTGTACCAAAGTTGATATAAGGTTTGTTTTTTGTTTAGTGGGACTGAAAGATTCCCAACATAAGTACTGCCCAGTAAAGGTAAGTTTTCTATACACACTAGTTTCAAAACCCGTAGCTGTTCGTCCCACGTTAACGTCGAGAAACGGTAAACAATTATTTTTCTCTTTCTCAAAGGTAAATTTGAGAGAAGGATGGAGACAGTTTAGTTGTCTGAAAAAGTTATCCGACTATTTTTCATTGCGAAACATAGCAAATGTATCATCAACGTACCTAAAATATGTGGAAGGTTTTGATTTTTGAGAGAAGAGTTATTCTTCATAAAATCCAACAAAGATGTTAGCTAAAGCTGGGCTTAGTGATGAACCCATTGCAACCCCATCAATTTGCTTGTACATGATGTCGTCAAAGCTAAACTCTACTCCAGATGTGGCACTTTTCATCAGTTCAATGAAGATAGCCTTAGAAATAAGTGGTTGTGCATACGAATCATCGCAATATAAGGCATCTGCACAGATATTAAGGAGAGCAAATTTCCGATTTAAAGTTTAATTTTTTTAGCAATAAAAACGCGTTAAAACTAACAATCTAGTCAGCAAAAGATTGTAACAAAAAATTATAAACCTTTAGGAAATAAAAAATTATTTAACAACAGTAATCAACAACAAAAATAATAAAAATTCAGTTTGCCACCTAAAACACCCACTCTGCAAATACTCTGGAATGGGTATATTAAAAACTTTTTTAAATAAATGCAAGAAATTAAAATTACAAAAATATTCACGGAATAGTCAAAAAACCAATGCAAATAATATAGCTAAAGTTATTTGAGGCAATATTAAAGCATGAAATCATAAAAAGTACCAAAAAACATCTAATAAAAAATTAAACTAGCAGTGGCGGCTGGAAAATAAAAACGAAAAGGTGCTGCGCAGAGAAGTGCTAGAAAATTTTTTTGAAAAAAGTTTTTTTCGATCAAAAAGTCACTTTCAACAAACGCAGCTTTTAAGCGTAGGTCTATTGGAGAAAATTTTTATTAAAAAATTTAATGAAGACAAAAAATAAATAAAGTAAGTAGAATGTTATGTTATTCAAGCGTTTTAAGTTTTATTCTTCACAACATGTAGTTTGTTAAATTAATCAAGCAAATAATACAATTTCCATGATGTTGTGGCGACCAATCAGCTGGCGCGCGCGAAAGACTCATGTGACAAGAGACGTCGGTGCGCAAGCATGCGTGAAAACGCTTACTATGATTTTATACGCGCGTTCTTTGTTCGAGCATTCATTATTAAAAGTGCATTGTTAGAAACGGGTCATGTATCGCGAAGTCAGATAGTATGTTTAGTAAGTGAACGCTACATTGGTGACCCCGACGTGATAGGTCTCAACCAACAGGGCGCTTTCACAGCATCCACGTAGATTTAGTCGGTCCACTTCCTCCGAGCGAAGGAATGACATACCTCTTCACCATTATCGACCGATTTATCCGATGGCCCGAGGCCATTCCCCTCCCCGACGCAAAAACACCTACCTGCACAAATGCTCTCATACGAGGATGGATCTCCCGGTTTGGAGTACCGGCAGATATCACATCAGACCGAGGTCCACAATTTACTTCATCTTTATGGTCAAATTTAAATAAAATGTTAGGCATTAAACAACAGCACACCACAGCTTACCATCCACAAGCTAATGGCATGGTAGAACGCTTGCATCGACAACTCAAAGATTCCCTCAAAGCCCGCACTACATCTCCACATTGGATGGAACACCTACCTTTCACACTCCTTGGTTTACGAACAACTTGGCGTGAAGAACCGGGATGTTCTCCCGCCGAATTAGTGTACGAATCTACTCTACGCATCCCCGGCGAATTCATTGACCCCACCCCACCCCTTTCTCTACAACCTTCAACCACATTTCTTCGCGACCTGCAAAAGTCGATGCATGAAACCTTTCCACCACCCCCGACACACCACTCATCTCTTACATCCTATTACCCACCCTCTCTTGGCCATACAGGTTTCGTTTATGTACGAATCGATAAACACAAGACACCCCTGCAACGACCTTATGAAGGACCATACAGAATTATCTCCACATCTGAGAAATTTTTCACCCTCGACGTAAATGGAAGAACAGAAAACATTTCAGTTGACCGTCTCAAAACAGCATACCTGGCCACAGGAAGATATCCACCACAACTCAACAACCAAGAAGAAGACATTTCGACGCCTTCCTCTTCGTCGCCGCTCCCTAATAAATCTCCAGGCATCACAACTACACGCAGTGGACGATCAGTTCGACGACCGCCACATATTGTCAAAGACTATATCGCTGGTATACAAGAATCGTACAACAACGCTGGGGGGGAGCTATGTGGCGACCAATCAGCTGGCGCGCGCGAAAGACTCATGTGACAAGAGACGTCGGTGCGCAAGCATGCGTGAAAACGCTTACTATGATTTTGTACGCGCGTTCTTTGTTCGAGCATTCATTATTAAAAGTGCATTGTTAGAAACGGGTCATGTATCGCGAAGTCAGATAGTATGTTTAGTAAGTGAACGCTACAATGTCATCATACAAGAAAAAAACTCAAAATACAGTAAATGTAAGCACAGAGAATATGCATTCATATTAAGGTGAGTGAAGGCGAGTCAGGTCACCCGGCTCCCGTTCTCTTACCTTGATATAAATAAAACAAAGTAATTTTATTGGATGAAATAGTGTTGAGGTTCTTTGAAAAATAATTAAATAAATTAATCGTTGTGCTTTTGTAGAGTGCTCATTGAAACTCAGAACATATTTAGATTTTTATTCATTAACATACAAAAACACTTCCAGAGCCTGTTTTATCCATTTTGTAATTCTTAAATCAAATGAACTAGGTAGGGAGTTATTGTTTTTGTCTTAAAATACGAAAAATTTATATATACAGTATATATATACAGTATATACAGTATATGGTATATTGCAAGGGTGAATCAATCTTCCTTGCAAAGTTTTCATTGAAAAAATTAGATTCTATTTGAATAAGTAACCACCAGACGATTGTTTAGGATGAAACAAAAGCTGTGGTTTTAAACAAAGTTGAATAAATATGTATTATACAATATACTGTAGATACCGATAGAAATTTTTCACAATATTTTTGTAAGTGATCATCGGAAAAGTGCTCAATGACTAAAGTCAGAATGGTTATAATTATTACATATAAATTGTATATTTTTATAAAAATACAAATGTCTCTTGTTGTATATACGTGCATGCACAATCACAGCGAGGTATGGTTTGAAGAAATAACCATGTACAATGATTTCCTGTTTTGTTTAAATCTTTCAAGCAGAGATGATTCCCAACTGTCGTATCGTGCTTCGTAATGCTGATGGATTGCTTGCGAGTTGTTTGTAGCAAAGTCAAAAAAACCTTATTATTTTACGTCATTACTCGCTCTGGAGACTATTAGTTTTTTCCGCTTGCTTGCAATTATTCGCTTTGTAAACAATCCGATCTTTCAGAAAAAGCTTTTTATAAATGAATGTTTTTGAACGCTTTTGGGTAGATGTAGAAACTTTGAAGTAAACTTAATAACCGATAGAGTATAAGTCCGGACGTACGAATTGTCGAATTAAAAAAATTGCCTTTTAAAATACGTTAGTAGTATGCAATGATTTTTTGGCGTCAATTGTGACGTCATCACAGGAACGCAGGAGCAGGAGCCAGGAGCATTGACGTTATCGCAGGAGCGGTGGCGGAAGGTGGCGCTAGAGAGCAGTGGCGGAGGGTGGATCCAAATCCTATTTCGAATCCTATTTCTATTTTAAATCCTATTTTGAATCCTATTCCTAATCCTATTTTTAATCGTATTCGTATCCTTTTCCTAATTTTATTTTTAATCCTATTCTTAATCCTATTTCTAATCCTTTCCTAATCCTTTCTTAATCCTTTCCTAATCCTTTCCTAATCCTAATCCTATTCTTAATCCTATACCTAATCCTATTTCTAAAAAAGCCGGTGGTCCTGAGTTCAACTTTTATCCAAGACAGTATAAACCCTAACCCTAAGAAAGAGAGTAATCCTCAGTTTGATCCCCAACCAAGACAGCGAAGCTGTAAATCCTAAACCTAAGAAAGGCAGTGGTCCTAAGTTTGTTGCCCAACCAAGACAGTAGAAAATTAGTTTGATTCCCACCCAAGATAATATAAATCCTAACCCTAAGAAAAAACAATAATACTGAGTTTGACTTCTGCTCAAGACAGCGAAGCTGTAAATCCTAAACCTAAGAAAGTCAGTAATCCTGAGTTTGATTTCCACTTAAGACAGTATAAATCCTAACCCTAAGAAAAACAGCGGTCTTGAGTTTGATTTCCTGCCCAAGACAGAACCAAGACTTCAAAACATGACATAAGATTATTTTAAGATATTCTGCAAGATTTTAAAACAATAAAGTCAAACCGTTTTCTGTTTCAAGTACTCGTAAAACGAACCTGTCAAACCATTTCCCGATTTAAGGTGCACAATAGAAAATTCTTTCAATCAGTTTCCTGTTTTTAAGCACTCCATAGAAAAAACCAGTCAAAATAATTCCTGCAAAGGGCAAGTTAGGTCAATACTCAGTTTCCCCGTGGGGATTTCCCTAGGTTTTTACCGCGATTGTTTGTATAGGTTTCTTTGTGTATTGCAAAACTTTGTCTTGTTTTTTGTTATATTTATGTTCAATTTCTCAATTTTTCTCTAAAAAAGTTTGGTTTTTAGATACTTTTATTTAATTTTAAAAGTTTTTTTCTAAAACAGCTTGATTTTTATTATAACTTTGTTTAATTTTTTCTGATCAATCTTAATTTTTTACAACTATCTTCAAATTTTTTATAGGCAAGCTTGATTTTTGTTATACTTATGTTCAATTTTTCAAAAATTTTTCTTACACAACCTTGGTTTTTGTTACACCTATCTTCAATTTTTTCTAGACAAATTCGATTTTTATTATACTTTTGTTGAAATTTTAAAAGTTTTTCTTTAGACAACTTTGATTTTTGTTACACATTTGTTTAATTCTTTAAGCATTTTCTTAGTCAACCGTGATTTTTAGATACCTATATTTAATGTTTTTTCTAAACAAGTTTGATTTTTGCTATACCCTTGTTGAATTTTTCCAAACTTTTCTGTTTCAACCATGATTTTTATTATACCTTTGTTGAAATTTTAAAAATTTTTCTTTTAGACAACTTTGATTTTTGTTATACTTATGTTCACTTTTTCAAAAAATTTTCTAAGAATCTTGATTTTTAGATACCTATATTTAATGTTTTTTCTAAACAAGTTTGATTTTTGCTATACCCTTGTTAAATTTTTCCAAACTTTTTTTTTGTCAACCATGAATTTTAATATACTTTTGTTGAATTTTTAAAAGTTTATCTTGATTTTTGTCATTCCTATCTTCAATTTTCTCCTATACAAGCTTGATTTTTGTTACACCTTTGTTGAATTTTTCAACGTTTTTCTTTGTCAACCATGATTTTTATTATATTTTTGTTGAAACTTTAAAGTTTTTTTTTAGACAACCTTTACTTTTGTTACGCATTTGTTTAATTTTTCAAACATTTTTTAGTCAACCGTGATTTTTAGATATCTATCTTCAATTTTTTCTTGACAACCTCGATTTTTGTTATACCTAACCTTAATTTCTCTTGTCAACCTTGATTTTTGTCATACCTATGTTTAAATTTTTCTTAACAATCATGGTTTTCGTCATATCTTTGTTTAAATTTTCTTAATAAGCTTGATTTTTGTCATACCTAACTTTAAGTTTTTCTAGACAAACTTGATTTTTGTTATACCTTTGCTCAATTTTCTTTTAGTCAATCTTGATTTTTGTCTTACTTATGTTCACTTTTTCAACAATTTTTCCTAAGAAACTTGACTTTTAGGCAGCTTTATTCAATTTTAAAACTTTTTTTCTTAGTCATCCTTGATTTTTGTTGTACCTAATCTCAATTTTTTTTTAAGCAACCTTAATTTTTGTTGTACTTCTGTTTAACTTTTTTCTAGACAAGCTTGATTTTTTGTTACACCCTTGTTGAATTTTTTTCTTGACAACCTTGATTTTTATTCGCAGTCAAAGTAATTGTTAAAAGTTTTAAACAAAAATTTCTATTGATAGGTTATTCGTGTTCAATAAACAGATGTTTCATAATAAAAAAGTCGTCTTTTTTCTTTATTATTTAGTGAACCGAATTCAAACATAGTTATTATTTTTATGTTGTATGAATTTAATTTCTAGTGTTAACATTTTAATTGTTTCAAAAATGAATTCAGTTCCAACTACGTTTAATCTTTTGGTCATTTTATAAATTTTTAATAATAAGAAAGCTACTCGTAATATCTGTAAGCGTCACAATATGCTTTTGATAATTGTGTCAAGTTCTCTCTCTTATACAAAAGCTTGGGCCGTATCCTGTTCATAGCGTATTGCGTTTCCTGTTAAAACTGTGACATATTCATGATTGGAGTTTGAAAATCTGGTTACCTTAATTTTCAGAGTAAAAATAGTGTAAACGAAAAAACTTTCTATGATGCACCTTGATTTTTATAGTTTTTTAAAAACATTTTGTGAAAGGAAAATTTATTACAAGCTTGACCAAAAATATTTTGATTTCAAAACACTGACTAAAGCTTAACTGATAGTTTGATCGCCAGTCAAGTACAACAACCGTTTATGTTAAAAAGTTTTACATTTTTTCACTTTTACTTACGAAATTCATCATAAAACTGAACATTTTAATTCATTTTACCAACTAAATTTTCTAAAATTAACGTAAAATTTGAAATCAAATAAGGCCAATGTAAGTTTAAAAAGTTTTGTATAAATAAGATCAATTCCAAGAAAAATCGGTTGTATTTTGAAAATATAATAAGATTTATTTTATCAAGTTCTGTCACAGATAGTTCTTATGTCTAAATCAAAACAAACCAACCTGAAATTATTTAATAAACTTATTGACTAGTTCGAAATCTAAAAATAAACTCATCAAAAAATTAGGATTTTTAAAAAATATCTAAAAATTTTACTTTCAGGATACGGTTTTGCTTGGGGTAACAAACACAAATAAAGTAAGAAACCAACAAATTCACTCTTTTATCTTAAACGTTGCTAACCTTTAAGAAAAAGGTGTGGACATCAACCAGACCAAAGAAAACGTCTACGGGCATTAAAAATTAAACTTTAAATTTCATTTTCCGCAACAACTTTTTGTGGTCAAGTTTTAAATTATTACACTAATTTATCCAAAATACTTTAGTTTTCTTTTTCCAAATAAATGTTTTAACCAAAAACTTCATTAATTGATATTAAAAATTGATCCACGAATATAATTTTAAACATTTTTCAGACTGAGTTTTTGTGGTTAGGTGTTAAAAATTGTAAAACTTTGAGCCTAATTGTCAGCATTTAAAAATTCTCTCAAGAGCCTCACATTGTAAAGTTTTTGTATGGAAACACTAGATTCCTTTTACATGAAAAAAAATTAACTTTTTGAAAGGCCGACCTTTCTTCCAAGTGTTTTAAATTTTAAAGTTACGGAAACACTAGCTTGCTTAAAAAAATCTAAAAACAAAAATTTTTTCCTGAAAAGTGTACATTTCTTTGTTGCAGAAGTTTGTTAGTTTTTGAAACCAAATCCTAAAAAATTCTACTTTATGTTAGATTTTTGCCATTTTTTCAATGCATAGCAACAATTCAATCTCAAATTTTTTATTACAATATCGTTTTCTTAAATGTGCAAATGTTGTAATTTTGTCAAACTCTTTGTACAATTGTTGCATAGAAGCAAATATTTCGACTTTTGCATGGTTCAAAAATTCTCATTTTACTTAGTTTTTTCTTTCCAAGTGAAAAGAGTCGCATTAAAGGTTTTAGTGTAACTAAATATCGATTTGTTTGTTTTAAATACTAAGCAACAATACAAACATTTCAAAGTAAACTAACAAAAAGTTGACTAATCGAGTTTATTAGACTCATCTCTTCATTAAAAGGTATCAATTTTTTACTTAAAGAGTTTTTTCACCTTATAACCTAAATTTTTTCAATGTACTTTGCATTAAAAAGATGTTTAGCATCACAAAATTTCACAAGATTTTCTCAAGTTGAAAACCGTCTTGATTGAAAAATAGCAAATTTGGCGTTGAAAGTTGTTCGATTTGCAAATTAATATCTGTTTTTGTCAACTTTTTATTCATCATATGACCTAAATGTGATGCTTTAAATTAACTTTATGATAAAAATCAGTCAATCTTACAAACCGTTTGTGCCTCAAAAAAATCAGAAACTTTACGTTTCAGCATAATTTAATTTTGCCTTTTTACAAGCAAACTTTTCGATTCTAGTGAAACAAACCTACATTTTACTTTGTTTACGTTTCAATAGGAATTTTACCTAGAATTTTTTTTAACCTAAGAATCTTTTTTATTTTTCAAACTTGCGTATTTTGATTTATAAACCTAAACTTTCTTATCTATTACGCACGTAACTTGTAGAGCATATCAATTTTTATGTTTTCAACTGGTTTGTTACATTTTTATTTTAAAAAATTCTCTCGACTTTACGTATTGTTGTCGTTAGCTATAAAAAATTATCACAATTTGCTAAAAAATTTTCTTTTATCATCATTTGTAAGTTCGTTGTTGGTAAGATATTAGATAAAAGTTACAATTTGGAAAAAATTATTATAAAAGGATAGCGTTTTTATTGCTTTTGAAAATAAAAGTTCATGCACAAACCTTCAAAAAATACCAGATCGTCATGAAAAGTTTTATTTAAACCACCGTGTTGTCTATTTTAGCAAGTTTTTTTGTATCATAACATCAATAAACCTATTTCTCAAGTCAACTGTTGAATATTTACTTCTCCTCTTTGCGTCATAATCACAGTTCTTTTTTCTATTATTCTCGTTTTCAACACTATCTTTGTCATTTTTGAGATGACAACTTATATTTTTTTACTCCATGTCGTCATCACCACCCACACAATCTAGTTAATTTTACAACTATTTTGCTTATTTTTGTTCACATTCAGGTGTCTGTTTTTAGTTCATTTTCTTATTTTTAGTTTTAAAAGGGTTCTTGTCAAATTTTTTTCGAAACTGTGGTTATTTTTAATGGTGAAACGTGTGAATTTTTGATTTTGTGAAACGTGTGTGAAATTTTGAAATTTTGATAAGAATTGAACTCAGGACCACAGTCTTTTTTAGGATTAGGATTAGGATTAGAATTAGGATTAGGAATAGGATTATGAATAGGATTATAAATAGGATTAGGAATAGGATTAGGAATAGGAATAGGAATAGGAATAGGATTAGAAATAGGATTAAGAATAAGTATATGATTAGGTATAGGATTAGGAATAGCATTAAGTATAGGATTAGGAATAGCATTAAGAATAGGATTAGGAATAGCATTAAGAATAGGATTAGGAATAGGATTAGGATTAGGATTAGGATTAGGATTAGGAATAGGATTAGGAATAGGATTAGGAATAGGATTAGGAATAGGATTAGGAATAGGATTAGGAATAGGATTAGGAATAGGATTAGGAATAGGATTAGGAATAGGATTAGGAATAGAATTAGGAATAGGAATAGGAATAGGAATAGGATTAGGAATAGGATTAGGAATAGGATTAGGTATAAGTATAGGATTAGGAATAGGATTAGGAATAGCATTTAAGTATAGGATTAGGAATAGGATTAGGAATAGGATTAAAAATAAAATTAGGAAAAGGATACGAATAAGATTAAAAATAGGATTAAAAATAGGATTTAAAATAGGATTTGAAATAGGAATAGGATTCGGATCCATCTCCGCCACTGCTCTCTAGCGCCACTTATCGCCACCGTTCCTGCGATAACGTCAGCGCTCCTGGCTCCTGCTCCTGCACTCCTGTGATGACGTCACAATTGATGCCAAAAAAATCATTACATACTAGGTATGTTTTTTCAAATTTTTTATTTTTCTTTCGATTCTATTTGAATAAAGATGCTTAATTATAATAAATTTAAATTGGTTAAACTTTGTTAAACGAACAAAGTATACAAAAAAACGCAAACATATAAAGAAAATAGGAATCGTTTTTAAGAAATGAAATTCGTGTTAAAAATTTTTTGATACCGATTCCGATTCCGATTCCTAAAAATTCTTCCATTCTTTTGATTCTCGATTTTGATTGCGATTAATCATTCCACCGCTACTAAAAGTCTATTTACCAAAGAAAACAAAGCGCTGAACTGGCTGCGCCTATGATAAGATCGAGTGAAATGAGCTGCGTTTATTGCAGCTCAAACATTTGTTCAATCTTCAGTTTAAGTGTCAATGAAATGCGTCGTTATGCGTCACTTTGAGTGAAATTTTTAAACTGAATTTGAAACGGTCGAGTCTAATTCGAAGGTAAACCGATTGGAGTGAGAGTAAAAAAGAAACAAAACTAGTTACTCCCTAGATTAAAAAGAAAAAAAGCCGCCCAAATCGTACTCGCGGACCACGGCTGGCCCAAATTTTTTTGATTTTTTCATTAGTTAAGATGCTTAGTTCTTTTTTCACACTACTAGTTCCTCATAAAAACTAACTCTCACTCTAGCTCGAGAAATTGCCAATTCAAAATTTAAAAACAGCTAAAAAACAACAAAACTTAAATTTAATAAAAGAAAATTGAGAAAAATTCAAAATTGTTATAATCAATTATTTTTTGAGCGTTGCTGATAATATTTAAACCTGTTGGATATGATATCTAGAGGTGCTGAGCCGCCACTGTAAAATAGCTTTACCAACACAAACTTAAGTGAAATTTTTGGAAACTTTTTGCTTTGCTCAGCGCTTAATATTAAGTCGAACTGACGATGTGGCAACTCTCAACGGCATACTAAGATTTTCGTCTTTCAGCCTTGATCTGTAACAACTTTTTGTAATGTTCAATTAAAAAAAAATTGTTTCTATAGATACGTGTTTTCAAAGACTGATCACCATTTGAGAGCTTAAGCTCTAATGTTTGGAAACTCTTCCTTTGATACATAAACACGATAGAATTCAAGCAACAACTTGTTCAGATAGATCACTTTCGGTGCGTTTTCACTCTGTAGTTTTATGAGTTCGAGTTGGAACTCTGGGAGTGCTAAAGTGGGTGTAACATTAAAAGGGATAGAAAAGACACCAAGCTCTAGCATCTTGCTTTTGACATCCTGAAATTTAGTCAGTTGATTTTGCCACACTGACTCAAGGGTCGTATGAAATGCGCTTCTGGCCCGCAATTTGTCACCACTGGTTTAAGTTCAAAGTGGGTGTAACATTAAAAGGGATAGTGGGTGTAACATTAAAAGTTGATTTTGCCACACCGACTTAAGGGTATGAAATTCGTTTGCGGCCCGTATTTTCTCTGGTTTAAGTTCACAAAAATTCTATTTATCCTAATAAGAAACGCTGCTCTATACTGTTCCGCTGAAACGCTATTCCAATTGCAAGTTTAATGAGGATTTATCCAGGTAAATACGACCATTCCTCCATCAACAACCAATTAACAAGTTAGCCTAAATTCTTAGATGGATCAAATTTTTCATGCATTAGATTTTTTTTTTATGAACCGTTTTCGTGGATTATTCTATTTTTCTCCGATTATGTCGATAATGCTCAATCTTCCGGGAGAAATATTTGCGGTTTACTTGGAAAAAGCATTTCCAGAAGAATTATTTTATTAAGTCACGCTGCTTACCCACAATAGTGGCTCTGCTTAACCCTATTCTCCTCAACTTGCAAAGGCGTTTGTAATTACTTCATCTTTGTAGATAAAATTCTGGAATTCCTTGACTTTTCCTAATTTAAAATGCTGAATAAGATGGTACTATTTTTAGGTGCCCCTGAACAAGGATTAACGGGTAAAATAAACGTTTTTTAGCAAATTTGTGAGTCTTTGCTGGTTTTTGCAAGCAGAGCGTGGAAATTTCAATTTCACGCTTTTATTAAGTGACATAAATTTTACTAAGAATTGGCTCTGAGTGACGAAGCGAACGAATTACGTCGTTTGCCAACATCGAAATGCCTTAGGCGATGCAGAATTTATTTCATGTAAATCGCATTTTCTTTTTTTGAGCTTTTGGCGATTACTTGGAAAGATTTTACACATATACATTCTTTTGTATAAAACAATTGCTGTTGCACTGCTTGAATACCAATCAAGCGGACAAAATTCAATCTTTACACTAAGCATATTTATAGTGAACGTATAATATTTCTTATAACTATTTCTTTTAACTATTCATTCGTGGGAAAAAAATTAAATTAACTGGTTCACATCTTAGCTCTTATGCTGACGCTTCAGACAATTAAATAACACCTGACTTTTTATAATTAACTTTTTATTTATATTTCACGTTGCATTTGAAGCAACAGGCAGTTTTTATCTTAAAATTTTCCTTACAATGAAAAATCCGACGTAGTTTTTATGCATAAGTTTACTTGTTTAAAAAAGTTTTGTAAAAAAGTTTATAGCTTGTAGATGTGGTTTTGCAAACAAAAAACATAGAATAAAAACAAGACGTTTGATACGATTGAATTTAAATGAAACAGAGGTTTCCAATTTGTATAAATTCATGACAGTTCTAAAGTCTGAAATTTACACAAATGACTTTTTTCCTCCCAAAAAATTTTCATGCCAAAGTTTAAAAAACGGTCCTTACTTATTGCAAACTATTTTAAAAATTTATTTCGAAAGCTAAATAAAGACCAAAAAAATTTCATTCTTGAAATTCGAAAAGAACTTTTTATGTAAACGTAAAGTCCGTTTTTGGTCTTCATTTTTTTTTCCCAATAAATTTTATGTTTGAACTCAAAATGTCATTAGTAGTTAGGCTCGGTCCATTTGGCGTCAATTGCGGTGGCTAATCCAACGGTGGCTAGCGGTGGCTAAATCCTCGACGGTGGCTAAGTCGGCGATGGCTAAGTCGACGGAGGCTAAGAAGTCGGCGTAGGCTAAATCCAAGCAAGTGAAATACAGGAAGGTTCATTCCAAAGAGGTGAAAAGTGGAAGACTATAATCAATATACTGGATAAAGATCAAAGTTATTAATTGTATAACTCCTTAGCATCAGCTAGCGGTGGTTAAAGATCAAACAAGGTATCAAACTTGATTCCTAATTTCATCCCTGAATGCAATGAATCAAATATTGTTCAATGAAACCTAAAATCTAACTAATTAATTTTCGAAGGAAGTACCATTAATTAAACATAGGTATGACAAAAATCAAGGTTGACAAGAGAAATTAAGGTTAGGTATAACAAAAATCGAGGTTGTCAAGAAAAAATTGAAGATAGATATCTAAAAATCACGGTTGACTAAAAAAATGTTTGAAAAATTAAACAAATGCGTAACAAAAGTAAAGGTTGTCTAAAAAAAAACTTTAAAGTTTCAACAAAAATATAATAAAAATCATGGTTGACAAAGAAAAACGTTGAAAAATTCAACAAAGGTGTAACAAAAATCAAGCTTGTATAGGAGAAAATTGAAGATAGGAATGACAAAAATCAAGATAAACTTTTAAAAATTCAACAAAAGTATATTAAAATTCATGGTTGACAAAAAAAAAGTTTGGAAAAATTTAACAAGGGTATAGCAAAAATCAAACTTGTTTAGAAAAAACATTAAATATAGGTATCTAAAAATCAAGATTCTTAGAAAATTTTTTGAAAAAGTGAACATAAGTATAACAAAAATCAAAGTTGTCTAAAAGAAAAATTTTTAAAATTTCAACAAAGGTATAATAAAAATCATGGTTGAAACAGAAAAGTTTGGAAAAATTCAACAAGGGTATAGCAAAAATCAAACTTGTTTAGAAAAAACATTAAATATAGGTATCTAAAAATCACGGTTGACTAAGAAAATGCTTAAAGAATTAAACAAATGTGTAACAAAAATCAAAGTTGTCTAAAGAAAAACTTTTAAAATTTCAACAAAAGTATAATAAAAATCGAATTTGTCTAGAAAAAATTGAAGATAGGTGTAACAAAAACCAAGGTTGTGTAAGAAAAATTTTTGAAAAATTGAACATAAGTATAACAAAAATCAAGCTTGCCTATAAAAAATTTGAAGATAGTTGTAAAAAATTAAGATTGATCAGAAAAAATTAAACAAAGTTATAATAAAAATCAAGCTGTTTTAGAAAAAAACTTTTAAAATTAAATAAAAGTATCTAAAAACCAAACTTTTTTAGAGAAAAATTGAGAAATTGAACATAAATATAACAAAAAACAAGACAAAGTTTTGCAATACACAAAGAAACCTATACAAACAATCGCGGTAAAAACCTAGGGAAATCCCCACGGGGAAACTGAGTATTGACCTAACTTGCCCTTTGCAGGAATTATTTTGACTGGTTTTTTCTATGGAGTGCTTAAAAACAGGAAACTGATTGAAAGAATTTTCTATTGTGCACCTTAAATCGGGAAATGGTTTGACAGGTTCGTTTTACGAGTACTTGAAACAGAAAACGGTTTGACTTTATTGTTTTAAAATCTTGCAGAATATCTTAAAATAATCTTATGTCATGTTTTGAAGTCTTGGTTCTGTCTTGGGCAGGAAATCAAACTCAAGACCGCTGTTTTTCTTAGGGTTAGGATTTATACTGTCTTAAGTGGAAATCAAACTCAGGATTACTGACTTTCTTAGGTTTAGGATTTACAGCTTCGCTGTCTTGAGCAGAAGTCAAACTCAGTATTATTGTTTTTTCTTAGGGTTAGGATTTATATTATCTTGGGTGGGAATCAAACTAATTTTCTACTGTCTTGGTTGGGCAACAAACTTAGGACCACTGCCTTTCTTAGGTTTAGGATTTACAGCTTCGCTGTCTTGGTTGGGGATCAAACTGAGGATTACTCTCTTTCTTAGGGTTAGGGTTTATACTGTCTTGGATAAAAGTTGAACTCAGGACCACCGGCTTTTTTAGAAATAGGATTAGGTATAGGATTAAGAATAGGATTAGGATTAGGAAAGGATTAGGAAAGGATTAAGAAAGGATTAGGAAAGGATTAGAAATAGGATTAAGAATAGGATTAAAAATAAAATTAGGAAAAGGATACGAATACGATTAAAAATAGGATTAGGAATAGGATTCAAAATAGGATTTAAAATAGAAATAGGATTCGAAATAGGATTTGGATCCACCCTCCGCCACTGCTCTCTAGCGCCACCTTCCGCCACCGCTCCTGCGATAACGTCAATGCTCCTGGCTCCTGCTCCTGCGTTCCTGTGATGACGTCACAATTGACGCCAAAAAATCATTGCATACTACTAACGTATTTTAAAAGGCAATTTTTTTAATTCGACAATTCGTACGTCCGGACTTATACTCTATCGGTTATTAAGTTTACTTCAAAGTTTCTACATCTACCCAAAAGCGTTCAAAAACATTCATTTATAAAAAGCTTTTTCTGAAAGATCGGATTGTTTACAAAGCGAATAATTGCAAGCAAGCGGAAAAAACTAATAGTCTCCAGAGCGAGTAATGACGTAAAATAATAAGGTTTTTTTGACTTTGCTACAAACAACTCGCAAGCAATCCATCAGCATTACGAAGCACGATACGACAGTTGGGAATCATCTCTGCTTGAAAGATTTAAACAAAACAGGAAATCATTGTACATGGTTATTTCTTCAAACCATACCTCGCTGTGATTGTGCATGCACGTATATACAACAAGAGACATTTGTATTTTTATAAAAATATACAATTTATATGTAATAATTATAACCATTCTGACTTTAGTCATTGAGCACTTTTCCGATGATCACTTACAAAAATATTGTGAAAAATTTCTATCCGTATCTACAGTATATTGTATAATACATATTTATTCAACTTTGTTTAAAACCACAGCTTTTGTTTCATCCTAAACAATCGTCTGGTGGTTACTTATTCAAATAGAATCTAATTTTTTCAATGAAAACTTTGCAAGGAAGATTGATTCACCCTTGCAATATACCATATACTGTATATACTGTATATATATACTGTATATATAAATTTTTCGTATTTTAAGACAAAAACAATAACTCCCTACCTAGTTCATTTGATTTAAGAATTACAAAATGGATAAAACAGGCTCTGGAAGTGTTTTTGTATGTTAATGAATAAAAATCTAAATATGTTCTGAGTTTCAATGAGCACTCTACAAAAGCACAACGATTAATTTATTTAATTATTTTTCAAAGAACCTCAACACTATTTCATCCAATAAAATTACTTTGTTTTATTTATATCAAGGTAAGAGAACGGGAGCCGGGTGACCTGACTCGCCTTCACTCACCTTAATATGAATGCATATTCTCTGTGCTTACATTTACTGTATTTTGAGTTTTTTTCTTGTATGATGACATTGTAGCGTTCACTTACTAAACATACTATCTGACTTCGCGATACATGACCCGTTTCTAACAATGCACTTTTAATAATGAATGCTCGAACAAAGAACGCGCGTACAAAATCATAGTAAGCGTTTTCACGCATGCTTGCGCACCGACGTCTCTTGTCACATGAGTCTTTCGCGCGCGCCAGCTGATTGGTCGCCACATAGCTCCCCCCCAGCGTTGTTGTACGATTCTTGTATACCAGCGATATAGTCTTTGACAATATGTGGCGGTCGTCGAACTGATCGTCCACTGCGTGTAGTTGTGATGCCTGGAGATTTATTAGGGAGCGGCGACGAAGAGGAAGGCGTCGAAATGTCTTCTTCTTGGTTGTTGAGTTGTGGTGGATATCTTCCTGTGGCCAGGTATGCTGTTTTGAGACGGTCAACTGAAATGTTTTCTGTTCTTCCATTTACGTCGAGGGTGAAAAATTTCTCAGATGTGGAGATAATTTTGTATGGTCCTTCATAAGGTCGTTGCAGGGGTGTCTTGTGTTTATCGATTCGTACATAAACGAAACCTGTATGGCCAAGAGAGGGTGGGTAATAGGATGTAAGAGATGAGTGGTGTGTCGGGGGTGGTGGAAGGGTTTCATGCATCGACTTTTGCAGGTCGCGAAGAAATGTGGTTGAAGGTTGTAGAGAAAGGGGTGGGGTGGGGTCAATGAATTCGCCGGGGATGCGTAGAGTAGATTCGTACACTAATTCGGCGGGAGAACATCCCGGTTCTTCACGCCAAGTTGTTCGTAAACCAAGGAGTGTGAAAGGTAGGTGTTCCATCCAATGTGGAGATGTAGTGCGGGCTTTGAGGGAATCTTTGAGTTGTCGATGCAAGCGTTCTACCATGCCATTAGCTTGTGGATGGTAAGCTGTGGTGTGCTGTTGTTTAATGCCTAACATTTTATTTAAATTTGACCATAAAGATGAAGTAAATTGTGGAACTCGGTCTGATGTGATATCTGCCGGTACTCCAAACCGGGAGATCCATCCTCGTATGAAAGCATTTGTGCAGGTAGGTGTTTTTGCGTCGGGGAGGGGAATGGCCTCGGGCCATCGGGTAAATCGGCCGATAATGGTGAAGAGGTATGTCATTCCTTCGCTCGGAGGAAGTGGACCGACTAAATCTACGTGGATGCTGTGAAAGCGCCCTGTTGGTTGAGACCTATCACGTCGGGGTCACCAATGTAGCGTTCACTTACTAAACATACTATCTGACTTCGCGATACATGACCCGTTTCTAACAATGCACTTTTAATAATGAATGCTCGAACAAAGAACGCGCGTACAAAATCATAGTAAGCGTTTTCACGCATGCTTGCGCACCGACGTCTCTTGTCACATGAGTCTTTCGCGCGCGCCAGCTGATTGGTCGCCACAACATCATGGCAATTGTATTATTTGCTTGATTAATTTAACAAACTACATGTTGTGAAGAATAAAACTTAAAACGCTTGAATAACATTTCTACTTTTCGGAATGAGTTAAAATTCTGAAATATCTTCTAATAAACTATGTTTTGCAGAACTACGTATTAAAGAAGTATGATTAATCTAATGTTCTATGTTTTCACTTTTAATGCTTATATTGTTTATTTTCTAGTAACCACCTGATGATTCCATTGGATAAAACAAATTTTTGTAGTTTTTTAAATAGTGATTAAATAAATTTTGTATACAAATATTACTCAGATCCTTTTATTTTGCACTCTGCAAAAAAAATCTTGTAATCTTTAATTTACAAAGAATAATTGTAAACAATTTAAAACAACTAGAAGAAAAAAGTTGTAGATCAATCGTCTCACCCATTGAACAAGATGCTTTAAAAAAAATAATAATTTGTTAGTTTATTATAAGAAGCCAAATGTGGAAATTTTAAATAACAAGAATTGGAATCGGAATCGAAAATTTTTGTGGGAATTGGCATCGAAAGCGGAATCGAAAAAAAATTGGCATTGTCCCATCACTACTTTTTAGTTAAAATACTTCGTTAACTGTAAAGTTTAATGTCCTTGAAATTAGCACAAATTGCCTTTTACAGATGGCAGATAAAGGGATGCTGAAAGTGGGAAGTAAGAAGGAATAGTTTTTAAAATTGTAAAGACTGAAGTGTTTTGTTAGATTTGTCTCTACAATCAATCTATATTATCTTTATCAAAGTTTAATCCAACAAAGTTTGTAAAATATCAATTTAGACAAGGTTTACGTAACTTTTTCGGCAAAAAGCCGCCTAGCATATAACAGTAATTTAGCAGAGAGATAAACTTGGTAAAGACCAAAAAAAGGTTTTATTTACGTTTAAATGTGTAAATATTTTTTTTTTGTTAAAATGAAAAACGGTAAAACAGAAGTTTTTGTTTGCAACAGGGATGTTTTACATTTTTGAGTAAATCAAAAATAATTGTAGGCTAATTAAATAAAACACCGCTGCTCAAAAGTGAAGATCTTTATTTATTTTTTGTCTTCATTAAATTTTTTAATAAAAATTTTCTCCAATAGACCTACGCTTAAAAGCTGCGTTTGTTGAAAGTGACTTTTTGATCGAAAAAAACTTTTTTCAAAAAAATTTTCTAGCACTTCTCTGCGCAGCACCTTTTCGTTTTTTATTTTCCAGCCGCCACTGCTAGTTTAATTTTTTATTAGATGTTTTTTGGTACTTTCTATGATTTCATGCTTTAATATTGTCTCAAATAACTTTAGCTATATTATTTGCATTGGTTTTTTGACTATTCCGTGAATATTTTTGTAATTTTAATTTCTTGCATTTATTTAAAAAAGTTTTTAATATACCCATTCCAGAGTATTTGCAGAGTGGGTGTTTTAGGTGGCAAACTGAATTTTTATTATTTTTGTTGTTGATTACTGTTGTTAAATAATTTTTTATTTCCTAAAGGTTTATAATTTTTTGTTACAATCTTTTGCTGACTAGATTGTTAGTTTTAACGCGTTTTTATTGCTAAAAAAATTAAACTTTAAATCGGAAATTTGCTCTCCTTAATATCTGTGCAGATGCCTTATATTGCGATGATTCGGATGCACAACCACTTATTTCTAAGGATATCTTCATTGAACTGATGAAAAGTGCCACATCTGGAGTAGAGTTTAGCTTTGACGACATCATGTACAAGCAAACTGATGGGGTTGCAATGGGTTCACCACTAGGCCCAGCTTTAGCTAACATCTTTGTTGGATTTTATGAAGAATAACTCTTCTCTCAAAAATCAAAACCTTTCACATATTTTAGGTACGTTGATGATACATTTGCTATGTTTCGCAATGAAAAATAGTCGGATAACTTTTTCAGACAACTAAACTGTCTCCATCCTTCTCTCAAATTTACCTTTGAGAAAGAGAAAAATAATTGTTTACCGTTTCTCGACGTTAACGTGGGACGAACAGCTACGGGTTTTGAAACTAGTGTGTATAGAAAACTTACCTTTACTGGGCAGTACTTATGTTGGGAATCTTTCAGTCCCACTAAACAAAAAACAAACCTTATATCAACTTTGGTACACCGGGCACTAATGATATGCACGAAATCTAAACTAAACGAAGAAATTAAGCATATCAAGAACAGTCTATTGGACAATGGTTATCCTGAATCAATTATTGACTGCAACATTTCCAAGAAAATTGCTCAGTTTTCTATGCCCAAATGATTTGGTCCTGAGAAGTGTCCCGTGTATTTGAGAGTTCCTTGGATAGGGAAAGCTTCCATTGGTCTTGATAAAAATGTCAAAATGGCTGTTGAAAGCTGCTATGGCTCCGTTACCACCAGAGTTGTATTTACATCCAAACGCATGTTGCCTATAGCCCGCAAAAATGTTTTACCTACCACGATGAAAAGCTCCGTTGTTTATGAATATTCGTGCCACTGTGACAGTAGGTACGTAGGACGAACATCACAGCGACTACAAGATAGAATCAAGCAGCATGTTCCTAAATGGCTACAACAGCGAGCGAAGCGCCCTACACGATCTCAACCTGGCAGATCCTGTAAGCTAAAACATAACAATTCTGATTGTGACTCTGCCGTAGGACAACACTTGCTTGATAACAAGCAATGTGCTGCAAACTATAACGACAAACGTTTTAAAATTCTTGCTGTGGCACGCAACTCGTTCCATCTGTGTCTACTCGAGGCAACTTTTATCAAAACCAGACATCGGGTTTTATATAAACAAAAGGAATTTGTTTACACATTAAAACTTTTCAAATAACCTAAGTTGCGAGTAACAGTGTTTCTCCTGGGTAATTGCACATAGTACGTTTCTCCTTTCCGAAATTACACTGTATTGCATCACACTTCTTTGATTTTTTGCAATTGTGCCTTTCTCCTTTCCGAGACTGCAGCACCTTTCTCCCAACTGTTAAGACTATAAATATCTTGATTTTCTCTGGTTCGTCCCATTTTGACGCGATTGCCACTGATGAGAGCGTCACGAAAAGCTTATGGCTCCGATTAAATCGACTTTGTTTAAAGCGATATTAAAATTTTGTACCACAATGAAATTATTCAATCACAGATGTAGAAGTGCAACTGCTGAGTTGGATTCAATGATTTGGGTTATTATTTATCACCATGAACTTAGCATATAAAGATTATAAAAAAATACAAAACATTTGAGTATTAGCGGCTCAGAGGCAATCGTTTCGTTTAACAAATTAACTACAAAGTAATTCAAAAAAGTTTTTATTTGGTTAAGATGAATCAGTAAACAGCGATGTAAAACATCAAAAATATATGTTGCACAACGTTTATACATGGTATAACTTGAAAAAAATAACCACAACAATAAACAGATTTTTTTCAACTTTAAAATTGTAATGTATTATGTTGTGGTCCAAACCCTGGTTTACGGACCATATGCGACTTCAAAGTGAATTTTTGTAGCCGAAAAAAAAATTTTAAACCGTCAAAATTTTGTTTCTTTATGTTAGCTAAAGAAAGCTATCACAGACCTAATAAAAAGCTTTAAATTGTTCTGTCTGGGTGATTTTCTTTTTTTTAGTAAAATTAGCAGGAATTTTTACTGAAAGAGCGAAAACTACCCATTTGAAAATTAATTCAGTTATTGCGAAAAAAATATACTTGGTTTTGTAGAAGTACTTAATGATAATAGAGAAAGACAATGTTCAAACATGTTAGCATTACTAGATTAAAGTGATAATCTTTTGCTAAGAAACTAATCTTTTGCTAACAAGCTTTGTAAGAAGCATGTTAGCATTACTAGATTAAAGTGATAATCTTTTGCTAACTCAATTGTTTTAGCCCATTGAATTAAAGTGGTGATGTGTTTTTTAAAAATGGCTCCATTTCCCCCAAAACTACTATTTAATCAAACCTTTACTGTAATATGTGGGAAATCTTTTAAAATTACAAAAACCCGTATTGCTTTTAGGTTTTCTACGCTTGATCTAACATAAAACTAAAGATTGGTTTTTTCGGGTGAGTTTAATGAAGTAAAACAAGATTTTTTTGGAACATAATCTGTTAGAGCTGATGACTTTGTTACCGTATGAGTTTTTTTAACCTCCCGGTTCAATCCATTTACCATAAAATAACCTGAAGAGTTAAATAATTATTATAAAATTTTTATTTTTTTAATCATTATTATTATTCTGGAGCGAGTTTGTCTTGAGAAAAAAAATCCATCATGATCATCATCTCCATTATCCTCCTCTTTGCAAGATTACGTAGGAATTTTAACTTCGCATAATCGCAAGGCGATTATTTTCGAAGATGCTGCGATGTACGGTATTCTGTCCTGTCGGAATTTTTAATTTTTTAAAGCAGAGGAAAACGCCGTAAGGTTTGTTTTCAAGAACACAATAGAATGACTACGCAAGGTTTTGAATCGAAATCAAAATCGATTGGTCATTTAACTCATTCATCAAAAGTTAAAAAAGTCTTCGTTCGGCACAACCCTGGGAAGCTTACAAAAAACTATAAAATAAAAAATTCAAAACGACATGTTAAAGCCGTACAACAATTTAGTTTTATTACTTTATAATTAAATTTAGCAACACTAATTCATTTTTATCAATAGTAGATAGTTTCTTTCATAAACTGCAGCTAATTAAGCTCTATTTGTTTCGCACTCTACATTATAAGATAACCCAATTGGTCAATTACATATCGTAAAGTTATTAAATTAAGGTGTTTTTTGTTTCTTGTGTCTTTTTTCTTTTAGCACTTACTTAGCTGGCGCCATGTTTATTTACTTGCTAATAAAGCTGCCAGCAGCACTTCTGAAACAGCACTTTAAAAATTCTTTTTAAAGCTTTTTGACTACTTTGAGAATAAGTCACATCATTGAACCTATCACGAATTCGGAAGAAGTTTTCCTGCATATCGATTCCTTAAAGTACATCATGCTTTGCAACATTTGATAAACGAAGCTATTTACATTATATATTTGAAACAACTGTGAGGTACTTGGAAGGTCTAGAATTGAATTCAATTAGCATTTCGTTTCACTGCTGCAAAACAACAAGCGCTTTTCAATGCAGCAAGTAAATATTTTCATGCGATATCTCTAGTGCTTCTCGCGAGCAGATTAACACAACTTTAACGCTTGATCTGCCTGAGTGATTCTTGCTATTTTCTTTAAAATGACGCTTCAATACTAAATTATTAGAAAGTTAAACTTCTTACAACAACAACAACAACAACTCTACCCTAAAAATTAAAAATAATTAACTGGTCAATAAAATTTTTATAATGACATGCGGTCATGCGGAGGAAAACAAAGCTATTCGTTATCAGAAGCCTTTGCCTAAAAGTTTTAAAACTGAACAACGGACTTAATCATTGAAAAGTCAAGTTAGCCTCCACTAACTAAAACTCTGGCATAAAGCATCTTGCATCATTAACCAAAATTTGTCAGAAATCTTTTTGCTGCTTACCTTTGATTTAATCTTTAATAATTTAATAATGGGTATCCTTGAGCATATCGTCAGAGCTTAACTACAACAACAAAAAATTGAATTAATTTCTTTGAAGGATTCAAATGTTTTGATGCTGGTTGTTACATAGTTTAATTGCCATGTACTAGTTAAACTTGTCCCAGTTTAATCCATCTTATCGAAGTATTTCCTTTTATTTTCAGTTCATTTTTAGAGCAGGGACGGTCAACCCCGCGGCGTTTTGCCTGGTTTCATGCAGCTCTTACTTTCATAATCTGTTTGTGTTTTTTAGGGTGTATTAGCATTAGTTTGTTTGATTAAATAATTTGGGTCGAGTTCGTTCTCAAAATGGCACAAAAAATACAAACAAACAAAAATATGACGTTAAATAGAGGACGTTTTAACAAAATGAGGAAGTTTTTTTTTTTTTTTTTTTTTTTTTTTTTGTTGAACGAAATGGTAAAATATTCTGTTTTATATGTCAAGTGTTATTAGCGCATTTTACAACTTCAAATCTTAAGCATCTTTTCGACTTATTTTTTGCTGCAAACTACTGGGAATTTCCAAAACAGAGTGAACTTTTCTAAGATAAGTTGATTACGTTAAAAAGTCATGCAGAAAAACAGACAAAGCTGTTTTGAATTTTTTCCAAAAAAAGTCATGCAATTGCAAACTTTGTTTGTGGATTTGTTTGAACTCAAAGTTTATCTGTGAAACATTGCGTGCAATGTTTATTGTTCAATGTAAATTATTGTGTTGTGTGTGACATTTGTTACAAATCTGGCTCAGCAATGGTAAATCTGAATGTTATTCATTTGTGTGGCTTGTGTATCCATGTGAATAATTTGGCTCTTTGAGGTAACACAATAAGAAATATGGCTCTTGGTCTTTAACTGATTGACTATCCATGGTTTTAAGGCTTTGAAAACTGGCTGTGATTTAACAAAAACAATTTTTAAATGTTCATGACTCATTTTCTTCAATCAGGTCGGTCACAATAAATTTTAACCCTATTCTCCTCCAAGCTTTTTCGAGCTATTGACTCCTCAACGGCCGCGCTTCAGAAGCCCACCAAATTAACGATTTAATACTCCAAAACTACTTAAGCTATCTTTATGAAATTTAAGCAGAGTAAAGATCTGTTATTTAACTTTTGTTAGAGCAAAAAATTTTTTGAAAATTTATTTGATAAAGTATGCAAAATTGCAATTTAGCAAACTCACTTCAATTTTTCGTTTAGACACTCATTTAACTAGTGTAAAATGCGATTGTATTGTTGCTTATTATTGTTGCTTTTTTTAAAAATGGATAAAAAAACGAAAACAAATTTTTTTTTTACGCAAAAGAATATGAAATTGGCTATGTTTTGATATTTAGCAGTGTTAAAATATTGACTTACACATATTATAAAACCAACAAAATTTTATCTTTTATATATATCACTGTTTACATGCACATCGTATTTCACCGCTGCAAAAAGAGTTTTTCAATTATTGAAATGAAACTACGACATTGCATTACTTTACAAAAAAACACTGAAAAACAATATTACTCTATATAACTGTTACTGTTAGTCATAGAACATATCTCGGCATCAATCAATGCATAAAACGCAAATTTGTAAGCAGTGCCGCAAAAATGTGGAAGAGCCGCATGTTTGACACTGATTTCGTGATTTGTTTATGTTTTGTTTTTGCATCTTCTGTCCTGATCCAATTTCATTATCATAGCAAAGTCAACAAGATTTCCTAAAATTAGACTTTGCAGCATAATTTCGAGGTGTAAATGTTACGACAATAGAGTCACTCGCACGGAAATGACTTTCGCCAAAATCAATTTAATTTTTCTTTGAACATCAAACTATAAGCCAGTCAAAGGCCTTCTTTCAACGTGCGATTGAATTATTGCTGGCGAGAGGTTGCAAGTGTCGTTTTGATGGGAACGGATAAAGATCGTATATGTTTGTTTTTTATTACATTTTATTGTTCTATTAGAAAAAACATTTTATGCCACTTTTCCAACTAGAAAGTTTTTATCAGGAACTCTAAATTACAGTTTATAAAAACTAGACTGCCCAACAAAAAATTTCTTGAACAGCAATATTCTAACATTTGTGAAGATTCGAGATTCACATTTGTTTATTTCGTCACTAAACATTTGCAAATATTCGCATAACATATAATTGAGATTCAATGTACGACAACGTGACTGGGAAATAATCATAATGTGTCTTAGTCAAGCAATCACTTTTATTGTGTCATTCAAAATGACAAAAAAATTATAATAAAACAATCGTTTGAAAAACAAGCAGAAAAAAGGCAAAAAAGTAATTAACAAGAGAAAACATAAAAGCAAAACTAGAAAATAAGCAAATCTCGGTAACAAAGGTGGATAGATATATTTTTTATTTTGCAATATGAAAAATATTACATGAAATACGGGATAAAATAACACATTTTGGCTCCAATATATTTTAATTAAAAAGTGCGTTTTTTTGTTTTATAATGTGGAAGATTAGATTAATCACCTTCAGAAAATATTGATTACCACAAGGCCTCTCCAAAATAACTTCGAGAAAAAGATGTTAAGCTGTAAAGGCCCTTTTTTATCATTACGTAAAACAGGGGGATTCTAGGCCGAAATTGTTATAGCATGTAAAAGTATTCGCTTCAAGTAAAACACATAAATAGGACTGGCCCCCGTACTTTATTTTTTTACTGCAAATTACTATTGTATTGCCTGGATTAAATGTTGTTGGCAATGTACCAAACCATAACCGTTTATCTTTTATCCAAAACTGTTCGACCTCGTACTCCTTGTAATGTCCACTGCATGAAACACTCCGATACAACGTTATCTCTGGTTTGTGCAAGGCGCCGCATTTGCAATAAGAGAAAGAAACGAGACCCCATTTTTCTATGCACAAATGAAAACGCGCAACTACAGTCCGCAGGCGGAATGGGCCAACTGGCCACAACCAACTGGGCGCAACCAAACGAGTTAATAACAACTATTGGCAGTCGATTGGTTAGTTAAGCTGCCCCTAGTCGGCTGCGTCCAGTTGTCTTTAACCCGTCTGAAAGCGTTTAAGCATAACTCAAAATGTTCCGGGCACGCTATTTCGAACGGATGAAGCAAGGTGCCGGTAATAAAAACGCGAGGCCAGATGTACTCTCATAGTAGGCTACTCTGTGTTCGATCCATGATTATGTGATGGGCAGATCGGATGCGCTTACTTCAGCGAAATTGTTTAAGTTCTTGCACAGCAGACACAAGCAAGTGTTTAGAACTTTGTGTTTATCGACACGCATTTGATAACAAATAAATAAACCATTTTCAGGAACTAGAGCAGTGCTCTGCAACTCATATGCTGTGGAAAAACGAGAAACATACTCTTTGAAATAGAGATAAAGTTATGTTTCTCTGAAGTAGAAACCTAAACACTTAAAAAATTCATTATACAATACATCTTATTGTGTAATGTCAAGAACTTTTTCTGGTCTTTATTAAATTTCGAACGCTATTTTTTATATAAAGCTTTATTTTGTGATCATAAAAATTCTCTGCTAATAAATTGATAATTCTTTTTGATCAATTTTGAACCAGACTCGATCGTGGACATATCAATTTCAAATGAAAAAAAAAGTTATCATTTTAATTTTTTCATTATTTTTTTTATGACAGCCAAATGAAACTTCAGATAACGGAAAGCATACAAAATTCAGCTCTTTACCTGGTCCCTGTGTCCTGCTAATTTTTGAAATTTTTCAAAGTGTGCCGCATGTTTGAAAACCTAGCGGAGCACAGGAATAGAATACCACCTTTAGCCAAAACAAGTGTTGCTACTAGTTGTCAAAAATCAGATGGCTGGATGTTTAAAAAAACTGTTAAGTGGTTTGTTGAAGAGGGATGGAGGCATCCAGTGACTACGTGCAAAGCGTCATTTAAAACACTAAATATAAACCAAGTACTACGAGAACAAACAAGACTCCAATATTCGGCTGTTGAATAGACTAAAAATAAGAGAGCTGTATCTAATGTTTGGGCACCAGCACCCGCTCTCAGGCAGCACGTTACCTCAGCAGTGGGACCGGCGAAGTTTTTGCGCATTGCCAAACGGTGGTGACCAAACTTGAGTAATTTGTCTAGTTTTACTTCAAGATAAATCGGAACCAAACACAATGGTGAATGTTGATTATTGTAAACTTTTAACTCACATTTTTTCTTAATCTGGATATTGTGGGAAACAGATTATATGTCTAGATGTTAAAAAAATTGTGATTGACTTTACAGTAGAGGAACACTGTTTCTCTGACACCCGAGACTATTTTGCTTACTGTTGCCGTTAGAGTGAAACCTTCGTTGTGAACTAGTTTTATACTCATTTGAACCACGCATTTATCCAGCAGAAACCTCAGCAGCTTGCAGTTAAAGTCAAGTTTGAATAAAATAACAGTGTCATAAGCAGCGGTCAGATTGACAAATAGCACTGGCATTCTTCTTAGTCTCGAAAAAATTGTCGATGATTTTTATTAACAAAACGACTTGATCCACGGTTGACTTTTTGCATTAAAACCATCAATTGACTTGTTGCGGACGTAGATAAGCGTCTCAAATTTTTCCCAGGGGATGTAAAGTTGATAAATTTATCAATAACTTTTTGGGTCTTCTACCGCCTTCTTTGTCTTTCGAATCGCGACTACAAGCGCTCTTTCGTAGATTTTCAAATTGGAGTTCACGCAATTAGGAAAAGAGAAGTTATGTAATCAAGAATTCAAAGCAGCTCTAACATGGATTATAAGCTCTATGCATATAAAATTAGGGCCCGGAGCTTTATCTGGTTATACGTAGAAAAGCCCTTGTAAATAGCCCAGGTCATCCGTAACTAAGATATCTAGGTTGATTTTATTCAGAGGTTTCTAGTTAGTGGGTCATTTTAAAATTAAAAAGACGTCGAAATATAATAGGATAATCATATTAGACCAGAAGTAATATCCAAATTTTTTTTAAATGACATTTTGAGTTCAAACATAAAATTTATTGCGAAAAGAAAATGAAGATCAAAAACGGCCTTTACGTTTACATAAAAAGTTCTTTTCGAATTTCAAGAATGAAGTTTTTTTGGTCTTTATTTAGCTTTCGAAATAAATTTGTCAAAGAGTTTGCAATAAGTAAGGACCGTTTTTTAAACTTTGGCATGAAAATTTTTTGGGAGGAAAAATGTGTGGGAGTTATATGTGTGAATTTCAGACTTTAGAACTGTCATGAATTTATACAAGTTGGAAACCTCTGTTTCATTTAAATTCAATCGTATCAAACGTCTTGTTTTTATTCTATTTTTTTTGTTTGCAAAACCCACATCTAAAAGCTATAAACTTTTTTACAAAACTTTTTTAAACAAGTAAACTTATGCATAAAAACTACGTCGGATTTTTCATTGTAAAGAAAATTTTAAGATAAAAACTGCCTGTTGCTTCAAATCTAACGTAAAATATAAATAAAAAGTTAATTATAAAAAGTCAGGTGTTGTTTAATTGATTGAAAGCGTCAGCATAAAAGCTTAGATGTGAACCAGTTAATTTAATTTTTTCCCACGAATGAATAGTTATAAGAAATATTATACGTTCACTATAAATATGCTTAGTGTAAAGATTGAATTTTGTCCGGTTGATTGGTATTCAAGCAGTCCAATAGCAATTGTTTTATACAAAAGAATGTATATGTGTAAAATCTTTCCAAGTAATCGCCAAAAGCTCAAAAACAGAAAATGCAATTTACATGAAATAAATTCTGCATCGCCTAAGGCATTTTGATGTAAACATTTGGTGGTACAGAATTTGAAGATTGCTTGAAGTAAAAGAATTTTCTTCCCAAAGCTTTTCATCTGACACTCTTCAGGGGAAATCGTCAGAATGAAGCAGAATTGAAACCGAACTAATTTATAAAGGAAGAAAGTAAAGTTCTCATTGGCTGAAAGAGTCAACCAATGAGAGAAAAGATTAAGAAATTTTCAAAGAGTAGACGAATTTTTTTTGCTTACACAGAAGGGGATTGAGAGATTTAATGAAAGTCGCTTCTAGAGCAGAAAGGTGAAAGGAAGAGCGACCTCGAGCGAGAATAGAAAATTTTTCGTTGCTGTAATGGAGGGCACATTGGGCGTTGTCAAGAAGATGTTGACCAATGGCGGATTCGTGAAATTGTTGTGGGCGTATGTTGTTCTTGCAAGAGCGGGAAAGACTTTGGCGGTTGGCCGAGGTACGAGGATTGGTGATGGATTTAGGAACGTGTTGTTTAATTCGCTCTTCTAGCCGTTGAGACGTGCGACCAACGTACCGACTATCGCAGTGGTACAAAAACTGGTAAATAACATTGCTGTGATGATGGGAAGGTAACACGTCTTTTTTAATCGCTGGAAGGAGTTGTTGGGTGTTGAAAATAACACGTGGTTCGACGGAGAAAAAGCAGCGTTTCACAGCAGACGTAATCTGCTTTTCGAACCTCATCGAGACGTTTCCAATCCATGGGATGTGTAGGTAGACAGGGCACTTTTTTACTGTGTGGACCAGGTTAGAATTTATTTGTTGAAGTTTTCGCTTGAAAGCCGAATTGATTACACGTTCCGGGTAGCCATTTTCCAAAAGAATTGAACGAATTTTGCCAAGCTCTTGGTCCAGTTTGCTTTTAGAACAAATCATAAAAGCTCTGTGAACGAGAGTACCAATTAGATTGATTTTCCGTTTCTGGGGACTGAAAGAGTTCCAACGTAGATATTGGCCAGTGAAGGTAGGTTTCCTATATACTGAAGTTACAAATTCTGAATCATGCCTTTCTACTAACACGTCAAGGAAAGGGAGAGAGTGATTAAATTCCTTTTCATAGGTGAAGCGAAGTGAGGCTTTACTGTCAAACGCTTAAAATTATGGTTTTCTATTTAGGATTATTCGTAGCCTTTATCCAAATATCAAATAATAATTATTGTTGTTTGATAGTCGAGATTTTGAAGGTTGAAAGTTGGTTGATGATACGTTGATATTCGAAATATTGGCTCTTCATTAAAAGGTTGATTGCTCCGAGTTTTTACTGTTTTGAATTAGATTTTTATATTCTTGCTGCAATATATCTTGCTTCTTTAAATAAAGCGTTTGAAATCGAAAAATTTATTTGCCAATGAGCAATTTTCTAACTATAAACATTAGTGAATGTTTTAAAAATCGATCTTAGAATTGCTTTGTTATTTTTTCAAAGTGAAATCTGTAAAATATTTTGAAAAGGTGGGTCAACTAGGTTGGGACAGAGTTGTAAGTCGGGCCTGGCTTTTCGGGTTCGGGTTCGGGACTAAACCAGTCGGCCCGTTTACAACTCTGGGTTGGAAAACAACGTTATATTATCAATTGTTTTTTTTATTTTATTTTTCTAATTAGTATTAGCTTTTTTTGTATTTTCTTTACTTTCACAAAACGGAACTATGTGATAAACTTAAATCATACTTTGAGAAAACATTTAAGTTATGCTGCGGTAAATTTCAAGATGTATTCTTGTGGTTACTTTGCGTTTAATGTTTTACATACTTATAGTTTTATGACAAAAAAATTAAAGTTCGGGTAGCAAAAAATAAACAACCTTTTTTTAACCCAATCGCAACCATCTCACTGCTATGTTGACGCAGTCAACAAACTGTTTTTTTATTAGTGGCTTGTACAAGTTGGAAAAAAACTATTAAAAGCAAAAATCAAACAAAAATTATGGTGATTTTACAACGATTTAAGTATAGCTATAAAATCATTACATTAATATATAAAAGCTACAAAATAGATAATTATAGCGATTCAAGTACATTTGAGATACCATTTCTAATTTGCATAAAAAAATGCTTTTTAATAATCAATCACTGAAAAGTGCAACTGAAAAGATTCCACTGCTTCTTAAACATTAATTGAAACTTTTTAACGAGATTTTTCTGCAGTTATTGCATTTGTGAGAAGTTTGATATTTCTTTCTTGTTTTTTTATTTTATTTTGTGTTTCATGAAATAATATCAAAACTACTAAATCTGTCAGGATTCCAAGCTTTCTTAATTTGGTTCAACCAAGAAGCCAACACGATTAGTTTGATATCATCTCATTGAAAAGTTTGATTTGCAGGAAAACAAAATGAGCTAAATACAAAGTGAACGCTAAACCAATAGATTCAATGACAGAGCTGTGTTCCGGAATAATCTGGCTCAAAAGCACAGTTTGTTGTCATAAAACTTAGCTTGATGTCACGAAAGATTAATGACTAAGGATTGACTATCTTCTCACTTAAATTAAACCGACTTTTAGATGAGTAAAATACAGAAAAAGATTGAAATAAATAATTTTTGCTCAGTAGTTACGAAGTAAACCAATCTGGTATATTGCCGTTTATTTCCAACCAAATTTCAGCAAATATTAATTACGAAGCATTATTAAAACCTTGGACATTGTTCTACAAATAAAATTAAAATTTTAGAAACAACTAGTGGTTGCTGGGGATACTCACTAAAAGCCTACCAAAAATAATTAGGGCCATTAAAATATATATTGTAAAAACAGATTTCGCTATCTTTTTTTTACTATCTTATATTATGTCTCTATCCCATAGTTTACTCTTCCCATACGTCTTGGTTTAGCCGGTACAGTTCCTATTTTTAGATCTTATCCCAGCGTCCTGCCGAATTAATTATTTTGTATCGGAATTTTTGATTTAAAATGATGACCTTTTTTGGTCTTGACTTTGCTTTTCTAGCGATAAATTGAAATTTTGCTTGGAATTTAGTTTATTGTCATAGTATTGATCGTTTTTTTGGTCTTTTCACTTCATTTTAAAGTCTTTTAACAAGTTTCTCTATTTCAAAATTTAATTATATGCTAATCCAATGATGAAATTACAAAACAGAAGGCACTGGTGCAAGAAAAAAAAGGGGACAACTTTTTAGTATGTCAACTTTTATTTTGTTCTCAAAAATATAGCGACCTCTAAAAAAACAGGTCATCATTTTCCATCGACTACATTATCCCTACTTTTGTTCTAAAGCAGTGGTCGGCAACCACCGGGCCGCGGCCCAGTGCCGGTCCGTGAGGAGTTCGTTGCCGGGCCGCGTACTTTTCCAGATTAAAAGCTTTGAAACATTTTTGTAACGTTAGAGTTTAATAATTGCTTTCGGACGTTTTGTGAGATTTGACTGTTTGATTTTAACACTTTGGGTGGGCTGGGACGTAAATGGACGTAAAATAGGACATTTATGCAAAGTTTCGATTATTTCGGTGCTTAAAAGCGTTTTCTAATGTCGGCTTTGAATGGTGTTTATTCAAGCATTGTTGCCTATGACGTAACAAGGCAAAAAGACAATAAAACTAACAAATACTTTTGTTATGTGTGATGCAACTAGCAGTTGTGGTTTTGCTGTGTTAGCAGTGTTCGGTTAATGAGGGAGTTAAGCAAGAAAATAACGTTAGAAATTAGGTCTAAGCAGTTAGAAATTATAGCAAACTGCAGTTACAGTTAAAATAAATTATTCCTACTAAAATTTGAAAGCTAAAATATTACAGTTTATAAGTTTTAACACTTATACTTTGAGTCTGAATATAATGAGTGAAAAAAAACATCTTTGCTGAGATTTTTTGGAAAAAGGTCAGTACCATTTCAAGAGTCTGACGTCGAGGACGAGGGACCTACAACATTGAAAAAACGGAAAGCCTCTTTCAATCGCCAATATAACGAGTCGTACTTAAAGTACGGATTTATTTCAACTAGTGATTTTGCAGCAACTTGTCCGCTCTGCCTAATTTGCAACAGCAAATTATCAAACGAGGCAATGAAACCTCCAAAACTACTTCGGCACATGAAAACAAAGCACCCCGAATTAAAAGATAAGCCTTTGGAGTTTTTTGAAAGAAGGAAGCGCGATTACGAAGACGAAAAACGATCATTGAAGACTGCTTTGTCAAAAAATTCCGATGTACTAAGAGCATTGTATTTGGTGTCTTACCGCATTGCTAAGACTAAGAAACTATTTACTATTGGAGAAGAATTGATTCTACCTGCGTGTACTGATATTTGCCGTGAAGTTTTAGGAGAATCGGTAGCTAAAAAGATAGCGCAGGTTTCTCTTTCGGCTCGCACTGTTGCAAGACGAATTGAAGATATGGCGGAAGACATTGAAACTCAATTGTTAGAGCAGATTGTAAAGTCACCGTGGTTTGTGATTCAATGTGATGAGTCTACAGATATTGAAAACAAAGCTGTGCTGCTAGTTTTTGTTCGATATCTCCATGAAGAGGATATTCATGAGGACATACTGTGTGCTTTGTTATTACCAAAAAACACCACTGCCTCTGAACTATTCAAGTCTCTCAATGAATATTTCTCAGAAAAACTGAATTGGTCTTTTTGTATCGGTGTGTGCACGGATGGAGCTGCAGCCATGATTGGCCGTCTGTCTGGTTTGACTGTTCGCATTAAGGAGGTTGCACCAGAGTGCGAAGCCACTCACTCATTGTGTCATTCACAGGGAAATGCTGGCGAGCCGAAAACTATCACCTGAGCATCACAGTGTATTTGGTGATGTAGTTAAAATGATCAACCTTATAAAAGCTCATGCACTTAACACCCGGCTGTTTGAGCAGATATGCGAAGATATGGATGCAGAACACAAATGTCTTCTTTTGCACACAGAAGTAAGGTGGCTTTCCCGTGGAAAATCATTAAACAGAGTGTTTGAATTAGGTGAACCACTGCAAAGGTTTCTACTGGAGAAAAACTCAGACCTTGCTAACAAATTTAGTAATGAAAAATGGGTTCTCAAACTTGCCTACTTATGTGACATTTTTAATCTGCTTAATGAACTTAATCTCTCACTGCAGGGCAAAATGACAACTGTATTCAAGTTGGCAGATAAAGTGGCTGCATTTAAAGACAAACTTAAATCATGGGAGCAGAGAGTAAACAAAAGAGTATTTGACATGTTTCAAACGTTAGCAGAGACTTTGAAAGGCAGCGAGCTTGAGCAAGAGTTCTTCGACCTTGTAACCAGTCACTTGCGTGTTCTTTTACAAGAGTTTAAGCGCTATTTTCTAAGCGCTAAAGACCCTCGAGCTGCAAAGAAATGGATCCGTAATCCATTTATTTTCAAGCCAGGTGGATCAAACTTACCAGTACGACAAGAAGACCAGCTGCTGGACATTGCAAATGATGGTAGCCTGAAACGTCTTTTTGATACAATGACTCTGCCAATGTTTTGGATGAAGGTCTTACCAGAATACCCCGACCTTGCCATAAAAGCATTAAAAACATTGCTACCATTTCCGACGTCCTACTTATGCGAGTCTGGATTTTCTGTGATGGCAGCAACAAAGACGAAATCGCGAAACAGACTGGACGTGAGGGACACATTGCGTGTGTCATTGAGGACACAGAGCGTCTTGTTGCGGCAAAAGACGCTCAAGGTTCTCATTGAATCACTGTTGTAATATCTTATGAGCTGAAATAAAATTTGATTGCTGAATATTTATGTTTATTTTTAAGGCCGGTCCGCGAAAAGTTTTCCGACTTAAACCGGTCCGCTGTGCGAAAAAGGTTGCCGACCGCTGCTGTACAGGATATGTATGAAGGAAGCGAAACAGTGGTGAGGTGTGCAGTAGGAACTACAGAAATTTTTATTGTCAAGGTCGGACCTCACCAGG
The DNA here is from genome assembly GCA_963680785.1 of Diplosoma virens. Classification (NCBI taxonomy): domain Eukaryota; kingdom Metazoa; phylum Chordata; class Ascidiacea; order Aplousobranchia; family Didemnidae; genus Diplosoma; species Diplosoma virens. Next base: position 3,208,276 of record OY796881.1, on the reverse strand, counting down.
GATCATTCCTGTTTGCAGTGATTATGGACAGGCTAACGAACAAAGTAAGGAGAGAACCACCATGGACGATGCTGTTTGCTGATGATATTGTGATTTGCAAAGAGACCAGGGAAGAAGTAGAGCCGAGAATAGAATGATGGAGGTATGCATTGAAAATAGGAAGGATGAAAATAAGTTGGTCAAATACCGAATATCTGTGCGTAAATGGAGGAAATGACAACGAAACAGTGAAGATGGAGGACAAAAAAGTGCCAAGAGCAAAGGAATTTAAGTATTTGGGATCAACGGTGCAAGAAAGTGGTAGTTGTGAAAGGAAGATAAAGAGAGGAGTGCGGGAAGGATGGAACGGATGGAGAAAAGTATTAAGAATAATCTGTGACAAAAGGTTACCAGAAGCTAGAGTAAAAGGAAAAGTGTACAGTTCAATGGCGAGACTAACAATGGTTTATGAACTTGAGACGGTGGCGGTCACAAATAAACAAGTGGAAGAGATGGAAGTCGCAGAGATGAAAAGTTGAGGTTTGCTATGGGAGTGACGAGAAAAGATAAGATTAGACATGAGTACATCAGGGGTGCAGTTATGGTAGAACAGTTAGAATTAAAGATGAGGGAGGGCAGGCTGAGGTGGTATGGACATGTCATGAGAATAGACCAGGAGTATGTAGGAGGAAGGGTGATGGAAATGGAGTTGCAGGGAAAGAGAAAAAGAAGGAGGCCAAAGACAAGTCTTCTGGATGTAGTGAAAGAAGATATGGAGTAAGTTAGTGCAACGGAAAAAGACATTGAAAACAGAACACTGTGCAGGAACATGAAACGCTGTGGCAACCCCTGATTAAAAGAAGAGGTCAAAAGAAGAAGAATAAATCTATGGTCACGAGCCAAAGTGTCACGGTTAAGCAAGATGAATGTTGCTTGTTCTCGGCGACGCTCAGCTGGCTGGACGCCTAAAGATGTGGGTAGGTGATCCGCAATCAAATGGACGCAGGCATTCAGTGAAAATTCACTAGTTATCAATTGGCGATGGTTATAAACAAATGATGCAAAAATATTTACCTTTACAACTGGGCAATTTACTCATTTAAAATTTATACCATTTTTTCAAAAAATAATTTTTTTACTTATTTTTATTAAGTAGATTGCTGTATTTTCTTTTATTGAAAACCCTTTTGCATATAAATTTTAATGAAACAAGTTTATTAATGGTTTTAATTTACTATTTTGAAACATAATTTTATTAATGTATTAATTGAAATAACACATTTAGCATTTTTATAACGCTTTATATTTTTTTGCATAAAAATTCAAAAACTTGTATTCAAAAATTAAAGAAGTAATTGCTTTTCCATGAAAGAAAATACTACAAACTACTCATTAAAAATAACAAAATCCTTACCTTTCGAAAAAGTCCTATATTTTTAGCTTAAATATGACCTTCTCATTAATCCCGTAAAAGTTTAAAATGAATCACGTGGTAAATAAATAAAAAAATTACTTAGTGTTAAAAAAATTAACTCATCTTTCATTAGAGTTGCCAAAAAAAAGTTTTTTCTAAATTTTGAAAAGAACAGAATTGTCCTATTTGGCTTATAGATGAAAATTTTATCATATTAGATAAGTACATTATAGCGTGTTTTTTTCTAACGAGACATATTTGTCTCCTCGGGCCTTAAAGAACAACTGGATATCCAAAGTACAATAAATTTTCAGTAGAAAAAAAATTTTATAATTGGAAAAAAATTTGATTTAATCAAAAGAAACCATAAAAAGAAGTTCTATCTTAAAAAAATACTCTTAAAATTTTGGTTCTTTTTGATTATAAATTGCTTTTAATCTCTTTTGAAAAAAGTTTTGATGCAAAATTTAACCATAAACTTAAATCTTTAAATTGTTACAATTGATATAGTTTTTAATAAAAACTGGTTTAGTTTATCCTTTTTTGTTACTTTGTTCAAAATTCATCCAAACTTGTTTCTTTACATCTCATCCAAAAATTCCAAATACATAAAAGCAAAAATTTCTTCCGCTAAATGACATATTTTTACACTTTAGTTAAAAATAGAGTATGTCAAAAAATACATGATGATTTGTTTCGATTATCTAGTCAAATAACTACTTCAATGGTAAACACTTATAGATTATTTGATCATTGCATCATTAAAACTGCTACTTTGATGAAAAAATAAAAAAACGAATTTTATATGTAATTGAATAATAGCGCAATAATTTTTTTGATCCTGGAACTACCAATAATAAATTAAAAATCTTAACTTTAAAACCCCAGCTCTTCTCTCATAAATACCAACCTCAGGGGAATTTCTCCCGTTTTAGGAAAATTAAAAATTTTTTTTGTTAAGGTTTATTACAAAAACTACACTAAAAGTATAACTTTTATGCTGTGGATCGAGCACTAATAAAGTTATTTTGCACTCCAATTTAATAATGTATTGTAGTTGATAAGAATAAAAAAAGTACAAAAATAACAAACAAAAGTTTGATATATGACTAAATTTGATTACCCATTTTAAAAAATTAAGCCATTATTATGTGTTATTGTTATAGTTATAATCGCTATATTTCTGAAATGGAAAAGACACACACGTAAGATTTCATTAAATAATGCGGTGACTATGACGTAAACAGAGTAGCTGCCCGGTAAAAAGTTGTCACTCATCATAACGTCGGGTGATTTTCTCCTGACATTGCAAACTTTTCACCATTGTAAAAAATTTGAAGCAACGAGAGTGCCACCTCCATGACATGGAGGTGATATCTGGGCAATGTAGTTGCAAGCAGTTGAAGTGAATAATAGTAGAAATATTCAAAAAAGATTGTTAGTAGGACACCATGTCATTATATTGTGATATTTGCAGCATGGTCTCAATGGAGCGATTGTTCTGCTACATGTGGCCCAGGAACCAGAACAAGAACCCGCTTGTGTCCTAGCGATGACTGTCCGGCTGAAGGTCTGATGGAATCGGAGAGTTGCCAGATATGAAATTGTTCATACTGGTCTCCATGGCAACCTTCTGGCTCGTGTTCCGTCACTTGTGGAACTGGGATGAGACGAAGAACAAGAAGTTGTATGGGGGGCAGTGCTGGAGGTCCCGGTTGTGAAGGTTCAGCAGAGGATTCAAGCCCATGCACAGGGCCAATGTAACCATGGTTGTTATGGAGTTCGTGTTCAGTTACCTGTGGTGGCGGAACAAGAAACAGAACAAGGTAAATTATTTTTAAAACTTAATTTTTTGCCGCGTGCAACTTATCCTAATATTTTTAGTCTCCTTCTTTTCACTTTTTTCGGATTTTATTATTTTAAAAGTTATTTAATTCACAAAAAAATCAATTTAATTCACACAAAACGATTATTTAAGTCACATATTTTAACCAAATTTTTAACAATTTTTTTCATAAAATAATTTGACTTATAAGGTACTTTTTTACTTTTTTAACTTTTCAAACAAAAGGTTTTGATTTATGTTTAGCAGTTTGCGGATCAACAATAGTATCTGTTAACATATTAAACCCATAGAATAAGCACATTATGGTCTGAGCTATTTCAAAGAGTTTTAAAAATACGTAGCAAAAACTTACATTAGGGAAAAAAATTGTCAAGGATTTGGATTTTATTATAAACGCTGTTTTATGAAAGAATTGTCAACAAAACACCAGTTTCTGTTTCGAAATAATAAAAAGGACGACCTGCAGTTATAAAATTATATCTTTTAGTGTAAAACTAGTTGGATGTATTTATGCATTTGGGCTGGCATGATATTCTTTAGAGTATTTTGTTAATTCTAAAGTGCTCAGAAATTTGAAAAATGAATAAATTTATGAAGTTGTCTAATCTTAAATTACTGATTTAGATGCTCAAGCGGACAATACAATTTGTGTTCTGAGAACAACCGCGAGAGAAAGCCATGCAACACACAGATCTGCTCAGGTATCATATATCGCCGTTGAGCACAGCCAACTCAATTTTCCAAATTTTACTTTGCACATGTGGTAGCGTAGTTGAGCCTATACAAAAATAGATGAAATTTTTAAAGATTTTTTACAAAAATTTTAAAATCTCAATTTTATCATTAAACGATGAAACTTTTAAAAAAGAAAAAAAAAACAAACTTGCTTTGAATCCTCACTTAGAATATTTTTCAACAACAAGCCAGTACTTCGCGACTGTAACTTTTTTTCCTTTTTAATGAACGTTACGTGTGATTCTAAACTAGCTTTTTCTGTTTGCAGTTAGGCGATAATTAAGTTACCAATTTAACTTTTGAATAGTTAATGTAAACTGTGTGGAAAATTTAGAAGGTTTTTGTTGAAGGCAACTTGACATTGTTGTTTAGAGCCATGCGCCGGAAAAGTGGATTCCTCATCGACCATTTGTAATTTTTATAAAGACCTTATATGCACCAATAGCTGGTATAGTCGGTTTTGGTCGCAATGCTCGCTAACATGTTGCCGTGTAGTCAATGGACTCAACACAAATTGAAATAAAAACTAATCGTTGAAAACATTGGTGATCTGTCAAGTAGCAAAAATTTTAAATGGAAATAAGCATAAGTAAGTGCGTCAGTTTATACTTTCAAAATTTTTGTAGAAACTAAAATAAAATGTACAAAATTTTAAAAAATGATCAAAAAATTAGTAACAAATTATTTTTTGAACACCTTCATTTGTTCAAATTCAAATAATTGAGCAGGACTAAAGGGTTTTACAACACTGTCCTTTTCCCTCTAATCTCTTTTAAAATTAGAACTTTACGAAATTGAAAAAATTGTTTCAATATCTAAAGTCAAGGGGAATTTTTAAATCTTAATAAAAACACCAAACAAAAACTCAATTCTCAAAAATAAATCAACTCGTTACTAGAAAACAAAAAAAAGTAAGCGACATCAAAACAAGCAAGAGAGAGAGGATTTGAAATACCGCCTATATATCTTGCTAATTCTGCTAATCTATGAATAAGCCACCACTAATAACCTTCATATAAACACAGACAAAGCCACCACCACACTTTTTACGTCAGACTCAGCTTAATGTAAAGCAGCAAAAGAATGAAGATGAGTTAGAAGACTGCTTTTTTGGTCAATCGTTGAAGTCTAAGGTTCGGAGGGCTGTCAGTTCAGTTCAGATCCCCAAAACTGCTCCAAGGGATAATGCGCCTATCGTCTCAGAGGCACAATTTGAAGTAAACCGAGGCTCTCTATATACAGCACCAGGGAGTCAGAACGCCCCTTTACCTCAAAGTGGCCGAGTAAATTTTGTTTCTAAAATAAACTTGAAATCTATATATTATAGGTCCTCAGGCATTGAGCAACAATATTTTCCGGATGAGCAGGTCAACAAACTGAGCCGTACCATGCCCCAAAAAACGGCTCCCGTATCTTTATTATATTTTTATGCATTGAAAAATGATGATTTGTTTTTATCACGCCCAGAGTTATCTAAATTTTCAGAAGAGTCTTTGAAGTTTAAGTTATTCATCAGTAACTTTGAAACATATATCAAGACCAAATTGTAAGACCAGAGAGCACTTCTTTGTCTACTTGTCTAGCATTGTACGGATTTAGTCAAAGAAAAGATACAAAATTTTCTCGAGGCAGGTCAAAATTGTTATCGATTGCCTAAGGAACATTTTTTTAAGGAATATGGCTCGCCGTGGATCGTGTCGAATGTTTGTCAACAAAGGTTTAAAAGATTTCCTTCAATTTTTTCAGGTGATACGAGGGAACTGAAAAAATTTCCTGAGCTTCTCGAAAAGGGTAGTGTCATAGTTAAAGGTATTAGATGTTTTGGCAATCTTGACTCTTTAGACACTTTGACGCTTTAAGTGAAGAAGTCATCGTACAACCTGAGAACTATGTGGGTAAAAAGGGCTGTTCAAGTGGAAAAAAATCAGGAAAATTAGCCAATATAGTAAATTTGTACAATAAAAGTCTGAGGAGACCAATTGCCTTTTTGGCTTAAGGTCTTTGAACGTAAAGCCATCAAATTCTAAGGTAAAGGCTGCTTCTTACACTACAACTTGTTTTAACAGTAGTGATCGGGGATTAAAGCCCCAAACTCATTAGGGAAAATGTTGGTACTGCAAATCTAGCACACATAGGTTGATTAACTGTCATGAATTTCCAAAAATTTCTGTGGAGGACCGTATTGATTGTATAAAACGCTCCAGATTATGTCATAAATGCTTTAGCTCTAAACATCGCACCTCCAATGCAAAAAGGTTAATTATTGCACATTAGAAGACTGTACTAACCCATTTTATTATATGTTACTACGTTTTACAAGAAAGAGATCCCCGTTTCCAGAAAGACAGTGCCTAAAGTGTGCAGCGCTAATACTGATGATTCACCAGAAAACATTATTGCGTTTTCTAATCTTTCAAAAGCTTCCAATTCTGATGCAAATGTGTACTTTTATATTGTTCCAGTTAGGGTAAGGTATAAAGAAAACGAAGTTTTAACGTATGTGTTTTTAGACCAATGATCTACTCACACATTTTGCGACAAGAGCCTAATTCAGTCATTAGGAATAACATGTCGATCCGAAAAGATTTGTTTGCAGACTTTAGCGGGAAGATGTTGCTACCATTGAAAAAAATTTAAAAGCAAATGTTCTGTGGATCTATAAAAAGAAATACTTTTGTAATTGCTGCATAAACGACGAAGACGATAATTGCAGAAAATTTTTGTGTTTTTTCACTGTGTCAACTTCTATTTATTTTTGTATATTTGATGACGTAAATCTTTCATTATTTTTTAATTATTTTTACCAACCAATTTGTGATTGTATTGTACAATATGTTATAATATTATGTTGCGTATTCTGATCCTTGTACTAGAGATACCAGTTATGCTAAGCATTCTCTTTAATACAACATAAGTAAGTGCCATTAAAGCTGATTATATTTTTGAAATGGTGCTGGTTAACAATGCCTAGCCGCACCAAACCATCATATGAAAACTTTCATAAAACACATATTTTAAAAATTTAAAATGCTTTTTTTACAAAATCTTGACGTGTACGTGGAAAAGTAAACTCAGATTCGGATTTAACGCCTTCGAATTCACAATGTGAACATCAACTTGTTCTTCATTATTTTTGAAAACAAAAATTTGTTGCGCTTTGTAATTATTATTTTGATGTAGTTCACACGAGCAAGTTTTGGGTGTAAATGGGGATATAAAAAAAAAACAATGTACGTTTTTTATCAACCTCCCTCATAACTCCTTTACTAAGCGTGGTGTACCGTCAACCATAGCAAGCTTGTACGATTCACTTGGTTTGGTTTTTGTTCAGTTGTCTTGGAAGCCGAAGTGTTCTTGCTAATCTTTGTAGACGAACGGCGGGATGGGATGAAGAAATTACTAGTTCGAATCAGAAAAGTTGCTAATTGGTTGTCACTTCTTTCTCGGCTTAATGAAGTATCTGTTTCCCGTTGTTTTAAAACTCAAGAATTCGGAAAATTAAAAAGTCCTGAAATATGCAATTTCTCAGATGCTTCATGCTTTGCTTATGGAGCTGGCTCATATCTGCAATTAAGTGATGAAAATGATAACGTGGCGTGTTCCTTTTGATTGGCAAGTCGCGCGTGTCCCCAATTAAAGCCATCTCAACCCTGGATTAGAATTCACTGCAGCTGTCTTAGCCATAAGACTAAACAAACAAATGCAAAAGGAGTTGAATTTGGAATCCTGCACTTCAATCTTTCGATGTGACTCCACAACAGTGCTTAATAAAAAATCAAGCTAAGCGTTTCCCTGTGTTTGTGGCTAACAGACTTGCAATCATTGAGCAAGGCAACGAACCGGATAATTGGCATTATTTACCGTCAAAGCTAAATCTAGCTGATTTATCTAGTTGAGGCATATCGGCATCGTCTACGGAGCAATAAAGGCTTGGTTGCGAAGGCAGGGTTTCTTCAAGAACCTATTTTTGACTTTAGTGAATTTGAACTTTCAAATAAAAAAATTACTTGACAAATTTTGCCTTACAGATCGATAATCAATATATGTAAGCTTGATGGTTGACACCACGGATGTAATAAATTGCTTAATTAACTGTTCTTTATCTTTGTGCAAACTAAAGAGATTAACGACTTGGCTTGTACGGTTTAAAAGGTCCTCGAAAACAAATTCAGGCATTCTCGCTATAAGTTTGACTCTGCACATACTGCAGATGAATTAAACGTTGCAGAGAAAGCACTAATCCGATATGTGCAGCGACAACATTTTTTCTTTCTTACCGACCTTAAAAATAAAAATAAAACAACGTCTTTTCCGCTTTATATGCGAAAACTACAACCCATTGAATTTAACGGCATCTTACGAGTAGGAGGCCTGTTGGAAAAGGCTTTAGTTAAATTTGATGTAAAACACCCAATTATTCTGCCACAAAATTGTCACTTTTTAAAAATATTGATTAGACAACACCATGTTGAAATGGGTCATTCAGGGGCAAGCCACACTTGGGCTTCAGTACGGGAAAATTTTTGAATTGCAAAAGGTGGTTCTGCAGTCCGGCATATAATAGGACAATGCACTACCTGCAGGAAAAGAAATGCCAAAGTAGGAGAACAATTCATGGCTGGTATTTCCTCATGTAGACTACAGTCATTTGAGAGGCCGTTTTATAATACTGGCATAGATTACTTTGGCCCGTTTATGATTAAGTAAGGGCGTAGTCTTGTTAAACGCTATGGATGCGTGTTTACATGTCTAACTATGAGAGCTGTTCACATAAACTGCAAATTCTTTGACGACAGACTCGTTTATTAACGCTTTGAGGCGATTTACTGAAGGCAGAGGCAAACCCAATTGTATATTTTCTGATAACGGCACAAAGTTTGTCGGCGCGGCACGCGTACTGAGAATATCTCTTGGAGAATTAAATAAGAGTAAGATAGATTGCTACTGCTGCCAACAAAATATAAAGTAGATTTTTATACTTCCCATCGCAATCCACCCATATGGATCCTGGGAACGTATGATACGTTCCATACGCAAGAGTTTGAACGCTCTTATCGGCAGCCAAACTTTAAATAATGAGGGATTAATTACATTTATGACTGAAGTTGAAGTCATACTAAATTTTGGACCAGCAGTGCTAGTAATGTATAATGACAAAGGCCAGGAATCACTTACTCCTATTACTTGCTTCTTTTCAAGGGAATACCAAACCTACCTTCTGTTTTTTTGATTAGTGTCACAAACTTTACTTTGGAATCCCAGAGGACCAGTTGATTGAGGTAACCCGAATACCTGCGCTGAAATAAAACTGTGTCTATTTTTTATTTATTCCGGCTCAAGAAGTAGTTTACTGCGAGACAGATGCTTTTATACAGTGGGCTTCAACTAAGTTCGAATTAATTCGTTTGAAAACTCCTCTCCGCAAACAGACAGAGATCACTGTCTCCAACTTGAAAGAATGCATTACAAAACCCACACAATTAACAATTGACATAAACCTTCTCCCCATTTTGCCAAACTTTAAAGCGGTTCCAGCTCTACAACTTAAATCCGTCCGATATACAACTAATTTTATCTCTATAGAATTAATCTCCAAAACACTGGCGCAAAACAATTCCAACACTTATTGATCAACACACTATAACGACTGGGCTTACTGCCCTTGAATCTACACCCCGGAATAATCGCTGGAATCGGATTGACACTGGAATCGACTTGGCTTGCAAATGCAAAGCAAGCGCCCGCTTATATAAAAGGACGTCACGTGATGCTCCATTACGGTAGCTTGCGCTCCATTATGCTCAAATTTTCTACTATCTGCTACTACAAAGTTTATACTCGGTCATCGTGCGCTATAGAGAAAAACAACCAATCGGAAAATCAGGAAAAAACGTATTATGTCACTAACTGTCTGGTTAGAAGAGAAACATTCAAGAAAAATCGTAAAACAGCTTGCAAACAAGTTTAGTAAGATAAAGAGGAGCTTTACCGACTAGCCTATGCGATTATTATTTGGCTGTAAGAATGTTACGCCATAATAAAAATTAAAAATACTCTAAAACAAAAAATAACTATTGTTTTGTGAAATTAAAATTATCGCGGATGAATTGTAACAATAAGAATCATTGCTATGCGCATAGAAGCTGGGCTCAAATCCAGTATATAAGCAACCTATTCTGGTGTCGTTGAACAAAAGAATTTCTCTCTAAATTTTCTCAGCGGCATAAATGGTTTCAGAAAAACGGATTTGTAATTAATGTACTGTATTTGCAATTAAATGATATTATTTTTATTGTTGAGGAAAAGCAGCAAAATTGAAGTGGGTCCTGGGTAGAATGGTTAAAAATTTTTCTGATAAATCTGGTGTAGTTTGTATGGTTAGTGTCAAAGCCCCTAGCTCTGTAATTACACGGCCTATTACTAAACTTTGTCTGATTCTAGGAATTGATAAGGAAGCGGGTAACAAACTTGATTGAGTAAAAATCATAAATGCAATTTTGTTATTCTGTGTTTTGCTTTAATACCTCATTTTCTTGCCTGGATGTACCGATTTATTTGATTCGTAACCATTATGTTTCTTGATTGTGTTTGTTTTATATTTTTCGTTTCTCTAAATTGCCAGATTGACATTCTCGTGGGGGGAGTGTTACGTCGTACGTGTAAATGTTTGCCGCGTTGTTTATTGGCTGCGGGTTTCGAACCAGGACGAGGACGAGACAGTTTTGCGACTAGTATATAATGTCGAAGTGGTTTTATTGATTTTCTATTGTGACGCCTAAACTTTTTCACAGATAAAATTGCGAAGTGATAGGTCACGTGATCAAGCTACATCCTGTTTGCAGGTGTGGCGAAAACAACTACACAAAGAGCGGTAATGCTGGCGCGATCAAATAACATTCAATTGAAGGGAATAACGGAAAGACGGTACAAATACAAAATACTAAAAAATGAAAAATTATAACATAACAGTCGCCATGGAAGTAGATAAACTTTTTGCAACAAGAGGATGGGTGCTGCAAGTTAAGTTAAGAAGTTAAGTCTGCAGCAAGCGAAATACAACGTGTTAAAATACGTTTTTGGAAAACTTTGCAAAATAAAAACAAATGCCTGCACGAAAGATAGTGTGCGGCGATGGGTTTGCTACACTTACATACAGTCAACCTGATGCTTACACGTCACAATGCCCACTATGCTTGTCACACACACATGAAACTAATCACCTCTTTAACTGTTGCCAAGTACCAACACAACACAAGACCATTAGTTTGTGAAAAAGCTTTTAGAAGCAGCAGAGGTAATCCAAGAGTGAAAATCTAGATTGACTTGTTTGAGGTGTTCAGAGATGGCAACTCCAAGACATCCTTGAAGGAGTGACAACAGCATCAACATGATTAATTGAAAAGTGAAAAACTTAAAAAGCTCTTAAATAAAATATTTTTTACAAGTAATAAAAGGTTCGCGTCAATTTTTTTGCATTGTTCCTACAATAGATAGTTTGCCTCTCGCAAGTTTTTCGGCAACGGGTAATGAGGTAAAAAATTTGTCACATATTATGTAGTAACCCTTTCCTTTCATATGTTTGCAAAGATTGACAACCACGGATTTAGCAAGAGGAGCACCTAAGCGTTGCTTTTTTTCTTGAGTTCCAAGATAAACATCAATGTTTGAGATATACTTTGTTTCCACATCAGCCAGGACCCAAAACTTCACACCATACTTATCGGGCTTATTTGGCATAAAACTCACAAAAGAACAGTGTGACTTCAAAGGTATCAATTATTTATCCACTGCGAGCGAAAATTTACATGTATACTTCTTTTGACATTGATTAACAAAAAGTTCAAATACTTGTCTAATAGGTGCAAACTTGTCAGCGTCGGGTCCACTTCTGACTCGGTTTGGTTTGTCATCAAACTTCAGGTATTTCAAGATTTTTAGAAAACAATCTCTGCTCATATTTTTATAAAATATAGGAATGCCATATCTTTTGCTCCACAAGAAAGCTACGGGATGATCTTTACCATAGATTCCTCTCGCATACTGGAGTTCAATAAACGTTTCTAATTTGGCTAGGCTCACAGTAAATTGTTCATCGCCTCTTCGTTGAGCTTCTTCATTTGTGTATCTGGAGATCATACGCAAAATATGTTCAGAAATGAAATGTTTCCACACATCGTACGGACTTCTTGATGAAGCTACATCACGAGGAACCTCTGGTTTTGCTGTGAACACGTTATAAGCTCCAGCACGCCCACTATTTACTAGATTGGAGCATTTTCACGGAGAGTCATCTCTTCCCAACAAGCACTCAGAAGATGTCTGCACAGAAGATGTAGGCTGGAGGCTTAAATCATCATCACTTTCACCTTTACTGGAATCTGAATCAATGTCTATGTTTGCTGGTGATACCTCTTCTTCGTCTTCAACAGCACCAGAATAAATCTTTTCTTCATCTGAAAGATCATCATCAGTATTCCATAATAATATTGTGTCTATAATTTGTTAAGGCTTGCTTTAGACTATAGGATAAACAAATTCTGCAAAAAAAACATTTTCATTGACTCTAAAGTTATACAAATGACCTAACAAATGATCACAAAACAGCTTTCGTTTACTCTAGTACGCTGTGGGCTATTTGTGTTCTGTGCTTCATAATTAAAATTATCCTGGCTAAGGCAAAAACTTTGTTATTATTGGCTAACGCAAATGCCTTCTTGCTAGCGGTACTCACCTCATACCAACTACTGTAATAAATTGGAATTTAATACAAAAAAATATCTATAAAATTCTGTTAACTAGCGGTATTTACACTTTTCTTTTAATCATTGTCATTTGTTTCCTTATCAATAAAATAATTAATATTTCAATTGCAGCTAATATGATGCACTACAAATAGAGCTTTGTCTCTAAAAAGATCTTCCTAAATGGACTTACAGAGTTGGAATAACAGTACCTGCTTTTCATTGTCATAAGTATTTACTTAGAAGGTTCTTTCACCGTTGTTGTCACATTTTCTGTTGCCACACATCACATTGTTGTTGTCACAGACCAGCTATTGTTTGCTACTGCTAACAAGATGCTTCACAATACAGTTTTGTCTCCAATAATGCCTGGTCCCTGCTAAAACTAATTATATATATGAAAAGGGTCGAAAGCGACCCCTCCGTAAAACTAGGGGTAGCTTTTTTCCAGACGCAAAAACTCAAGTAGTAAGCAATTTTTTAAAAGTTTCAAAACCTGGAATGCAATCTAAAGTAACTTTTAGGAAAATTCAAAGCAGTTCATTGATATTCGGTCACGCATTTAGAAGATATAAAGCAAATAAACAACATCCAGGGTCAAAAACGACCCCTTCGTAAAGCTAGTGTTAATTTAAGCTCAGTCGTTTTGCTGGCTCTAAATTTCTCAAATTTTTCTTCATTAAGCAAACATACAAAAGATTTGTATAATGATCTTTCAAATGTTTAGGCTAATATTACCATTTTTTGTTTTTTGCATTGATAAAAGCTCAAGTAACATAAGTAATATTGTGATTCAGCAGCTCAATCCGAATCGTAGATAAGTTTTAAATAATTTTTTAATCATCATTAATTTCAATTGAAGCTATTTTCAGTGACATAAACTTTCATGGTTCGCTTAGCTTCTGGTGGCCATCTCAACATTTATCTTGCAAAGCACTTAGGTTAACTTCTAGACCAGGGATCAACTTTGTAAGGCACTGTTTTAAAGAAGAAAAGATTTTTGTTTTGGGTTTTGATGTTTCAGAATTATAATGGCAAAATCTCATAATCTAACTTTACGATTTTGGTCTGAAATTTGAATTATTAAAACTAAAAGCAAAAAAGCATAAATTAATCAATTTATTAATACCTACTTTTTTAAAACGGTCTACTGTGTTATGTGAAAACTGAGGTTTGTAATGAGCTTTTCAAATTGATACAAATGAATTGCAGAAAATTATAGACTACTCTTAAAACGTTTTAAAACTTTACGTACCGCTAAAAGTTGCACAAGTGAAACAATTTGTTTCACTATTTTGTATTTTGAAATGCCTGGATGTTTATTTTTATCAAAAAATTTAACATTTACAAAAGTAGCTGAAGATGAACTTGGTTTACGATCAGAATTCTTTATGAGAAGAATTTACTGGAACTTTTTGCGATAAGTGGAATTGGACGACACAAATCTGAGTTCTTCTTCTTCGGATAAAGTAGATTTTCTCTTTCCGGAAGACACTTCAGATGTTATTCCAGATATTGTTCAGCCAGGCCACTGCCTCCTCACCAACTGTTTCCAGACCAAACCCCTGCTTGGATGATGGAAAATGGGGCAAGATGTTATTATATGATAAGCGGTTTGGTCCTCCGCCCCACACTTACAGACTGCTCTGGGAGCCATACCCCCATCTGTACAATGTCGAATGGAATAAACCAACGCCAGTGCGGAGGTGATTAAGCCTGACCCAGGATGGCTTAAGTAGATACATTTCCAGTGGTTTGAGGTTGAGGCTGGGATGAAAGTACGAAAGGTGTTACTTTGTCATTCCGTATTCCATTTAATTTCCGCACAACATGATACACTGGTGTACGACTCAGAAAAGTCCTTTAAAAATTTCTCTACAGCAGGCACAATGGGGTGTCTCGATTCGAGACGTCGATGTTCACTATAAGAAGGGGACAAGAGCCTTTTGTCTGAATAAATATATCTTCATTTTTTATTATTATTTATGACTACTTCATAAATTACTTTGATATTTTTACATTGCATTTTAATTACAAAAACAATGACTTTTATTGTTTAAAAATTATGGGTAAAACATTAACATTTTCCCAAAATTTTCGCAGTTTAGTAACCTTAAGAAAAGATTTAAGACGTTTTCCAAATCTAAAAAATTATTATTTTCTTAAAAATAAAGATTTTAGTCAAATCACAAAGTTAATTTTACGATCAAACTAAAACTTTCATGTCAAAAAAAAGTTAATTTTTTTAGTGTTAAAGTTCCAGAACAATTGAAATCGTTACGATTCTTTTCGGATCAACAAACATCAATTCGATTTTGAGTTGAAAGTATCGAATGCAAAACAAGAGCTTCCGTGTACTGACTCTTGATAAATTTTAACTTTACTGTCAGAGTACGACAGTAGTGTTTTTACACATTCGGAAAAAAGTATTTCGGACAGTTTTTTCGTGCCATAGTTCAACTTAGCGCTTAACCCTCTTCTCCTGAACGGCCGGGCTTCTGAAGCCCGGCCCTTGCAAAAACGTTTGTAATTACTTCATCTTTGTAGATAAAATTCTGGAATTCCTTGACTTTTTCTAATTTAAAATGCTGAATAAGATGGTACTATTTTTAGGTGTCCCCAAACAAGGGTTAACGAGTCAAATAAACGTTTTTTAGCAAATTTATAAATTTTTGCTGGTTTTTGCAAGCAGAGCGTGGAATTTCAATTTCACGCTTTTATTAAGTGACATGAATTTTACTAAAAATTGCCTCTGCGTGACGAAGCGAACGAATTACGTCGTTTGCCGACATCAAAATGCCTTAGGCGATGCAGAATTTATTTCATGTAAATTGCATTTTCTTTTTTTGAGCTTTTGGCGATTACTTGGAAAGATTTTACACATATACATTCTTTTGTATAAAACAATTGCTATTGGACTGCTTGAATACCAATCAACCGGACAAAATTCAATCTTTACACTAAGCATATTTATAGTGAACGTATAATATTTCTTATAACTATTCATTCGTGGGAAAAAATTAAATTAACTGCTTCACATCTAAACTTTTATGCTGACGCTTTCAATCAATTAAACAATTAAACAACACCTGACTTTTTATAATTAACTTTTTATTTATATTTTACGTTAGATTTGAAGCAACAGGCAGTTTTTATCTTAAAATTTTCTTTACAATGAAAAATCCGACGTATTTTTTATGCATAAGTTTACTTGTTTAAAAAAGTTTTGTAAAAAAGTTTATAGCTTTTAGATGTGGGTTTTGCAAACAAAAAAAATAGAATAAAAACATGACTTTTGATACGATTGAATTTACGATAAATGAAACAGAGGTTTCCAACTTGTATAAATTCATGACAGTTCTAAAGTCTGAAATTCACACATATAACGTTTTTCCTTCCAAAAAATTTTCATGCCAAAGTTTAAAAAACGGTCCTTACTTATTGCAAACTCTTTGACAAATTTATTTCGAAAGCTAAATAAAGACCAAAAAAACTTCATTCTTGAAATTCGAAAAGAACTTTTTATGTAAACGTAAAGGCCGTTTTTGGTCTTCATTTTCTTCATTTCCCAATAAATTTTATGTTTGAACTCAAAATGTCATTTAAAAAAAAATTGGATATTACTTCTGGTCTAATATGATTATCCTATTATATTTCGACGTCTTTTTAATTTTAAAATGACCCACTAACTAGAAACCTCTGAATAAAATCAACCTAGATATCTTAGTTACGGATGACCTGGGCTATTTACAAGGACTTTTCTACGTATAACCAGATAAAGCTCCGGGCCCTAATTTTATATGCATAGAGCTTATAATCCATGTTAGAGCTGCTTTGAATTCTTGATTACATAACTTCTCTTTTCCTAATTGCGTGAACTCCGATTTGAAAATCTACGAAAGAGCGCTTGTAGTCGCGATTCGAAAGACAAAGAAGGCGGTAGAAGACCCAAAAAGTTATTGATAAATTTATCAACTTTACATCCCCTGGGAAAAATTTGAGACGCTTATCTACGTCCGCAACAAGTCAATTGATGGTTTTAATGCAAAAAGTCAACCGTGGATCAAGTCGTTTTGTTAATACAAATCATCGACAATTTTTTCGAGACTAAGAAGAATGCCAGTGCTATTTGTCAATCTGACAGCTGCATATGACACTGTTATTTTATTCAAACTCGACTTTAACTGCAAGCTACTGAGGTTTCTGCTGGATAAATGCGTGGTTCAAATGAGTATAAAACTAGTTCACAACGAAGGTTTTACTCTAACGGCAACAGTAAGCAAAATAGTCTCGGGTGTCAGAGAAACAGTGTTCCTCTACTGTAAAGTCAATCACAATTTTTTTAACATCTAGACATATAATCTGTTTCCCACAATATCCAGATTAAGAAAAAATGTGAGTTAAAAGTTTACAATAATCAACATTCACCATTGTGTTTGGTTCCGATTTATCTTGAAGTAAAACTAGACAAATTACTCAAGTTTGGTCACCACCGTTTGGCATTGCGCAAAAACTTCGCCGGTCCCACTGCTGAGGTAACGTGCTGCCTGAGAGCGGGTGCTGGTGCCCAAACATCAGATACAGCTCTCTTATTTTTAGTCTATTCAGCAGCCGAATATTGGAGTCTTGTTTGTTCTCGTAGTACTTGGTTTATATTTAGTGTTTTAAATGACGCTTTGCACGTAGTCACTGGATGCCTCCATCCCTCTTCAACAAACCACTTGACAGTTTTTTTAAACATCCAGCCATCTGATTTTTGACAACTAGTAGCAACACTTGTTTTGGCTAAAGGTGGTACTCTATTCCTGTGCTCCGCTAGGTTTTCAAACATGCGGCACACTTTGAAAAATTTCAAAAATTAGCAGGACGTCGGGACCAGGTAAAGAGCTGAATTTTGTATGCTTTCGTTATCTGAAGTTTCATTTGGTTGTCATAAAAAAAATAATGAAAAAATTAAAATGATACCTTTTTTTTCATTTGAAATTGATATGTGCACGATCGAGTCTGGTTCAAAATTGATCAAAAAGAATTATCAATTTATTAGCAGAGAGTTTTTATGATCACAAAATAAAGCTTCATATAAAAAATAGCGTTCGAAATTTAATAAAGACCAGAAAAAGTTCTTGACATTACACAATAAGATGTATTGTATAATGAATTTTTTAAGTGTTTAGGTTTCTACTTCAGAGAAACATAACTTTATCTCTATTTCAAAGAGTATGTTTCTCGTTTTTCCACAGCATATGAGTTGCAGAGCACTGCTCTAGTTCCTGAAAATGGTTTATTTATTTGTTATCAAATGCGTGTCGATAAACACAAAGTTCTAAACACTTGCTTGTGTCTGCTGTGCAAGAACTTGAACAATTTCGCTAAAGTAAGCGCATCCGATCTGCCCATCACATAATCATAGATCGAACACAAAGTAGCCTACTATGAAAGTACATCTGGCCTCGCGTTTTTATTACCGGCACCTTGCTTCATCCGTTCGAAATAGCGTGCCCGGAACATTTTGAGTTATGCTTAAACGCTTTCAGACGGGTTAAAGACAACTGGACGCAGCCGACTAGGGGCAGCTTAACTAACCAATCGACTGCCAATAGTTGTTATTAACTCGTTTGGTTGCGCCCAGTTGGTTGTGGCCAGTTGGCCCATTCCGCCTGCGGACTGTAGTTGCGCGTTTTCATTTGTGCATAGAAAAATGGGGTCTCGTTTCTTTCTCTCATTGCAAATGCGGCGCCTTGCACAAACCAGAGATAGCATTGTATCGGAGTGTCACATGCAGTGGACATTTCAAGGAGCACGAGGTCGGACAGTTTTGGATAAAAGATAAACGGTTATGGTTTGGTACATTGCCAACAACATTTAATCCAGGCAATACAATAGTAATTTGCAGTAAAAAAATAAAGCACGGGGGCCAGTCCTATTTATGTGTTTTACTTGAAGCGAATACTTTTACATGCTATAACAATTTCGGCCTAGAATCCCCCTGTTTTACGTAATGATAAAAAAGGGCCTTTACAGCTTAACATCTTTTTCTCGAAGTTATTTTGGAGAGGCCTTGTGGTAATCAATATTTTCTGAAGGTGATTAATCTAATCTTCCACATTATAAAACAAAAAAACGCACTTTTTAATTAAAATATATTGGAGCCAAAATGTGTTATTTTATCCCGTATTTCATGTAATATTTTTCATATTGCAAAATAAAAAAATATATCTATCTACCTTTGTTACCGAGATTTGCTTATTTTCTAGTTTTGCTTTTTTGTTTTCTTTTGTTAATTACTTTTTTGCCTTTTTTCTGCTTGTTTTTCAAACGATTGTTTTATTATAATTTTTTTGTCATTTTGAATGACACAATAAAAGTGATTGCTTGACTAAGACACATTATGGTTATTTCCCAGTCACATTGTCGTACATTGAATCTCAATTATATGTTATGCGAATATTTGCAAATGTTTAGTGACGAAATAAACAAATGTGAATCTCGAATCTTCACAAATGTTAGAATATTGCTGTTCAAGAAATTTTTTGTTGGGCAGTCTAGTTTTTATAAACTGTAATTTAGAGTTCCTGATAAAAACTTTTTAGTTGGAAAAGTGGCATAAAATGTTTTTTCTAATAGAACAATAAAATGTAATAAAAAACAAACATATACGATCTTTATCCGTTCCCATCAAAATGACACTTGCAACCTCTCGCCAGCAATAATTCAATCGCACGTTGAAAGAAGGCCTTTGACTGGCTTATAGTTTGATGTTCAAAGAAAAATTAAATTGATTTTGGCGAAAGTCATTTCCGTGCGAGTGACTCTAGTGTCGTAACATTTACACCTCGAAATTATGCCTCAAAGTCTAATTTTAGGAAATCTTGTTGACTTTGCTATGATAATGAAATTGGATCAGGACAGAAGATGCAAAAACAAAACATAAACAAATCACGAAATCAGTGTCAAACATGCGGCTCTTCCGCATTTTTGCGGCACTGCTTACAAATTTGCGTTTTATGCATTGATCGATGCCGAGATAAGTTCTATGACTAACAGTAACAGTTATATAGAGTAATATTGTTTTTTCAGTGTTTTTTTGTAAAGTAATGCAATGGCGTAGTTTCATTTCAATAATTGAAAAACTCTTTTTGCAGCGGTGAAATACGATGTGCATGTAAACAGTGATATATATAAAAGATAAAATTTTGTTGGTTTTATAATATCTGTAAGTCGATATTTTAACACTGCTAAATATCAAAACATAGCCAATTTCATATTCTTTTGCGTAAAAAAAAAAAATTTATTTTCGTTTTTTTATCCATTTTTAAAAAAAGCAACAATAATAAGCAACAATACAATCGCATTTTACACTAGTTAAATGAGTGTCTAAACGAAAAATTGAAGTGAGTTTGCTAAATTGCAATTTTGCATACTTTATCAAATAAATTTTCAAAAAATTTTTTGCTCTAACAAAAGTTAAATAACAGATCTTTACTCTGCTTAAATTTCATAAAGATAGCTTAAGTAGTTTTGGAGTATTAAATCGTTAATTTGGTGGGCTTCTGAAGCGCGGCCGTTGAGGAGTCAATAGCTCGAAAAAGCTTGGAGGAGAATAGGGTTAAAATTTATTGTGACCGACCTGATTGAAGAAAATGAGTCATGAACATTTAAAAATTGTTTTTGTTAAATCACAGCCAGTTTTCAAAGCCTTAAAACCATGGATAGTCAATCAGTTAAAGACCAAGAGCCATATTTCTTATTGTGTTACCTCAAAGAGCCAAATTATTCACATGGATACACAAGCCACACAAATGAATAACATTCAGATTTACCATTGCTGAGCCAGATTTGTAACAAATGTCACACACAACACAATAATTTACATTGAACAATAAACATTGCACGCAATGTTTCACAGATAAACTTTGAGTTCAAACAAATCCACAAACAAAGTTTGCAATTGCATGACTTTTTTTGGAAAAAATTCAAAACAGCTTTGTCTGTTTTTCTGCATGACTTTTTAACGTAATCAACTTATCTTAGAGAAGTTCACTCTGTTTTGGAAATTCCCAGTAGTTTGCAGCAAAAAATAAGTCGAAAAGATGCTTAAGATTTGAAGTTGTAAAATGCGCTAATAACACTTGACATATAAAACAGAATATTTTACCATTTCGTTCAACAAAAAAAAAAAAAAAAAAAAAACTTCCTCATTTTGTTAAAACGTCCTCTATTTAACGTCATATTTTTGTTTGTTTGTATTTTTTGTGCCATTTTGAGAACGAACTCGACCTAAATTATTTAATCAAACAAACTAATGCTAATACACCCTAAAAAACACAAACAGACTATGAAAGTAAGAGCTGCATAAAACCAGGCAAAACGCCGCGGGTTGACCGTCCCTGCTCTAAAAATGAACTGAAAATAAAAGGAAATACTTCGATAAGATGGATTAAACTGGGACAAGTTTAACTAGTACATGGCAATTAAACTATGTAACAACCAGCATCAAAACATTTGAATCCTTCAAAGAAATTAATTCAATTTTTTGTTGTTGTAGTTAAGCTCTGACGATATGCTCAAGGATACCCATTATTAAATTATTAAAGATTAAATCAAAGGTAAGCAGCAAAAAGATTTCTGACAAATTTTGGTTAATGATGCAAGATGCTTTATGCCAGAGTTTTAGTTAGTGGAGGCTAACTTGACTTTTCAATGATTAAGTCCGTTGTTCAGTTTTAAAACTTTTAGGCAAAGGCTTCTGATAACGAATAGCTTTGTTTTCCTCCGCATGACCGCATGTCATTATAAAAATTTTATTGACCAGTTAATTATTTTTAATTTTTAGGGTAGAGTTGTTGTTGTTGTTGTTGTAAGAAGTTTAACTTTCTAATAATTTAGTATTGAAGCGTCATTTTAAAGAAAATAGCAAGAATCACTCAGGCAGATCAAGCGTTAAAGTTGTGTTAATCTGCTCGCGAGAAGCACTAGAGATATCGCATGAAAATATTTACTTGCTGCATTGAAAAGCGCTTGTTGTTTTGCAGCAGTGAAACGAAATGCTAATTGAATTCAATTCTAGACCTTCCAAGTACCTCACAGTTGTTTCAAATATATAATGTAAATAGCTTCGTTTATCAAATGTTGCAAAGCATGATGTACTTTAAGGAATCGATATGCAGGAAAACTTCTTCCGAATTCGTGATAGGTTCAATGATGTGACTTATTCTCAAAGTAGTCAAAAAGCTTTAAAAAGAATTTTTAAAGTGCTGTTTCAGAAGTGCTGCTGGCAGCTTTATTAGCAAGTAAATAAACATGGCGCCAGCTAAGTAAGTGCTAAAAGAAAAAAGACACAAGAAACAAAAAACACCTTAATTTAATAACTTTACGATATGTAATTGACCAATTGGGTTATCTTATAATGTAGAGTGCGAAACAAATAGAGCTTAATTAGCTGCAGTTTATGAAAGAAACTATCTACTATTGATAAAAATGAATTAGTGTTGCTAAATTTAATTATAAAGTAATAAAACTAAATTGTTGTACGGCTTTAACATGTCGTTTTGAATTTTTTATTTTATAGTTTTTTGTAAGCTTCCCAGGGTTGTGCCGAACGAAGACTTTTTTAACTTTTGATGAATGAGTTAAATGACCAATCGATTTTGATTTCGATTCAAAACCTTGCGTAGTCATTCTATTGTGTTCTTGAAAACAAACCTTACGGCGTTTTCCTCTGCTTTAAAAAATTAAAAATTCCGACAGGACAGAATACCGTACATCGCAGCATCTTCGAAAATAATCGCCTTGCGATTATGCGAAGTTAAAATTCCTACGTAATCTTGCAAAGAGGAGGATAATGGAGATGATGATTATGATGGATTTTTTTGCTCAAGACAAACTCGCTCCAGAATAATAATAATGATTAAAAACTAAAAATTTTATAATAATTATTTAACTCTTCAGGTTATTTTATGGTAAATGAATTGAACCGGGAGGTTAAAAAAAACTCATACGGTAACAAAGTCATCAGCTCTAACAGATTATGTTCCAAAAAAATCTTATTTTACTTCATTAAACTCACCCGAAAAAACCAATATTTAGTTTTATGTTAGATCAAGCGTAGAAAACCTAAAAGCAATACGGGTTTTGGTAATTTTAAAAGATTTCCCACATATTATAGTAAAGGTTTGATTAAATAGTAGTTTTGGGGGAAATGGAGCCATTTTTAAAAAACACATCACCACTTTAATTCAATGGGCTAAAACAATTGAGTTAGCAAAAGATTATCACTTTAATCTAGTAATGCTAACATGCTTCTTACAAGAGTACAGGGCTGTCTTTTACCAGAGATTCTTTTCTGTGTTGGTTCATGTTTATCCAAAAATTATAGTAGGGGAGACCGGGTCTGGTTGTCCTCTGTCCTGGTTGTCACATTTTATTTTTTGAGTATTTCGCAACCTTGTGCAATAATCACTTTAATGTTAAATCACGTGTCTTTACCTCTTTGTTTGCCAGATGTAGTTTGATTTTGATTGAGTAAGCACAGTTTGAATAAAGTTTAAAATACTAATTTTTACTAAAAATTCAAAATTTTTTTGTTTTTGTTTAGGAAAGGATAGAAGCAACTAGGGTAGAGTTATTATCAACATCGATATGTCATTGGAGGCGTAAAAACATTGGCACTTTTGCAAAACAAGTCGTTATTTAGCTGGTAGTACAGTTTTTGAATTAGGTTTAGTCGAATTCAAGATGGCAGGTCCGTACATGTTGTCACAAAAAAATGTCACAGTGTGACAACCAACCCCATGCTAAACAACTGTTTAATTATATAGTTTTGGTGTGTTTTTAAAAATATAGCTCATCACGGTACGTCGAAATGTTAAATTTATATAAGCTCAATATGCCTAACAGCTGTTTAATTTATGTAAAGATTAAAAGCAGAAATTAGAGACCGATTTATTAAAATAAGTGTAGGCCTACTTTGAAATCTCAACTTTTTAACGTTGGCAGCAAAAAAATTGTTAAATTTTAACAGTCCGTCTTTGCTATTAAAATACTAGTGTTTGCTTCATTGAGAAATGTTGAAGCGTATTTACAGCTTGGGAGATTGAGACATCAAATGAAGTGTTTTCCAAAAATAACTAATTGTTCTTGCTGGTTTGTTTTTGAGATATAGGCCAACCAAGAGTAACTCCAAAATTTAACACGCACAAAACCGATAATTGTAAAAATATTTTAAATGTCCAGTGAGAATATCATGTTTTCATTTTACTGTTTAGGAAAGTTTTATATATATATATATATACATATTTCAATACCAGGAAATCAGCACTACCTCAAATGTCTGCTGGACAAACTCAACAGCTTTATTAGACGCCTAAGATTTTAAAATATAACATACTTGCTCCAACCGTGTGTTATTGAGCACTGTACCGGCAAGATGAAACATTACTGGATTATAAACATATATATATATATATAATAATAAAAGTGGCAAGACTGTCAGTAAGAGCTCAATGAAAACTCAGAGTATTAAATTAAATTACAAAATCCACAAAAGAGATTTTATTAAAACCTCAACAGTGTGTTTCGCTTCTAAATTCTGAATTTTGAGCCTTACAACTAGCTTGCTTACTCAAATATTTTTAAATTTTTAAACTTTAAATTTTCAATTTTATTTTATTTTATTTTAATTAACTTATATTTACTTTATCCGTAATATTATTACTTTTGGCTCTTAACTATAATAATTAGCTTTTTCGTGCGTTTTTTCTTAACTTTTCGTCTGCGTTTAGAATCACCTCCTGATGAGCCGAAAAGGCGAAACAGACTGTTGAGGTTTTAATAAAATGTCTTTTGTGGCTTTTGTAATTTAATATATATATATATATATATATATATATATATATATACACGCCTCGCTACTTCCTACCTTTACAATGTTCTTTCTCTCCCACTATCTACCGCGCATTTGTAATTTGATCGCCAGTCAGCTTTTTGCAGCGTCAGATACGTAAATGTTTAGTTTGATTACTAAATTCTAAATTCTAAATTTTGAGCCTTACAGCTAGCTTGCTTATTTTTAAATTTTTAAATTTTAAACTTTAAATTTTCAATTTTATTTTATTTTAATTATCTACCGCGCATTTGTAATTTGATCGCCAGTCAGTTTTCTGCAGCGCCAGATACGCAAATGTTTAGTTTGATTACAAAATTCTATTCTAAATTTTGAGCCTTACAACTAGCTTGCTATTTGAATAAGTAACCAGATAGAATGTTCTATTTGAATAAGTAACCACCTGACGAATCTTAGGATGAAACGGACCGTTGTGGTTTTTAAACAGTGATTAAATAAATTTTGTATACAGTATATATATATATATATTAAATTACAAAAGCCACAAAAGAGATTTTATTAAAACCTCAACAGTCTGTCCGCCAAAGGCGAAACAGACTGTTGAGGTTTTAATAAAATCTCTTTTGTGGCTTTTGTAATTTAATTTAATGCTCTGAGTTTTCATTGAGCTCTTTACTGACAGTCTTGCCACTTTTATTTTTATTATTATATATATATATATATATGTACAGTAATTATAATAATGCCGCGTAATTATACAAGGAAAAGTGAACGAGGCATAGCTAAACCTGATAAAATGTTGACAGCAGTTTGACACATTAAAAGTACCGGAGAGAGTATTTGAAAAACTTGCTGAGAGTTTTGTTATCAATTACAAAACACTTTTAAATTATAGAAAAAAATTTTCTGACGAAGAAATTAAAAAAGAAGATTCATTTCCAACAACAACTGTGGGGTACACCAGAAAGAGGCAGGTGTTTACAGATGCACAAGAAATAATGATCGTCGAGTATCTTCTAAAAGCATCGGATATTTATTTTGGATTATCAACAAGGGAATCCCGAAAACTTGCTTACAAGTTTTTAAAGCTAACCGTATAGAAATACCAAAAAGTTGGTATGACAAATAACAAGCTGATCCTGATTGGCTTACATCTTTTTTAAAAAGACACCACCAATTGTCACTCCGCATTCCAGAAAGTTTAGCTAGGGTAAGTAGCTTTAACAAAAACAATGTTAATTCTCTTTTACAAAATTTGAAATTAGTCTAAATAGGCATAACTTTCACCCTTTGGACATTTGGAACGTGGACGAAGCAGGCGTAACTACTGTACGTAAGCCTGATAGAATTATTGGAAAACGTGGAACGAAGCAAATAGGCGCTATAACATCGGCTGAGCGAGGTTCACTTATTACTGTAGGAGGCACCATATCAGCAAGTGGAAATTCTATTCCTCCTCACTTTATTTTTTCCCAAGTAAAATTTCAAAGGCATTTTCTTAATGGAGCGCCACCTGGAAGCAAAGAAGGTGCAAATTCATCTAGATGCATGACAGAAAGAGCACTTTTTAGACTTTTTAAAGCACTTTGTTGAGCATGTTCGCTGAACCACGAAAAACTGAGCGTAAAAACATTTGATTTTTTCATTAAAAAAATAATCAAGCTGTTTCGTGCAACTAAATGTGCAAATTGCATGCCTATTTTGGTTATTTATCCTTCCTTAAACACAGCTAGGGTAACTCTGATCTTATCTAAATGTATCCGGTGCTCGACTGTAAAGCAAAACTAAAACATCTTTGTAAACAGCTAACTGGACAAGAAATACGGTGCTATTTTTACTTGACATGTATATAATATTTTTGTATTTTTTTTTATCAATAAATTGTTTGTTTGATCTTGGCGTATAGCAAAATTTAAAAGCAACTGACTAAGTGTCGACTCACAAATAGCTGTGACATTTTACCGCAATGCTTGTGACAACAAGGACAGATTTGTCCAGGTTGTCACACTTTAATTGCCTGTTTTAAAACTCTCCAAAAACATGTTTATTGTTGCTGAAAAACCAAAAAAATACTCAAAAGTTATAGCTGAAGATTTTAACTAAAGAAAAAAACAAAAAAAAATTTTTGAAAATCGACCAACTATTCGCTAGATTATAAAGTTTAAAATTTGTGTCAACCAGACCCGGTCTCCTCTATTTCCTCGTAAAATCAACGGATATTAGTTTAATTAAGTAGATATTTCGATTGTCGGTTAGGAGCAATTTTAGGGCATTTCTTTAGGATTAAATTTAATTATGTAAACTTCCGCTTTTATAATTTTTTTGAGTAGATCATTAAAAAAAAGACCAGCCAATTCTAAAAAATAAAAAGAAGAATTAAAAAAAAATTTTTCGAATTTTTAACCACTCAAGAAGTTACTCATTTAGAAAATAGGGATAACTGGATAAAAAAAAACAATTCCTAATAAAACATGGTCGGAATCATGGAGCCTGTAATAACTTTTTGCCAATAATAAATACCAATATTAAATGTAATAAAATACCAGTTTTTAAGCATTCAGCTTGAAAAACTTTAAAATAGATCTAGATGTTTTGGTGTAGAATTGATTTTCTTTGTAAACCAATTGCATTTTTTCTCTTCTTTTTTCCATTGCAGCTGAATGATTCAGTATTTAAACAGATTTTTCTAATTTTTCACGTTTTTTTTTCGGCTAACTTGCATTCGACATCTTTATACAATTTGAGTTTGATTTTCCTAATAAAACAAAAGCTCGTTGCAAAAGTAAGACTAGGGTTTTTGCTTAAGACAAAATACAGGATGCCTCACATAAAACCCCTAAATTTTCTTTTGATAACAATTTATTGAACAAAGTTAATGCAGCACATGAATTAAACACGTAACACGCGCAGAACAAAGACAGAGAATGTTTAAAGTTCTCAAGATAATGTTCAAAATGTTTTCCATTAACTGCAGAACAGCGACGTAGATAATCCAGCCAGTTCTGAGTTGCTCTTTAAAGGATATCGAAAAAAGATCAATCCATGCATTAGTTAATACATTCTTTAAGGTTTGAATATCATTAATTTCTCTTTTTTGCAACTAGACTTTCTTCAAGAGCAGACTCTAAATACACTAGTCCATAACATTGAAGTCTGGACTCTTGAATGGCCACTGGTGAGGATCAATAAAATCTGGAGTGTTCTCCCGGAGCCAGGCAACAGTGTCATTAGCAGTGTGTGCCATGGCACCATCCTGTTGCCAGATCCAATAATCACCATGCATTGCTTAATCAATGTCTTCAAAGATCTGATGGAACATCTCTCTGTAAACAACCTGATTAAATGTCTTTTTCTTTCTCCTATATTGTAGAATACCTTCCTGCCCAGCAGCATATCTTTCAATAAAACGGAGTTGAGTTTTACCATACAACGAAACTGCACCATAGCAAAGGATAGACTGCGTCTGTTTGTTTATTTCCACTAGCGAATCGTCATCGGAAATGTCTGTTTTGACTTTAGCAGCTCGATGGAAGCGTTCATTCTGCCTATTGAGTGGTACAGATACGCTGAATGACGCCTCATCTGAGAACCACACATACTTCCATTATTGTTGTGCTTCAAAACGCTGAAGCACAGCATCCCACTTTGTCTTTCTAGCTTACTGGTGTGCTTCAGTTAGAACGTTGCGTTTTACTCTTTTCGGTAACATTTCAAACATGACTTTTTAATTGTTCTGTACACAAAACCTTTTGACACTCCCAGTTCTTTATAGATTTGACGTTGAATTAAATGTCGTCTACGATGGTCTGGTGGAGCTACAACGCGATTTAAAACAGCTCGTTTTGTAGGGCTATTATGTGTACAAGAAGTACCAGTACCATGCTTACGCTCTTTTGCTGCGGGAGATCCACCAGATTTTAACGGAGCGGCAACACCTCTATACTGATCAGTTATAACTTCACTAAAAAAAAACAGGTAAAACTTCTCGACATTTACGTAAACCCCACGTTGCATGTTCTTTCTTGATTAGGACGATTACCTCACGCTGGAAATCGCTCAATTGAGGCATGAGGGCAAAAACAACAATCCAATAGATAATACCATGCAAACATAAAATAAAAAGTTTAATCATAAATACAGCATTATTACAGATATAACAATTAAACTAAAATAAAAAAACAAATTTAGTGGTTTTATGTGGGGCATCCTGTAGTTAAAAGATACAATTGTTATTGTATATCTATTGATAGAACTTATCAAAAGAAAAAGGCATTTAAAATGTTAGCAAATTTTAAACAATTAATTTTGAAAACTTTATGCATTTAGCTTGAGATTTTTGACATGTTTCTTCTGATTTTGTGAGGAACTACTTTCAAGCGTCATAAAATAAGGCCCAAACTAAAGGACCTTTTTTACATGCTTCATAGTACATTGCATATACTTAATAATGTTACTAAGCATGAATAAAATATCATCATCAACATCATCATTATCATCATCATCATCACATGATTCTCGAAAAACAAATAGTTTTGAAACTTTTAAATAAAATTTGTTTCAAAATATAATAATTCTGTTTATTGAAGTAACAATTAAATTTAGCTCTTTTTATTGGTAAAAACAAACGTACTATCATCAACTAACAGCTGTACTTCTAGGCCAGTGTCCTATCACTGGGGAATGGGAAAGCAAATAATGTGGCTATTAAACACAAACGGTGTCATTATGATCTGTGGTATTTTGGGTTAACTCAAATCAATACTAAAAATAGAAATTTTACTTGAACAAAAAGG
Organism: Diplosoma virens; assembly: GCA_963680785.1. NCBI lineage: Eukaryota > Metazoa > Chordata > Ascidiacea > Aplousobranchia > Didemnidae > Diplosoma > Diplosoma virens. The sequence goes on along the minus strand of OY796881.1, from coordinate 3,178,926 downwards.
AATTTGATTTTAAGTTAATCATTAATTGTTAAAAAAATGTTTCTTTGGACCAAATGTTTAAACTCTTTGAAAAACTTGAGTCCCCTAGACTACTTTTGTGAAACACTATAAATCTTGAGAAAAAATCGGAAGAGAAAAAAGCAACTGAATTTCATGTAAAACTTTTTTATTGCATAAAAAAGATCTTCTTTTCACTGTTGAAAGAAAAAATTACCGGAAATTTAGTTGATAAACTTTTTTTTGTTCTTCTCTATACTTTTTTGGTTATTAAACATGGTGCCCATAGAGTTTAAACTGTTCAATGTTTTTCCCAACTATAAGATCTTTACAAGAAAAACTATTAATTTCAAGTTTTTAGAAATGCCTTTGAAAAAATAAAAATGTTGAGGGATAACTGTCTTTTTACCAAAAAAGATAGGTTTAGTAGACCACAGTTTAGAAAGCTTACTCTAGACCAGTGGTTTTCAATCTTTTTCATATTTTGGCTCATTTTCAATACAAGGTAACTTAATAACCCATTTCGGTCAACAAAATTAAATTTCAGTCTTAAAATCATGGTGTTCTTAAAAAAAAAAGTCTTCACTTGGAATCGCTCTCAAATTTACTTATTTTTGTCCCAAAATCATAGTGTTCTCTAAAAAAAAATGTCTTCATCTACTTTCTTCCTCCGATTTCTTAACTTTAGTCCCAATCGTCCCAAGACTCAGGTAAATTCTAAAATAATAATTATCAATTTAATATTGCCTAAATATTTTACGTTATATATTATTTATAAAAAACTTTTTGCGACCCCCAGAAAAAAGCAAAACGACCCACTTGGGGGTCACAACCCCCAGGTTAAAAACAACTGTTCTAGACCATTTTGAAAATTTTACATTAAAAAAGTTCTTTGAGATAAAAATGATTGCTTTGTTTTATTTCAACGCAGATCAGAAAATTTCCAAACGCAAAAAAATTAACACATTAGTTAGCTACAAAAATTTTTTTGTTTATTCTTTACCAAAAAGTTTGATAATTAGAAAGCTACTTTAAAATTTTTAAACTTGCTGTTTTTTCAAAAAAAAAGAAAGACTATTTTTGTAAAATTGTTTTAAAAAGGTTTTTTACATTTTTGATGACTGATGATACTGATTTGCTGAAAATATTTCTATTTGCTCCAAAAAACCTCCATCAAACTAATTGTGGCTTTTCTTTTGTATTTAGAATATATTAAAAAAACAATGAAACTAAAGTTTGTCTTAACAATTTTTATTGTTGCAATAGTTTTTGAAAGCAAAACAAATGGTAAGAAAAATAGTATTATGTCATACTTTATAGTTCTAACTTTAACACACTAATGGTGCAATTGTAACTAGAGTACCGCAAACAGTAGCGTTTGATGAAACTTAGTTACCTCTGTGTTCTTCACGTTTTACGTTGCAAAAAAACTACATAATAAACGTATTAATGTCTACACTAGTATCTTTTAACAAGTTTATAAAAATTTTTTAATTTTTTTCATTTGTTATTTCTGAATTCATAGAGACTGCTTTCTTACGCACCTATTTCAGTATAATTACACAGCTCTCAGTGTAATTGAAAATGTAAAGTTGCGGGACGTGCAGTAAATTGATTTGCATGTGATTTATACTTGTTTTTGCTATTTTATTAAAGTAACTACCCTTAACTCATATTATTTATATGCTGTTTGAATTAGTTTGAATTATCTACAAGTAGTAAAAATGTTTTCGTAGAAAAATACTGCGCAATCTAACAATAATTTTTATATGAAACGAGGACTTTAAGCTATACGTCGAAGTATACTTTTGGTAAAAGCAACTAAAAAAACTTTTAATTTAAAAAAACCTTTATTTTTTGTTCACAAATTATTTATTAGTTTCAGAAAAATTAATTTCCTGTTTTTGAAAAGTCGATGTTGTTTATGAGACACAAGTAGATCTACTAACGACAACAAAAGACTTAAAATGTTACTTTACATAATTAAGTTATTTAGCCTAGTAGTAAAAGACTAACTCAATTCAACTCAGCTGCATGAACAAGTTGGAATGCAGTCGAGGCTATCAAATAAATCATATGTGTGTTCAGGCACATCTGCAAGACTTTTTGCAAATTCCTTCATCAAAATTACGCTTGTTTTATTTCTCTTTTTGTTTACTTCATAGCAAAGCAACTTAAACACGACTTTAGCGTGTCAATCGTTTCGGTCTTTCCTCTTGTTTTTTAACATTCTTTCTTTTTTGGTTCAAGTCAGCCAGTTTTATTTCTTTCCTATCGAAAGTTGCATTTATAGTTGCTATCTTTACTCTTTTACATTTTACTTGTTTTTTTTCTACTTCATAACATAGTTCTATCCTCCTCTTTTTGATTGGCCCATTTTTGGCCACAGCAACTTTTGTCGACAGCACTGGTGATCATGGGTACTGGCGCGGGCTTTAAACATATATTTTTTTTTATCGTGTTTTCTTAAGCTATTTTGTCAGTAAAAGTAATCACAGTATATTGTAGTATATGGTATAATCATTGTATTCGTTGTAATATTAAAACTGTAGTCTATATGGTACGTAAATTGTTCTTATCAGCGTTTGATATAACTGTGCAAATTACAATTAGACTACTGGGTAATTTTTTGTTTAAAGCAATATTATGTTAGTATTATTTAAGGAATTTATGTTAACAAATTAATTATGTTAGCAAATTTTTAAGGCAATGACTATGCTAGCATATTTTTAAGGTTATAAATAACTAATCAATAATTTTTCAAAAACACTTTCTTAGTATTTTTTCTTGATCAGATCCAGTTTTTGACAGTATTGCAGCTCTTCATAAAAAATAGATATTGAGTGCAAAAATATAGACATGTTCAAGTTAATATTCAAAATTACGCAATTTACCAGCCATTACATACTTCAATTTGATGCTTTATGTCATTCTCTTCAAAAAAGGGAAGAGAGAATTTTTTATCATCTTGCATGTTCCGCACTTTAATTTGCAAAATATTTTGCAAACAAGTTGATCAAAAGAAACAATAAAAGTGTTTGGAAAATATGACCTGATAAATAGTGATTCTATATTTCAGATGTTTACGTGAAAAAAATTGGAGTGATTTGATGATGTAAGCCAATCATTAGATTTAAAAAACCAAATAACATGCAAATTGAAACAGCTTGATTAAAAACGTATCCAATTGGTGGACATTAAGTTTTTGAAAAATATTTTTAAATAATTTTTATCTTGCAATCTTTTCACGCTTGTAACTGTAGGCCTAAAACAAGAAAAATTTCATATTACAAAAAGAAATCAACAAATTGAAAAAATTCAAATAACAAAAAAACTTTAAACAATAGATTATGCATGGTTCGATTTGGTATCAGGGCAATTTATACAAACGACAGTTTATCAAACAAAAGTTTATTAAGTAAACTTTTGAGTTGACAAGTTTCTACGACAAAATCATCTCTTGTAGTCTTAAATTACGTTTATTAACAGCAAAGACAAGCTTTGAGATGCTGTAATACGAAATGGACCCACTAAATAATTCCGATAAATTAAGTGCCGCTCGATAAACTGTTGAGTTGCGGTTGGAATACTTTGCTAAAGCATTGATGCATTTAAAAAGAAAAGCTTAGTAGTTTTACATTCAATTACGTTATCATTATTTTTTTGTTAATACCTAAACATTTCAATTTGTTTTTAGGGTGTGAAGATCGTGCATGGTGTCGTAATCAACTGTCTCGTTGTAAAAACAACTACATTAGGACTAATTGCCCAGTAACCTGCAAAATTTGTTCTCCGGCAGGTATGGTAGGACATTATTTGTTATAAAACTAATTGTTTTAAAAATCGCACTCAATCTTTACTTCAACTACATCATTTCAGTTATATGAAATGACTAGTTAGTGAGAGACAAGAATGTCTTTAATCAAATTATTTTGTGAAAATGGGAATTCTAATCAAAAAACTCGAAGATTAAGGTTAAAAAGAAACTAATTTTAACTCTATGGCATTTCTTAGAAGAAAGTCTTAACTTCACAAACACAATAAAGATTGTATACGTATAATTTCTAAAGATAAAACTTAATTGGTTAAGGTAAAGTATTTCTAATAGTTGTTCTATAAAGGTAAGTATAAAATCTAACATAAAATTTACGTAAGTATCTAGCTGCTATGTACATGTAAATAAAACCTTTAAAATATGTAAATCCTACATAATCAAGCTTATTTTTTGACATATTATTGTCTTTACGTACTTTGCCTTTAATTTTGTTTTCGTCTTGATTATCAGCCAATCGGGAATCACATATTTATGTATCAGCCAATCATTGTTACATTAAATCATTACAAACTTGAAAAACTTGTTTAGCCTTGTCTGTAAAAGTTGTTATTAGTCTAAATGGGAAAAAAAAGAAACGAAAATTAAATTTTGATATTTAATCCTGCGGGTGGATTTTTTTCGTGGTAAAGTTTAATAAATAGATACATAACCATTGCACTGTTCAACAACGAAAAAATTATATAGCGGATTTTTTTGGGTGTTCTTAAGTATGTTTTGGGCGCTGAATTCAAATCTTTATTTAGTTTTGTTTAGCAATAAAATTTTATGATACAGCTATATGAGTTTTGACATACACATTGTTAAAACAATAAAAAGTTTACTCATCATCTCAGTTAATGTTCAATCATTAATTTGAAAAAATATAATAACGAAAGTAAAGGATTCTCTGCCTCTTACAAAGCAATACTAAGTTTGCTTTTTATTGACGCTGCAATGATATTTTGTTTCACTCAGTTTCTGTCAAAACCAACGACAGTCTCCCATCGTCTCCCATCATACCAGTATTATTTTTTCTCTGTATCAATTTTCGCAATTTCATTATCCTGATGAAATATTTTACAGTGTTCATCACTCACAGCACCTAAATTGTCTGGAAAGAATGCGAGGTATGAAATCAAAAAGAGCAACATTAAACTCATTCTACTGCCAAGACATCTAAAAATTTTTATCATATTTCCTTACAATTTTGATTCAATTTTTAGCTGTACAGTTGCCAATTCTTTTGCATTAAGATATTTTGGAAACTTTTTATCAGCAAAATTTTTGAATTTCGGTACTAATGAAAATGAAGCACACAGTTAACCATCACTTATGTAAGATACAAACTTTTTCTAAAATAAGGGATATAAATTTTAAATTTTCACAAATCTTTCAAGAATAATTTGCGTACTGAAATGTTTTAAGTCTGCTCTGGTACCATGGGGTCAATATGACCTCAGGCTTATTTGATTGGCGAAATATTCAAAAGGCTAAAACTAAAAGCTTTAATTTCACATGCTATTTTCTTCGCAAGTTTTTGTTAACTGTTTCCATTCATGCAACCTTGTTTGCATTGTTTCTTTTGTTGTAAATTTTACACATTTTATTGGTTTTGAGTCATATTGGGTACATGGTACCCTTTAAGTAACAAATATATCCGTTTTTGCTTTGCAAAAGACTTTTTAATATTCAAGTTACTCTTAGCGTAATATAAAAATTAAGTCCATAAGACAAAGAATGACTCTCTAGTCTAGAAAGTCATGAAGAGTTTATTTGAGACAAAAGATAAGATGAGCAAAGAAGATGAAAATGGTATTGAAGATGAATTGAGCTGATATGAAAGGGAAGCTGAGCTTGATAACTTGTTAGACACAACAGCGAAACAAATGGAAACCATGCAAAATTTGAAGATAAAGATGTTTTTTTGGTTAAGAACTTTAAGGAAACGATGAATATTTGTGGAAGGCGAAACCTAAGTTTGCAAGAAGAGTACCAAGGCAAAATATATAGCATGTCGCTGATGTTCCTCAAGCTAAGCGCAAATTGGTGACACCCTAAACAGCTCAGGATGTGAAAATAATTGTTTACATCTGTGTGGGAGTTTATCAAAAGCACCTGCAGCTGTTCAAGACATTAATTAGCATTTTTAAGTTGGGTACAAGAGATGTTTATTTGTCGAAAATCGAAGATCAAAAAGTACAGATTTACTTGCAGTAAATGTCGTAACACTATCTGCAAAGGACACAGAAAGGTTGTCTGTAATCAGTGTAACTAATGCCAGGAGTGAAACATTAGTCTACTGTGCACTCAATTACATAGTTACAGCAATAAACACTGCTTAATAACAAATCAAGTTTTTCTACTGGTGTCTTAGTTTACTTTCAGTGATGGAGTGATATTGAACCAAGGTACGTTTAACGTAATTTTTTTCATGGTACCAGAGCAGGCTTGAACAATAACTTCATTGTCTCATAAATTTGCTTTAGTTTTATTGCATGCCTATAGGCACGAACGGCTTAATGCATTACGATTATGCAAAAGCACTATCTTTAGATCTGCTTTGCTTAAATCAATAAATAATCTCGAGTCATCAGACTTGTCTTTATACCCTAATTCCATCATTAAGCCATCAACGTAATTACGGAAGTACAAGCCAATGTAAGAGTCAAAAAATAAACTCAGTTTTAAAATGAAGTGACTAACCTTAAAATTTTAGTTTCTTCTTCAAATGAGTTCCTTTGCTTTAAGCACGACCACAAAATTTCAGCTTTGTATTTGACAATCCTCAATCTAAGCAATCGTTCAACATAATACTGTAAATATGAAAACTGGAATGTTTGAGGTAGCTGCAACAAGGTCGAAATCACTTGACGTAGTTTTACTGAAACTGTCTGGTTCAAATGAAGATTCTGGACCTTTAAATCAATTGATTAATTACTTTTATATTTGTCACAACTCTCATAACAAAAGAAAAACATCATAAAAAAATGATAATTTGAAACGAAAATGACATAAAAGATGCAAACAGATTTCACGGTCATCAATTCAAGCAAACACCCAATTTCAGACATTTTTTAATTTGTTTTTAATAAACATAGTTATATACGCTAGCTCTTTAAATCAGTATGTGGGATTTTTGAATAGTTGGAAAAATTGTATTGTTTTCATTTTGAGAAATGCAATAAGATATTGCTTATAGATATTTTTGAAAACTGTAGATTGTAAAAAATTTCTTTATTTCTTTTCATGTTTCTGTATTATGGTATGGAATTCCAATTTTAATATTTCTATATTATGATATGGAATTGGAAACAAACAAAGGTGAAAAGGAGTTGTACAGATTGGTTAGGCAGAGGCAGAGCAGGAAAAGATGTACCGCACGTGAGGGTTATAAAGGATGAAAACGGTAATGTTATGGTAAATTGGGAGGCAGTGTTAAAGAGATGGAAGGAATACTGTGAGAAACTAATGAACGTGGAAAATAACAGAGAACCCAGGACAGAGGAAGCTGAAGTGGTTAACGAAGAGGTAAATCGCGTCAGTAGAGAAGAAGTAAAGAATACACTAAGTAGGATGAAAAAAGGTAAAGCGGTTGGGCCAGATGAGTTGCCAGTAGAAGTTTGGAAATGCATGGGAAAGATGGGGATAAAGTTTTTGAACAGACTGTTCAACAGACTATTAATGGGTGAGCGGATTCCAGAAGAATAGAGAAGGAGTGTGCTTATTCCAATCTATAAAAACAAAGGGGACACACAGCGCTGTGGAAACTACAGAGGAATAAAGCTAATGAACCACACAATGAAGGTATGGGAAAGAATTATTGAAGCCAGGCTAAGAGATGTAGTAGAGATCAGTAAACAGCAATATGGATTTATGCCAGGAAAGGGAACAACCGATGTTATATTTGCTCTAAGAATGTTGATGGAAAAGTACAGAGAAGGTCAAAGAGAGCTACATTGTGTATTCGTGGACCTAGAGAAAGCTTACGACAGGGTTCTGAGAGAAGAATTGTGGTACTGTATGAGAAAATCAGGAATAGTGGAAAAGTAAGTGCGACTTGTACTGTACAGAGTATGACGAGGGAAGCGAAACAGTGGTGAGGTGTGCAGTAGGAACTACAGAAAGTTTCAAGGTTAAGGTTGGACAGTACCAGGGATCGGCGTTAAGTCCGTTCCTGTTTGCTGTGATTATGGATAAGCTAACAGACGAGGTAAGGAGAAAACCACCGTAGACGATGCTGTTTGCTGATGATATTGTGATTTGCGACGAGACCACCGAAGAAGTGGAGCGGAGACTGCAATTCTGGAGGTACGTGTTAGAAAGAAGAGGGATGAAAGTAAGTAAGTCAAAAACCAAATATCTGTGCGTAAATGAAAGAAATGACGACGAAACAGTGAAGAGCGAGGATACAAAAGTGCCAAGAGTAAAACAATTTAAGTATTTAGAATCAAGGGTGCAAGAAAGTGGTAGTTGTGAGAGGGAGATAAAGAAGAGAGTGCAGGCAGGATGAAACGGATAGATAAAAGTATCTGGAATAATCTGTGACAGAAGGTTACCAGATAGAGTAAAAGGAAAAGTGTACAGTTCAGTGGTGATACCAGCAATGGTGTATGGACTTGAGACAATGGCAGTCACAAAGAAACAAATGGAAGAGATGGAAGTTGCAGAGATGAAAATATTGAGGTTTGCTATGGGAGTGACGAGTAAAGACAAGATTAGAAATGAGTACATCAGGGTTACAGTTAAGGTAGAACGGTTAGGAATGAAGATGAGGGAGGGCAGGCTCAAGTGTTATGGACATGTCATGAGGAGAGACCAAGAGTATGTAGGAAGAAAAATGATGGAAATGGAGTTACCGGGAAAGAGGAAAAGAGGAAGACTAAAGAGATTTTTAAATGTAGTGAAAGAAGATATGGGGGAAGTTGGTGCGAAAGAGACGGATGTTGAAAATAGGACGGTTTGGAAAAAGAAGATACGCTGTGGCTATACCTGATTGAAGGGAAAGGCCAAAAGGAGAAGAAGAAGAAGTATTATGGTATGGAATTCCAAATTTTCACTTCCAGATATTTTATTTAGTTCAACAGTCTCTTACTACGATATACAAGAATATACAAATTTCATGCTTGCTAATAGTCTGATTCTTTGGTCTGATATTTAAATACTTTTTTGAAGTAATTATGAAATAAGGTTGGAGTTATTGTTTTACTGCAGTTGAACATAAACTTGGCAATTTCACGTTTATAAATATCTTGAATTGGGAAAATTTTTAACTTAATATAAAGCGATTTAACAGAGCTTCGATTTGGCATATAACAAATAGTATTAATTGCTTTGTTTTGTAATATATGTAATTTGTGAAGATGGAATGTATATGTAAACCCTATGTAGTAATTCCATTAGTTAAGTGTAAACAAACAAGAATATGAAATAGTTAAAATAAATTTTGCTTTGAAAGGATTGTTTTTAATTTTGTCAGTATGTCAACAAAACGGGCAAATTTTACATCCAAGTACTTTAATATGTTTGCAAAAAGTTTAGTTTATTGTCATAATTACTCTAAGTATTTGGCGCTTTTTACTGTATAAATTCGGGAATTATCAAATTAATTTTAAATGTCTTAATGATATATTTAACCAGCTTGGCAGAAATAACTATAACATTAGATTTAGACGAATTAACAGTTAATTTATTTGAACAACACCCTATATTTAATTTTTTTAATTCTTTGTTAATTATATTATGAAGAATAATTGAATTAGATGCCTGGAATATTAAGCAGGTATCGTGAGCAAATGATTTAGGTGTGTAATTACAGCATTTTGTAAGTTGTTTACATATATAGAAAAAAAGTTAGTGGCCAAAAGAAGATCCTTGAAGGCACACCGTGTTTTATTTCTTCGAGATCAGATTGACTTTGGTTAAAGTTGACAAATTGTTTCGATGATTTAAGCATAACTTAAATGTTACTCTCCAAATATTATAATGGGCCAGTTTGGTTAGTAATATTTTATGATAGACAGTATCAAAATCATTTTTAAAATCCATAAGGACCAGTTCTATGTGCAAATTATGATCAATATTGTCAGGGGCAGCAGTGCCAAATGAAGCCTAGCATGGTATGTGAAAATTTTATTTTGAAAATCAAATTGATAAAGAAGAAATCCATTAGTCTATTATATGTTACTTTTTAAATTATTTTAGAAAAGCAAGTTAATATCGAAATCATACAATAATTGTTTGTTTCTTTTTCTTTACAACCATTTTAAAAAACGGGTGCATATTCTGCTATTTACAATTTCTAGAGAGCAATCCATTATTAAAAAAATTATCTGTAAACAATTTAAATTTTGGAGTGATTACGTACATACCTTGATTCCTTGAAAATTTTCAAGACGTAAGCTGTTATGTTATCGTGCCCAAGTACCTTGCTGTCATTTAAAAATAAAATCAAATTAAATATTTCATTTAATCTTTGTACTTTAAGGTAAATTCAATAAGAGATTTTTTTAGTTAAATGTTCATGCAAAGGTTTGTTTGTTTTTTCCTTTAGTCTTTTAGCCAACTTTGAGCCAATTGTGCAAAAAAGTTATTAAATTCGTTTGCGATATTCTTAGGTCATCGGTATTGTCTTATTTATTCGAAGCGAGTTAGTTGATTGGCAAATTGGAGTATTGGGTAGAATAGATTTAATTATATCCAAAGCTTTACTGGCATTATTTTTTTTTACATAATTTCGTTTTGAAAGTATAATTTTTTTGATAAAGTTTTAATCTTGGTTAGTGCGTTGCAGTAGCATTGAATGTATTTTTTTCTGCATTGCTACCATTTATAAACAGTGTCCGAAATATCAATCATTTGTGAAATAAGTACTACAAAATTTCCAAATGCAGAGTTAAAATTTTCAAATTGAAATGAGGCACTATTATGTAGAAGTTTGGTCAGAGAGTCATTCAGCTCGGTACAATAAGGAACTTTTTAATTTTGTTCAAAAATTTTTTTATCCTATATTATGATATGGTATTCATACAAGTGTTAGTATCTGTCATGTCATTCAAACTTATTGATGGTGAAAAAGTGTGGATTATAATGAAAAAGTGAAAAAGTGTGGATTAAAAGTGTGGATTATTAATATCACGTGTTCAATGAGCGTCGCCGAGGTTGCAGTAATTCTTGTAGGTTTTGTAATAATTCTATAAGATCCATTACAAACTATAGCATTTAAGTAGTTTTTTGCTTGGAATAGGTTATTTACGTTGATGTTAACCCGTTACATTCCGAATTAAGACGCAGTAATATTTTTTATGATTTAATCGCCTTTTTCTGTCTCTCTTACACTAATTAAGATGTATTGAAAAGGAAAAATTAATGCTGTCACCCAAAAGGTGTTTTCCATGTAGGTCCCAAATGGGGATCATGGAATGTGCTGCTAGCAAATTCAAGCATGTAGAAGATATGAAGCCATGGCGATGACAATAACGAGTTTCTACTAATATTCGTAAATGAACGTTTTACTTCTGAAAAATAATACGGTTTTCTGAAATAACTGGCATAATGAGCTAAATAGACCAACCACTAAGGATACATAATATGGTTCTTTCCCATTTCGGGGCAGCAATTTAGCGACGCGCCGAAAATTGCGTTTTTTTTGCGAGTTGCGAAGCAATGAGCCATGAAAAAACGCAATTTTCGGCGCGTCGCTAAATTGCTGCCCCGAAATGGGAAAGAACCAAGTATTATATTTTCACCAGATTTTGTTAGAGTACGTGAAGACATTTAGTTTTTCCAGAACAAAATAGAGCACTGAAGATGAGGTAAAAGCAAATAAACTTTGAAGGCACGGTTAGACGTGTTTTGTTTTCAAAAACTTTGGTTTTGAGATTTGAATGAAAATACATTTTGAAAATACACTTGTCGAAAAGTAACAGTGTTAGTGAATAGTCGATACAAAGCTAAGATTGCTTGTGGAATGCATTGAAGCAATCTACATGAAATCCGGCATTGCAGGTGGGGCATTGCTTCCGCGCATTTGCTTTGCAAACTCTGCATTTCCTTTGCTTTCCTCCCGGTGTTCTTTCGATATGATGCTCTCCTGCAAGCATCAGGACCCGTTGAGGTAAATGCACAACTTTGCGCCCTCTTCCAGCCGGCTTGGACGGAGTATCCATTTTTAGGAGGGACAAAGTTACTTCTGCTCGAAAATTGAGTAAATCAACTTGCTCATGCCTTTCACGCATTAGGTTGTAAATGGTGTGAGCATTGACGAGAGCAACATCCAAAGCATGCGTACATATTGAAAAATACCACTTTTTGCTTTTGATCCCTACACGATACTTCTGGGTCTTCCAATCAGCCAAGTCCACCCCAAGCATACCCTCATTGTACTTTGCTATGCAATCTGGCATCATCACAGACCTTGCTCCTCTCTGAGCAGGTTTCAATGGCTCAACTCCATGCACATTGGATGCAACCGTCACAATGTTGTTGTCCTTCCACGAACAAATAGCAACACCAGTGTTTTCGTCAGTAGCGGCCGCCATAAAACCACGAGGTTTCTTCATCAACTCCTTCTTTTCCCCAAACGGGCGATTTGGAACTCGGTTCAGTCGGATTGTGCCAGTAGCTCTAAACTGTTTGTTGGTAAGCTCTTTCATGAGGGAGATTGATGTGAAGAAGTTATCAAAGTAGACAGCTATCCCAACAGGCGCATCACGCAGAAGATCAAGCACTACATGGCAGCCGAGGGGGTGTTCTCTGGGAGTTGAAGACGCACCCTGATAGACGGAAAACTTGTAGGTATAGCCACTGCTGCTACATAAGGCCCATTCCTTGAAGCCAAAGCGAATTGGTTTACCTCGAATAAACTGCTTTATTGGGTGGCGGCCATAATATCCAACAATTTTTTCATCTATGGAGTAATCAGAGTGTAAGTAACCACACTGCATGAAATTTTTGTTGAGACAAGAAATCAACGTACGTATTTTGTAGCATCTGTCAGTGCAATTTTCTGGAATTTTGGAGTTGTCATTGAAATGAAGATGTTGCTTCAATGCCATGAATCTCTTTTTGGGCATAGCTTCTCTTACTAATGGGCACTCAAAGTTGGGGTCTAAGCTCCAATATAATTCTTGCCTTGGCTGCCTACGATGGCCCGATAGCATCAAAATTCCCGTGAAGGCCATATAGTCTTCCACACTGCAATTGAAGTCCAAGTAGTTGTTTTGTTGAGCGTATGTCAGACTTTGTTCTGCCATTATGTCATAAACTCCTTTTGTCATCAGAGAGAATATCTCAAATTTAGTTTTATCACCATGAAGAGCTATCAAATTTTCTCGAGCTGGAGACGGATCGTACACGTTGCTTGTGATAGAGCAGTCTGGTTTATTCTTGGTTACATTCCAAGCTACTTGAGTTGTGGCATTTTTGCTCCTCTGCTTTGCAGAAACACTCGTTTTCCTCTTTTTGGAAAGTTGCTGTTCAGTAGGATCAACAACACCTGACTCAGCTCCGTCAACAATATTCTGCAGGGTGTTTTCTTGAGCAGTTGGTGAGTCTTCTGAAGCAGTTGGTACTAGGTCAAGAGCATTGCATGAAACTTCAACAAACCCTGGAACAGACACAACTTGGCTTTCACCAAACCCCAGCTCCTCCTCATCAGCAAACTCTTCTTCATCGCTGACAGAATCAACTTTTTCAGGAGGAAGTTCAACCACATCGATCGTATCCACATCTTCCAGCAATTGGACATCAAGTTCCTCAATATACTCCAGCGCATCGTTAACGGAGAAAAGTTGTTTTGACATCTGAAAAATACAATACATTGTATATGGTACATTCCATGATCCCCAAATGGGACGTTGTTTACATTTGTTACTATAGCAACTGCATGAAATATCATTCGCACAAAATAAGTATTCTTACCTTAAATAGAGGTTCTTTGACAGGTAATGGGTGACTTTCAGTTCACAAAACTAACTATTGTTGCTATGGCTACTAATAATGTCTGCAATGAAAGCATGACGTCATTTCGCTAATAAACAACTTATAAAAAACAAACTAAATAATATCGTTAGCATACAATTCTTGCCTGTACACATAATTTTGAGTCAAATACTGCATTTTAAGCACAAGTTTTCATCAGACACAAGATAGCTTTCAGTCGAAAATCACCTTCGGAAAGTGATCCCCATTTGGGGATTATGGAATGAAACGGGTTAATGTTGATGTCACTTAGAATATGGAATGTTTTTTTAACAGATTAATTTTTTTAAGCAGTTTGAAAAATCTTTTCCAAACATATCAATTGCTTGACTAAGATACCTGTAGATAGTTGCAATTATAAGTTTCAACTTTAACTTTTAAAAACTTTGGGAGTTAAAGCTTTCAAAATTGGAATGGTACTACCATGCAATGGTTTTAGGAAAGACTGATAACTTGAATGAACTACTTTAGATTTGCTTTGTTTTAAAAAATCCTTTTATATAAATTAAACAATATAATAATTATAGAAACAGCAAGAGCTATCTTATTTTGCATAACAACAACCCACTGAAGCAGCTGAGTACTGCAAAATTTTCAATAAATGTAAGATGTTCATTTTTTGTTCTGATCAACAATTGTACTACCAAAGTACCACTTTTATGCAATTTTTATCAGTAGATGGCGTTGACTTGAAAGGAGTATTAATACTAGTTATGTTTTTAACTGAAAAACAAGTTATGATGCAAACAAAAAATAGGTTACAGATTTAGTTTCCTTAACACAAAATTACTGCACAATTATTTTTAAATATAAGCGAAACAATCAATAGCAAACTGCCAACCCAAACCGGATTTCCAAAAAATAAACTTTAAATTAAAACAAGGAACAAACTAAACGACTAACGTCACAATTAAAAAGGATTAACAACTCACTTGATTTTGCTTAAGTAGTAGAAAGTAGTAGATTAACAATTTGGTTAACAAACAAGATTAAGAATGATTTTGCTTAAGTAGTAGATTAAGAACTCACTTGATTTGGCTTAATAATTCAGTAGAAGCCTGCTGATTTTATCATATTAAAGAGGACTAACAACTCACTTGATTTGACTCCGCTCATGACAGAAGCCACTGTGAAAGGTGATTTTACTTGATGCTCTTGATTAACATGTAACAACCTAACTAATTTTTTCTTAGTGACTCTTTCAATAAGCGGTTCCTTATTATCAAAAATTTTGCAGCTTTGCAAATTAGTTTTTTCTGAAAGTCTGCTGTATTTATTTTAGATGTAGCAAGTTGCAATTTCAACCTTTTAACGAGAATTTGCTTGTCAACAACGCTTTCTAAAGTTGTTCTGGCTTCAGGCTCAGCTACAGAGCAATTTTCCTGAGCAGAAGACTT
Source organism: Diplosoma virens (assembly GCA_963680785.1). NCBI lineage: Eukaryota > Metazoa > Chordata > Ascidiacea > Aplousobranchia > Didemnidae > Diplosoma > Diplosoma virens. Next base: position 3,163,740 of record OY796881.1, on the reverse strand, counting down.
AAAGATTTAGCTTTACAATTGCACCGAAAAAGAATACTTTTTTCTCAAAACTTAATATAAGCTTATTTTATTCGAAAATTTGTTGTTCACTATTTCTGTGCAGCGGAAATGGGCTGATTTGTTGGCACAGAAACCACTAGACGGTGTTTATTTCATTTTTATGTAAATTATTGATAATAACAATTATTTACGGTATATCTTAGTTAAATAGAAGGAAAAACAACAACAACAAAGCAATTACTAATAAAGGAATGAAAAAATAAAATTTCATAAAAAATAAACACATTTTAAAAGAGCATTTTAACCGCTTAATAGCTTAATAACTGATATTACTACGAGTTACTTTCCTCTGAAATTAAATTTTTTTAGAAGGATCACGTGATTTAAGTTAAAAGCGTTTACGATTAAACGGTTTAATGACTTTCTGGTAACAGCAGAAATTCCCAAGTCAAAAAGCAAACCAGCGGGAGAGCGAGGCGGCGAAAAGCGATTAAAAAATTTAATGAATTGTACTCATCCCACAAGCGAAAAACTCAAAATTCAAACCAAATCGCTTAAAAGCATAAATTTAATCAAACACTCAAACAAAAACAAAATCCGAAAAAACAAAATAAAATTAAAGACAAGACGATGCGGTAGAAAGTGAGGTGAAAAGAAGCAAGTTAAAGCAAGGTGAAATGAAAATAAAGTAAAGAAAGGTGAGAAGAGAAATAGTAAATTTGCAGCTATTATTAGCGTGCGGGTAGTTTGATTTTCGTACACGTCTTGTTCGTTTCGCGTAGTCAGGCAGCAAAATAAGCTATACCGCTTAGTTTGCTAAAAGCAGGATTTAGAAGTTAAAAAAATTTTTCAGACTTTGATTCCGACTCAGCTTCACCTATACAAAATTTTCCCACATATTAATTTCACGAGATTAAAAATCTACAGATTCGACTCAGACTTTCTACTCCCAACTTTTTATTTTCGACTCCGGACTTCGAATCCTCCCTCTTCTTCTTTCAAACTTTTTCTTTAATTAGAGGTTGCACAGCGCATCATGTTCCTCCACAGCGTCCTGTTTCAATGTCCTTCTTCCTCGCACCAACTTCTCCAATATCCTTGTTTACTACCTCTAAAAATTTTTTCTTAGCCTCCCTCTTTTTCTCTTTCCCGGTAACTCCATTTCCATCACCCTTCCTTCTACATACTCTTGGTCTCTCTTCATAACATGTCCATAACACCTAAGCCTGCCCTCCCTCATCTTCATTCCTAACCGTTCTACCTTAACTGTAGCCCTGATGTACTCGTTTCTAATCTTATCTTTTCTCGTCACTCCCATAGCAAACCTCAACATTTTGATCTCTGCCATTTCATCTCTTCCACTTGTTTTTTTGTGACTGCCACCGTATCAAGTCCATACACCATTGCTGGTATCACCACTGAACTGTACACTTTTGCTTGTACTCTATCTGGTAACCTTCTTTCACAGATTACTCCCGATATTTTTTTCCATCCGTTTCATCCTGCCCAGACTCTCTTCTTTACCTCCTTCTTACAACTACCACTTTCTTAAACCATTGATCCCAAATACTTAAATTTTTTTACTCTTGGCACTTTTGTATCCTTCATCTTCACATTTTCGTCGTCATTTCCTCTAATTACGTACAGATATTTGGTTTTTGACCAACTTACTTTTATCCCTCTTTTCTCCAACGCATACTTCCAGCATTCCAAACTCCGCTCCACTTCTTCACTAGTCTCGTCGCAAATCACAATATCATCAGCAAGCAGCATCGTCTACGGTGGTTCTCTCCTTACCTCGTCTGTTCGCTTATCCATAATCACAGCAAACAGGAACGGACTTAACGCCGATCCCTGGTACTGTCCAACCTTAACCTTGAAACTTTCTGTAGTTCCTACCGCACACCTCACCACTGTTTCGCGTCTCTCGTCATACTCTGTACAATACAAGTTGCACATACTTTTCCACTATTCCTGATTTTCTCATACAGCACCACAATTCTTCTCTCAGAACCCTGTCATAAACTTTTTCTAGGTCCACGAATACAAAATATAGCTCTTTTTGACCTTTCCTATATTTTTCCATCAACATTCTTAAGGCAAACATGGCATCGGTTGTTCCCTTTCCTGGCATTAATCCATATTGCTGTTTATTGATTTTTACTCTATTCCTTAGCCTAACTTCAGTTATTTTTTCCCATATCTTTATTCTACTGGACTTGGATTCCACAGATTTAAAAATACGAATCCGACTTCTACTCCTGTTTTCAAACTCGAAATCCGCAAAATTTAAAAATCCGACTCCGACTCCACAAGATTTTAAACAACAAATCCGACTTCCGCACCAACCTTAAGTCTGACTCCTGACACCGAATCCAAATCTTGAATTAAAAATACGAGCCTCATTCCTACTCTTAATTTTTCCAGACTCCGACTCCACAACTTTTAAAAATACGAATTCGGCCCCGACTATAACTCCGACTGAAGTAACAACATTTAACAAGACTTTAATAAAAGTTTAAACCAAAAATTAAATACGCTTGAACTCTAAAACGAAAAACTAATATAGGAATTAATTTAAATGAACAACCTGAAAAACAACCTTCAACTATTAGACAAAACAACAACGGACAAAACCAAAGTGTAAACGGAATGTGAAATAACAGAAATGACAGAAGTTAGCGCGTTGGAGAAAAGGCGCAATGCGTGGCAAACATCATAGAGAGCTTTGTTGATTACATAGTTCACCGACTTCAACTTCCAACACCACGAGATTTAAAAATATGAGTCCAACTCCTATTCCCGACTTCATGCTCTATAACTTTTTACTCCCAACTCCGGACTCGGACTCTGACTTTACAAAATTAAAAAATTTAAATCCGACTCCGACTCCGCGTGATTTAAAAATAAAAATCTGAATCCGACTCTTATCTCCTGACTCCGATTCCAACTGTAACTCCCGGATCCGGCCTCTACGAGATTTAAAAATACGAACCCGACTGCGGAATCCCGACACAATCTTGGAGGCGAGATATTTTCAATGTTTTAGGCAACTAACAGAACCAAAGTAATCAAAGTTTACCTGACAAGACATGATTTTTTGACTAATAAAGCTTAAAATAAATCTAAAATTATATTTTACCGGAATTCAGTTAAGCTTTTGATATTACCAAAATTTTCCATAAATATTTTACAAACATGACTGATAAAAATTTACCATCACAAATATAAAAGAAATTACGAAATAAAATAGATGGTAAAAAACACATAAATTGTAAAAAAAATCATTTTATTCAATTGTATTGTTGATAAATTATATGCTTAACATGTTTTCCATCATTTTCAATGCGTAAATTGATCCGCTTAAAAACTTAAAGTAAATTTGCTTGAACCGGTATATAAAATAAATAATGTTATCCCCTATGTACCCAGACTTTTTTGAGATTCTGTAGAATCATTCTCTCGTAAATTTTTCAAAGCACTTTTATCTTGAGAAGGAAAGTTTGGAGTTTACCCTTTTTAAAATTCAGTGACAAATTGTTATGTAAAGTTTTTATTTCAGTTTCAATGTTGGCCAATACATTAATATTGTGATGGTGTTGTATTTTTCAACAGAGTTACTTAAAATTCCCTTACTCGGTAAACGAAAAAGTGACTCTTTTGTAAACGAATACACAAGTACAGTAAATCTCTTTTATTCTAATCTCATTTAATCTGAATTACACATTTAATCTGAACATAAAGACTTTAAAAACGCAATATTTAAACAGTACAATAAAGTTTAAGGAGCGGTAATTATAAAAATACAAACAAAAAGAAACTCGAGGGGCAAATAAAAGATCACGCGGTAGCTCGCCCTTAAACAAAATGTGAAACACGTCCGAGTTCGATGCGCGTTAAAGTCGATATACACAACAGATTGTATCATTAATTTTTGTAAGTAGTGTAAACGCAAAATTCAAACTTTATAATTACACTTATCGTTCAACATTGGATAAATATTATTTAAAAAGCTACAAACTTTAAGATAGCTTTAAAAAGCTTGTTCATTTCCCGAAGACTTTTTATCTAACACTTATTGGGAGGAATCGTTAGAATGAACTGAGAACAATACGATCGTGTTTATATAGGCAAGAAAAATGAGTCTAATTGGTTAAAAAAGGAAGCCAATCAGGAATAGAAAAGAAAAGAAAACGAGAGTGGGTCTGATTGGTCAAGAGAGACAACGAATCAGAAGTGAAAGTAAAAGAGCGTTTTAAACTGTAAAGAAATTCCTTATGTCGACAGAGATTAGGTTAAAGAGATTTGATAAACGTAGCTTCAAGAGCGGAGAGGTGGAAGGAAGTACGTCCTCGGGCAAGGATAGAGAATTTGTTGTCACTGTATTGGCTGGTTTTCCAAAAGAGAGTTTTCCAAAAGATGCTGTCCAATAGAGTCATGGGCGATGACTTGCGAAGTGTCTTAAAGTTTTGTACCGCTAATCGACTCTAATTCTATTGCTTTTATATTCTTTATCGAATTTACACTAAATAACAGTTTTATGGTTTTATTGAACTTTTGCTTACTCCAATTTTTCTTTCCAATTAACAATATTGCTCTTTACAATGTTTTATCACTGAAGCTTGTTAGAAGTATTAAAAACGAGTACTTCGTTTGTTGAAAAAGAGTTTGTGTTTCGGGATCCCTCACAATTATAAGTTTTAACTTTCCAGGGCAATTAAGAAATAATTTTTAGTTAGAAATTTTAAAAAAATTAAGGAATAATTTTTTAAAAGATTTTTTATAACAATTTTTAAATGTTTGCTTTTAAAAATATTTTTGTATATATCAAAAAAAAGTTGATTAATTATATTACAATTAGCTTTTTAATATTGCTTTTTAAACCAAGGGTTTCATTTGCTCGAACAAAAATGTTACGGCATTGTCATTTTATTTAACAATCAAATTCTTATACCTTTTTAAGAAATAAGAAAAGTGTGACTCTATGGAGGAATTTGTCATTAGGTCCCTTCCTACAGGCATAAATGAAACCACTCAAGTAGACTAAGCATTAAATTAGCGTTAATCTGCCGACACGTCAAAGTATTATCAGACAGTGGTGCATGTATTTCACTGAGAGGATTAAAGAATATTAGAGCAAAAAATTTTAATTACTTATTGCTCAGTTTAAACGTATAATAGCAAACTAAACTCCCCCAAATGTTAGCAAACTAAACTCCCCGAAATGTTAAGGTTAAAGATTAAAATTGAACAAAAATACTGAGTTGTATAATCGGAAAAATCGATTATGTCTTAAATTTGCTATAAAAGTAAAGTTGAAGAATACCTACTGGAGTATCAAAATTTACAAGTTAAACTGAACCTAATTGTGACGTCAAAATAAAAAAATTATATGCAAATATTCTTTGAAGCTTTGTATAATATTAATACGAATAACGAATATATTTATTTTTGCCAAACACACAAACACAAATTTTATAATACAGACACACGGTAATGTTAAAAGAAAATCGAAATATGTGTGAAGGCAGGGGGCACTGAAGAACATACGTTATCAAGTCAAGTGCCCCCACATCCGATACAGTCAAAAAACAAAATTTACATTAAGTATATTAATACATATACTGATACAAATCTTTTGATGTAAAACCAATGCAGTAAAAAAGAAACAAATTATTGAAAAAGAACAACTCAGAAAAAGGCGACAATGAAAAGAGTAAAATTTAATACTGATCTATTAGGTGCTGTTTGTACGTTTTTTTTTAAAAGAAACCCAATGCCTGTCTTTTATTGTGTCGACAATCGAATGCCAAAGTTTGACTCCACGGAAGGTGAGGAGCTGCTGTCCAATTGTTTTATATACACGTGGAAGAAAATAATTTGATTTTTCTGTTTGTCTAGTGTTGTGACAGTGTATTTCTTTTATTTTTTTGAATAGCTGAGCAAAAACAGCAGGTAATCTGTCAGAGTATAGCTGATACATAGATTTTCCTAATTCAAGATGATATATATCTAAGATTTTTAAAATATTTAATTGCTTGTACGTTGAGTTGATTGGTGTGTAGATAGAGCTGAATGTTGCAATTCTAATAATGCAATTTAGACAAACTTCCATTTTTTTTGTTAACAGTTTTGTAGCAGTACCCCAAGTTAATATGCCATATTGAATTCGTGAATAAACTAAGTTATAATAGACCAGGCAAAGAGTTTTTATCGGAACATATATTAGTTGTAAGAACTTTCTGGCCTGGTCTAAAACACTTTGCATGATGCTAACAGACTCGTAACTACCATGGCTCTGATCCATTCTATCGCTCAGCACTGCACATCTGTCTGGTGTTGTAATAAAATAAGTGCAATCGCACAATCATTAGTGACTATTTGAACTTATGTTCCAATCATGGAACATTTGTCCAAAATAGGGTCGAAAATTGACAAAACATTTTTTTATTCATAGTATCTGAAAAAATTTTGTTAAAAGAAAACTTATAAATTGAGTGGTATTTAGCTGGGATTTTTTGTTAAGAAAAATTGTTTTAATTTAATCTTTTTGTCTACACATTCTACCAAGGATCTACTACTCATTGCAAGTTTGATCCAAATGTAGTTTTTTGACAATTTTGGATTAGTTTTGTAACAAAATATGTTTTGATTTAAAACGTAATAGTTCTTTTATGAGAAATCACCAATTGTATGAATAATTTTGCAGATTGCGCAAGTCTGAAATGTGATCAAATTTGCACCGTGTCAATTAATACAACATCAGCAAACTGTTCTTGTGAAACTGGATTTAAACTTCAACCAGACAGAAGAACATGTGTTGGTAAATAAAATAACATTAACTATTTCTATTTTTTTTGAAAATCTTGGTTATGATTAGTAATTACAAAGTACGAAAAAGCTGGCTTTAATCTTTAACATATTTTTAGCAAGTCTATTCTAGCAGTGATGGCTTAATACGCTCGTATGGAGCAAACAGAGCGGCCCATCTATCCCTCCTAAAAAAGCTTCTAAAAATCTCTTCTTAGAAAAATATTGTTCCTCTTTTCATAATGGCACTCTCAGGCTTTAAAAAGTAATTAAAATAAAGTAAAGACCCCTTAAATACAAAGCAATAGTAACCTACAATATAATCTATTTAGTTTTTAAATATTGATTTCATTGAGTAAACTATTCTGAGCAGTTTTTAAATTTTTATTAAAGCTACGTAAAATTGATTAAAATTTAGCAGAAAAAACTGTGTAACAATAATTTTGCTTAACAAAACTAAATTCTGTTTCAAATTTAATTTTTTTGATTAATAAAAGCACTTTTTGCGATTAATAGTTAATGTGTAGGCTGCACCTTAAACATTTTATGCAATTGAAACAAATTAATTACATATAAAATTTAAAAATTACATCAAAAATACATTTCTTTGTTATAGAGTATCAGCAAATGCTTCATGTGCAAGAGAGACCATAAAAAACTATATGCAGTCTACATATGTTTTCCATAAACCAATTAAATTTGTGAACTTTCACTTTTTTCTACTTCTATAGGTCAATCAATCAATTGTAATTTTTATGTCGGTTTGACTTATAAAACTGTTGATTGCAGCGTTTTTTGTACTACGTTTAGCAATTTTTAAAATAAAACTTTGATACCTTTTTTGTAGGGGGTTGGAAAAATAACCACAAATAACAGTTAAAATATTAATCAACATATTGCAATCCTGAAAGAAAGTTTAATTAAAAAAATAAATAGAAAAATCAATTTAATTTTAAATGTCAGTTTTAAAAAGTAGTGTAATTTAAAATAAGCTAAATGCTTATTTACAATTAGTTTTGATAAGCAGGATAGTGTCTTTTTACACAAAGTAACTCAAAACATAAAAACTATTTTAACAATAATTTACTAAATTTTTAATTTTTAATAATTTCCGTTTTAAACTTTATTTCAACATTTAGCATACATTGCTTTAAACTATTCGTTCATCTATTTCGGTTTAAAGCATTATTTAACATTATGCCATTTTTGCAATGCATATTTATATCATTTTGGGTTAAAAATCTTAAAAATATATTATTTGATTATAACAGTAGATGCTGAAAAATCGAGCACAGTGCGCGCGCTTTGCAAAATATTCAGACGGAATTTTTCCACCAGACAGAATAGAACTCTAGCGACACGGAGCGACTTGAAAATTTGAATTATCTTGTCGCTAGTTGTAATTATTGGGGGAAAAAAAGGATTTTTTGCAAAGAAAAATGAGGTCTCTTATTTTGCTTATTGCAAACTTGTTTTTGAACAAAATTTTAAAAGTTTTATAGCATTTTACTCAAGAAAAAATTATCTTTTAAAAAATATAAAATTTAAACAATTTTTTTATAATTAATGAGGAAATTATAATTAAATATACCTTAATTCTTGAAAAAATTCTTTTACAGCGCTGTTAGTGGACAAAAGCCCCGCCGTGAAATAGTTACAATATTTGTTTTAATTTCGATGTATTTAATAATATTTGGTGCATTTCATTCAAGCAATCCAAAAACTCTCCTCAAAATATAAATTGATTTCCCGCCGGTAAATTTCATAGCACACATTAGTAAACTAAGGTATACAACTCGTTCGGTTTTTACAAATATATCATCGGCATTTTGTATTACACGGATAGAAGAAAAAAATGCATGGGCCGTCAGTGATCCTTATTTGTTGCATATATTTTTTATGAGAACTGTACATCGTTTCACCTTGTTGGTTTAGTTAAGTTAAGGTTAATTTTCGTCACACGTTTATGATGCAAATTACAAAAACGTAACTTATGCATTTCTGTACGATTTATATCCTATACGGGACCTCCTTTAAAAACCCTTTAGTCGGCAGCGTGGTCGAGTTGTTAAAGCACCGAGCTTATGATCAACATGATCTCGGTTTAAAACCGACTCGCGCCATTCTGTTGTGTCCTTGGGAAAGACATTTTACGGCAGTTTCCCTGCTTGGTGGTCTTGGCAAGCAGTTCTAAATTACAGTCATATCTCTATTAAATTACAAGCGGACAGCAATATCTTGGCATCTCCGGAAGCAGGTCAGGGTAATTGCTTGCCCTACATAAAGCGCCTCCGTCGCTTTCCAGCAATTCATGAGGACAAATATAAAGATAAAAAAAAAATAAATAAATAAAAACCCTTACAAGTTGTAATTGACGGCATAATGTAGGAAGCAGAGAAACCTCCTGCAATTAAAAGTTCTAATTTCAATACTGAGCGAAATATCTAACAAAATTTATAAAAAAAAATTACAAATATAATGGTCAATGCTTGTCTTTCTGAATGTCCGTTACTTGACTAATCTGGTAATTCCAAAAAAAGAAGAACATGTTTAACCCTTGAACGTCTGTGTCGGTTGCCAACAACCCAAACAGTTTGATCTCTTTTTCCATCTCTTGGGCTGGCTTCATGCTGCTTGACGCTCAAAATTCTCAATCCATTTATTTTTCTCCCGTTTCATATTTACAATCTTTAAAATGTTTTACTGATAAAACAATTGTTGAGATTTTAGAAGAAAAAAATTTATAGGTTTCTAGCGACCTATATAAATAATCGAGCAACATCTTTTTGACCACCCATTTATTTTGTCCTTAGTAAATTTTAAAGAATGAGAACATTTAATTGAATCAAAAATCATAAAAAAATATTAAACTCCATTTTATTACGTACTGTTTGAAGCAAAGTCAAAAAACAAGCAAGAAAAAGTATTGAAGATACAGTATTAAGAAAACAAGCAATGAAAAGAAGGCCATTGGATGGAGCAACAGCCGCTGGAACACTGGAAGCTTGGTTTGATTTAAAGGACAACTCTGGTAATGTTGAAAGAGAGCAAAGATTTTGATGATGACCAACCATTATTATAACAATATGAAGCCGCTTCTTATTCTACTGACAGTAGACAAATTGAAAGTGCAGATATTAATGTGTGTTACAATAATTAGGGGGGAGTCATAGGAAAAACCACTTTGAGCCAGACAGGAAAATTGTATGCTGTTGGCGCCTGTGTAACTGTAAATAAACAACTAAGAACATTTCCAAGATGGTGTAGTTTCACACAGTACATGCCTAACAAGATAGAAAAACTTGGGCTGAAGTTGTTTTTGTTTTGAAATTAGCTCACTAAATACACTCTTAATGAAATGCCTATATTGGACGTCTAGGATATCAGAAAAACATTGAGTTGTTGTCTGATGTTTTGAAATTTGTCTTTACACCACTGCACTTTTTTGAAGTGAATTTAACAACTGATAATTGGTTTAGCAGTTTCCAGTTTTCAGCTAACTTACTCCAGAAACAAATAACTTTGCTAGAAACAATGAGAAAAACACTAATTGTGTTCATCATAACTTTTGTTAAGCTAATTAGGTTTTCATGTTGGTTCGGTAAGTTTCGCACAAAATAAAAAAGTCAAATTTTCAATTGTTACAAATTTGTCAGTTCTCAAAGTATCAAACACGGCTGTGGATAATACTGAGCTTGCAACACGTTAATTCGCTTTATAATCATGTTTAAGAAAAATGTCAAAATTTAAAGCTAGAGCAAAGCTTATTTAACATGCCGGGTCACTAGCGACCTAGATATGTAGTAATTGTTGACGAAATACTTTGGCGTTTAAAGTTTAATTTGTAATTTAAATATTTGATTTTCTTTTGTTACACGACCACATATAAAATTGGTATGCTATTTGTAGATATTGACGAATGTGCGGCAAACCCAAACATTTGTAGCAATGCTGGAGCCACAAACCAATTTTGTGCCAATTTCCCCGGAGGATACAACTGCAGAGGGAGCTCTATTACCTGCTCTACAACACAATGGACATATTACAAAAGATCAGAATGCTGCACCAGTAAGTTTTTCTATCCAAAAGCGTGCATTTAAGATTCAAGTTTAAACTTTTTATTTTTAATTTGCTGACAAATTTTAGATGAAACTTGTTCACTAAACAAAAGTAGAAAAGAATCTATGTAAACACACTTATGATTGTTTTAAACTCTTTAAATTTTTAAAAACTCATTTAACGGTGCGACCGGTAACTTACACAACTAAAAAAGGTAATATTTGAAGCAAAATTTGTATTGTAAATAATCTTAATGAATAGATATCTTATTTAGGAATAGATAAAAAAATGTTTAAAATTTGATATAAACAAATTGAATAAGAAGATTAAATTTTGATTAAAAATAATTTTATAACTTTATTATTGAATGTAAACACTACTTTGGCGTGTTTACAACATATTTAGTACAGTCCAAAAATATCTTTTAACAAAATTATCCTACAATTTTAACAGCTTAAACAATACTTTTTTTATGTTATCTTTTAGACATTCCAAGTACTTGCGGTACAAGTTTGACTACAGGAAATATCCAAGAAAGAATTGTTGGTGGTCAAAATTCTCGCATTAGAAAATGGCCGTGGATGGTAAGGGTCATTAAAAGTTTATAAATTTTTATTGATTAATTTTTTTACTGTGTTTGATACGTCTTATGATAAAGTACTGTAAAATTCTAATTTTAACCTAAAACTCAAATCACTGCGTTTTACTAATCACCAGAAGGGTTTTATAAAAAGATTTTTTGGTTTGAACTTAGGCGAAAACCTTTTTGGCTCAAGCAAATCTTTTTTAATAAAAAAAAAAGAAAAAATTTTTTTTTATTAGAATCTGTTTCTACGTTTAATCATTTACACTTTTTTAAAAAATTGATTGATTTTTTTAAGACAACGATAACATTAGTATAGGTTAGTGTCTCAACCTTAATTCATTTACGGGTCTTAAGTTATGAATTTAGTAGAATTTATTCAACAAACAAGATGAAATGCTTTACCATCGGTTGTTAAAAAAAAGTAGTTGAAAAAAATGGCAGATACTTTAACTTAAAATAACCTTTAAAAAGTTACTACAATTAGATTTCCGATTTGTTACAACAAAGATTTCTAACTTCTCGGCACCCCTGTCCGTCATTTTAAAATTTCAAGAGCGTTGCAATATATCAGCAAACATGTTTACTACTGCTACTGAGTTGACAAAACTTTTTAGGTTGGAAGCTGGAGGAAAGTAAAATTTTAGCTGCTTTTTCTTTAAATAGTGGTTTTCCATCAAATATCATGTGGCAAATACTTTTAAGCCTTTGACGTAAAAAAATTTTGAAAGAATAACTTAAATCATAGAAACATAAATTATGACATAAAACATAAAAAAATGGCAAATGCATTTAAGCTTGTGTAAATCAACAATTTAGTGTATCGAAAGTGCAAGTTGAAGCAAAGACAACGTGCTAGCAGCGCTAGACAATTTTTGGTTTGGCGCAGAAAATCTGAATTCAACTGTTTTAGAAAAAAATTAATTCTAACTTTTGCTGACTCAATTCTGGCTAATTTTGCTAATTTTGCTGACTCAATTCTGGCTAAATTTAAAATGAGCATTTATAATTTTTGTAAAGTTACAAATAAATTAAAATTACCAAAATTTGAAGGCACCTAGCACTTAAAAAAGCTGGTTCGTTTATTTGCTTATTGTATTATAGTGCTTTATAAATTTGCGTATATTTGCTTTCCTTTTATTATTATATTTAAGTAAATTAATGCAATCGTTTGCAATGTCAAATTTTTAGAAAAATATAAAATTATCCGGGATTGTTCTGACAAGCTAATGACATTCCGGACAGACACATGGTCTCATTGATTACATAACTTGTTCGTAAGCGAAGTTTTACACTCACCAACGGAACGCAATTTTCAATTTTGTACCCATGGAATCGTAATCTACATATTTTCACCGATCAAAATCCCAAATTTTTTTCTCTTCTCATAAAAATTCTATCACTCAGCTCTTGAAGCAATTAAGGAGCCCTCTATGTTAGTTGTCACGGTAAAGCTCTTAGCAACTCCATAAGATGACAAACAAACCAATCTGTTTTTTACATTGCATTTGCAAATGTACCAAAACATAAATATGATTGATTTACAAATGTATCAAAAAATGAATATGATTGAACTGTAAAGAGCTGAAAACAAATTCTTTGAGTAGAGAAAAAACTTTGGATTTTTGATACATTTAAAATATGTAGATTACAATTTCATGGGTACAAAATTGAAAATTGTCACCGGGACCGGAAAACGAAGCAGATTAGGACGCCTTAAGAAAGGCGTCCCACAAGAATCAGTTCTGGCTTCCCTCTTGTTTAAAATCAATATATATAACCTACCCAATGACGGTTGGCAAAACATTTGCTTATGCTAACAAAATTTCTGATTTTAAAATAATTGGCACAATTTCTTTGAGTCTGATAAGCAAATTGAAAATACATTAATAAAAATTTTGTAAAAGAGAACATTTATTAACATTTAAAGTTGATCCGATTTTTTGGATGACTTGCATTAATAGGCTAAGCTTGGGTATTAAAAAAATAAACTGGCTAGCCTTAATCAGTTTGAAACTTTTACAAGACCGATTACAGAAAAAACAAGAATATATTTTACAGCTGAAAAACGATATGATTAAATTGAAAATATTTCACATCTTAAAGTTACGCTAAAGTTGCTATTAAAAAAAACAATCTATATTATTAATAAATACGAAGTTTTTGTATCTGTACAGAAAGTTAGATATTTCAATTCTCAGGTTTGCTTTTTTAAAGGTTTATATTACTACCAATACATTGTGCGGGGGTACACTAATAACACCCAGATTCATCGTAACAGCAGCGCATTGTTTCAGAGGGTATGTATACTGCTTTTGCATAAGTTGCAGTTGTTGTTATAGTCATAAAAAATCGTTTGTAAGCATTTTATAAAATGAAGATAAAGATTTTGTGATCAATTTTTTTAGTTTACATATTTATATTCCATGTTAACAATAATAATCCATATTGTTAATATATAATATAACTATGCAAACTAAAAAAAATGAAGACAAAATATTTATCCACTTATCCTCATTTCTTTATAATTAATTTTATATTAACTATGTAAAATTAATTATAATATGATATTTTATTTTAGTTTTACTGATGCCAATTATCAGAATCCCGGAGTGCAACTTACAATAGAACTGGGGGTGCAAACTCCAAACGACCCCACCAACGTTAATAGTCGAAACGTTCAAGCGCAAAGGGTATTTGTTCATATTCAACTCTCTTAGAAAAATATTAATTGCTTTAACAGACAGTTTAAAAACTTTTGTTTGAAACATAGATTATGTATATTGTTTTGATACAATCGACAACAAATTTAACAAGACTTATCATTTCTTAAAAAATGTCCCCTGCTTGGTTGTCTTGGCAAGCAGTTCTAAATTAAAGTAATATCTCTATTAAAATTTCAAGCGGCCAGCGATATCTTGGCATCTCCGGAAGCAGGTCAGAGCAATTGCTTATCCTATGTATAGCGCTTCCGTCGCTTTCCTGCGAGTCAGGAGGATAAATATAGAAATAAAAAAAATATTTAATGGATTAGAGTGAATATTAAACAAGGTGGAGATGTTTTGTTGTGTTTCACGCGTGTGCGCGATTTTACCAATAAGTAGATAACAATTACGCTCACGAAAAGGTAGTTTAAACGAGAATATATTAGTTTATAACTAACTTGTTGGCGGTACAGAATTTCAAAATTACTTGAAAACCATCAAGATGGTTTACAAGTAATTATGCAATACTTACTCTACTAATAAATACAAGTGGTTCTTTATTTTCATCTTTCTCATGACTGCCATTAAAAAGTGTGACACAAAAAGTTTAGAGCATACCTTCAGTAAAAACCATTTGAATATATTGATTTTTATGCCATCAAATATTGCTCAGTACTATTGAAATTGACAATATTGAATCAATAAAATATTAAAAATATTTCAATTAGGTTTTTGTCCATCCGAATTACACCTATCCAAACAATGACATAGCTATCATTCAATTGACAGCGAATGTTACTTTCAACGATTATGTATATCCGGTTTGTTTGGGCGATGGAGAAGAACCGCGAGTAGGAGAAATATGTTACGCAACTGGATATGGAAGATTATGTAACTAACTACTTTTGCAAACATTGCTGTAACATAATAAATATTTAAATAATCTTTTTATGAAAACAATCAAAAAATTCTTCATACGTCCGAGGGGCGTTCAGAAAGTAAAGTAATGTAAGCAATAAGGTTTCTTTTCATGACATTGAGTTGAGGTACACAAATCGTGCATCACAAGAAAGTATATAGCATAAGCATTTCATAGTTACTTCCCGATGTAATTTCCCGCTTTCCAAACCGCCTTTTAACGAGTGCACATATTTCTTCATTTTAACATTTTTCAGGCTGCATTTTTAACCGATTCCTAACAGCAGTTTTAATCTCTTCTTCACTGGAGAAATGTCACAAAGAAAGTTTGGGGTCCCAAACAAATGGAAGTCAGATGGTGCCAAGTTTGGTGAATATGAGGGATGTGAAATTGTTGTCCAGACAAAGGAGCTGATGAACTCACGGGTTTTTAAGGCCTAGCGTTGTCATGTTGCAATAAAACCTTAGACATTTCCAAAGCAGTTCGAACTCTTGCTGAGATTTGAACTTCTTCGAGCGTAATGAGTGGGTATGGCGCCACTCCATTGATGCTCTTTTTGACTCTGGTTCAAAGTGGTAAACCGAAGTCTCATCTCCGGTCACTATTTGCTGCAAGAAGGTTTTCTCAATATTTCAGAGGTTCAGAACAAGCTTCTAGGCGGGAATCTTTATTAGCTTCTGTCAGCTCCCTTGGGATCCACCTTGCACACACTTTTGAAAACCTTGCGATATTTATGATCTTTACAGTACTCCCTGCATTTACTTCTAATGACTCAGCAAGCCCATTAATAGAGATGCGTCTGTTTTCTTTAATCAATGCATCTGCCTTTCCAATGTTAGCAGAACTATGAGAAGAAGATGGCCTACCACTCCTTGGCCTATCGCAAAGATGGTTTTCAGCAGATTTTTTCTGTCCATCAATAATTCGTTTCACCCACCTCGTCACCGTGCTGTAGTCTATTTCAACGTCACCATACACTTGCTATAGCTTTCTGCTTATGTTCTAAGTTGTTTCTTTCGGTTTACAGATATTTCATCACCTAACATTTATTTACCCGACTGTTAATCACGGGCATTTTATAACTGGACATTTAATAATGTAGATTTTTTATCACGTGGACACTTTAGCACCAGACATGCGATCACGCAGACGTTTAATCACTTTAAAATTTAATCACAGAGACACTGTATCACGCTCGCAAGTGTCTCAAGAAAAAAGTCATAATGTAAAAACATCAAAAATAAGTGTTTATTTATGCGATAAATACGCAATACCACGCAAATACACTAAAATCTCACTGCGCAAATATCGAGCCATTGCATTTGCAACACGCAGTTTCACCGATTGGTATCGCTTTGGGACAAATGGCTGCAATCCAGAAACCCCTTGCACAAATGTTGCGTGTTGCATTAGCATATCTTTTTCCAGTCCTTTTATAAAAGTCCATAGCGTTGGGTGATGACACTGAAATAGTGCTTGCAGTCCGTATTGCCAACCTTCGATTGAGTTTGTAGTTACAGCAATTTCTTCCGATGCACTTTCAAAATGATTCCATGTTTCTATGGGATAGATTGCAGATCGATAACATTCATTGCGCCCTGGACGTGTACGACCTCGAATATATGTATGTTCGAAATACGCTAGGAGCTCCGGCATCTTTTCAAGTTCTGGCATGTAGTTAGCTAGTATCCAAAACGCTTCAGCAACGTTTGTTGATGGAACCATAGCTAATGCAGGTAAACAGCGCACAGCAATTCGTAAGTTGTCATCACTTTCGTAGTCTGATTTCATGCCAATTTCATTGACTTTTCTGAGAATACTTTGCGTCAGATGGAAGTAGCAACCCAAGATTCTAGCACTAGGATAAGCTACTGTAAATGCATTAATTGCTGCACTCTCAAAATCGAGCAGTGTTTTTTCAGGATTTGCCAAAGGAATCATTCTTTTAATTTCATCCAAGATGCGAACATATACAGTTTGTGTTTTGTTTTGTACAAGGCAATAAACTACGGCAGAGTTTATACCAGGAACTAATTCGAAGTGTATGGTGTATAGTTGAAAAAACAACGATGGTACCACCTTAAAAGTTCCAACCGTTAGCCATAATTTAGCTCTAGCCAATCCACCTAATAGCCCACGTTTGCCTAATAAAACTAACCTATCACTGCCTGAACCGGAGTCAAAAAGTATGAGATCCTGAAATTGGTCTGGAAAGGTAAATGACGTATCTGTTGGAAGGGAAGGCAGATTTGCACCCGAATTGCTCTGTAGCTTCTGACGCTTTCTATTTAAAGTCCGTTTAAGCGTTTGTTTCCTCGGTAATGTCATTAGTACATCTGGTTCAAGTTGGGTGACTACTGAGGCAATGACTGCACTTAGATTAGCCGATATGTCACTCATTTTATCTTTCATATCAACAACGGTTTGGCGCGCCAAAATATTTTCTTTGTTACCAGAATGGTTATGCTCCGGATCACAGTTGCTTACAATCTCATCGTTTTTGGTCGTTAACCTTCTTGACATTTGCTACTCTGGTAAAGCTTGCAACGCCAATGAATATTTCCACTTGCATATTTTCGATATTTAACAAATTCATATGTGTATGAATTACCAAAGGTTTTCCTTTTGACGTGACTCCAAAAGTAACTTTGTTTCCACTCATTTTAGGCTGTTTACTTCTGCAATTTACTAAATGCTAATAAAACTCAAGCTGCTTGTAGGTACAGAGTTTGAAAATGGCTTTAAGCATCAACAACATAAACACGCTCTTTTGATTAAGTGATTAAATGCACACGTGCTTACATGTCCACGTGATTATCTGTGTGGCGATAAAATATCTAAGTGATAAACTATCGTAGTGGTAATAGGTCTACGTGATTACACGTCTAGTGGTTAAATGTCCGTGCTTAACAGTCGCGTGCTGAAATGTCGCGTGATGAAGTGTGGGTGAACCGTTTCTCCCTCCGACAGTAGAAATTCAGTAACAAATCTTTGATTCTGCTAAGATTGCTTTGGAGAATTCATGTTAGTTTTTCTTTCTAACGAAGAAGACATAGAGGGATTGCGTAAATTTGAAATGCAGACGGCAGTAATTTAAACTCTTATTTTTTACTAAATTTGTAAACCTTAGTTACCAATCTACAGAGTGGCCTACTTAAAAGTAGCCCGATCTCTCGATAGGTTGTGGCTCACTTAAAAGTTTTGAATCAACTGTGAACATTGACGTTTATCTACACATCTTGGAACAGTTTAACGACCAATTGACACCACAAGACAAAATGCAATTATTTTTCCAACAAGATGGCGCTAAATGCCACACGTCTCACAAATCACTGACACGAGTTCACGACATGTTTTCGGAAGATAGAACAATAAGCAAAGAGTTATGGCCACCACGTTCCCCGGACTTGTCATTATGTGATTTTTATCTTTGGGGGACTCTAAACCAAAAAGTTTATGTAAATAATCCTCACAATGTAGACCAACTAAAGGAGAACATTACCAACGCTATCAGGAGAATCACCAGAGAAGAGCTACAGGCAGTATCTGCAAACGTTGTTAAACGTGCCCAGAAATGCATACATGTCAACGGGGAGCAATTCCAGCATCTTTTATAACATTACAGGTAAATAAAACAATCTTTTATAACACCACACGTAATTTAAACAATACTACAGGTAATTTAAACAATGAAAGAATGTTCCTCTTCTCTACTACATTTTCTGGGCTACTTTTAAGTGGGCCATCCAGTATAACTGTAAAAGAATCATGTATTAGTTAAATGAATGCTGCAAGAAATTAAATCAGTTACATTACTTTCTGAACGTCCCTTGTAACTTCTTCAGAGACGAATCAAATTTACAAAATGATTTAGTCCTTTTTAGGTAAAAACTACGATTGTCCATACATCTCAAATTTAAAAAAAACTTTCTTTCAACCCTATGATGTATAATCGAAGGAAAACAATAACTTTTTTTTTAATATTTTCACTTTTTAATAGTTTTGGTGCTTCCATGTTTGTTACTATAATACGTTTTGAAATAAATAATTTTTTATTAAAAAAAATAAACAAATTTTTTGTCATTGGAAGATATTGTAAAAGCAAACATTTGGAAATTTTGAAATGCAGTTTATTTTTTAGTTTTACTTCTAACTTATATGCTAAAATATTTTCAACACTTATATACTGGTTTTGGTCATATACAAAAGCCTGGTTTATAATATTTTTTTTATAAAATTAGTAAATTAGAATCAATGAATCAAATTAGTACATATTGTAAGACGCATTGCTTTTTTGCTTCTATGAATAAATGCTGAAAAAATTGCAAAGATTTCTAAACCCCCAAGAATGTTAAAAATTATTTCAATGAAATGATTGAGCTGTAAAAAGTTTTGTGTTTTAAAAAATATTCATAAAATTGATTCCACTGGTCTGCATCAATTTTGCTGAATTCCAAACAAAAGTTGGTTTTAAATAATTTAATAATGCTGATTCCAAAAATGCAATCAGTTTTTGCCTATCACTTCACGTTTTGTCACAAAATGAAAAATAAAATATTGCAAATACTGCTTTTTAAAGGCATTTTAAAGATTGTGGTCACAAACAATTTCACTTGCTTGTTGCATTTAAGAATTAAACTTTTTTATATTATATATTTATCTTATATCTTATACACCTATAGCTTTCAGCCTAAAATTAAAAATAAGCTACACTGCTATGAATTTCAAGATTTTTGAACTGTTCGTGTTTTTCACCGTATTTACCGATCACCATACTTATCACTTGGGTACTGAATGCCGGGCATAGTTAGTTATTGTAATTGTAGCCTACAAGTTTTAAGCTCAACATTTCTAAACCTCCAAGCTGCAATTAGCCTACTATAAAATGACAGGGTAGGCGGTGTTACGTTTAGAATTAGAGTTAGCGTTAGAGTTAGTCAGTCCAAAACGGCTGAGTAGGCAGGGTGGCAGTGCAGGAAGTGTCACACTGCTACCCTACCGTTTTTGATGAATATTTTGCATACATTGCCAACACTGCCATTTTAAATTTTTCTAAAACGGCAGGCCAGGCAATGTGTACGGTCAAGGTTAGGGTTGGTCACTCTAAAACGGCAGGGCAGGCAATGTATGCAAAGTATTCTTTAAAAAGAGCAGGGTAGGCAGTGTAACCCTGCCCTGGTTACACTGCCTACCCTTCCGTTTTAGAACCCCCAAGCTGTTATATTAGGCCTACATTGGTTCTTAACTTGTACAGCATAAAATCTTTAGTCACAGATAACTAGAATATTATATAAAGCTTATTTTTAGAAGTATTTTGAAGAAATTTTGTTTTAATAGTTTTAGATTTTTATAAAAGTATTTCTGTGTTGCTTAAATTGTGATCTGCTTTTCTGATATCAATGACTACAATTTCATCATCACGAAGAAAGTGCAAGCTTGATCCAAACATTTTTTGCTATATCTGCGGTTCTTTTACTGTTTCTAAACAAAGGCAAGGAATTACAGACTTTGTGAAAAAAGCATATTTGGCATATTTTGAAGTTAAAGTAGGAGATCAAGACAAGAATTGGGGTCCTCACCAGGTTTACAGGACATACGTTGAAAATTTAAGGCAGTGGACAAAACAAAAAAGAAAAACTATTGGGTTTGCAGTTCCTATGGTTTGGAGGGAACAAGAAAATCATGTTGACGATTGTTATTTCTGTATGACTAATGTTGCTGGTTTCAGCTCTAAAAGCAAAGGCAGCATCAAGTACCCATACCTTCTGTCAGCAATCCGACCTATACCTCACTCTGCTGATCTTCCTCCACCTTTGTTTACTTCCTTGCCTGAATTAGTCGATGAACCAGTAAGCAGTACATCAGAGGAGAGTTTTTTAGAAGACAATTGTTATGAACCATTGGCTGACAACAAATCCCCAATATTGATTACTCAAGCCTTTTTAAATGACTTGGTTCGTGACTTAAACCTGCCAAAAGAATCTGCAGAACTTCTTGGGTCCAGGTTACAACACAACAACCTTCTTGCTCCCAACACAACATATTCCTGGTACAGGCAAAGAGAAAAAGATTTGGTACAATATTTTTTCATGGAGGAAATATTTGTGTATTGTCACAATGTTGCCGGTCTTCTTCAAGCGATGGCTTGTATATATGTCCCAACAGAATGGCGACTTTTTATTGACAGTTCGAAAGCCAGCTTAAAGTGTGTATTGTTGCACAATGGCAATAGATATGCTTCAATACCAATTGGCCACTGCGTTCATCTTAAGGAAACTTACGAAAATATGAAATTGTTATTAACGAAAATAAAATATAATGAACGTAAATGGATGTTATGTGGAGATTTGAAAGTTTTAATCATGCTGTTGAGTCAACAAGGGGGTATACCAAAACCCATGCTTTTTGTGTTTATGGGATAGCAGGGCTAAAAATGAACATTGGATTTGTGAGCAATGGCCGAAAAGAAATGAGTTTACAGTTGGAGAAAAAAACATTTGTAATGAAAGTTTAGTATCTCCTGACAAAGTAATATTACCGCCGCTTCACATTAAGCTAGGCTTAATGAAACAATATGTAAAAAGCTTAGACAAAGGTGGGGAATGCTTCAAGTACATTTGCCAGAAGTTTTTGTTTCTAAGCTATGAAAAAATAAAAGCCGGTGTGTTTGATGGACCAAAGATGCGACAGCTCCTGAAAGACAAACAGTTCATTGAAACAATGAGCCTAGAAGAAAAAAATTGTTGGATCGCTTTCAGCCAGGTTGTAAATAACTTTCTAGGCAATACCAAATCTCCAAAATACAAAAAAATTGTTAAAACTTTTCCTGATAACTTTCACAAACTTGGTTGTAACATGAGTGTCAAAGTACATTTTCTACACAGTCATTTAGAATATTTTCCAGACAATTTGGGAGCTCTGAATGAGGAGCAAAGTGAGAGGTTTCATCAAGACATTAAAATCATGGAGAAGAGATAACAAGGTCGATGGAACATTAATATGATAGCAGATTACTGTTGGTGTCTCATGAGGGATGGGAAAAATTTTGAACCCTCTCGAAAATCTAAAAAGCGAAAGCTTGTTTCTTAAAGGTGATACAAACTTTTCATGCTCTATTAAATGTTTTGATACATTAATGATGTATTGCTAACGATATATACAGTATATACTGTGTATAATGAGTTGTCAACTTAAAACAAATTGTAAGTACTTTTAAGTGTACATCTTACACTAACAAAACAGACTTTGCTGCATTGTGTAGTTTAACTTTCCTTCAAGATTTTACTTCTTTTATGCAAACTGACTGTAAAAACATAATTTTACTCTAGATCAGGGGTTCCCAACCTTTTTTGCTGTCCGTACCCTCTTTTTTGGTTTGGGTTTTTCTCGTACCCCTTTAATATTTAGAATAATAAATTTATCCTTTTTTAGATATACTACCTTCGATTATGCGTAGATTTTATACAAAATACGTGTGAAAGTAACAGCACAGTTCAGATTTTATTTTTAAAAAAAAAATTTATTGTCAGTTTTATTACGCAGTTTAATGAGAGTTTTGTTGTTGCTTCATCATCACTAATCTTTGAAATGATGGTTCAGTTTTGCTCAAAGCAACCCGTAAGTCATCTTCCAATTGCAGACGGTTCCTGTGCTTATTTTTCATAATTTGTACATCACTGCCAAAAACTTACTTTCACCAAAAATAAGTTGTTGAAAAAAGAATTGTCATTTTCATGGTTTCCTTAGCTAGGTTTGGAAAAGGTTCCATTACAACACATCAAAAATTGTTTAACTTTGATTTTTCAAAGAGCAGTTGGAATTTTTGGCAACTTTTTATTTCAATGAGGTCTTCCTTCAAACTATCATCATCAGACATTGTTGTCAAATCGAATAGAAATGAATTGATGATCTATTGCTGAGCTGCATTTAATTCACCATCTGAAAAGTATCCATCAAAGGAGTTACCCAGTATCATCAAATGAGCAATAATATCATGCTTGACATTTTGCAGAAGACAATTTTTTGCAATTCTGTTAAGGGAAGGCAAATTAGTAAGGTTGTCTTTTGCAATTCGGCTTGACCACAGGAATAACTTTAGTTTGAAAGCTTTAAGTTTTTCACAAGCTGTAATCACGTACATTTGTTGTCCTTGTAGTGACAAGTTTAGCTCATTTAGGTGATACATAACATCAGCAATATAGGCCACACGTTAAATAAATTTATTGCTTTCAGAGAGCCCACCAAATCAGAGTTTTTGTATTGCAAAAACAACTTGATTGTTTCTCGAAGTTCGAAAAAGCATGTCATTACTAAGCCTCAAGAAAGCCACCGTATATCAGTGTGGTACAGCAAGATGATGTTCTTTGCTCATTTTGTCACAAAATAATTGAAAAATTCTGTAATATGTATCTTGCTTTCTAATGAAGTTAACCATTTTAATGCTGTATCAAAAACATTTTTTATACTTTGCGTCATACATTTTGAGGCGAGATAATCGTGTTTTCAAAACAAAAGTAAATTCTTCAACAAAACCGTTCAAATAGCTGCTTTGTGGCCAATGATTTTCGTACCCCTTGACTTCTAATCTCGTACCCCCTGGGGGTACGAGTACCCCTGGTTGGGAACCTCTGCTCTAGATCTACGAAATATTGAAATGTATTTTGCAAAAAAAATTGACATGATGGGCAAAAACCAATGTGATTTTTGATCTCAGCGTCCCCAAATTAGGCAGAATACGTTTTAATTGTTCAGTCAGCAGAAAATTTTTTTGAATGCAGACCAGTGTTCTTTCATGACAGCAGTTTTACGTGCAGCATTTGAAACATTCAATTTTTTTTTCAGCTATTAATGGCGCTTTAGCCGGCGTACTTCAGGAAGTTGATCTTCCGATCGTCTCCATCAATGATTGCGTAAATGCTTACCTCAGATCAAACTTAACTGTCAATCCGAGGACAAACATTTGCGCAGGCTATGTTCAAGGAAGAAAAGATACCTGCAAAGGTCAGTCAGTAGATTAACTTTGATGAAAACACATTTTGTATTTGTGCTTAGCATGAAATCTAATAAAACTAAAAAAAGTTAAATTTTTGGACAAGGTTTTTTTACTAAAGAGTAGATTTGCTCCCTGCAAAACTTAAAATTATTTCCATGCATGAATTTGACTTACATTCTAAGTAAATGTTTCAAATAAAAATTTTGCCTTTCCTCTGAATAAATTATGTAATTTTGAAATGATAACTAATGGTTTTTAAAATCATTTTGTCCATATATCTTTTTCTAAAAATATTTCTGATGACACCATAATTTCAAGACTAATTATAAAATATAGGTTGCAATTATGCTACACCTATTTGTTTAACAAGAATAAATAAACCAATTTAGTAAAAGTTGCAATTACGCCGTTTGCAATTAGAAGAACTATAATTTTTAGAAGTAAAATTGTATTAAAACTATAAAAAATTTAAGACGATATGGCAACTTTTTTATGGATTTTGTACAACTAATTTTTAAATGTTTAACTGTACGATGTTCAAAACATAACTTAATGAATTGAATCAAATTTAGCTGAATCCATGCCTAAATACAAAAATTGTCAATAATTTTGTTACACCCGTAATACTTTGACAAAAGTAATATAACAAAAATTGAAATGTTGTGCCTGTTACTACGTACAACATAAATTTTTTTAATAAAAAACGGTTTTTTAGGGGATTCCGGCGGTCCCCTGGTTTGCCAACGATGCAGTTCTTGCAATTGGTATTTGACTGGTATCACGTCGTTTGGGGAAGGCTGTGCTGAGGCTGGTTTCTATGGAGTCTATACAAGAGTTCATCAATTCACTTCGTGGATTAATCAGATCACTGGAAGAAGAGCCCCTCGTTCCTACACCACTTGCAACAATCCGCCCCAACCAAATCGTAAGAGAATAAACTTAGTACAATGTAAAAAACAAGATCACTTATAAAACCGGAAAAAATACTTAATAATAATTTAAGTTTATTCAAAAGTATGCTTAAAACAATTTTGGATGATTTATAGTGGCTATGAAAACATTAGCTACGTTTTTCTTTTTTGATAATAATGTTCTCAATATCACAGCATTTTTTAAAAATAATATTTAACGAAAAAAAAAAGCTTTAATTTTACATAATTTTTTTTATATCACACATTTTCAAATGAATTGCTTCAACAATTGTCAAATTAATATTTCTCCAATTAAATATGTATCAGTGTTGACTGGTGGATATACGATGTATTGTCTTATGTTTTACTGAATTAATTTATTACCTGTTATAAACCTTATAAATAGAGGGACTAGTAACTAATGCTCTATTGAGTTACGAAACTTCTTTACAACCACGCCACTTGGAGTCTTCGTAAAATTGCTGTCCGATTAAATTTTTTATTATACAAGACAAGACAAGCTTTTTATTCGTTAAAGTAAAAAAAAGAATATTTATATGTACAAGTGATTTGTTGTACAGAATTTAATGGCAGCTGACAGAAAGCTCATGTCTAAGCTTTTCGCCCGACATTTGTCAGGAGAAAAACGTTGGAATGAAGGAAAGAAAAATTGAATTGATTTTGTAATAAAGCTGAATGAAGATGATTGGATGTTTGAGAGAAGCGTCACAACACGTGATCAATACAAAAGTTTCAAGTTATAAACGAGCTCTTTTTGGCGGCATGAATTTGGCTTGCATGAATGGATGTAAGCGTTTCCAAAGCAAATAAATGAAAAGCAAACAGCCAATTGAAAAAATAGTAAATTTCCCATCACTGTAAAATTTGGGCACATAGGGTTATCTAAAAGGTGTAACCAATTGCCGATTCATTAAACATGACTGGGGTTGAAGATTTGCCAAAACGAGTAAAGATATCGCATTCAAGTTCATTTTAACTTTTTCTTATTTTTAGAGAATTGGTAGGGATACTTCAAGTACATGACAATAAAATGCTTGACACAAATTCTGTATGAATCACTAATTTTTAAATTTTTTTGTGAAATAGCTTTAATCCATTTTTGACATGAAACTTGGTCTGAAGACAATTAAACAAACGGATTGGTAATTCAGATTCTTCTTTTTTTGTTGGTACAATAACTAGCATTTGGGAACACAGCAAGTATATCCCATATTAAAAGCTAATCAAATAATGATTAAAAAATTTACTAATACTAATCAATAATTATACCTGAGTAATTTATTATAAAGTATTAGGTAAATGCATAAAAAGCAAAGGATAATTTATATCAAGATAATTAAGATTCAACATATCTACTATAAAACCAAAACCAAAATTTTTTCATTGGTTTTAGTAAAGTACTTTGTCTGGAAATGGCCTGTGAATGAACAATCAATAGATTACATATATCACAATAAATTTATTGCATAAAGCAACAAGTACACTTTTGAGTTTAAGAATTTACAAAAGAATTTTGATCATGAAATAAGGCTATACAAATTAAAAAATCTTAATATTAAGTAGACTTATTGTTATAAAAAATTGGTAAAAATCTATAATATATAACATATACAGTAATAAATTACTCAATAAGAACTATTTACATCAAAAAACCATAATCAATTAAATAGCTAATTTAAGATAAATTGAATAAAAACTAAAAAATAAATTTAAATTTATGCTGTTACAACTGTAATTAGTGTGAAACAGGAAATGCATTCAATTTGTATTAGCCCTGCAATGTGCGCGAAGTCGCACGAAAAAAAGCGAAGTTTCGCATCCTGGTAGTTTAGATATCCCTGATTAACCTAAAAAGTGATTTGGTTTACTTAAAAAGATTGCAACGTAAGAGGTCGCTTTGTCATTGGTGTTGAGCTACAAGGGTGTATACACTATATATAATTAAATTTCAGACCACAAAATTTTTGAATTAAATATTAATTTTATTTTATTTGCCTTAACAGACTGTTTCGCCTACATGGACTCGTCAGAGGAGCGGTTAGAAATCTGAAAAAACAAAACAAATGAATAAAAATATAGTTCAAATAAAGCGCTTGAATGCGTAAAACGTATAAAACGTAAAACAACAACAAGAAAAAAAACTACGTGTGTAATATCGATCGATAAATGAATTTTATTGTCAAAAAAAATGTTTTTTACGTAGCTTGCTCTATTGTTTGAAAATAATGGGTAAATTTGAAAAGTTTGCATTAAAAATGCGTTAAAATTTTGATTAAGTAGACTGCACTGGAAACTAGGGTAAAAGATGCACAAGAGATGCGTTTTGAAATGACAATCAATTTGAAATGACAATCAATATGAATTAAATTTAAAACAGCAACATTTTTTTTACAGGGTGTTATTTAAGAATTTTGTTAGTGCAATAAGTATGTAGTGTAGAGGTAGGCTATTTTATTCGCTGATCAAGAAAGTGGGTAAAAATGAGATATATTATAGAAATAAGGTAAATCGAGTGTGTCGATATATTTATTAACTGCCAGCGTAATTAAAACTTCATAATTTAAATTTACTTCGATGTCGTCATTTTAAAACCAATTCCGAGCGTTTATTTAGTAATTTTTTGGGATCAGCCTGAAATATTTGTAATTTTTCTGATAAGCATAAGTTTCATGTTTTTGAACCACATTGATATGGAGTTGCGTGGTGTATAATTTTCCTGTTGGATGTGTTGGATGAGCAAGTGAAGGAAGACCTTTCCGATGTTAGTCTTCACAGGCTCGCTGAAGGGTGAGTTAAGCGACACTATGTTCCGCTTTCTGGCTTTTTTCTTATGGGAGCCGGGTGGGATGATGTACTGCAACTCACCGAAATGTCCGCTTTTTTGCGTAGCTTCTTCATACTCTGGCAAATTCCTCGCGATTGCACGAGAGCAATGAAAGGCCATCAGCGAACATCGATGGAAGTTGTTTCTTTATAGCGGGCAGGTGGTTTGAATGTTGGTGGACGTAGAGTGGTTGGTCGTTAGGCTTACGGTACGGCCAATATTTCCTCGACTTCAAATTGAAGGTAACATCGACGAAATTGGTTTGGACGAGGTTGGTTTTGGCTTTGATGTTTAAGCCGTGCTGGTGGAACAGCTTGATAAACTTTTTCTTTAAACGCTCCGAGGTAGGACCTGAAGCGTTTTTTAGAATGGCCAAACCGTCGTCCTTAAAAAGACCGATGTTTTTGACATCCACAAACTGGGATAATTGATGGAGGATAAACAGGCCAACCAACTCGCATACTTCGGCTCCATTATAGACCTATAACAATGTTTTCGAGGTTTGAACTCTCATAAGAAACAATCTTCTTTCTCCGGGATCTTCTTTGCAAAGATGGTCATTGAAGGAGAAAAATATCGAAGGTTTTTCTCTTATTGAAGCATTTTTAGCACTATAAAAAGCGGCACCGCATGCCGTTCACAAGTTGCTTTACAATTATTAGTCGTTTCTCTCCTTACACAATCTGCTTTGCAAACTTTACTTGAGCAAGTAGTTGTTTCAGATAAAGAATTAAGTTTGTAAATGATAATCAGGCAGTAAAGCTCTGGATTGGTGTGCGTCTTGCACTGAACCGCAGAGGACGCTCTTTAGTGTTGTCTGCCCATAACTCGAATACATTTCCAAGCATCTGGTCATCAGCGTGAGATGCCGATGCTGCAACTGTGGGTACTGGCAATGCCTCAACTAAATTATAAACATATGTTCCAAAAACTGATAAAAAATTTTAAAAGTTAAACAAATAAAAGATTAAAAATTCTCATTAATTGATAAGATTATTTGAATTAGTTAAATAGATTTTTTGTAAAAAAATTAACTTTAATATTTTTACAGTTACAGCTTGGGCGGAATGGGGTTTTTGGGGTTCATGCAGCGCAAGTTGTGGAGGAGGATCACAAACTCGAATAAGAACTTGCGACAACGGAAGTCCAGGAAATCCAGGATGTAATGGAAATGCACAGGAGACACAAGTAAATTTTTTTTAGGATCGTTTAATCCATTTAAAACTTAAAAAACATGTTTAATGCAGTTCCAATCAAGTGTTAATGTTATTTAATGTTAAAATCATAAATGTTTACATAAATCATGAATTTAAAAAATAACTTAAAAAAACTTTACAAGTTGCAAACTCGGCTGATTGACTTAAACTATATATTTTTAAACTAGCCTAATACTTACCTTACCGCAAGCCTAATATTTATACTTACCTTATCTTACTAGCTTAATACAAACTAGCCTAATACTTACCTTACATTACCGCAAGCCTAACGACCAACCACTTTATATCCACCAACTTTCAATCCACCTGCCCGCTATAAAGAAACAACTCCCATCGATGCTTGCTGACTGCCTCTCATCGCTCTCGTACAACCGCGAAGAATTCACCAGAGCTATCCTGGAGTATGAAGAGGCTATGCAAAGAAGTGGACATCCCGGTGGGTTGCAGTACATCACCCCACTCGGTTCCTGCAAAAAAAAATCCAGAAAGCGGAATATAGTGTGTTTAACATCTGTGTGTTTAACATCTGAAAGATTTTCCTTCACCTGCTCGAGAAGCACTTCCCTCCCCATCACCGCTTGTACAAAATATGCAATAAAAACAACGTCAAACTGAGCTATAGCTGCATGCCCAACATGGCAGCTATAATTTTCAGACAAAATAAAGCGCTTCTTGCCCAAAGAACCGAGCCTTCCAGCACTGTACCACCTTGCAACTGCAGGGCTAAAACCAGCTGCCCATTGAAGGGACAACGCCGCGAAAGCTCCATCATTTATAAAGCCACCCTAACAACAGATGGCATTGCCAAAAATTATTATGGTTGTAGTGAAACCGAATTTAAAACTCGCTTCTACAACCACACTCAAAGTTTTAGATACCGGCAAAAGTCTAATGCCACCGAGCTATCTAAGGCTTTTTGACAAGCTATAGACACAGGAAAGAACCCCTTCATTGAATGGAGCAACCAGTTAAGTTTTATGTTAGAATTAATTAAAAAACATAATAAAGTTAGTTCCGTTATATTTAAACATAAACAAATGTTTTTTTCTAGCCGGTCTTAGATATTTTGAATTTTGTATAAAAAACAAGTTAGCAACAACTAAACATAATAAATCGTCATTGAATAGAACTGCAACACATCTCCCTGTCTTGGATGGAGTTCGTGGACAGCATTCAGCTCGTGTTCTGTTACTTGTGGCACTGGGACGGAAACCCGAACCAGGATTTGCCAGGTACATTAAAGTTTTTTTCGGAACAGTTAATGATGAACAATATAGATGCTGAGCAGGTGTATTGCATAGCCTGGGTACATTATGAATTAATATTTTTCAATTTTGTCCATTTAAGTTTTTATTTTGCTTATAATTTTTTCCAAATATTTCGGGATTAGATTTTGTGTCTATATATGTTTTTTAAAAATTCCATTTTTTGGTTTACGTTTGAAAAATTAGCATAAGATAAAGATATTTAAGTTTTTGGTAAAGTTTAAAATATGTTCATAAAAAGTTAAAAATTTGAACATATTGGCAATGCCAAAAAACGTATTTCTCTTAGAGCAATAACCCATCGCGTTGTGCCGGGGAGTCAACAGAAACCAGAAACTGTGTGACAGGAGTAACCTGTCCTAACACCGGATGGGCGGAATGGAGCGCATGGACTAGCTGCACTAGAAGTTAGTAAATTAGACGACTTCAAAATTTTGA
Source organism: Diplosoma virens (assembly GCA_963680785.1). NCBI lineage: Eukaryota > Metazoa > Chordata > Ascidiacea > Aplousobranchia > Didemnidae > Diplosoma > Diplosoma virens. The sequence continues at coordinate 3,132,996 of OY796881.1, read as the reverse complement.
AATACTTCAATGCAAAACAGTAAACAAGTTAATAGAAAAAAAATTTCATTTTTTTTAAACGTTTTCGGCACATTTCCCACAATGCTCGTCAGATAAAAATTATTCTAAAAATTTTAACAAAAAACTTTGAATAAACAAACTTTATAATTTGCATCAGAAACAACAACTCAACTGTTGAAAATGGTTTAATGACGTATCAATCATTAAACATTTAATTTCAGAGTTGAAGTTGAGAAAAATTTTTTAAATAAATTCTACGATAAAGGCTACAAAAAAAACGATAAAGATTTCAATAGTAATAATATTAATAGGCCTGATGAAGAAAATTTAAACCAAAATACACAAAAAAAAGAATTAAATAACTGCGGCATAATTTGTAAATAACAGTTACTAATAAATAAATTTTGCTGGGATATAACTGAATGTTACAATTTGGGACAGTATTATTAGTTTGGTTTAAATTTCCTTACAGCTTTCGGATTTTAGTGCTATCTTCTCCCCTAATGTTTTTAGTTTTTAAAAATCACAGTTGGTTTAAACAACTTACTTTCAAGCAAACAAAAAAATTAAATGTAAATATTTTTAAAATTTATAAAACGTGTGGTAATACATACCATACTAAACCTAGAGAACCCTGGAAGCTTTGTCAATAAAAAACACCACTCAAAATTTTATTTATTTGTAATATTGTTTGTTAATGATGGCGCATTTATCAATTTTTTGTGTATAGGTATGTTTTAAGGTTAAGTTAATTTAATTTAATTATTTTTATTATTACTAATTAAAGTTTTACTTTTTTTCATACTTAATTTATGTTTATTAATCCCAGTTTTAAAATTTAGTGCAGAGTGGAACCCCACTATAACGTTGAGCTGCCATGAACTGGCCGTATTAGTAGTGTGATAATTAAACGTCAGTTCAACATAATGACAATTAATTATAAATATTTACTAAGTACTGTCTGCAATTTACTTAGATTGTAAACAATTACCACAATTCAAATTTACCAACATTGTTTGCTTTGGACACTTGACAATGTTCGTTTATAACAAACTTATGGTAGTGGTCACTATGGCAAGTTTAAATTTTTAATTTCTGATAATTTATGTGGCGTTTATAGGTTGAAAACCGGACTGGACACCATATTGAATCAAAATGCAATGCAATAAAATAGAAAAATAGTTAGGACCACACCGAAGTGGTCACAATATTGGGGTGGTGGTCAATCGTAGTTTCACTCCATATGATTATTATGTTACTTATTTTTTATAGTAGTTTTAATTACTGTTGCATATGCGACAATTTTTTCATTCAAGCTAATTTTTTATGCATAACGTTTCCTCTGACAAGGTCCAGTTTAGGCGTTCCGAAAGCATTTAGTTGAACAGATGCTTTTTTTATAGACTTCGTAGCTGTTACAATTTTAAGGAGAAAAGGGTCTCTTTATTGAACTTATATACTGCATTATTGCGTAATTTTGAAATATCTTAAGCTGATTATTTTTTGAAACAACTGAACTTTTAAAACAAAATAAAAAAAAAAGCTCAATCGCTTTCTCTCACGTGCTTGCAAACTCTTTTAAAATGCATTGTTTTTTTAATGATAAACAATCGTTGCTTATTAGTTACGGTCAGACATTTGAATAATGCGCTGATATAGGCACATTTGTTTTGACGTCATGCTCAAAAACTTTTTTGACTGAGCTTACTCTGACGTCAGCGTATGATTTTAAAAACATAATTTATTTACGTCTCAGATTCAGTTAAATAATATAGAGGAAGAGTTTTATCAATAAAAAAATACCAGAGTTTTGTGGGGAGTGTACGAACATTCATTATTAAGTCCGATCAGATTCATCAGTTCCCATCTTTGAACTGAGAAAACCTCATTTGCTAGTAATTCTGTTTGAAATGATCTTCGGTAAACGATATGACAATTGCAAATTTAATTTTGAAGTTTATTTTAAAAGAAAATTTAGAAGGATGTTTTTAAACATTTTTTTCTTGTTCATTTTGACACTTTTGGTTCTTTCTGCTCCAAACCGGGCAAATAAATCCAATAAAAACGTTTGCAACAATTTTAAATAATATTTAATGTCAAACTCTAAAACATTTTAAAACTTTATTTATTCTTTCTTTTGTTTCATTCTTTCTTCTTAATACTTTTCTTGTTAGCAAACCTTTTCCATAATTCCATTTATTTCACATTGTTTAGCGTGCAACGGCGGGATTAGTCGACGTACCCGCGGCTGCAGAAGCGGAACTGTCGGAAGCCCGAACTGCTCTCCTGCTGGAGACAATCAGATGACAAACGTTTGCAACACAAATAGTTGTCAGCAACAGACGTCAAGTGAGACAAATAATCATAATATTATTGTTGCAACGTCACTGCACTTATTTATTATAAAATCAAAGTAGATTTATGATTAGATCATCACGATTAATTTACTAACTTTTCAAAATTTTTTTTATCAAGGTTTATACGTTATTGAAAAATTTTTTTCAGATTGCCAAGATAGCTATTACGCTTGCTTACCCAGTTTTTGCAACATTTTTTATATTTCTCTTTGTCGGCGCACATGTAATGCATGCGGAGGAAGTAAGTTATAAATCAGATTATGGTTTTGTTCTTTGCTTGTTTAAAAACTTACAACAATTAAAATATCTTTTCGCCATAATTTTATTGATAAGATGCTGTTTTAAATTAATGATTCCAATTTTTTTGTTTCTTTTATCACCTTAAGTCCAACAATATTTAAGCAAAGTTTTATTTGGTAATATTTATCAAAATCTAATTTTTGGAAACTTCGATGGCGCTACCTCCATTATCAGGATTGCTTCAGTGCGGTTCCAAATATTTTTTATTGAATTTAACTTGTCACAATAGGAATTATTTGAAAGATAGACTCAAATTTATAGTTTTGATAAGGCCGATTTCCACTACAAGTGTGCAATGGAGTATTCTTTTTTTTTTATTGAATTTTTAGCTTCTCTAAGCACTAAGGCCATGACTAGCTCTTAGACGTCATAGGCTTTGCGACGCTATTTACAAAGCCTTTAAAGCGTATCTGTATCTGTATTTAACTTGAGTATAGTTTCATATCTGTTGATTAAGCTGATAAGGTCTATATCGCGCTCTTCATCATTAAAAAACTTCTATCTACTCAACCACACTGTCTCTTGTAATATAATAGAGATATGACTGTAATTTAGAACTTCTTGCCAAGACCACCAAGCAGGGGAGAGTGCCGCAAAGTGTCTTTCCCAAGTACACAACAGAATGGCGCGAGTTGGTTTTGAACCGAGACCGTGTTGATCACAAGCCCGACGTTTTAACCACTCGAACACGCTGCCGACTTATTTTATAATAAACATAATCAAGGCTGTGGATTAGAAAAAAAAGCAACAAAGCTTGCAAAGATAGTAGCGAAATATATATAGAAGTTGTGAAATATATAGATAATATAATATAATAAATATAGAGATATATAGAAGTTGTATTACAGGAAGCAAGGTTGTTTCATCTCAATATAAATTTGTTTTATAAGAATAAGAAAAAACCAAAAAAAAAGAAAAAAAGCACAAAAATTTTACACGGATTTGTGTAGGCAGGTACACTCTATTGATGGCAAACACGATCGACGTGGTCTATTGGTTCCGTTGTTTTTGCGTCTTTGAAAAAACACGATTTAAAACGTCACTCTATTTCAGGGATGGGCAAAGTTTTTAATGAAAGAGCCATATGTGAAAATTCAAAACTGCTGGAGAGCCACGAATTCGGTTTGAGGTGTTAATGCAAATACAGTAAACAAAGCAAGTTTTAATCAAATAATAAAAACAAATAAAACCTTACACTATTTACAATTTTTCCGAGATTTTACCAGCATTAGATCTATTGTGGGTTTCCACTTTATTAGCTAACTTTTAAAAACTACTTTTAAATGCTAACTTTTAAAATATGGGCGATATAAAGTCAAAGCAGGGCTGCCAGATGCAAAATTTAAAAATAGGCTAATTAAGGTAAAAAGTAGCCAAAATTACCAAAATTAAGCCAGACAAAATTTAATTTTTGTCGCTAAAAAAGTGTTCTCTAAAAAAAAGGTCTTTATTTAAAATCTGTCAATAATTTTTCAATTTTTGTCTCAAAATCATGGTGATCTCTACAAAAAAAAGAAAAGGTCTTAACTTAAAATCTGTCTACAATCTTCAATTTTTCTCCCAAAATCATGCCTACTTTGCACTCGGCAGCCAAATAAAGCCAATCTGACAACCCTGAGTCAAAGCGGTTTGAATTAATTCTCACAAATCTTCATTTGATAGACTTGCACGATTATGATTTTACAAATTTCATTACAGAGAACCGAATCAGAGAGAAACGAGCACTACCTTTGCTTCTTTTATTCTAATTTTACCAGCGTGTCTCGGCGGGAGAGAAATAAATAAAAAAAAGATAGCGCTCGCTTTGCTCAAATTTTTGCTGTAGTGTAAATGGTCCTTAACAACAAACAAAGAAATACTTTTATTTTCGCGCTATAATCTGAGTTAACACCTAATTAGAAATCTTTGTTTACCAAAATTTAACAGTGAATAGCAATTGTACATTGTTCGATTTCGTTTTTATTGTATAGCTAGAAGAGCCGCAAACAAAAGGTCGGCAAGCCATATGCGGCTCGCGAGCTGCAATTTGCCCACCGTTGCTCTATTCTCTACTTGGCGGTGTTACCAAGCAGCTCTATAAAAAACAAATAAAAAAGATTTAACCAAACAAAAGTATTCTGCATATTAAGTAGCTTGCGGTAATCGCTTGACGGAGGCATTAAGTGTAACACCTTCAACCTAGTCCTGTAAGTTAAAAGGATCGTTGTCGTCATCGTTTGGAAGGGCATCCACTCCAGGTCAAACACAAACAGGACTGGGGCCGAGGGTCTTTTACTAGCCCAGGCTGCTGTATTGCTTGGATCAGATGCTGGCAGTGATGTTGTTAAGCTAGCATTGAGTTTCGTCATTCAAAACCGTCAGACCTCGTGCTCCATGTGGTGCCTGATGTATGGGGCACGCTGTTAGGTGTCTTGTGGTCTGCGGTTTGTTCAGCGGCGCCGCTCTCGCCACTCGGTGAAAGAGCGAGACCCCATTTATGCATGGACCAATGGAATCGCTCAATACCAGTCCTTTTAGTCAAAAGGATAAGAAGATATGTTGCTAATGATGATGATAAAGATAGCGATACTAACTAAGGCTTTTTTACAAAGCTAACATGCACAAGAAAAAATAATGATATAACAAGAAGTCAAACATATATATTATATAATGCGATCAAAGTCAATTTTATCATTCCTTTCCCTTATTATGCATTTTACCTTGTGCAAAAACACTTCAACATATGAGCATGAAAAATTAAAAAAAATTATTCTATATCGTTTATTTTTAATAGCTAAGAACTCCATGGATTTGTTAGCTGTAGTAATTCGTGGCTTAGGAACTTGTTTGTGTTTGCTGTACAATTTTTTTATTTCTTGTTCTTGCTTTTACGTACTCAACCGTTTTGCTGCATCTTTCGACCTTTGATTTCCCACACAACTCAGAAAATTAGTGCTGAATTTATTCTGTATAATAACGCTGTAAAGCCGTTGGTATTTATGTAATGTTCATGATTTTCCTCAAACCCAATCACAAAATCTTCTTGATTTATTCTCGCCCAAGTTCGTATTATGTCTGGACCGGATTTGGCCGAGGATAAATTAAGGAAATTTTGTGACTAGGAAACAAATTTATAGTAAGGTTTTTATCAAGTAGCCCTGTTATTATGGCCATAAATCAGATATCGATTAATAATTTTGAGTAAACTTTAAAAATAATAATTATGGATATTTTTTTTTCTTAAATGTTATATTTTTTATGTGGTTTGTCAAAAGATCTCGCAATCCCCAGAAAAAAACCGAACGATCCAAACAGGAGTTGCGAACCCTAGGTTGAAAACCGCTGGTCTTAAGGCTTTCGAGCAGTTATTAAGTGTAAAATTACTCCAGCTGAAGCTCTGGAGTTCCCTTTTAACATGGCTCTATCTCCAAAGCTCTTTTATACCACTTTTCTTGTTCCAGTTCCGGCTCCTTAACATTGTAAACAAAGGTTTGAACTGTTTGGGACAACAAGAATTTTGTAAATTTTAATAAATTTTAAATATTAATATAAATCCATGAATTGAAATAAATTAATTTTGCCAGATACTTCAAAATCTAATGCACAGATTTTACAAAATTCAACGCAATCATGGAATACTTAAAAAAAATTAGTTTGTCAAAGCAATTTAACAAACAGTAATTGTTTTGATGCTACGGGAAAATCTAGCCAATTGAAAGAATTCCTGATTACAGTGCAACTTCCATTATTATTTTAAGATTGACTAGTAATTAAAAGCAACATGAAGCATGTCTTGTCATTGGTACACATCAATAAATTTATTTGTAAAATTAGCAACTTAAACTGCTTCAAATTTTGCTGCTTAATTGACCCAATTTTAAAATAATTACCGTTTTGCCGGTATAAATCAAGTAGTGACAGCGAACTCAGGAAATTAAATTGTGAAAAAGAATAACGATTGTGACCAATTCGCCACAAAAAGCCCATAACTCATAATAAAAAATATCTCAACTAAAATAACAAAGATTATGTATATAGACGTAAAAAGAAGTAAAAAATAGTAGGTTTAATCTTTTCCATAATAAAACAAATTTTGTCTGTAAAAGGTACTAGCTATTTAGCCAATCAGAACTAGTTCAAAATCGTACAATATTAACTTTCAAATCTACTGTTTCATCTGCGTAACCTCTTAAAAAGAGCTAGACAAAAACGTTCGGGCCTTCTAAAAAGGCCATTTTTAAAGCCACTTATTTAAGCAAAAACTTTTTAAATACAACCGTTGATTTTTATACCACTTAGAAATTTAGTACCAGCCCAAACCGTTCGAGTTAACTTAATCCGTGGTTTCTCGCCTTTTTATTACGTATTCTTCCTTTAGCCGTTTTTAAACCTTAATTCATTATCAACATCACAAAGAATAAGGCTATAAACCAATGTAGCTACACGAAACTAGTTTCACTAATGAACAAATTTTATAAAAGATTTGATAGGACAATTTTTTATTGATGATTTTTTCGTATCCCTCTTGCATATTGTGCGTAAAGACTACAACAGAGACCCAATAGCTGGGCGAATCCCCACAGTGTGAACCAAAATTTTAAAGGAGAAAAGGAGGTGCTAAATTGACCAAGCGAAGATGATTAAGATTAGGACAGTTAAGCTGGAGGTGAAGAAGATTCTCTGTAGCGTTTGCAAAAGCGCTGCAAAAGAAAAAAAGATAAAAAGAAAGGATTTGATCATTGTAGCAACGTTTAAAAAGAACGCAGAAGTAGATTGAGTAAAAGCAAGTTACTCAAAAAAAAACTAAGGAAAATTGGAAATAAAAAAAGTTAGGGGAAACAATGTGTTTTTATCGTGTGATAAACAAATTTTCATGCGACCAGTAGAGGTAAATAAAGGTTCAGGAACTGGTGAAAAAAACAATTAATGCAACGTTACTAGCAAGTTGATCAGAAATATTATTGGCATAAAGAGTGGTAATGAACATATTAGTTGAAGAAGTAAATGGACCTTGGCAAAGAAAACAAAACCAAAAAACAAGATTCTTTAAATGCTTCTAAAATAACAGAAAAAAAGAGCGAAGACAACGGATTTGGACTCGGTAAAAATTAAATTAGAAAGTAAATGAAATTGGTTTATTGTGACAGAGTCTTGTCCGATTCAAATTTGAGGAATTTCCACGGTGTAACTGGAAGAGATCACATGGTGTTGTTGACACAAATTTTTGAGAGTATGGCGCTTGAGCCAATATTTGATTGATATTATTGTTAATTTTAAGTTTGATTTTGTTGTATTAACCTGGTTTGTTAAAACAACAATATTAAACTTAAAAAATAGAAAAATTTACAACAAAATTTAGAAGTATAATTCCTCTTCCGAATTCATAAAATCATCTATGGTTTGAAATCACTGACTTAATGAATACGAAGCTATTTTTCAATTAACTGGTTTCGGCTTTTTTTAAGTTTTGCAATGATTTCCAGCTCTGGATTCTACTCCAAAGCCCTGCTTGTGTATATATACAAGGCTTTGTAATTTATTCTTTCGTACTTTGGAAAAGGCCTTAGACAAAAAAGACCAACCAGCACAAATTGTTTCTTTGTTTTGCTGACCAACTTTGCTTCCTGGTGGCCAAGAAAAATAGTAGCCTCATATTTAAATATTGTTTTTAGAAAAAGAAGAAACAGACTGTAGGATGTCTGTATTTGATATCCTTAGTGGACTGCATGCCCTGAGTCCAACTTTAAAAGTTTTTAATAATTGTTTTTCTAGGTGGCGGAACTACTTCTAGCTATGGCAATTGGAATTCTTGGACTCAATGTACCCATTCGTGCAATGGTGGTTCGCAGCAAAGAACCAGGATATGTTTTCAATCAATCTGCCCTCCTAATTTCAACACTCAAATTCAAGGTTGCAATACACAACAATGCAGTAATGGCGCAGGTAGGTTAATAGTTAAACTTAACCAATTTCCTTGAGGGCTTCTCTATGTAAACTTTTCCATAAAAGAGTAAAGATTAAACATTTATTTTTTTCTTGAGAAAAACACTATAAAAATAAACTGACATCGAGTGCGCCTTTTCGAAAGGCTCACCAGAATTTTTTCGTTACAAGCTCTTTACACAAGTCTGAAATATAATTGTAATGGATGCGCTATTTTTTAAATCTTAAAGATTTCATTAAGCCTTGGACACAACGCTTAGTGGGGTTAGGCTAACTAAGAGATTTTATCATCGAAAAATTGGAAGGAATAGAATTGGCAAAGCCGTGTCAACTTTTCAAATAAAATGAGTGAAACAGAACATTGTGCGCTGAAGTTGACTATTTTTATTATTTGAGCACAAGCTTTCGTGGGCTACTGCCCACTTCGTCAGGTGCAACGGAATGAAAATGCAATCAAAACAAGTTTTACACAACGGCATTAAACGTAACAAATGGACATATGTGACGTAATGAAATATGAAAATATCGGTAAAAAAGACTAAAGTAAAGTTTCGGCAAAGAGGTTGTTTTTTTCAATCAGACAACAATTGAAAATAGCAGCCATAATGGATTCAGCATTTATGGACTATAATGGATTCAGCATTTTCAGCATTTATTAAATAAACATTAAAAATTATTATTTAAAAAAAAACAACGAACGTTTTCGGCTTACTTCACCCCTCATCAGGTTTCTACAATTAGTACTATTAATTAACTTTAAATTTACACACACACATAAAAAATTAAAAATTAACAACAGCAAAAAACAATGTATATTTTTTAAAAAGGTTGTACTTTTGACTAACAGGCTAAATTTTAAATCAAAACGAGAGAGAACTAAATTGATACAAATTAAATTTCAGATTATGATGTCATTGAAGAAAAAAAGAAAAAATATTACAATCAAAATATATTCAATAAATATGAAGCTCCGTTTGCGAACATTTGTCTATTTAATTTTGGACTTAACTTTTTTATGAGTAGAGCTTCATGAATCTTAGAACAAAATTCTGATTTGCATTTACGTATTATTACAAAATTGTTTTCATCAGACCGATTATTAGAACACTTTTCACACAACAAAATATGATCTTTAACTGCACTATCCTGTAAACTTTTGAAATTCAGATGCTCCCGAACTCTAGTGATCAAATGTCTGGACGACATACCGATGCATGTCTTGTTCGTATCGCACGAACACGAGAATTTATAGACAACATTTGAACAAAGAGCCACAGGAGTTTTGGATTTTAACTGAAAATAATTGACCACTTTAAAAGTTTTATAGATAGGAGATATTTTTAAGTTGTACTTGTTTTTTATTAATGCAGAAAGACGATTTGCAAAGTGATGTGATTCCTTACCCAAATACGGAATACAAAAACTATTTTCAAAGCTAATGTTTTGAGAAAATTTGTTAGAAGATTGAAAGCTCGCAAGAATTTTATCAAAAAACGATGAAGGATAACCATTATTCAAAAACATCTTTTTTAACATACTAACTTCTTTATCAAACAAAAAATCGGAGGAACAAATACGCTTAGCTCGATTTAAAAAACATAGAATTAATCCAGACTTCCATTTAGTGGGACACAGCTTTCATCGTCTTTCTGCATTAATAAAAAACAAGTACAACTTAAAAATATCTCCTATCTATAAAACTTTTAAAGTGGTCAATTATTTTCAGTTAAAATCCAAAACTCCTGTGGCTCTTTGTTCAAATGTTGTCTATAAATTCTCGTGTTCGTGCGATACGAACAAGACATACATCGGTATGTCGTCCAGACATTTGATCACTAGAGTTCGGGAGCATCTGAATTTCAAAAGTCTACAGGATAGTGCAGTTAAAGATCATATTTTGTTGTGTGAAAAGTGTTCTAATAATCGGTCTGATGAAAACAATTTTGTAATAATACGTAAATGCAAATCAGAATTTTGTTCTAAGATTCATGAAGCTCTACTCATAAAAAAGTTAAGTCCAAAATTAAATAGACAAATGTTCGCAAACGGAGCTTCATATTTATTGAATATATTTTGATTGTAATATTTTTTCTTTTTTTCTTCAATGACATCATAATCTGAAATTTAATTTGTATCAATTTAGTTTCTCTCTCGTTTTGATTTAAAATTTAGCCTGTTAGTCAAAAGTACAACCTTTTTAAAAAATATACATTGTTTTTTGCTGTTGTTAATTTTTAATTTTTTATATGTGTGTGTAAATTTAAAGTTAATTAATAGTACTAATTGTAGAAACCTGATGAGGGCTGAAGTAAGCCGAAAACGTTCGTTGTTTTTTTTTAAATAATAATTTTTAATGTTTATTTAATAAATGCTGAAAATGCTGAATCCATTATAGTCCATAAATGCTGAATCCATTATGGCTGCTATTTTCAATTGTTGTCTGGTTGAAAAAAGACTAAGTTTGAGAAAATATGGCAGTACGGTAAATTACAGCAATTTACGAGTAAGCAAAAAACGAATGCGAGAAAATGGCATGCAAGTATAAAACGATGCGAAATGGAGAAAGAAGTGAAAAACATAAATGACCCTTAACTTTACAAAAATAAATATTACACGTAGTTAGACATAAATGAATAATCTTTATTTAAACCTTGGTTAACACAGTTGAGTTCGAAAATAATTTTTTGTTCTTCCACTTCCCGTTGTTGCTTTGTTTTGCCTTTAACTTCCTTGATTACTGCTAATTTGAGATTGTCCAAAGTATGGTCGGCTTTATTGAAATGTTCGGCTACTGGTTTGTTTCTATTGTGTTTGATGTCGCTCCTGTGTCCGTTCATCCGTTGTCTGATTGAGTTGCTTGTTTCTCCAATATAGATTGCTTTAGGGCAAAGATTGCATAAAATTGCATATATGATTTTTCCGTTCCTAAAAATCACCCACACTATGTATATTCATAATCTCATAAAAAATCTCTTTGATTTCGCTTTGGTCCGGCTCAAATAGCCGAAGAAATAACGGTTTTATAAGCAATTTAAATATTTTACATTTAGTTAGAAGAAAATGGTAACACTGCTTAATTTTATAAATTTTAGAGTAACTTCTAGACTTTCCGCGTGACCTGTTTTGACTATGACGTAATAGTGATTGTTTGTGATAAACTTGATTTGAGTAACTTTCACAACGTTCGAGATACTCACGACCGAGTGATATAAATAAGGCTCGCTCGGAAGCATTATTATGATTCGTTGTGGTAACTTAGAATTGGAAAATTGTTAGCTGTGTAAATTCATAGTTTTTTGGTCGCAAGTCTCTGGTTGCCTACGTTATTGTTAAGAATTAAGCTACTGAATCTGTATTTGCTGTTGATTTATACTATTGTGGGCTCCGAAGTGGATTGGAGCATATTTTTTAATAAAGAAGTTATTGTTGTAGTCTGAGCTGTGGTTAGCTAGACTATATTTTTGCTGTTACTGGTTCCTAGGGCACATCCATTAAGAAGATTTAAAAATTTTATCTTTTGGTAGGCGGCCAAGTTTGTGTTATCGGTGAGGCTTTCTTAACAGGCACCGAAAGGTTATAAGATTAAAAAACGTACTGAGTTACCGAATTAAGTTCTACAAAAATTTAAATTAACTTCTACAAAATTTCAAAAAACTAAATTTGTTGAAGTAACAATGATATTTGATGAATTGCAGCTAAAATTTTCGGAGATTTTTATAGGGACTCCGTTAGGACCAGTTATTGTAGGATTAGTGTTTATGTTGGGGCAGAGATGGCGTTTATGAGAATTTCAGGGAGTTATGTTGTACCTAAAGGCTTAATCATCAAGAATCCGTTAGTAAGTACTTACAATACTTTTTACAGTCGAAAATTATGCCAAGGTTTTGAGATTAAATTAAGAAACCATCTAATTAAAGTATTATACACAAAGACATTTAGTGTCACAATTAAAATCTTTAAAAAGTAATTTTTGTGAAAGTGACCCGTATTCTAACATTGAAACTGTTGTTGAAGACGTTTACAACAAGAAGATTTCTGAACTCTTAAAAAATAAATTGGTTAAACTGCAAAGACTAAATCCTTCTTCTAATAAAAATGCTTCTCCTTCGAATAAAATTGTTAACTTATCCGATTATAAACCTAGCTCACATGAACTAGCAATTCTCAATAAGGTTTATCTTTTTGCCCATCAAAAAAAAATTGACGATATACAATTCTTCAGTGACATTGAGTCGTATTTCCGTCGTTTTAGACTTAAAAAGAATTTTTCTGCCACAGCACTTCTCCCAACACTCCGACCAACTCTGCAAGTACGCTTAACAACAATCAACCACAATCAAAATTGAATAACATTAACTGGACCCCACCAAGTGGCCGTCACTAAATCCTGGATCTTTATATCAAATGCTTCAGAAAACAATCGCACACCGAAATCATGAAATTAGATCAGAAATCACACGACAACATTAATTGTAAAGAAAGAGCAGCTCAACAAAGCCTAAAAAGAAACAAAAACATTATAATTAAACCAGCTGACAAAGGCGGAGCTACCTTGATTTTAAACAGATCATATTATATAAAAGAAGGAAAAAATCAACTCAACCACCAACAAAACTACCAACCACTTTCCTTAGACCCGACTAAGAATTTCAAATTAAAGCTAACTAAACTTATTAAATCTTTTACAGATCCCTATAAATCCCAACTCTCATCCTACATTCCCCCCAATCCACAACCTGGAAAATTTTACCTTCTACCCAAAATTTACAAACCTAACAATCCTGGCCGACCCATCATTTCTAACAATAACACTCTTACTGAACACTTATCACACTTCGTAGAGGCCCTACTCAAACCTTATGCACAGGCTGCCAATAGTTTTATCCAAGATACTACCGACTTTTTAAACAAGCTAAAGAAAATCAAAACAGTATTGCAAAATACCATTCTGGCTATCCTGGACGTTTCCTCGCTTTACACTAACATAACCCAGAACAACGGCCTAAAACAGTGGTTCTTAAACTTGTTGGAGGTACCGAACCCAGAAAGTTTCATGCAGGCACTCACCGAACCCTTCCTTAAAATTCAAAAAATATTTATTAACGAACTTGAGCCCAAAGTAAACTATGCATCTGTTGCACATTAAATTATATTATTCAAAGAAACAAAACCAACAAAACATGAACTACACACAAAAACACAACTTAATAAATATTTACGACAAATCAATGCGTCTTATGCTGTTGCATTTTGGAAACAATTCTAAAAATGCGCGGCTTTACTTTGGCAAGGCTCATGGCAACAAAGTCTGTTCCTTTTTTTTGTTTTTATATCAACCATCTTCAAAAAGGACTGCTTGCAAAGATACTTTGTAACAAACTGTAAAAGTATCTCAAGGGTTTTCTTAGCAAGAAGAGGGTAAGCTACGATTTGGTGACACCAAAACGTTGAGAGCGTTGTTGTTCTGAAGAGTTGCTGTTAAAACTGGCTCTGCTGAAGTTCAGTGATTTCATTGAAGTATTCATCATTGACGTCTTCTTTATCAGCATTAAACGTGAATGGCTGTGTTACTCATGCTGGATATGACTCTCTGGTCAGAAGTATCCGTCGAGAGACTTTGCAAGCTCATCTAAGTGCATGGAAATTGCTTGCTTCAGTTCTCTCGGTACGGAAATGTTCCCATTTCCAGACACATCTTTGATCTTACTTATGCAGTCGTCAAATAGAGAAAAGTTAGTCAAGTTATCATTCTCCATTCGTCTTTTCCGTTAAGTCATTTTTTTTGAAAAGCCTTCAGATGTTCTTCCGCTCCGATAATGTTGACTCCATCACCCTGCATCTATTGATTGAGATTATTGAGAGCATCGAAGATATCGACCATGCATGCCAAAACGAGAAAAACTCAGCATTTTCAAGACAATCTGGATGACGATGTTGGTGCTCTCGCAATAACATGGCTAATTTCACACGCAAGGTAAAAATATGGTTCAGCATCTTTCGCTAAGATAACGACCAAACATTAGAATAGTACAGAAGTACCTCGAATTCAGAGCTCATTTCATTACACAGCTCTTTGAATATGCGCTGTTTCATAGCATTATTTCGCACATAGTTTACATATTCTACCACAATTTTTAATACTTCTGCCAGTTTTGGAGTAACGATTTTTGTTGCCAATGCATGCCTGTGCAATAGACAATGCGTTACAGTTATGTGTGGTGCATCGGTTTTCAGTAGCGTGCCAAAACCAGAATTTCGTTCTAACATGATTCGAGCTCCGTCCAAACAAATTGCATAAATAATATACCACGAAAGATTATTGTTTCTGAAGAAATTATCCACAAATTTCTTAACCTCGGCAGCCTCAGTTGTTGTTATAAGGGGCTGACAAAATAAAAAATCTTACTTTTTCACGTCTTCTTTCCCATAGCGCACGAATACAGCAAGCTGGCTTAGATCGGAAACGTTCGTGGTCTTATCGAATTGGAGACAGAATTTTGCCGTATCCGAAATCAAGTCTGAAACTATTTGAGCCAAGATGTCATCGTTCATCTTATCAATTTTAATGTAAACATTTTTACCAGGGATATTACTTAGTTTAAAATTTATTCATTCTTCTGGTAAAATCAGCAAGTTAAACTATAACAAGTAACAGAAGGCGTAATATACGAGCGTATTACGTTTTTCTTTGATAATATATTATGTCTTCTGTTATTTGTTAAAGTTTAACTTGCTGATTTTTACCAGAAGAAATCAATTTTGTTGCTAATGGTGCTATTGGAAAGAGGAATTTGGGATGACTTATTTTCGGCTGCTTTTCTAAATATGATATTCGCCATCTTTATAACGCAGCTGTTTTTACAAGTTTTTCAACAATGGTGTGTAGTTATCCCTGTTTTGCAATCAGGTACGCAACTTCGTACGATGCCGTGAGGATTGGTTTGTCAATGAGTACAAAGCCGAAAACCGGCAAAGTAGCATTTTCATCAAATCTGGCTCTTCATTTAAAATTCAGCGAGCGTGGTATTCCAGTATTTTCTATCGCCAGGCACCTTTCGAAATTGTTCTTTTAGTTTTGCCGGTTCTAAGCAACAATTGCTCAACTTGGCGTAGCAAATCATGTACTGAGGACGTTGACTCCCATCACTTTCTATGATATACGTACAATCCATATAGTACATATTTTTCTAACCACTCCTTTTTTTATCGACATAGTTAGTAGGAAAAGATCAAAATACTATAAAAGAGTAAATGTCAAGAACAGATTAAATTTAAATATTATAGGAAAAAAAATTGCATATTTAGTGCCTAATTGTGCTTATTTAACTTCAAACAGAATTACAGAAGATTAAAATCCTGCATTATAACACAACAACTAAAAAATTATTACAAAATAATTGCTCAAAAACTAATTGCTCAATGTATAAATCGATAAAGCTTGCGCTCTAGACTTGATAGACTTGATCTCGTGTGGTTGCAAAATACAGCATGATCTCCAAGAGAAAGAAGGAGAGATAGTGCTGCAACACCATGAGCAAGAATTGCGGCTCAAGTAAAGAGGACATTGTGGTCGCCACAACATACACATAACGTGTGTATACTTATCCTGATCTCCGCCGAACCCCTGATACTGACTCATCGAACCCCCGGGGTTCGATCAAAACCAGTTTAAGAACCACTGGCCTAAAAGATCTTAAGAACCGACTTCCTGACAACCAATTAACTGACGTCATCATCCAATCCACTGAATTCATTTTAAAACATAACTATTTCAACTTTTGAAACCAACAATTCTTACACGTTAAAGGTACTGCAATGGGAACAAAAATGGCTCCTCAGTATGCTAATATCTTCATGGCCAACCTGAAAGAAAACTTCATACAAGTTACCCATAATAAACCATTAATATACCTCAGATACATTGATGACATCTTTCTGTTATGGACATACGGAGAGGAAAAACTATTGCAATTTTACAAAGATTTTAACTCAGAGGACCCGGACATTCACGTTACAATGAACCACTCGACCGAAGAAGTTAATTTTCTGGACACCACTATTAGACTAAAAAATAACACACTCCAAACTTCATTATATAAAAAAACCACCCATTCCCAAACCTATTTACACCCCACCAGCTTCCATCCCCCACACATCTTCGCCTCCATAATTTTTAGCCAAACTCTACGCTACAAGCGTATCTGCTCTGATAAAGAAGAATTAAATTTACAATTGACTACATTAAAAAATGCGTTTACCGCACTTGGATACAAACCCAAAACTGTCAAAAACCAAATCACTAAGGCTATGTCCATTCCCCGAAAAGCCCTTTTCAAATACCAAACCAAACTAGAATTTTATCGCACACCCCTAGTCCTTACTTACCACCCCTGTCTTAGACCTATCAACAAAATCTTCAAAAATTTGCATCCTTTACTAAACAAAGACCCATATCTTATCCAAATCTTCCCTGCACCACCACTTATATCATATCGTCAACCGCCTAACCTCAAACTTCTACTTACATCTGCCTCCTTACCAAATGAACGTTTCATCACGGGCACCTTTCCCTGCAATTCTCCTAAATGCCATCTCTGCTCCAACATAAACACTAATCCTACAATAACTGGTCCTAACGGAGTCCCTATAAAAATCTCCGGAAATTTTAGCTGCAATTCATCAAATATCATATATGCAATTTTATGCAATCTTTGCCCTAAAGCAATCTATATTGGAGAAACAAGCAACTCAATCAGACAACGGATGAACGGACACAGGAGCAACATCAAACACAATAGAGACAAACCAGTAGCCGAACATTTCAATAAAGCCGACCATACTTTGGACAATCTCAAATTAGCAGTAATCAAGGAAGTTAAAGGCAAAACAAAGCAACAACGGGAAGTGGAAGAACAAAAAATTATTTTCAAACTCGATTGTGTTAACCAAGGTTTAAATAAAGATTATTCATTTATGTCTAACTACGTGTAATATTTATTTTTGTAAACTTAAGGGTCATTTATGTTTTTCACTTCTTTCTCCATTTCGCATCGTTCTATACTTAAACGCCATTTTCTCGCATTCGTTTTTTGCTTAAATTGCTGTAATTTACCGTACTGCCATATTTTCTCAAACTTAGTCTTTTTTACCGATATTTTCATATTTCATTACGTCACATATGTCCATTTGTTACGTTTAATGCCGTTGTGTAAAACTTGTTTTGATTGCATTTTCATTCCGTTGCACCTGACGAAGTGGGCAGTAGCCCACGAAAGCTTGTGCTCAAATAATAAAAATAGTCAACTTCAGTGCACAATGTTCTGTTTCTCTCACTTTGAGAGATTTTACATTTTGTAGCTATATAAAGAAAGTTTAAAAATCCGTGGGTTATTATTCTTCAACTCTTTCTAATGGCATATACTGTAAAGTTTGTCACTCCTATGCTAAAGTTGTGCAGCTGACTTTCGCCTGTCTTTTTGAATAACTTTTTTTATGCTATAGTCATGTATTTATTCCCTAAGTGTTAATTGAATAGGAAATTTCGCCCAATTAACAAGATGTTTCTTCTGCTATATTCAGGTATTACTTAACGAAATAGTTTTTTCGTCTTCTTGTTCCTATATTTTATGCTGCTATATTACTATAACATTAACATGAAATTACCTAAAGCTGCTTGTTTTTTAAAGCAAAGCAGCATTATTGAAGAAAAATGCTAGTGATGTCACAATTTGATTTTAATTTTTCCTTCTTCTTCTTCTTCTTTTTTCGGCCTTTTCCTTTAATCAGGGGTAAAATCCCTTTAATCAGGGGTAATTTTTCCTTTTATCAGTGAAAATTATATCAATCTCATAGAATTTTACATTTTGTACTTCATAGAATTTTACAATAAAAAAAAATATTAAAAACATTAAATATCATAGAATCTCATAGAATTATATCTATTAAATCATTATATCAATTAAATATTATTTAACCCGTTAAGTGCGCATGACGAGTATATACGTCAAGGCCAAACGCTCTCTCAGTGCGCATGACGGATATATACGTCTTGATCGTTGCAGCTTTTCACAGCGCGGATTATTTCGCTTCTCGCTCTTGCTATATTCTTGCACAAGCAGCAATTATAATCGATCGAGACGAGAAAAACAGCGAGATGCGAAATTAATTACGCAATGTAACTCGGATAATGAAAATTTAATTCCGCACTTAACGGGTTAAACCTTATAGAATTATATCAAATAGAATATTAAAAACATTAAATAAATTATATCAAAAAATAACATTAAATCTCGTAGAATCTCATAGAATTATATCAATCTCATAGAATTTTACATTAGAAAAAATACTAATGACATCATAATTTGATTTTAATTTTTCCTTATTTTTCTTATTCTTCTTTCGGCCTTCAATCAGTGGTAATATCCCTTCAATCAGGACTAGTTTTTCCTTCTATCAGTAAAAATTATATCAATCTCATAGAATTTCAATACAGCCGCTGCCTTTAGCATTTGATGGTCAATATTTTATTTATTTCTTGAGCTGACAAAAAATTAGACAATGCAATAACCAATTGCAGGATAAATTTTTTTAGGGATCAAAAAATTCTGATTAATTTTGCCAGAAGTCAAAGGCATCATAAAACTTAAAAAAAAGATTGTTTTCTATCACTGACTTACGTAAATTTTCCGCCGCAATACTTGCATCAAAAAACTTACCAATTGCAGAACAAAGTCAAACGACCTCCAGTGCTGCTGCCATAAAATATTATTTCCTGCGAAAGTGCAGCTGGTAATTCATACCGAATCAATATCTTTTTCGATATTATTAAAGACAAAAACCAAAATTTTGTTTCAATAAACAACTTTAACGATTCATTTGTCTGGTTATTGTTTAGTAACATTCCATACTTATTTTGTTATTACATTACCCTAAAGCATGTCTAAACATTGCAGATTCCTAAATAAAGCATAGAAAAAATTTTTATTTTTAACAAGGTTCCCATGCTCTAATCGGGTATCCACAAAAAAGCCCCAAAATTGAAAAAAAACACACTTTAGTCTAATTATCATATTTGTTGTCGTTAAAATATTGCATCTACCAATTGATAGGTTTCGAATAATCTAACTTCATGAATCTTTAGTTAATTTAACCCATTAATTCCCAAGCATAGACCAAAGAATATTTTTGTAATTTTTTTTAGCTTATTTTGTTTTTTTCCCACAACTGATCACTTTTGACCAAAAAAGTTTTGAATTTTTTTGTTTGTTTTTTTTAAAATTACTTGTTCCATTTTCGGAACATTGGGAAGTTCCGACTATGCTATTTGCTATGTTTCGCTTGGTAACCCAATACTCGTTTATTGTGTCATTTCTTGCGTCGGAACATATTGAAATCAAACCTGACGTTATCTACTACACCGGAATTATCAAAACACCCATTTTATGAAATTTATGTAATTTTCAACAGATAAGAAAAGCGTAGAAACAGATATTGCAGTGCAGAGATAGTTCAAAAAGTACATAATAATATATGTTTGTAGCTTCGCAAACTTCAGACATGTTTGTCATGGAAAATCACGGAGCACTTTTTGTGAAGCAGAACCTCACACTGGTTGCACATGGTCACATATTTTTTTTGCATAGCTTGCAACGTCCCTGTTTTCCAGCTGATACGCAAATATGTACAGACCCTGAGAATCTAATACTGTCTACCGGCACTCAGCTGGTTCCTGGTCTACATGATTTGTTTGGTACTCTCCCAAGTAAAGTTCGCACTATTTCTCTTCGGAACTGAAGGTGATTCATGGTCCCACCAATCTCGTTGTGTAGTCTCCAAGCAGCAACAACGGACATGTTTAAAAAGTTTGCACATAAACACCACCACCACTTTTTGCTAAGCGTCGGGGTCGGTATTCACTAAGAAAGCGATCAAGGAGATCGACTCCACCCATGTATTTGTTGTAGCTTCCACCATTCGGGGCTGCGTTATATTTATTTTGCTTTTCTTTGCGGCACTCCACCTTCGAACCGTATTTGTGGGCTCTGTACCTTTAAAATTGCTCACAATGCAGACTGGCTTGTTGTCATTCCATTGACACAAGACCACCTCTCCATTGCTGTAGGTTTTAAATACTCTGCGCTTATTCTTTTTCATTACCGCTGGAAGAGTCAGTGGGCAGTTTTGTATTCTGTTCTGGTAAATAGTTCTGGTACCTCGTATACCCTTTCTTGCCAAATCTCTGCAAAGGGCTGTTCAACTAAAAAACTGTCAAAAAAATTGCATGATTTGAATAATTTTCAAGTACTTCAGTTACTTTATTTACAACTCGCTTTCCTAAAGGCTCACTTGAATGCATGTATTTGCCAGTGTATACACAAAAATGGAACGGATAGCCTTGGGAAGATGCAAGAAACCATATATTCATCCCAAATTTCACTGGCTTACTTTCTCGTATTATCTACTAATTATTGCTTTGTGCCTCTATCAGACTTTATGACTTTTTAATCTAAGACTTTTATCAGTTCTTAAATGTTTCCAGTCTTATACAAAGGCCTTTGTGACGCTTCATTACAGTAGACAGTTTTGTGTATTGTGCAATGTTAGTTATTTAGCAGTTTTGTTCATTGTGCATTGATTGTGTGCTTTTTCTTTGTCCGAAAAACTCTACAAGACATTGTGTGTCAATTGTATAGTCGCCACTTCCCAATGTTCCAAAAGTGGAACATTACAATACATTATAAAAAAACAGTACTTTATTTTCATTTGCCTGGCGTAAAAAAATTTTCGTTTATTCAGTGACACATACTAAGCTAGAAAATGTCTTTGAAACGAATTTTGAATTTGCGTGTGCTTTGCGAGACGAAATAAAGTAACGCAAGCTAATTAGGTCAAAAACACGGCAAACTTTGACCTCTCAATTAGCTTACATCTATTATTTTCAAAAAAGCTAAAATGCTTATTATATTGTATTACCCTTCTACTTCACAAATATAATAAAAAAAAACCTGAAACTTTAACCTAAACATGTCAAAATAGCCGTTGAAAAAATGTTCCACTTTCGGAACATTGGGAAGTAATGGGTTAAAGTCTTATACAGTAATTTTCAGTTATTATTATGACGTAGTCTTTTTATTGTTAAGTAGTGATTGCATAATTGGTACAACCAGTGATGGCTTCAATAGAATGCGAACGGTGCGACCGTACCGACCCCCCTAAAATACATAGGATGTAGAGTAATTGATCGTTAGGCTTGCGGTAGGGCCAATATTTCCCCGACTTTAAGTTGAAGGTAACATCGACGAAATTGGTTTGGGCGAGGTTGGTTTTGGCTTTGATGTTTAAGCCGTGCTAATGGAATAGCTTGATAATCTTTTTCTTTAAACGCTCCGAGGTAAGACCTGGAGCGATTTTTAGAATGGCCAAACCGTCGTCCCTATAAAGACCGATGTTCTTGACATCCACAAACTGGGAAAATTGGTGGAGGATAAACAGGCCAACCAACTCACATGCTTCGGATCCATTATAGGACCTATAACAATACTTTCCAGTTTTGAACTCGCATAAGAAACAATCTGCTTTCTGTTTGAAGAATTATGAGGACTTAGAATTAATTTAAAACAAGCCGCTTAAAGATGAGAAGATTTAAATCTCGATTATGAGGTACGGCCTTGGAATTACAACATAGTGGATTCTATGTATTCCTCGTTCAGTAAATCCGGGAATAACTTATAACTTATATGCTGCTTTGATTCGATCTATCGTCCGGGTTCTGTGGTCTAGTTGTGTAGTAACCTGCGTGGAAGACTACAGGTACCTGGTTCAATTTGCAGTGAGATAAGCATTACTGACAAGCTCTAACAAGAGCAAAACTCGAGTCTGGTGCTTCTCATCTTCAAGAGGCTTGTTTTAAATCTGCTTTCTCTGGGATCTTGTTTGCATAGATGGTCAGTAAAGAAGAAAATAACGAAGGCTTTTCTCTTGTCGAAACATTTCTGCACTGTAAAAAGCGGCACTGCATGCCGTTCACAAGTTGCTTCACAATTATTAGCCATTTCTCTCCTTATACAATCAGCTTTGCAAATTTTACCTGAGCAAGTATTAATAGTTTGTTTCAGATAAAGAATTAAGTTTGTAAATCATGATCAGGCAGTAAAGCTCTGAATTGGTGTGCGTCTTGCACTAAACCGAAGAGAACGCTCTTTAGTGTTGTCTGCCCATAACTCGAATACATTTCCAAGCATCTGGTCATCAGCATGAGATGCATAATGCCGCAACTGTGGGTACTGGCAATGCCCCAATTAAATTATAAACATATGCTTCAAAAAACTGATAAAACATTTTAAAATGTAAACAAACAAAGAATTAAAAATTCTCATTATTTGGTAAGATTATTTGAATTAGTTAAATAGAATTTTTGTAAAAAAATTAATTTTAATATTTTTACAGTTACAGCTTGGGGGGAATGGGGTTCTTGGGGTTCTTGCAGCGCGAGTTGTGGAGGAGGATCACGAACTCGAACAAGAAATTGCAACAACGGAAGTCCAGGAAATCCTGGATGTAATGGAATTGCACAGGAGACACAAGTGAATTTTTTTGAATCATTTAATCCGTTTAAATATAAAAAAAACATGTTTAATGCAGTTCCAATCAAGTGTTGATGTTATTTAATCTTAAAATTATAAATGTTTACCTAAATCATCAATTTAAAAAATAACTTAAAAAACTGTTCAAGTTGCAAATTCGGCTGATTGACTTAAACTATGTATTCTTACTAAACATATATCTGTTTGCCTTACTTTGCGGGCACTGACTCGATAACCAAAAATCTACAGCATAATTTATTAATGAAAACACTAAAACAGAATAAAAATTTAAAATTAGAAATTAAAACTCACAACAGCCTGTTTTGCCAAAAATGGCTCATCAGGTGGAATCTGTAAAGTAATAAAAAAACGTAAAATATAAAAATATAAAAAGAAATGAAAAAAACACATATACTATACATATATAAATTTAAAACATTATTATATTAACTGACACATACCATATATATGATCCACTAAAACAAAGCCTATGTGAGTGCAGGGACACTGTATAATTATGCAGACCAGGTTTTTTATGCTCAACACAGACTTAGCCGACCTGAGTGTGTAACTGTTAATAATTTCTCAGTGGTTCTTTTCAGTAGAAAAATGCATATTAAGCACAATTTTTCATTTTAACGAAAAGTACAGTTACCTTTGTGCTGAATCACTCAATACATGTATTTATTTATTTAGTAATGGTATAATTGAAATAGAAAATTATTTGCCAAAATCTTTTAGCTTACTTTAGTTTAAAGAAACAATTTTTTCATTATCATGTATTTGATTGTGTAAACACAGAATTGCAACACTAATGGTTGTGGAACATGGTCAGAGTGGGGCGCGTGGTCAGATTGTTCTGTGACATGTGGAGGAGGATCACAAAGTTCCAGCCGACAATGTACTGGCGGCCAAGCTGGACAAGGGGGATGTCCTGGAAGCGCAACAAGAACAAGAAATTGTCAAAATCAAACATGTGAGTGCAGGAATATAACAGTCCTCAATTGTTGAATATTTAGTTTTTATTCAAGTATTGCTTATTCAACTATGTAATGGTTTAGATCAGGTATGTCCGACCTGCGGCTACTTAATGTTTTTACCCAGCTCACTAATCACTAATGTTTTAGTTATATTTTCGTTACTCTATAAAATTCTATGTCATTGCTGTCATAGTAACGTATAGAGAGACAAAGTGAATGCGTCAGTTAATTGCTGCGTCACGTTACATCCAATGAACTGACTTATGAAACCTTTTGTGGGCGGAACTTGTTATGAAAACGCTTGCCTAAAGCATCATTTTCAGTATTGACATTGTTCTGCGATTTTACTAATATTGATTATGTTACTTCTAAACATTTTCTACAATATCAAGTGGTAGTTAGTTAATGACTTTTATAATAGTAAAGATAGTAACTTTGAACCAATGCGAAGTGATTTGCAATATGACTACAGTAGTAGTAGCAATGTTGCTAGTAATAAACAAGAGAAAAGTGTGAATTCATTAGGAGAGTAGAAAAAGAATCAAACATTTTTTGAGATTTTAAGTCCAATCTAGAAATTTAACCTATGGTCCGTGTTCAGGGTTCCACAGTTAGCCAAAGATAGTGTTGTAGTCGGCGAAGCCCGGCTGACTAAATGCCTGAAACTATGTGCAGGTGCTTCATTGGAGTGGGACGCAGGCATTTTCATTTTATTTTATCACTATATTTATCCTCCTCACTTGTAAGAAAGCGACGAAGGCGCTATCGTAGGGAAAGAAATTACCCAATTTGCCAAGATATCACTGTCTGGTTGAAGTTTTTTTATTTGCATCGGCATTGGCATCCAGTGACAATGCACAAGGCATCATTCAGGATACTGTCTATGAGGCAAGTATGAGCACTGCGACACCAAACTAGTGCGTTTAAATGCGAGTGTGAAACTTTTTGAAATCTTAATTTAATTATTATTTTTTTTGGTTGAATAAAGCTTTAGCAAATTTATCAAAAGAATAATAAAAAAAATTACAAAAACATGCATTTATTTTATAGATACAAATTCAACATGATTTATCAAAGAAAAAATTTACAAAACATACATTTATTTTTGAGATAAAATCCAACATGATTTGCAAATAAAAAAATGTTACTTGAAAAACTAAACTATAATATTTTATTGGTGCACAAAACATTAGTCATCAATTCTTAGTTATGTCGTAAAAGAAAAACTGATGGGAAAACTTATACCTTTAGGAATTTTATTTTTTGTTAAAAAAATTAACAGTGTTAGTTAAACTATGAAAAAAATATGCCAATGCAATAATCTGTTTTTAAGATATTAAAAGTTAAAAACAGTAGATTTTGATAAAAAAATTGAGCACTCAAAGGGTTAATGATTTAAATATACAACGTGCGGTGATCCCGTGCATGCTCGCGCGTTTGACTACACTCAACACATGCAAAAACAAAGCAAGCTAAACTAAGCCCTACTAACTAAGTTATCGTGACAGTACAGGGTTGGCCAAAAGTCACCCGACAGTAAATCGAAACCATTTTATTACAAGGCTTACTGTTATAAAAGATACGAAGGACCAGATGATTTTAACTTACAGCATTCAATCAATAAACATTCATATTCGGAACGAATAAATATAATTGAATATTTAATCTTTATAGAAGCTCATAACACTGTCGGGAGACTTTTGGCCAGCCCTGTATTTAATTTTGTCATAGTTATTCACCAATAAACTCCCTTTTCATGCGGAAAATATTTTATTATGAATATTCTCTAAAAGTCAAAAGCATTAGTTTAGGTCTTTACAGCACATGCAATTTGCTTCAAGTTATTCAAGTGGAAAAATTATTTGCAGTAGAATGTCTAAACCAGCAAATAAATACGGAAGTTAACCTTAAATACATTTATTACTGCAAGTAGCATTAGTAACAGAAGCAGAGAGTCTGATGTTTCCGACCAAAATGAACGTCCAGTTCACAGTCTTCGTCAGATTTTGAAATTGTAAGGCCTATGGAAAACAAGCAAGATGAAAGCTCAGGCAGTTTTCATTCCACCCTATCATCATATAATTGTTCTTTAGGGAGCAGTGGATTGATTAATGGTTCAACGCGGGCGTAAACAAGCCTCTCGAGGATCTTGTAGGGGACACAGAGCATAGATATTGGTCGATAACTCTTTGGGTTCCCCACGGGCTTTGCTGGTTTTGGGATCGCGACCACAAGCGCTCTTCTCCAGATCTTGGGAATTTTGAGTCAGCGCAAACAGGAAGAAAGAAAGTCACATAACCAGGACTTCAAAGCAGCTCCAGCATGGAGTATAATCTCTGGGAAGATGGAATCAGGACCCGGAGCTTTACCTGGTTTTACCGGGAATTTTACCTGTCAAAACAATTGATTAACAAGCTCTCGAATGTGTTGCAAATTGAAAGTTTTAGTGATAAAAATGCCACAGATTTTTACCAGCAAGTAACTCAAAGCGCCAGCAGCATTGGAGTTGATTTACCAAGCTTTCCATGATGTTCCGGAAGTCGAAGTCAACCACAAATATTATTACTTTTAGTGAACTCTCACTACAGCAGCCTCTACAGCACCATTTTCAAATCTTCGCACAATCTGCTAACTACTCGATTTTTAATGAATGATATTGGAATTGTTTTTGATCTTGAAAATGTTTTCAGTCTTGCTGGAAACAAACAAACTACTCAAAGTATTGCCGAATTTTATGAAAGCAATGTAAATTTATCTATGCTCAACTCAGAACTTGCACAAATTCGTTTGTTGCACAGTAACAACGTGAAATCATCATATAATTTGCATTCGCTGTTTTGCTTGTAATAATGAGCTGCCCTTGTTATTTGCCAATTTGGCAACACTACTAAGAATATTTCTCACCCTTCCCTTTATGAACATCTAATATTCTTAAATTATCAGTACCGTTTATTTTCCAATATTGGGCAAGCTTTTTTGTACCAAATATTCACGCAAAACACAGGTGCGTACGTAGTATACACGAGGTGTGACTTGTACATAAAATAATATTCTTTTAAATTCGAGGTCTTTATTCTTTATATTGTTGCAAGTGCACTGCGTCAGTTAAAATGTTTATATAACATACGGTAGATTGCGCTTTGCACCTGCAAGTGCACGCGCATGTGACAACGATTGCAAGATAAAGACAAAGATCACGGACTTCTAAATAGTAGCATCATGCAAAGATCAATTACAAAAAGCGTCGTTAATCACGTGATAAATCTTCTGTTTGACAATTCGTTTGTTTCGATGTGCGCATGTGGACGATTGCAAGAAAAAACAAAAAGGTCAACCAAGAACGCACAAAAATTTTGTACATCTGAGCAAGTCAAATTTAGGAGTGCAACGTATATAATGGTTGTGAAGTATTAATTTTCTCATTTTCACTGTATCTTAGGTAATCAAACGGTAATGTTTTAATTTTGACGTCACAAAGTTTGCGCATGCGCAGTAAAATCACAAACTCAGCGCCTATGTTTGTAGGTCACTGATCAGCCCTTATTTCTGGCCTTTTTATGTTGATTTTTGTATAATTACAATGCGATTCAAATACTGTTTATTTAATCCAAATATAACCATTTTATAGTTTTTTTTTAGAGTAATTGCAATCAAAATATATGTTTTCATCATATTTTATTTTTAAAAGTTATTTAGTGTCCTGTGTATGAAGACAGTGGAGCGAAATGGGTTGCACCTCAAGTATTTTTTGATATGATTGAAACGCTTTCCAATATTTATCTGAATTTTTCGAATAAGTGTAACAATGTTTTTTAGAAAAAGTAACAATGGCATTACTCTAAACGGTTTTGTATTAGGTACATGTCAGAATAACTTGATATTTCAACAATGTGGCTCCCCTTGTGATCGAACTTGTGAAAACAGAAACCCTTTCTGCACACAGCAATGTAGTCCTCGATGTGTTTGTCCAAACACTCGTCCAATACTTCACAATGAAAGGTTTGTGGCCAAATAATCAAGCTTGTCAATATGTATACTTTTGTTTTATTTTAAATTTTTTATGTAGTAGTGCCAAAGTGTTTTAGATTTACTGTAAGTTGTATGGTTATATGGTTTCACGGTTATATACAATAGTTATACGAGGTGTGTCCGAAAAGTAACGTGACTGGTGTTATAAAAACTGAATTGAAAAATATTGAAGTATACTAAAGTCAAATTTCTTCAAAGTAATCCCCTTCCACTTGAAAACACTTGTGCATTCGCCTTTTCCACGATATAAAACATTCTTAGAAGGCATTTTCTGGGATCTTTTTGAGCTCCGTCGTCGCAGCCCTTTTGATGGAATCGATGTCAGAAAAATGGGTTCCTTTCGGAACAGATTTAATCTTAGGAGAGAGAGAAAAGAGAAAAAAGTCACACGGGGCCAGATCGGGGTAATATGGAGGGTGTTCCAAAATTTCAATGTTTCTTTCTGCGAGAAACTGACGAATACTCAGGGCTGTGTGAGCAGGAGGGTTATCGTGATGGAGTGCCCATGCGTGGGCTTCCCAAAAGGGATTACTTTGAAGGAATTTGACTTTGGTATATTTCAATATTTTTCAATAAAGTTTTTATAACACCAGTCTCGTTACTTTTCGGACACACCTCGTATGATCATATATAGCTTTTATCCTTCAATAAGTATGCTTCTTGTACTTTTGGCAATTACTTATATTTAAAAATAATATGGAGATGAAAAATACGCAGCATGTTTATTTATTAAATGGCAATCTTTAAACTTAAATGGAAAGCGGTCAAGCTTTAAATGAAAACACTGACGATTAACGAAAAAATTATGAGTAGGTATTCAGACATTCACACTGAAGACTCACCACGTATTTTCAAGATCTGTTTCTTAAAACGTAAATTAATTATGTCACTTCATACTCTATACTCTTTTTTACTGAGCTACCAGTGTAAACAAAGATTTTTGCCTAAACCTTCAGCGAAATCAAGATTCCTTGTGACAAAGCATAGGCATGTTATAATAAAGTTTGTAATCACACTGCGCGGCATTACACTTTTAAAGTAATTTCATTCCTTAGAAATTGCTTTTTGGTTACTGAGTAAAATATTAAAGTTTTTTTAGATTTTTGCTGGTATTCTCAACAAAATTGATCAATTTTTTTATTTGAAAAACAATTTTTATCTTTTGAAAATCAATAATAAAACTTTAATAATAATAGTAGTAAGGTCGGTTTAGACCAGTGGTCAGCAACTTTTTTTTATCTGCGGGACACCCAAAAAAATTCTAAAATTCTGCAACGCACTCAATTTGAATAATAAATATCTATTCCATTCAAATATAAAGTACACTTTGTTGGGCTCGTTTTTTGAGTACAATCGATTGCTGTTTGTTAGACTTCTAATGTTAAAACTAGCAAAGAGAAGAAGGTTCAAGAAAACTTTGATTATCTGTAACATCACAAAAAATTTTTTTTTTCATTTTTTTTTATTTATCTTCTTGACGTGGTGGAAAATTTTGAAGACGCTATATCAAAACACCTGTCATGCCGTTACCGGACCTACTTTCCGAAGATACCCAAATGATGATATCTGGTTGAAATTTTTTATTGTATTTTTTTAAAGAACAGAAAATTTGAACTGCTTGCTAGAGACTGCCAAGCAGAGCAATTTGCCGTAAACTGTCTTTCCAAGCATCCAACGGAATGACGCAAGCGATATTGAACAGTGATAGGGTCAATTGTGTGCCCCATCAAACGGCTCTCTTAGCACTACTAGCTTTACCGGCTTTTTTTGTCCATCTACTTTAATCGTGGTGACGATTTCGACACTTTTACAGTTTTACGTAAAATAATTTGGAAAATGTGCAACTATTTAGTTTTTTTCTTCAAGTTATGTTGTTATTGTTATTAGAAATATAATTTTGATTAAGGGCGTAGTTATGCATTTCAGCTTGGGGGCGCAACTTAGGGAGGAAATAGTAGTCCCAGATTTGCCATCCAATGTTAGGTGAACACTTTTTTCTTAGTTTTTTCATCTTCACTAACATTTAAAAAAAGAATAACAAAATGAACCGGGATTTTCCATCGAACTTATGTGATGACTATTTTTTATCTTCTCTTAGATTTTGTACATAAAATATTTTAAAAAGAAAGTATACTTGAATATTTTAAAAAAACAATATTTTAAAATATTAATCTAAAGTTTAGTTTTCAGAAATAATACTGTATATTAAAATATTGTTTCTAAAAACTAAAATCTAGACAATATCGGGCTTGATTTAGATTATTAAATAACATATTTTCTAAAACATTTGCCTGCAACGACTTAATGGTACTTAGATTTACATAATACTGCGGCCCCCAAAATTTTTCTTTGTTTATTCGAGAAAAATATGGCTATACCTCGTATAAGCTGAAGCAGTAAAAAAACAAAACAATAAAAGAAAATAAAACTTTTTTAGTTTAAAAGCAAAACTGTTTTACAGCTATATACTGTAATTAATTAAAAAGGCTACACTTTGTAGTCAAGTAAGTGGAGCAGCAATTACAAATGAAGCATTTGAAACTTTTTACACTTTACGCGTACTACTTTGTAATCAGCTACTGCACGCTATATATAGATATTGGCTTAAGGTCACGCTGCTGCTTTTTTAGCGGATTGTCAGTAATGTAGTAAATTTCCGTAGACCTGCACTACTACAGCTCATAACCATAAACTGCTGTAGCCTAAATGCTATAGCCATTTTGGTTGTAACTACATAGCTTTCTTCATCGCTGCAAAATTTGTGATAGTATAGCCCACTTCTCTTTTTATTTTTAACTTTTTAAGACAAAAAATAATAAGTTTTAAAAACAGACATTTTTTTAACTTTACCATGGCCACATAACTACTGCTCTTTTCCAACCTAGTAATTTTATTGTAACTACAAAGAGATTACCGCGTTGGATTACGAGAGAATGTTGGCAGCGTAGTCGAGTGATTAAAGGCCGGACTCGTGACCAATACGGTCTCGGTTCAAAACCCACTGGCGCCATTCTGTTGTGTCCTTGGAAAAGACACTTTACGGCAAATTCCCCTGCTTGGTGATCTTGGCAAGCAGTTCTAAATTACAGTCATATCTCTATTACATTACAAGCGGACAGCAATATAATGACATCTCTGAAAGCAGGTCGGGGTAATTGCCTACCCTATGTATTAGCGCCTCGGTCACTTTCCTGCAAGTCAGGAGGATAAATATAGAGATAAAATAAATAAAATAAAATAGAATATTTGCTATTTGTTTGTTTTCGTTAAAGATGACAATAGACATAAATTTTAGTATAAAACTTTTCCGGTACAATTCTAATAAACAGTGATGGCTTTACTACGGAGCAAACAAAGCGGCCTCACCAACCCCCTCAAAAAACGTCAAAAAGTGGCCCTATCTAAGCCAAATATTACTGTTTTCTTCATAGTATTACCATGACGGTGGCCCCTTGTCTGTGCTTTTACTTTAGGACGGAAGTAAAAATAACGTACTGGATTGAAAGTGATGAGATGTTTTTTTAGAGCACTATATTTTTGGATGAAAATGAAGATTTTGGGCATTGATTAAAAGTGATAACTTTTTATTTCTAAAAGATCACTGTATTTTTAAGAGAAAAAAAGTTGATATACTAAAAAGTGGTCCCTATTTTTCTTCCACCAGGCCCTTTGTTTTGTAATTCTATCACTGCTAATCAAATACCAGTTTGCCATAAATAACTTTAACACAACCTTTCAAAAATCGCTAGAATTAATGTTGGTGTCGAAATCGACACTTTAATAAAAAGTGGGGTTATGTTTTTATCATGACCACAACTCCTCTTCAAAAAATTTTTTAAATGTAAAAATTTGTAACATAAAAAAAAACTAAATCTTAGGAAAAGTCACAATGCAAGAGCGCCAAATAACTAAAATTGATGGTTTTAACAAAATTGATGTCAATTTTGACACCTTGGTATATCTAGTGTTAACCACTTGCTCGTACTGCTGACAAGTTAATGCACGTTAAAAGTCTAGCTAGAGTTTGATTCAACAAATTGTCTAGCAATTGCAAAAATTTGTAGACAATCAAAATTTTAAAAAAATAAAGATTCTTTTCTTTCGTTAAAAAAGTATGTTCAAACTAATGATAGGATGATGGCAATTTTTATTTGATTCCGATGCCGATTTCAACAAAAATTTTTGATTCCGATTCTTGTTAGTTAAAATTCACTTTGTCTTTCATAAGAGACTAACAAAAAAAATTTTTTAAAACCCCTTGTTTAATGAATTGGACAATTGATGTGCAGTGCCTCTCCTTTAATTGTTTTAAATTATTCAACATTAAGCATTGTAAATTGAAGATTATATTGTATATATATTGAAAAACTGAATCGATCTTTCTCGCAGAGTGCCCAATTAAAGAATAAAAGCAATATTTTAATACAAAATTTGTTTAATTACTGTTCTAAAAAATTACAAATATCTTTTACCTCTTTATTTAAATAGAATCCTGATCTTTATTCAATTTAAAGATTCTATTTGAAAAAGGATATTTGAATATATCATACAAAAGTTATTCAAGTACTTTTTAAAAACTACAATAGTCTGTTTCATTTTATAGAATCGTCGGGTGATTACTGAAAAAATAAAGAATATAATCATTAATCATGAAAACATATATGTTAAGTCAATCATACTGTGATAAATGATATATAGATCTGCTAAACATAATTTATAAAAAGTCATTTCAAAATTTTATATCATTTGTAAAGCTAAAAATATTATTTAAGGTTTTTAAAATTTTATGCTCTAAAATATGCAGTTTGTTAACTAATCAAGAAAATAATGCAATTTTCTGTGATGTCGTATGGGAAAAAAATGACTAAAAGTATAATAAATGCAAGTACAGAGGTTATACATTCATGTTAAGGTGACCTGATTTTCTTTATCTTACCGTAATATGAATGAAATAGACTGATTTTATTGGATGATACAGACTGTTGAAGTTTTTTAAAGCAGAGTTTAAATAAATTTTGTATGAATTGCTCTTTTCGTTGATTACTTTACAATGAAAATCGATTTACTCTTGCTCTCTCTCTCTCTCTTTCTATGTATATATTGCGATATTATATGAAACTCTGCAATATATATAAATTAGAAAAAAATCCATCGACGTGTTTTTGTAGAGTGCTTAATGAAGGTCAGAACAAATACATTTATTTTTTTATTGATTAAAAAACAACTCTACATCCTATTTCATCCGTTCCTGAATTTCTTAATCAGATAAAACATGCTGTTTTTGTTTAATAAATGAAAAAAAAGATATATATATATATATTTAACAAAAAATTATTTTATTGATGTTTAAAAATTTACAACATTCAATTTTATCCTATGGAATTGTCTGATAGTTACTCATTTAAATAAAGCAACCAACTGATGATTTGATTTGAATAAGTATTTCTATTTAATTGAGTCACTACATGATGATTCCATAGGATGAAACAGACTGTTATGGTTTTTTTAAACATTGTTTATTTGCTCCAATTTTTTCATTGACTATTCTGCAAGGAAGATTGATTCACTCTTGCTACATATATTTATAAATATATACAAAGTGGGAACGTTTTCTGCCACCAACGTGCCGCTGAGAGTTGGCCGCCGCCAATTTGGGTTAGAATTAGTAATGAAATTGTTGTTTCCACTACAAGCATGAAATAAAGTATTCTTTGTTTGTTTCATTGATCTTTTTTTGCTAGCTAGAAATGATTTAAAAAATCAACAAAACAAACAAAGATTGCTCCATTCTGCATTTGTAGTGGAAATGAGCTTTTCAAGTTAGTGATGCTTGGTGACAATTTGCCACCAACTCATGATTATAATTATTGTAATTTGTTCTAAAAAAGAAAATTTTTTTTATATATACGTATGCGTGCTCAATGATAGTGAGGTATACATGTAAAAAAAGAAAAGTACATGAATAAATTAGGAAGTATTTTTAAGAATTAAAATTTTCATGAAAAATATTTTGATTCCGATGCCGATTTCGATTCCTAAAATTCTTCAATTCTTTTGATTCTCGATTCCGACTCCGATTAATCGTCAAACTGCACCACAATAAGCCACCTCAACGTGGTGGTGCAGTCCCCTTCCCTGCACTGGGGAGGGTCGAAATGGCTTTCTGATTCCCCGAAGGTCTCATCCTCGGGCGATTCTCCCTTGGAAAACTCTTCTTCTCATTTTTTATCCCTACTGTCCAATGCGCGGTCACATGTGGACAGCATTCTTAAACCCAATTGACCGCCCCCCTATCTCTTCTATTTTCTTTCGGACAACTCTTCTTAGTCCCTCCTTCCACCCCAAACCTCTTCATTACTTTTCCCACCACCGCTGATACTTATCTTTATGCTTCTTCTCATCAGTGGTGATATTCACCCCAATCCTGGCCCTCCAGGCCCTTGTTCTGTCTGCTCCCGTAGAGTCATCTGGAAAAACAGATCGGTACAATGTGCCAACTGTTCTCTCTGCGTACACCTTTCCTGCTCTGGTCTTTC
Organism: Diplosoma virens; assembly: GCA_963680785.1. Classification (NCBI taxonomy): domain Eukaryota; kingdom Metazoa; phylum Chordata; class Ascidiacea; order Aplousobranchia; family Didemnidae; genus Diplosoma; species Diplosoma virens. Next base: position 3,098,290 of record OY796881.1, on the reverse strand, counting down.
TCCCGCTGTCTTTCGTAAAAACTCCCCGGGACACTCTTGGACTTGTCCAATGAGCCCATACTCTACTCAAACCCTCCCCTCCCTCTCACACCCTAATCTTGTATCTTTACCCATTCCTGTATCTTCATTCTTTTCTGTATCTCCATCCATTCACACTTCAAATCCCCCACCCTCACTCACAAACACCCACAAAACCATATCTTCAAAAATAAACCACTCCCTCAAAACAACCACGAATAACCCTAACTATCCTCCTAATCACCCCCAAATAATTTTTAATTACCCTCCCTCAGCATCATCTATACCTCCTCGTCAAACCCAACATATCATCTCTCCTCGCACACAATCCTCTTTCCATCCTTCCTCTCCCTCTCGAAACAACCTCCGTATCCTACAGTGAAATGCTAATACATCGCCCAAAATTCTTTTCACCCTTTCTCTTACCATCATCCCCTACCACTTACATCTTTGGCGACTTTAACAGCCATCCTTTATCCTGGTACTTTCACTCGCCGGAAGATTAATCAGGCAAAGAGCTGTTTTATGGGCTCCTCTCTTCTGATCTTTTACCTCTTAACAACCCTGAACATCACACCCTACTACACCGTGCCACCGGAAACCGCTCATCTCCTGATCTCTCCCTAGTTCCTTCCCGAATAGCCTCTAAATGCACATGGCAGACCCTTCCGGACCTCGGCTCAGATCATTTTCCTATCTCTATCACTATTCCCACTTCCCACTTAATTAACTCTATCTACCTCCCCCCTCATTTAACTACAATAAAGCTCGCTGGGACGATTACCTTACTTATATTGATACCCACTGCCCTCCTCCCTCTAACTTCATAACACTTTCTCTTTCTGAAGCCACTCACACGTTTACCAAACTTCTCAATGATGCTGCCACTTCTGCCATTCCTTTCGGCAGCATCAAACGCCCTGCTAAAACCTGGTGGTTTTCTGAAGTCGCAGATGCCGTCGAGAAAGTTGCAAAGGCACACTGTTCCAAAGAAGACCGCCAGCACTATATCGCCACTTCCAGATATACCTCCACTGTGATTACTAAGGCTAAAGCTAAGTCATGGCAGAAAACTTGCTTTAGCCTATCTCCTAAAACCCATCCCAGTAAAGTCTTTTCTCTACTTCGCTCCATATCTGGCTCCCCCTCCCCAACCACTTCTGACCTCCCCAACTTCCCAAATTGCCATACCCCAGTGGATTGTGCCAACCATTTCTCTTCACATCGACAGTCCCATTTCTCTACCCAAACCCCAAAACCTTTTCGAAGCACCGAGAAAGCTCAGATGAACCTTATCAGAACTGCACACTGCAACACCCTGCATTCCACTTTCTGTTCACCATTCTCCTCTCTTGAACTCTCCACAGCTATCTCTCAACTCTCAACCTCAACCTCTTCAGGCCCTGATCAAATTACCTACCCTCTTCTAACCCATCTCCCACAATATGCGTTACATTTTTTTCTATATATCTTCAACCTTTCTTGGTCAACACACACCTTCCCGTCTACCTGGAAACAATCAACAATCATCCCATTCTCCAACCGGGAAAACCCTCTGACTCACCGTCTTCATATAGACCCATTTCTCTCACTTTCTGTACCTCCAAACTCTTCGAAAGAATGGTGTTAGGACGACTAACCTATTTTCTCGAACAACAAGGCACTCTCTCACCCGTGCAAGCTGGTTTTAGACCTGGTAGATCGACTGTAGATCAGGTTCTCCTTCTCTCACAGTCAATCGCAGATTTCTTCCACCAATCTAAGCCAGGCGCACGTAAAGTCCTTGCCACTGTGAATTTTGCAAAAGCTTTTGACTCAGTTTGGCACTCTGCCCTACTCTCTAAACTCCTTTCATTAGATCTTCCTCTCTGCTTTTAGATCTTCCTCTGATTGTATGATACGATCCTATCTCTCAGATTGCCGTTCGAAAGTCCGTATCTGTAATTCATACAGTCGTCCTTTCCGTCTCTGAAGAGGATTTCCCCAAGGTTCAGTTCTAGGACCAGTTCTCTTCTCTTTATACATCAATGCCCTTCCCACTTTCCTTTCTACATCTGTTAAAACCTCTCTCTATGCAGATGACCTAGCCATCTGGGCCTCCTCCCCAAGTGTTGAGTGTACAACTTCCATAGTACAAGCTGCCCTCAACAGACTGATGGAATGGTCTTCAAAATGGCGCCTTCCTATCAAACCCTCAAATGTGAAACATCCTTCTTCAGCTTAGACCCTACCAATCACGTATACAAACCTCTCTGTACATCCTTAACACCCCACTCAAATTTAACCCTAATCCAACCTTTCTCGGTGTAACCTTCGACCGCGCTCTCTCTTTCAAACATCATGTCCTATCCTTACGGAGAAAGTTTCACAGCCGATTCCATGCTTTCCGCTTCATCGCCTCTGACTCCTGGGGTCCATCAAAAGAATCCTTATGTACCTTATATAAAGCCTTCATTCACCCATCCTTACCTATGCTTCCCCAGGCTGGTTTCCCTTCTCATCTCCTACTCACATCACCTCCGTGGAGAGGATGCATAGATCTTCCTGTAGAGTAATCACAGGTTGTCTATCGTCCACTCCCATCCCTCTACTTCATATAGAAGCACTTCTGCCTCCACTACGAGTCACCCTCACCTACCAATCCCTCTCCTTCTTTGAAAGAGCCCTCCGTCTACCTCCAACCTTTCCCATAGCCTCTCTAGCAAATTCCAACCCCCGTACACGTCTCAAAAAGAGCTTATGGAGATCCTTCTTCAGATCACATAACTTTACCCCTAACCTACATCTTGTCCGTGAACCTCTAATCCTCTGCCCTCCTAAACCCCCTGGTCTACACCATCTACTTACACAATTTTACTTCATCTCTCATCCCCATGCTCTCGCAAAGACCCCCTCCCTTCGCAACACCACACCTACTTCCCATCTTTCCTCCCCATTTCACAGCGATATCTCTGCCTGGACTGACGGTTCGGTACCTGGCGGGCTGGGGCAGGGTGGTGCAGGGATACACATCAAGTGTACAAAGTGTGTCACTGCTACCTCGCTTTCCTTTTCGACTGGTCTCTGGGCTACCAGTTATAGTGCTGAAACCTTCGCTATCCTACATGTTCTTGAGTGTTGTATCTCTCACTCCAAGACATGTAATTTTGAATCTATCACCTTTTTTTTCGATTCTTTATTTGTCCTGTCAACCCTCTCTGCCTCCTACCATATTTTACCCCCAAATCTCTATCCAATACACAATCCCTTCTCAATTCTCTATCCCAATCCAAGGTAGTCCATCTGCAATGGTTACCTGGTCACTCTTCCCTCCCAGGTAACGACTTCGGTGACTCTCTAGCTAAAGCAGGAGCCTCTCTTGATCCCTCCAAAATATCAGTGTCCCTCGCACCCCTTATTTCCTCCCAACGACTATCCCTCTACACCAGCTGGAGACGCAGTGTCCAATCTGGTTTCTTTCAACACCAAATCCCTTCAGTATCTCCCGAGGAGCTTACTCTCCCTCGCTCCGCTTGCTGTGCTCTCTCCCGTTTACGCTGCGACGGGCACAGCACTCTTCTTAACTCTTATCTCCACAGAGTTGGTCGAGCCGAGACTCCTTCATGCAGCAACTGTGGTTCTGAATGACAGGATCTTTCACATCTCGTGCTTGACTGCCCTGTACTGGACCATCTGCGTCAGGCCATATTCGGCCATACGCTCTTACTTCTGGACCTCTGGTCCCATCCGTGGAGAGTCGCCCCATTATTGGAACTCCGCGTAGTTGATCCGCGCCCCCATTCACCCCCCCATCTAGGAATGGGTCGGGTAAATCCACACCACCACTATTAATTTTCAAATCACTAGTACAAACTGCAGTTATCTCGCAGAACCCTACTGTTCACGGAACACTGGTTAGAATTGACTGAAAGCGGACGTTGAAAAATTAGAACGTATGGCAAAATGAGCAGAAAAAACAAAGCGGAAAGATTGTTCAGCGTAAAAGCGGAAAATGTAAAAGAATTTCCAAAGTTCAAACTTTTTCATGCTTGTAGAAAAAGATTGAATTTGAAATAATTAAATTTTTTAGTTTGGTTCAGACTGAGTCTCGGAAAAAGCAAGCGAGAAGCGTAATTTCTGAAAGTATGGCAGAAATTGTTGGCAGTGTGGTCGAATGGTTACAGCGCCAGGATTGTGATCGACACGAACTCGGTTCAAAACCTACTAGCGTCATTCTGTTGTGTCCCTAGGAAGGACACTTTACGGCACGTTCCTCTGCCTGGTGGTCTTGGCAAGCAGTTATAAATTTCGGTCATATCTCTATTAATTTCAAGCGAACAGCAATTTCTTGGCGTCTCCGGCAGCAGGTCAGGGTAATTGCCTACCCTATGTATTAGCGCCTCCGTCGCTTTCCTGCAAGTAAAGAGGATAAATATAGAGATAAAATAAAAAGTTTTCCGCGTTTAATATTTACCGCTTGCTTTTTCGCGATTGCTTTCAGTTGAACCATGACGCAGTATGACAAATTTTGAAACGCTTTTACAAAATGATGTTTTAAAGCTCTGCTTTCTGTTCGTTTCTCTTTGGCCCGTAAAAATACCCTTTAGTTGCCGTTGTTTTAATTTGTAAACAAGGCAATTAAAGCTAGTAAGCACTGCTGCCAAGCCTTGTTATATTGCTTTCGATCTTGTGTTTTTGTGTTTTTCTCAATTTTTGGTTAAGTCTTGTGTTTTTTATTAAAATGATATTTAGTCGATAACTCAGAAAAAATTTTCAAGGTAGTTGGATAAAAATTCTTCATAACAAAAAATCAGTCCATAATTTGCAATTCAAAAAAAAGTAATTTTTAGAAAGTTTTAATAAAAACATTTTGAAGCCAGACAAAAGGTTTTCGTAGACTGGTCAACCCCACAGCACACGAGATTAGCCAGGACTTCCAGTCTTGGGTTTTTTCACCAAGATCTTGGTTTTTCTTGTCCCATCTAAGTTTTTGGGTTTTATCTTCGACATTTCTTTCAAATCAGTTGTTTTCGAGAAAATAAATAGTTATTTATTATTAACCCCTTTCCTTCCATTTATGGAAAAATGATACAAAAAAAGTCCCATTTTTAACGTTTCTCCAATTTTTTCTCGACTTTTTAACCCATATCCTCCTGGATCAAAGTTTTTTGTTCATTTCTCTATTGTAGCTTTGAAATGATGTAACTTGAAGGGAAAAAGCGCTCTTTTTGTAAGAAACCTTTTTTTTGTGAGCTATGAATGATTTCACTTCCGTCAGTTTAAACTGACGCTAGGAGCAGGAGGGTACATGTAAAACAAAACGCAAGATCGCTTTTTTTAATTTTTTCAGTTTTGAACCCAACCAATTTTTGATAACAAGCAAGCCTACAAACAAATAACATCGTTAATAAAGAAAAAACTTTAGTTCACAATCTTTCGTTTACATGTCGAACTACATAACATTGTCTATTGGAAATGGTATTCTTTAAAACAATCAGGATGTAGATAAACATTGCAGGCTTTGCAAGAATACCGGGAGGTTCTGAGCATTCTGGTTTGGCTCATCGTCGTGCGTCCCCTTTACAATCCAGTGATTGGTAGCACTGAAACATACATGTTCATACTGCTGTGACCTTGATCCAGGAAATGGAAACTGTGACATATCTTTACTGTATTACAAGTGTCTTTACTAACGGACGGAATTGAACACAGCATTGCGACGGCTTTGCCTGTAGCCACAGCTTAGGTAGCCAAACTTAATTGGTTTCCATGTCTACGATATAATTGTTTGGCTCCGTGTTTCCCAAAGTATGGTAGCATGGATCTGTAAACGCTTAGATGTTGCTCGGGTTTGTAATAAGCCACACACTGGTTGTTTACCGCATCAAACTGGTCTAAACAGGTCTAACGTTGGAAAATCTGTCAGTTTTGTACAAGCTTTTATTATCAGCAAGATGAAGAAAGTGTTTGCTTTCTTCAAACTCATTCTTAATCATCAGCGCCGTGATCATTCAGTCCTGGTTGTCCTCTCTCCTCTTCCAATACATTTCTTGTTGTGGCAATTGATTATAACCGCTCAGCACAAGGATGGCAATGAATTATTTCAACTTTTTTATGGTCATCATGAAAAAGCGGTTGCTTTTGTATCGAGCATACTTATTTGATTCCTAACATATTCTTACCATCTCTTCAGTCGTCAAGAACTTTTTAAATATTTCATGTGGCAAGATATGCTTTTTAAAGAAAGGATGTGTCAAGGTCTAGTTATCAAGAACTCTGTGCACATCCATTTTACCCTTCTTCCATTTCAGTTTTGAAACAAGAATTTTTATCATCCTTCTCTAAAAAACACATTATAAAGTTGAATACCAACATAAAATACAAAATCATACAATTTAAAAACATTTGTCGTTGTGTACCAAGTTCACATAATTGCAAGCATTGCAGCAAGATTACATAAAACAGTTGAATGAAGATACTGTATATCATAGTATAGCAAGGTATAAATTCATCCTTGAAATATGTATATATGCTACTTTTTTTTTGCTGGCGGAACACCATTGGTTTGTTCTGACAGGGAAACATTTTTTGGTTGAAAGTCACCAGCAGGTAACCTAGTATACAAGAAACAAGAGAAAATACACAACTTTACCTGACCGCTTGCTAAATCTTGCCATTCATCAGTAATCAATTTTGTACCTCCTGCTCCTTGAAAATCCTATTCAGCATCTGATGGAAGTTGCCTTCCGCAAATACAATTGACATCATTTCCATCATCTTCGTTGGTGTCTATACCATCATTCTTTGAGAGGAAAATGATAACATTTGCGGTAGACATAGATTCACCAGCAACAAAGCTGTACTTAAACTCCAAAGCTTCAAGTACTTCTAATGCTTCAAAAACGATCATCTTTTTGTTTTCGTGCAACAGGTTAGCCATAGTGGCCTAATGGATAAAGCCTACGAATGTTAAGATTAGCAGTTGTAAATATTACTTGTGTCACTTATAAAAAACAACTCAAGCTACTCAATACTTTTGGTCAACTGCTTCGTTTAATTGATAGCAATTTTCAGTGTCAATAAACAGACAACAGTAAATAATTAAATCCTAGGTTATTTAGCTCTAATTAACAACTTTAAAGTTAACACGATTCAACTGGATTTAAACTTGTTAGGCTGCCTGTTAAAACAATAATCCCAGTAAAGTGTATCCGACCAAAAAAAAAATTTTGTGTATATTACTCTACCTCCTGGCAAGAGTTGCTCCCAGCGTGCTTTCTGTCTAGATAAGCAAATAACAAGAAACTTGGCTTATCAACTAGTTATCGACTGGTCCTGTATCTGTTCTCAATTACCAATTAACTAACGAAGTATTTGCAAATACTTAAAAACAACAACCATTCTGTGACATCACAATGAAACGATATAATTCTATCAGGTTTTCGCATTTGATAAAAGAAATCGTGTTGAACGTCTGAGTGTACCCTCCTGCTCCTAGCATCAGTTTAAACTGACTGAAGTAAATCAATCGCAAAACTTTTGCAAGCCCATTTTTGATTCTTTTTTTGCTTATTACCACTTCAATAATATATGTTTTAGTTATCTTCAATAATTTTTTAATTTATTTTCAATTCACAACCGTTTGATGGCAGTAACTTCTTTTTACAATACAAAAACAGCTTTTTTTAATTAGGCTGTTGTAAATATTGCGATAGCTTTTTATTTGTAATTTAAAACGTTCAGACATTTAGCTTGATTCCTCATTGTCAATTTTATCCAAAAACTGGAGTCCTACAAGTATCAATCTGTTTAAAATCCTTATTTTTGCTTTGTCAGTTTAAACTGATGCTAGGAGGATATGGGTTAACAATTATTTGCATAATATTTTTAAAAAATATTATGCAAATTTTTCTCGACTTTTTATAATTATTTGCATACTATTTTTTTAAAATATTTTATTTTGCTGTAATAAATTAACTCAATTTAAATTTAATAAATTTTTTCGGAAAAAATATAACATCTGAGTTTTTTTAAAAGAATTTGGGCTTTTATAAAATTTATCGCTGGGAGCCCTGGATAACCCATCCAAACTAAGTGATGACTTTTTTTCTCTGTTCTTCACCAAGTTTTGTAGCTAATAACATGTTTAAATTGTTAATTTCTCTGAGAATTTGCTCTTAAATTAGGCATATATTAGAAAAAGTTCAAGTTTTCATACTTTTTCTTTTGCAACTAAATTTTGTGCTTTTTTAAAAATTTGCTGTGGCAACATAGCTAGTAAGACAAATGTGGTCAAGTCTAATACGAAGAAAAACTGATTGGAGTGAGGGTTAATTTTAGAAAGAAACAGAGTTAGTTCTAGAAAGAAATTAGTTGGTTGAAAAAAACTAAGTCTTTCTCGAGCATCTTAACAAATTTTAAAGAATTAAAAAAGTTTTAGTCAATAAAATTTTTGTGGCTTTTTTTCTTTTTTATCTCTTGGAGCAACTAATTTTGTTTCTTTTTTGCTCTCCCTCCAATCAATTTTTCTTTGAATTAGACTCGACTGACAAATGTTATTTGATCCAAATTTATTGAATTTAAGTGCTAGCTATTTTTGTTTGTTACATAGGTAGAAGAATTTAGTTTGGTTTCATTCAGATTTCGAACAATTATCATAAAAAAAATTTTGATTAATTAAACAATTTTGAAGTAATTGGAAATGTAATTAAAGATTTTAAAAAGCGAATAACTGCAAGTGTAAATAAAGTATTTTAATCAGTTTAGGGCGTTCTTTATTATACTAATTTTGCTGGACTTTACTTAACTAGAATAGAAAATAAAAATAGAATTTACAATATTCTATGTTTAAAATTTTTCATTCCAGCGATAGTTATTCTTTCATGCATATTTGTTTTTATATTTTACTTATAAAATTGTTTTGTAACGCTTATCTATAAAGAATAAAAGGTCTGAAAATAAAAAAGCTTTATAAAATAAACATACCATTCCACAACTATATTAAGCAACACTATTCCATTCATATTAAATTAAAATATAAAATAAAACAAACAAAAAAATATTGAACTAAAACGAAATACATAAACGTTTTTGACTTAATTAGTCCTCCTCAGATTAATGAAATGTAAAAGAGTTTTGCCATCAAATTTAAAGATCGAGGTCATTACGTAATGACGTAGATGTTTTGTTTATGAAATTGGTTACACAAGATTTTCATAAAGTGGAATTGATGAAATTGATTAAAAAATACTAACGCAAAACCGATACATCACGAAGAATTTAAATAGCAAAAATAATAATCTAAAATATTTAAAAAGTTTTTTGCTTGTTCAAAGCTTCAAAATAGTTATTAAAACCAAAGACTTTATTTGAAACTCTTTTGTTTAAATAAGTAGCCTTTAAAAAGAGTTGTTTTAAAAACTTGAACGTTTTTGTTTAGCTCTCTTTAGGAGGTCTCGCTAGAATGACCTAAAACACTGGATGTAATATTTGAAAATTTATAGACCGGTTCTAATTAATATTATAATAGTTAATAATGTTACTAAGCATGAATAAAATATCATCATCATCAATTGGCTGAAAATTAAGGTTAATGACAGTTATCATGCTAAAGTAAAACCATGTTTTGTTGGCGTAAAAAACAATTTTTGGACAACAAAAGCAATAGAACTATGCAGGTTTTGTGTTAAAATTAAAAACTAAAAAGAAAAATTTTACACTCATCCTATGTTTGTAAACAAACTTTTTTGTCTACATAAATTAAGTTTGCGGAGAGTCATAAAAATCAATTTTTAAGGCGCATAAATGAAAGTCAGATCTTGCTTTAGAAAGAATAGAAAATTGGTTGTCGTTGTACAGTCGTGTGCAAAAGTTTTCTGATGAATCCAGCAATTTGCATAGATTAAACGGCCAGTTTGTAGGCCTGTTGGAACACAATTTAATGACTGCTACACAAACTACGGTAACACATCTTCCCAGTGTCATGATCTGAGGGACTATGTCCAGTAATGACACAGCTGGTCTTTTCTTTTTACCAATCGGAACAGCAATGAACTGCGTCAGGTACCGCAAGAAGTTGGAGGAAAAGCTCGAAATTCACATGGCTATTTAAGAACGCAATATCTTCATGCAAGACGGTGCTTCCTGTTACCGTTTAAAGTTAGTAAGTGATTTCCTTAAGAAGAAAAATATCAAAACATTGAATTGGCCTGGTAACGCCCAAATATTAATCCAATTGAGAATTTATGGGCAATAGTGAAAGACAAAATTGCAGATGAACATCTCACAAAAGCTAAAGACCAATAAATGATAAAAAAACGCAAATGAACGCAAAAAATACAGCTAAATACTGCAAACACCTGGTGCATAATATGGCTTGTTGTCTACAAGCTGTTATCAAGAACAAAGAGGGAAATACCAAATACTAGATTCTTACAGAAAAACAGGCTGATGTAACTAACTTGTTACTCACTTACTCACTTTGTAACTCACTTCAATATAACTCACTTTGTAACTCACTTCGATAAGCTTTACTATTTGTCATTTAATGTTATTTTCAATGCAATACAGATAAAACTGGCCTGATAGAAAATACCACTTGTGGTTGGACTGCTTCAAAACAATTACTGATAAATGATTTTATCTTTTTATCAAATTCCAGAACAAACTCACCCGTGTTTTGGAGCGGTTCATCTAGTTCATTATTCAGTTCATTTTTGCGAGACCTCCTGAAGGGAGCTAGACGAAAACGTTAGAATATTCAAAACACCCCTTTTCTAAGGCTACTTATTTAAACAAATGAATTTCCCATGAAGTCTTTGATTTTAATAGCTAATCTAAAATATCTTTGGTTTTAATGAGTCTTTGTACTTTTGCACAGTAATGTGTCATTTGCCTCGATGGTAAGAGGTCAAATTACCCCTGTGTGTGCATTTTCTCGATCAATTGAATATATTGCAGGCCAAAAGTGATTTTGGTTATATTCATTAAAGCAGTGGCAGAGTTAGGAGTGATTCCCTATACTCATCTTTTTATAGTAAATCTAAAATATATTTAACAAAAACAATGATCTATTTGCAAATAATTGTCGATTTAGTCAAGGGTTATATATTTTACTTTATAAAGCTTCATAAACTTTGGTTTTACAATTAGAATTAAATTTTTTAACTTATTTTAAAAAAATTACTTTGTATTTCGTATGCACAAATGTTGCGAGACATTAGACATATTATGATCTATAACGGAGCATTCAGTTTTCAAATGAAAGCGAAAGTGTTCAATCACCCTACTACTCAAATGACGGATTGATATTCCGATGTAATTCAAGCTTAAATTCCACGGACAAAAACTGATTTACAATGTTTCAGTACAGTGACGACGGATTAATGCTGTATATCTCGCTTGCATTATACAATATTTATTTGAAAAACTAAAAGCTTTATTAAAGATCATATTTTATTTTGCCACATTTGTTCTAATACCAAAGGCAAGGTAAGTTCTTCAAGTGTAGTTCTAATTTTAAAACCAAAATTTATGAAGCTTTACTAATTAAAAGATATAACCGCCTACTTAATCGACAATTATTTGCAAATGGATTATCGTTTTAAATATATTTTAGATTGTTGTTCTGTTATTTGGATTCTTCATGTTGTGTCGGCTTTGCGGTTGTTATTTTGCGTTAGTATTTTTTAATCAATTATTCACCAATTTCTTTTTATAAAAATCTTGTATGACCAATTTAATAAACAACTACGTAGTCAGGTCGTTGACCTCAATCTTTCAATTTGATGGAAAATTTTTTAAACATTTTATACATCTGAAGAATGATAATGTAAGTTAAAAACATTTAGGGTATTTTATATTACTCTATTATTTCTATTTTGTTTTATTTTACATTTTAATCCGGTATGAATGGATTTTTGTTGCTGAATGTACTGTTATTTATCACAACATTATGATTTAAAAGTGTGTTCCCAATTGGTTTTCTATATTTACAGATGCATCACAGTTAACGAATGTCCCGCTGCAACCACGACAGCTCCACCTCAAAGTAAGTTTTTTTCAATTGAGGCAATGTTGCTGCTTTGGTCTCCGTTGGGTTTTGTCAATGCTGTACTAACCAATTATTTACAAATATTTGTTACAAATCAAGACTAAATTTTGCGTTTATGCGACAAGCCGTTTATTTAGTGAAATAAAGGCAGATATGCTGTCTCACTGCAATCTAACCATATTGCCACAATCAATAGTAAATATATCTGGTGGCCGCTACGACTGTAAGCTTAAAAAAATCTTTAGTTTAAAACAGTGTTACTGCATGGTGTTATTGCGGCTAACATTTAAATATCTCAAAGAATGTCTGTTTTTGTTTTAATGGGATATTTGTCTATGTTATTAATTCCAAGCAAGAACAAAGGTATTAATTTAGTGCTCAATAGGGTATATAAATTTTTATCTTACTTGCAAGCTGTTACAATCAAACAATCAAGAAAAAGAATTGACTTTGACAATCAAACTCATATATCCTATATTGCAAGTTCAGATAAATGTTTCATATCAATGATTTGAGCAATAATAATATACAAGCATGCCGGCTATATTTTTCCTTGATACAAACATGTGACCCAACAGTTATCCAACTTTTCGATTTAGTTTACCACTAAGGACACTCAATTGGTTCCAATTTTTTGAACGTTATTTAACCAATAATATTTAGATCTATATTGTATAGGCTTTGCATAATAAATATAAAAATTAAAATGATTTTAATCATTTGCATGATATCGCATGAAGCAGAAAATTACAGTAAAGATTTTAATGCAATTTTCGCAATCGCTTTTTTGTTGTTAATATCTCGATGTGAGAATTAATGGTAGAAAACGCACAACCTAAATCACTACACGTTTTTGCACCGCACTAGATATCTGCAAAAAATTATATGTTTGGAGCCAATTTTTAGTTCCTTGTAAACTTTTTTATTTTTATCTATGTATTTATCTTCCTGAATTGCAAAAAAGCGTCTGAGGCGCTATACATCGGTTCTTTGTCTTAGGGCCACTTATTACCATTACCCCGACCTACTTGCAAACTAGTATCACAACATTAAATATTCTAATCGTTACCAAAATCTAACTTTAATTTAACTTTATTTAACTAAAATCAGTGTTTTGTCATTTTTTAAATTATTAATCCAACTGCTCATCTTTAGCGACCGAGGCAACTTTTAGCATCAGTATGTTGCGTAGCTAGATGATTGATCGCTATGCAATCGACATCGTTGCGGTTCAAAATTTACTTGCATCCTTCTGTCGTGTCCTTAGGAACGACACTTTATAGCACGTTTTTCTTCTTGGCGGTCTTAGCAGGCAATTCTAAATTTTATTTATATCTGTAAATATAAACTAAAAAAAATTCAACCAGACTGTAATATCTTGCCATCTCTAGAAACAGGTCAAGATACTAGCTTGACAGTTGCTCTTCGTGTAACACCTCCGACGCTTTCCTGCAGGCCAAATAGATAAATATGCACATGAAAAAACTAAATAGAATATAAAAAAAACAACGGTGTTTATTTGAATTTGATCTTTTGAATTTTGTTCCACGCTGAAAACGTAATAATTATGCTAGTTGGCAAGAAGGTATTTGTTTAACAAAAATTAATTTCGTGACTAAATAATACTCTGGTCATCACTGTACTGATAAATAACATTGTTCAAATTAAAATCTAAAACGTATAAATAAAACGTAATTTAAACACAAAAAAAGAGCATATTAAAGCTTTCCTTTTATTTTGTGGAACAGAGATATTTCTTTTGTGACCCAAACAATGGTCCGCCGTCATACTAATATCCCAACAACTTTGTATCAATCTTTTATCGTACGAATATCTTGGTGAAAACGTTCATCTTGCTCTTTAATGTAATCAGCTCAGTTTTTTTGGGAAGTAATCTAGATGAGAATTCAAAAAATGCATATTAATTGACATTTGTGCACCTAAAGCTTGAAAATTGTACATTAATTCATCAACTATATCTTCATAGTTTGGACTACATTTTTTGCAAGAATTTTTTTGAGAACATTTTTAAATAGTTTCAAGCTCTTTTTTGGCTTTATATAAAGGTTTATCAAAAGAGACTTTTTTTCATTAATTTATGTATTTTAGGCTCATTAAAGTGGAAGTCACTAGCTGACAAAAAGATGAGACATGTTTTTGCAAAGTTGCTTTCCCGTTCGGAGAACTCCCCGACTTACTAAACACGTACAGACTGAGTGGAATTTATTTTATTCAGCAGTCATTACATCTGCAGCTCTTAGTTATGGTTGCAAACATATGGGAGGTCAAACAGGTAATGAGAAAAAAATGATTGGTGGAACCAAGAAGTTAAAGAAACTATCTATGCCAAGAAAAGTGCGTTTAGAGCTTGCTTAACAAACAAGTCATCTGATCAGCTTCAATTGCGGTACTCTGCAGGGCATAAGACTGCGGCAAATATTGTCAAATAGTCTAAAGAAAAGTTATGAAAAAAATTTGGAGAAAAGTTGGATACAAACTACAGATCGGCAAAATATTTTGACAAACTATGCGTTGCTTGCGTGGCAAACGAACACCAGTTTCTACCTTTATCGAGTATGCTAACAATGTGCTTCTGAAGCATAAAAAAGAGCATTTTAAATCGTTGAACAGAATATATTTTGAGTTCTTAAATCCATTAACAGTCCAACATTTGGAAACATTCAAGAAACTTCAGATTCACTTAAACCTGGAAATCAAGATGAGTTGTCTTTATTTAAAGCTTTAGCAATTTTTTATTTAAACCAAGTTTTACATTTAAAGAAAGAATTAGGACGTTTTTTGAATCAACCATAGAGGATGATTTGAGATCGGATTGACCAGGTGCAAAAGTATCTGTAGATGGTTAAAATACTTTTAAAGTGTCCATCTCTATATCTATTCCATAAAATGTATCGCACTTTGCGGAACTAGTACGTTATGCTCACAAAGCTTAAATTTTAATAGCTGTTGATTTTTTTAAAAGATACCAATGCCTAGTCAAATGATTTGTTTGAGCTTGAGTAAGATGCTTTGAGTGCATAAAATTTAATTTATCACAATTAGATTGATGCCAAAGATCGTTTTCACTTTCATCAGTGTCTTTGGAATACAAAGACTAAAAGTTTGATAAGTCTTTTGGAAAATTTTGGTTAGGAAATTCTTGCTCTATGTAAAACTGGCTAAATAACAGATGGAACATCTTGATACTTCACACAATGCTTGTTTTTCGATTTACACTTGTTAGTAAAAAATGTTAAAGTCAGATAATTATTTTAACCTAAACAAAGAACATATACGTTGAAACAAACCTTTCAAGTTTGTCATGCAAAAACAGCAGTCTGCTGTATGATCTTTTATTTTTCTTCATCCCATTGGCACACCAACTAAAAGCTTTTTCATCAATATTTTGCAACAAATGACATACTTTCATTTAACAGTTTTATTCTAAAATAGATATGATAACACGTTTTTATAAAGGGTATAAAAATTATCTTGCAATCAGGGAGTTTAAGTTTTTCACAAATATAGAAAAAATTAGGGTCATTTTTACCTTTTTCTCATTCTCATTATCTTCAAATATAGAGATGATGAGTGTCGCGCTCTTCCTACCTAGTACTTTTATTTTGCTAACCCGAATAACAATAAGATACTAGAGGAGAACCCTACGTGAATTTCGCAGAAAATCACTAGCCTGTTGAATGAAGCTTATACGAGTATTGAACTGGCGGGCCCCAGCGAACTAGATAGACAGGCGGGTAATATATTATGAAATAATTATATTAGAGAAACGAAGACGTAACGATTAAATGAAAATAAAAACATGCGCCAAAATTATATACAGGATGATACGATTTACAAATAGATTAAATACTTCACAAATTGCCTAACGGAATTTACACAGCCGCCAGAGAATATTATGAATTTTATAAATTTTCCCGCCAAAGCTTACTGCCAACTTGCAATCATGACAGATACAATTGACATACTAAATTATGCACAAAATACGTTCGTCATAGCACTAACATCTAGAATGTGAATCTGCATCTGAATCCGAATCTGAATAATCTGAATCTGAATAATCTCATCTCGCTGCTGCTCTATATATATATTAATCGTTTTAGCGACCACGTGCGAAGGAACACTCTGTACTCATTCTTTCTCAACAATGGGAAAAGAGTCACTTCACGAGCGTTAATCTATAATCAAAACAGCGGACCAGGGCAACAGCGACAATGGAAGGACACTGGCAGTTAGTCACAGATACAAATTACATAACCGCATCAACGTTAATGCAATAAAACAACAACAATCGCTCGGTTCTTGACAGCAGCGCTTTCTAAACCGGCTCCTGGCGATGCCCAATTAAGAAAATGGCGATTTTTCTATTTAAACAATTAGTTTAAAAAGGCGCAATGATTCTATTTGATAATAATTGAAACAGTAGCGTGATAGTACTACAATTCCGAAACGTCCTCATTAAACTATATTTCGAAGTATATTGCCTTTGCTTTTTATTCTGAAATTTGTTAAGCGTTTCACATTTTATGCTCCGACATGCCTGTTTTGTTGTCAAGAAAAGTAAATCTTTTAGAATTGTTGACAAAATGTGCCATATTATCCCGTGGTCGTGCACCCGAACAATATCACTTTACTACAACTGCAGTAGCTTTGAATACAACTATAACAGTTGTATCAAAAACTATTTAAATAATCTATTATTGAAAACTGAAAGGAGAAACTAACAGGGATGTGTTTGTTATAAACGTTAAGAAAGACGTCAAATGTTATGCAATAATAAACATGACCTGCTTTTTTTAACTGTCTACTCTACAAAAATCATTTTAAATGCAAGCATTGGTACAGTATCATCTATTCAAATTTCTTATTCCATTACAAAGACACAATCCAGAAAAACAAACAAAAATTATGGTGCGATTTTGATGGTTGTTATCGGAAATATTTCTTTTTGAACTCAGACAATATCTTTAATCACTGCGTTATTTCTGTATTATTTCCGATAAAAACTATTTTGCTACCAAACAACAGGCGCTTTCCAGATTGTTTGAGATAATTTATCAAAATCACAAAAGCAATTACTTTTGAGCAAAATTTATGCAAGTTACTGTATGCAAAGCGCTGTACCCTGGGGTTAGTTTTAGCTGAAAATTATTTAAGGTTTGTAATCATTTTTATTCAATATAAGTATACTGTAGTTCAATGTTTCTACATAAGGACTTAAAAAATTTTGTTTTATCTTTATATTTATCTTCCTGACTTGCAGTAAAGCGAAGGAAGCGCTAATACGTAAAGTAAGGTTCTGCTTCTGGAGATGTCAAGATAATGTTGTTTGGTAGAAATTTAATATAATGAGATAGAAATTTAATATGATAAAATATAAGATATGAGTGAAATCTGAACTGATTATCAAGACCACGAAGCAGGGAAAAGTGCCGTAATGTGTTTTTCCCAAGGACATAACAGAATGGTGCGAGTAGGTTTTAAAACGAGACCATGTTGATCATAATCCTGACGCTCTAACCACTCGACCCAGCTGCCGGCAATCAAGGTTTAAAACATTGATAAAAAATTAATTCCCTGCCAATACAATTGCTTCATAGCATGGAAAACACTTTCTAAAATAGTGGAATCGATCACACAAAACACTTCAGTCACTTGCCAAGACAACCAAAGCAAAAATCTCATCTGAAGAAAAAAAAAAAAACTTTAACTGTAAGAAGTTGTAAGAACATTGTGTTACTACAGTATCAACAACACGTGGCAACCAAAAATCCACATCCTTGATTCCATCCAAAACCAAAATTTTCCGGCACAGATTTCGGGAACGCATTTTTGTATTTTCCGCGTTTGTACGCATGCTCACTACTGTTTTCATGAGTTGCCATTTATATTTAAATGGTGCTTTATGGCATTCCATATTTCCAAAAGGGTAATTGGGACGTTTGTTTAAAAAAAAGATCTTCCCTAAAAACCGTGTTTTCAAAAAAAAGGTCTTCACTTTGAATCAGTCTCGGATTCTTTAATTTTTGTCCCTTGAAAGTAACGTTTTTTCTAAAAAAAAGGAAGCTCTTTACTTTGAATCAGTCTACGATTTTTTAATTTTTTTCCTTAAAAGTAATGTTCTTCGAAACAAGAAGATATTTATTTTGACTCAATCTTCGATTTCTTACTTTTTGTCTCTTAAAAGTGGTGTTCTCTAAAAAAAGGTTTTTATTTAAATTTGGAACTACTTTCCAAGACTACCAAGCAGGTTCATAATGTTAACCGGGCGGGACGACAAAACAAAACTCTAAAATTCGGGACTGTCCCACCTAAATTGGAATGTATGGTAAGCCTATGTATGCATAAGCGCCATGTTGGTTCATTCTTTCACGTGCTAACAAGTAATTTTTCTGATTTTATCTATTATTCTCCTCATTATACCAATAATTTATTTTGTATATCCCAATAAGGAATCTACAAAAAAGAAAGGTGTCATAAAACGCAAACATCGTGCATTATCGATCGCAGAGAAAGTGAAAATATTAAAAAATACTTGATGACAATGTGTCTGTGCGAACCATCTGTGAAACCTACATCATTGGCTTTTAAAATATATATGGGGGCGCATCATACGAAATTATTACCTTAAAAAATCGGGGATTTCTCAGATTCCGAGGTTTCCGGTTTTTTGAAGGTCAACTTTACTTTTTCTATTTCTTGGTCTGTGTCAAGTCACAATGATGTGTTTTTTTTGGACTTTTAATCATATACTGTTTGTGTTTTGTTGGGTCGCTTTAGCCTGGGTCACTTTTTCAACCACTTTGGCACTAACTTCACTTGGATTATTTAGTGTAGACTTATAATTATTTATTTTAAATAAAAAGGTGTAGACAATGTAAAATATACGCTCGTAGTTTAGTGTAGACGATAACATACCTATAGAAAGTAGAACGACCAAACGAAGGATTTATTTAGTTGTTCTTTCTAACGTATTTTTTTTTCATGATCGTTATCAGGCATACGACAAATAGTTTAGGAACTTTCGACAAAAAATTTAATGAACAATTGAGAGCTAATTTTAAATTCTCTTCTTTCTTGTTCTAGTTGGATAATCGCTAAACTTTGCAAACTAGCAAATTTAAACAAATTAAACATTTGCTTGAGTAAAGTCGAAAGACCAACCCCTAATTTTTGTGGACCTTTTTCTGTACTTTGGAGTAGATCTGTGCATACTGTATCGTTGCCCAGAATTTATTCAAAATTTTATCTTCAAATTAGGGATGCGGACACAGGACTCGTCGATTCGGTGCAATGGACTCGAACTCGGACTTGCCAATAAAGTAGCGAGTCCGACTTCAAGCAGCATTGACGATTTCAAGTTTTCCCAGATTAATTTTATCATGATTTATTAAGTAAATTGTTACTAAATCTTGCATAAAATGGAAGAGAAATTAAAGTAGTACTGTAAAATTATCCATGGTTTAGGAACCAAAGGTTTAAATCAACGGTCACTAATTTTTAGAAATTTATAGATTACTATATATATAATTTATTATTTGGCGAACCACTAATATGAATGTAGAAAAAAAAGCTTTTAGTAAAGCATTTATACGATAATAGTATAAAAAAACTAAAAATTAAAAAAAGATATTCACTTTTAAAATTATTGAGAATGTAGAGAGTCAAGGTATAACGCAAAGATTGTTAGATTCAGATTGACTCGAGTCAATCAACTGGTGGACTGGCTACAACTCTGTTTTTTCTGCGGAATTGTTCCACAGACCACTGGTAGTCTAGATCTACGTTTTTACATGATTTTCATTTGCAGTTTTAATGACAACTTTACATCGTGTTTTGTTAGATTCTTGCGCGGGCCTGACGAACAATTTAGCTTTCGTTTGTCCGTTTTATAAGACTTTATGCTCAAACCCTTCTTATCAAGTCAGTCTGCGTGTCAGCTGCGCCAAAACATGTTGCGAGGCTAACAATGGAATATAAAGTAAGTCGAGATAAAGTTAAGCAAAAACATCTTTTTTGTTTTTATATGTTAATTTTGACTTTACCTTAATAAGTTTTTTTTTAATTTACACTTTTTAATCTATTCTTTATTGCTAAAACTGCAATTGACGTTTGGTGGTACAGAATTTGAAGATGGCGTGAAGTAAAAGATTTTTCTTCCCAAAGCTTTTCATCTGACACTCTTCAGAAAAAATCGTCAAAATAAAGCAGAAATGAAACCGAACTTGATTATAAAGAAAAAAGCAGAGTTCTCATTAGCTAAAAGAGGTTAGCCAATGAGAGAAAAGATCAAGAAATTTTCAGAGAGTAGACGAATTCTTTTTGTTTGCACAGAAGGGGATTAAGAGGTTTAATGAAAGTCGCTTCAAGAGCAGAAAGCGACCTCGAGCGAGAATAGAAGATTTTCCGTTGCTGTAGTGAAGAGCGCATTGGGCGTTGTCAAGAAGATGTTCACCAATGGCGGATTCGTGAACTTTTTTGTGGGAGTATGTTGGCCTTGCAAGAGCGGGAAAGGCTTTGGCGGTTGTGCGAGGCAGGATGATTGGCGATGAATCCAGGAACGCGTTGTTTAAGTCGCTTTTCTAGGCGTTGAGACGTGCGACCAACCTACCGACTATCGCAGTGGCACACAAACTGGTAAATAACATTGCTGTGATGATGGGAAGGTAACACGTTTTCTTAGTTGCTGTCAAGAGCTGTCGGGTGTTAAAAATAACACGTGGTTCGACGGAGAAAAAGCAGCGTTTCACAGCAGACGTAATCTGCTTTTCGAACTTAATCGAGGTATTTTCAATCCAGGGGATGTGTAGGTAGACGGGGCACTTTACCACTATGTGAACCGAGTTAGAATTTAGTTGTTGAAGTTTTCGTTTGAAAACGGAATTGATTGCATATTCCGGGCAGCAATTTTCAATTTTGTACCCAAGGAATTGTAATTTATATATTTTCAATTTATCAAAACTCCAAATTTTTTTCTTTGCTCAAAAAATTCTAACTCAACTCTTCACAGTTTAATTATATTTACTTTTCGGTACATTTGCAAATCTATCATATTTATTTTTCGGTACATTTGCAAACGCAATATAAGAAACAGATTGGTTTGTTTATCAACTTAAAAAGTTGCTAAAAAAAAACTTTGCCATGACAACTAACATAGAGTGCTCCTTGATTGCTCCAAGAGCTGAGTGATAGAATTTTTATGAGCAGAAAAAAATTTTTAAATTTTTGATCGGTTGAAAATATGTAGATTATGATTCCATGGGTACAAAATTGAAAATTGCTTCTGGGTAGCCATTTTCTAATAGAATTGAACGAATTTTGCCAAGCTATGGGTCCAGTTTGCTTTTAGAACAGATCATAAACGCTCTGTGAACAAGAGCACCACTTAGATTGATTTTCCGTTTCTGGGGGCTAAAGGCGTTCCAACCTAGATACTGGCTGGTAAAGCTGGTGTCCTGTACACTGAAGTTAGAAATTCCGAATCATGTCTTTCTACCAACACGTCTAGGAAGGGGAGAGATTGATTAGATTTCTTTTTGTATGTGAAGCATAATGAGGGATGAAGGGAGTTAGGATGGGTGAGAAAAGTGTTGCAGTCTTTTTCATTGTTAAACACGGCAAAAGTGTCGTCAACGTACCGAAAGTACATTAACAGCCTTTCGGCGATGTTGAAACGTTTCGCTTCTTGGTAGCCAACAAAAATGTTTTCTAATACTGGACTGAGCGATGAGCCCATTGCGACGCCGTCGATTTCTCGATGCATGTTGTTATAATGCAGCTAACCACCTCTTCTGTGAATTTCAGCTTCAATAGCAACGTGCATTAAGAAATCGATGCGCTCTTCACTATATCAACAAAAAATCTTCTATTCTCGCTCGAGGTTGCTCTTTTTTTCACCTTTCTGCTCTTGAAGCGACTTTCATTAAACCTCTTAATCCCCTTCTGTGCAAACAAAAAGAATTCGTCTGCTCTCTGAAAATTTCTTAATCTTTTCTCTCATTGGCTAACCTCTTTTAGCTAATGAGAACTCTGCTTTTTTCTTTATAATCAAGTTCGGTTTCATTTCTGCTTTATTTTGAAGATTTTTTCTGAAGAGTGTCAGATGAAAAGCTTTGGAAAGAAAAATCTTTTATTTCACAAAAACTGCAATTCTAAAAACTAATGTAATTGGAAAGTTTAGGCTTTTTCGGAGCTCATAAGATATATTTTTCCTATTTTTCTTTGTACACCAGACGTTTGGCTCAGATTTCAGCTTGTATTTATTTGTATCTATACAGAATAAATTGTTTTTTTAATTTTTATTTAAAAGTTTATAAAACTTCTGAGCTTCAAAGGATATTCACTACAACTAGGTAAGAATAAAATTTGCACTTATTTCTACTGTATATCCTTCGTTTGTATGCTTAAAATCTTCCTCGTTTGGGACACTGTCGTGATGAGACACTGGGAGCGGACTGATGGTGTTAGGTCAGCATCACATGTCATCATCATGATCATTCATATCCATCTTGCTGATATTACTTGAAGTGACCCAAGAACAAAGCTAGGTTATAAAATGGCGTTTACGAAGTTAGCCCAGTAGCAATTTTACCGGAGTTGTATCTTTTCAAAGTAGTTTTTTTTATTTATTAAAAGAAATAGGTGCAGAAGCTGCTCTCAGTAAATTTTTGTTATTTTTTAGACAACATTTCAGCGAAGAAAAAACTCTACTTCTAATTGAAGAAATAAACACCAATAAGCTTAATGTTTTTTTATAGATATTAATAACAAGTTTCTGGTTTGAACATTGTCTTTCTCTATTATCATTAAGTACTTCTACAAAACCAAGTATATTTTTTTCGCAATAACTGAATTAATTTTCAAAAGGGTAGTTTTCGCTCTTTCAGTAAAAATTCCTGCTAATTTTACTAAAAAAAAGAAAATCACCCAGACAGAACAATTTAAAGCTTTTTATTAGGTCTGTGATAGCTTTCTTTAGCTAACATAAAGAAACAAAATTTTGACGGTTTAAAATTTTTTTTTCGGCTACAAAAATTCACTTTGAAGTCGCATATGGTCCGTAAACCAGGGTTTGGACCACAACATAATACATTACAATTTTAAAGTTGAAAAAAATCTGTTTATTGTTGTGGTTATTTTTTTCAAGTTATACCATGTATAAACGTTGTGCAACATATATTTTTGATGTTTTACATCGCTGTTTACTGATTCATCTTAACCAAATAAAAACTTTTTTGAATTACTTTGTAGTTAATTTGTTAAACGAAACGATTGCCTCTGAGCTGCTAATACTCAAATGTTTTGTATTTTTTTATAATCTTTATATGTTAAGTTCATGGTGATAAATAATAACCCAAATCATTGAATCCAACTCAGCAGTTGCACTTCTACATCTGTGATTGAATAATTTCATTGTGGTACAAAATTTTAATATCGCTTTAAACAAAGTCGATTTAATCGGAGCCATAAGCTTTTCGTGACGCTCTCATCAGTGGCAATCGCGTCAAAATGGGACGAACCAGAGAAAATCAAGATATTTATAGTCTTAACAGTTGGGAGAAAGGTGCTGCAGTCTCGGAAAGGAGAAAGGCACAATTGCAAAAAATCAAAGAAGTGTGATGCAATACAGTGTAATTTCGGAAAGGAGAAACGTACTATGTGCAATTACCCAGGAGAAACACTGTTACTCGCAACTTAGGTTATTTGAAAAGTTTTAATGTGTAAACAAATTCCTTTTGTTTATATAAAACCCGATGTCTGGTTTTGATAAAAGTTGCCTCGAGTAGACACAGATGGAACGAGTTGCGTGCCACAGCAAGAATTTTAAAACGTTTGTCGTTATAGTTTGCAGCACATTGCTTGTTATCAAGCAAGTGTTGTCCTACGGCAGAGTCACAATCAGAATTGTTATGTTTTAGCTTACAGGATCTGCCAGGTTGAGATCGTGTAGGGCGCTTCGCTCGCTGTTGTAGCCATTTAGGAACATGCTGCTTGATTCTATCTTGTAGTCGCTATGATGTTCGTCCTACGTACCTACTGTCACAGTGGCACGAATATTCATAAACAACGGAGCTTTTCATCGTGGTAGGTAAAACATTTTTGCGGGCTATAGGCAACATGCGTTTGGATGTAAATACAACTCTGGTGGTAACGGAGCCATAGCAGCTTTCAACAGCCATTTTGACATTTTTATCAAGACCAATGGAAGCTTTCCCTATCCAAGGAACTCTCAAATACACGGGACACTTCTCAGGACCAAATCATTTGGGCATAGAAAACTGAGCAATTTTCTTGGAAATGTTGCAGTCAATAATTGATTCAGGATAACCATTGTCCAATAGACTGTTCTTGATATGCTTAATTTCTTCGTTTAGTTTAGATTTCGTGCATATCATTAGTGCCCGGTGTACCAAAGTTGATATAAGGTTTGTTTTTTGTTTAGTGGGACTGAAAGATTCCCAACATAAGTACTGCCCAGTAAAGGTAAGTTTTCTATACACACTAGTTTCAAAACCCGTAGCTGTTCGTCCCACGTTAACGTCGAGAAACGGTAAACAATTATTTTTCTCTTTCTCAAAGGTAAATTTGAGAGAAGGATGGAGACAGTTTAGTTGTCTGAAAAAGTTATCCGACTATTTTTCATTGCGAAACATAGCAAATGTATCATCAACGTACCTAAAATATGTGGAAGGTTTTGATTTTTGAGAGAAGAGTTATTCTTCATAAAATCCAACAAAGATGTTAGCTAAAGCTGGGCTTAGTGGTGAACCCATTGCAACCCCATCAGTTTGCTTGTACATGATGTCGTCAAAGCTAAACTCTACTCCAGATGTGGCACTTTTCATCAGTTCAATGAAGATATCCTTAGAAATAAGTGGTTGTGCATCCGAATCATCGCAATATAAGGCATCTGCACAGATATTAAGGAGAGCAAATTTCCGATTTAAAGTTTAATTTTTTTAGCAATAAAAACGCGTTAAAACTAACAATCTAGTCAGCAAAAGATTGTAACAAAAAATTATAAACCTTTAGGAAATAAAAAATTATTTAACAACAGTAATCAACAACAAAAATAATAAAAATTCAGTTTGCCACCTAAAACACCCACTCTGCAAATACTCTGGAATGGGTATATTAAAAACTTTTTTAAATAAATGCAAGAAATTAAAATTACAAAAATATTCACGGAATAGTCAAAAAACCAATGCAAATAATATAGCTAAAGTTATTTGAGACAATATTAAAGCATGAAATCATAGAAAGTACCAAAAAACATCTAATAAAAAATTAAACTAGCAGTGGCGGCTGGAAAATAAAAAACGAAAAGGTGCTGCGCAGAGAAGTGCTAGAAAATTTTTTTGAAAAAAGTTTTTTTCGATCAAAAAGTCACTTTCAACAAACGCAGCTTTTAAGCGTAGGTCTATTGGAGAAAATTTTTATTAAAAAATTTAATGAAGACAAAAAATAAATAAAGATCTTCACTTTTGAGCAGCGGTGTTTTATTTAATTAGCCTGCAATTATTTTTGATTTACTCAAAAATGTAAAACATCCCTGTTGCAAACAAAAACTTCTGTTTTACCGTTTTTCATTTTAACAAAAAAAAATATTTACACATTTGAACGTAAATAAAACCTTTTTTTGGTCTTTACCAAGTTTATCTCTCTGCTAAATTACTGTTATATGCTAGGCGGCTTTTTGCCGAAAAAGTTACGTAAACCTTGTCTAAATTGATATTTTACATGTACAAACTTTGTTGGATTAAACTTTGATAAAGATAATATAGATTGATTGTAGAGACAAATCTAACAAAACACTTCAGTCTTTACAATTTTAAAAACTATTCCCCCTTACTTCCCACTTTCGGCATCCCTTTATCTGCCATCTGTAAAAGGCAATTTGTGCTAATTTCAAGGACATTAAACTTTACAGTTAACGAAGTATTTTAACTAAAAAGTAGTGATGGGACAATGCCAATTTTTTTTCGATTCCGCTTTCGATGCCAATTCCCACAAAAATTTTCGATTCCGATTCCAATTCTTGTTATTTAAAATTTCCACATTTGGCTTCTTATAATAAACTAACAAATTATTATTTTTTTTTAAAGCATCTTGTTCAATGGGTGAGACGATTGATCTACAACTTTTTTCTTCTAGTTGTTTTAAATTGTTTACAATTATTCTTTGTAAATTAAAGATTACAAGATTTTTTTTTGCAGAGTGCAAAATAAAAGGATCTGAGTAATATTTGTATACAAAATTTATTTAATCACTATTTAAAAAACTACAAAAATTTGTTTTATCCAATGGAATCATCAGGTGGTTACTAGAAAATAAACAATATAAGCATTAAAAGTGAAAACATAGAACATTAGATTAATCATACTTCTTTAATACGTAGTTCTGCAAAACATAGTTTATTAGAAGATATTTCAGAATTTTAACTCATTCCGAAAAGTAGAAATGTTATTCAAGCGCTTTAAGTTTTATTCTTCACAACATGTAGTTTGTTAAATTAATCAAGCAAATAATACAATTGCCATGATGTTGTGGCGACCAATCAGCTGGCGCGCGCGAAAGACTCATGTGACAAGAGACGTCGGTGCGCAAGCATGCGTGAAAACGCTTACTATGATTTTATACGCGCGTTCTTTGTTCGAGCATTCATTATTAAAAGTGCATTGTTAGAAACGGGTCATGTATCGCGAAGTCAGATAGTATGTTTAGTAAGTGAACGCTACATTGGTGACCCCGACGTGATAGGTCTCAACCAACAGGGCGCTTTCACAGCATCCACGTAGATTTAGTCGGTCCACTTCCTCCGAGCGAAGGAATGACATACCTCTTCACCATTATCAACCGATTTACCCGATGGCCCGAGGCCATTCCCCTCCCCGACGCAAAAACACCTACCTGCACAAATGCTCTCATACGAGGATGGATCTCCCGGTTTGGAGTACCGGCAGATATCACATCAGACCGAGGTCCACAATTTACTTCATCTTTATGGTCAAATTTAAATAAAATGTTAGGCATTAAACAACAACACACCACAGCTTACCATCCACAAGCTAATGGCATGGTAGAACGCTTGCATCGACAACTCAAAGATTCCCTCAAAGCCCGCACTACATCTCCACATTGGATGGAACACCTACCTTTCACACTCCTTGGTTTACGAACAACTTGGCGTGAAGAACCGGGATGTTCTCCCGCCGAATTAGTGTACGGATCTACTCTACGCATCCCCGGCGAATTCATTGACCCCACCCCACCCCTTTCTCTACAACCTTCAACCACATTTCTTCGCGACCTGCAAAAATCGATGCATGAAACCCTTCCACCACCCCCGACACACCACTCATCTCTTACATCCTATTACCCACCCTCTCTTGGCCATACAGGTTTCGTTTATGTACGAATCGATAAACACAAGACACCCCTGCAACGACCTTATGAAGGACCATACAGAATTATCTCCACATCTGAGAAATTTTTCACCCTCGACGTAAATGGACGAACAAAAAACATTTCAGTTGACCGTCTCAAAACAGCATACCTGGCCACAGGAAGATATCCACCACAACTCAACAACCAAGAAGAAGACATTTCGACGCCTTCCTCTTCGTCGCCGCTCCCTAATAAATCTCCAGGCATCACAACTACACGCAGTGGACGATCAGTTCGACGATCGCCACATATTGTCAAAGACTATATCGCTGGTATACAAGAGTCGTACAACAACGCTGGGGGGGAGCTATGTGGCAACCAATCAGCTGGCGCGCGCGAAAGACTCATGTGACAAGAGACGTCGGTGCGCAAGCATGCATGAAAACGCTTACTATGATTTTGTACGCGCGTTCTTTGTTCGAGCATTCATTATTAAAAGTGCATTGTTAGAAACGGGTCATGTATCGCGAAGTCAGATAGTATGTTTAGTAAGTGAACGCTACAATGTCATCATACAAGAAAAAAACTCAAAATACAGTAAATGTAAGCACAGAGAATATGCATTCATATTAAGGTGAGTGAAGGCGAGTCAGGTCACACGGCTCCCGTTCTCTCACCTTGATATAAATAAAACAAAGTAATTTTATTGGATGAAATAGTGTTGAGGTTCTTTGAAAAATAATTAAATAAATTAATCGTTGTGCTTTTGTAGAGTGCTCATTAAAACTCAGAACATATTTAGATTTTTATTCATTAACATACAAAAACACTTCCAGAGCCTGTTTTATCCATTTTGTAATTCTTAAATCAAATGAACTAGGTAGGGAGTTATTGTTTTTGTCTTAAAATACGAAAAATTTATATATACAGTATATATATATATACAGTATATACAGTATATGGTATATTGCAAGGGTGAATCAATCTTCCTTGCAAAGTTTTCATTGAAAAAATTAGATTCTATTTGAATAAGTAACCACCAGACGATTGTTTAGGATGAAACAAAAGCTGTGGTTTTAAACAAAGTTGAATAAATATGTATTATACAATATAGATACGGATAGAAATTTTTCACAATATTTTTGTAAGTGATCATCGGAAAAGTGCTCAATGACTAAAGTCAAAATGGTTATAATTATTACATATAAATTGTATATTTTTATAAAAATACAAATGTCTCTTGTTGTATATACGTGCATGCACAATCATAGCGAGGTATGGTTTGAAGAAATAACCATGTACAATGATTTCCTGTTTTGTTTAAATCTTTCAAGCAGAGATGATTCCCAACTGTCGTATCGTGCTTCGTAATGCTGATGAATTGCTTGCGAGTTGTTTGTAGCAAAGTCAAAAAAACCTTATTATTTTACGTCATTACTCGCTCTGGAGACTATTAGTTTTTTCCGCTTGCTTGCAATTATTCGCTTTGTAAACAATCCGATCTTTCAGAAAAAGCTTTTTATAAATGAATGTTTTTGAACGCTTTTGGGTAGATGTAGAAACTTTGAAGTAAACTTAATAACCGATAGAGTATAAGTCCGGACGTACGAATTGTCGAATTTAAAAAATTGCCTTTTAAAATACGTTAGTAGTATGCAATGATTTTTTGGCGTCAATCGTGACGTCATCACAGGAGCGCAGGAGCAGGAGCCAGGAGCATTGACGTTATCGCAGGAACGGTGGCGGAAGATGGCGCTAGAGAGCAGTGGCGGAGGGTGGATCCAAATCCTATTTCGAATCCTATTCCTATTTTAAATCCTATTTTGAATCCTATTTCTAATCCTATTTTTAATCGTATTCGTATCCTTTTCCTAATTTTATTTTTAATTCTATTCTTAATCCTATTTCTAATCCTTTCCTAATCCTTTCCTAATCCTAATCCTATTCTTAATCCTATTCTTAATCCTATACCTAATCCTATTTCTAAAAAACCCAGTGGTCCTGAGTTCAACTTTTATCCAAGACAGTATAAACCCTAACCCTAAGAAAGAGAGTAATCCTCAGTTTGATCCCCAACCAAGACAGCGAAGCTGTAAATCCTAAACCTAAGAAAGGCAGTGGTCCTAAGTTTGATTCCCAACCAAGACAGTAGAAAATTAGTTTGATTCCCACCCAAGATAATATAAATCCTAACCCTAAGAAAAAACAATAATACTGAGTTTGACTCCTGCTCAAGACAGCGAAGCTGTAAATCCTAAACCTAAGAAAGTCAGTAATCCTGAGTTTGATTTCCACTTAAGACAGTATAAATCCTAACCCTAAGAAAAACAGCGGTCTTGAGTTTGATTTCCTGCCCAAGACAGAACCAAGACTTCAAAACATGACATAAGATTATTTTAAGATATTCTGCAAGATTTTAAAACAATAAAGTCAAACCGTTTTCTGTTTCAAGTACTCGTAAAACGAACCTGTCAAACCATTTCCCGATTTAAGGTGCACAATAGAAAATTCTTTCAATCAGTTTCCTGTTTTTAAGCACTCCATAGAAAAAACCAGTCAAAATAATTCCTGCAAAGGGCAAGTTAAATCAATACTCAGTTTCCCCGTGGGAATTTCCCTAGGTTTTTACCGCGATTGTTTGTATAGGTTTCTTTGTGTATTGCAAAACTTTGTCTTGTTTTTTGCTATATTTATGTTCAATTTCTCAATTTTTCTCTAAAAAAGTTTGGTTTTTAGATACTTTTATTTAATTTTAAAACTTTTTTTCTAAAAAACCTTGATTTTTATTATAACTTTGTTTAATATTTTCTGATCAATCTTAATTTTTTACAACTATCTTCAAATTTTTTATAGGCAAGCTTGATTTTTGTTATACTTATGTTCAATTTTTCAAAAATTTTTCTTACACAACCTTGGTTTTTGTTACACCTATCTTCAATTTTTTCTAGACAAATTCGATTTTTATTATACTTTTGTTGAAATTTTAAAAGTTTTTTTTTAGACAACCTTGATTTTTGTTACACATTTGTTTAATTCTTTAAGCATTTTCTTAGTCAACCGTGATTTTTAGATACCTATATTTAATGTTTTTTCTAAACAAGTTTGATTTTTGCTATACCCTTGTTGAATTTTTCCAAACTTTTCTGTTTCAACCATGATTTTTATTATACCTTTGTTGAAATTTTAAAAATTTTTCTTTTAGACAACTTTGATTTTTGTTATACTTATGTTCACTTTTTCAAAAAATTTTCTAAGAATCTTGATTTTTAGATACCTATAGTTAATGTTTTTTCTAAACAAGTTTGATTTTTGCTATACCCTTGTTAAATTTTTCCAAACTTTTTTTTTTGTCAACCATGAATTTTAATATACTTTTGTTGAATTTTTAAAAGTTTATCTTGATTTTTGTCATTCCTATCTTCAATTTTCTCCTATACAAGCTTGATTTTTGTTACACCTTTGTTGAATTTTTCAACGTTTTTCTTTGTCAACCATGATTTTTATTATATTTTTGTTGAAACTTTAAAGTTGTTTTTTAGACAACCTTTACTTTTGTTACGCATTTGTTTAATTTTTCAAACATTTTTTTAGTCAACCGTGATTTTTAGATATCTATCTTCAATTTTTTCTTGACAACCTCGATTTTTGTTATACCTAACCTTAATTTCTCTTGTCAACCTTGATTTTTGTCATACCTATGTTTAAATTTTTCTTAACAATCATGGTTTTCGTCATATCTTTGTTTAAATTTTCTTAATAACCTTGATATTTGTCATACCTAACTTTAAGTTTTTCTAGACAAACTTGATTTTTGTTATACCTTTGCTCAATTTTCTTTTAGTCAATCTTGATTTTTGTCATACTTATGTTCACTTTTTCAACAATTTTTTCTAAGAAACTTGACTTTTAGGCAGCTTTATTCAATTTTAAAACTTTTTTTCTTAGTCATCCTTGATTTTTGTTGTACCTAATCTCAATTTTTTTTTAAGCAACCTTAATTTTTGTTGTACTTATGTTTAACTTTTTTCTAGACAAGCTTGATTTTTTGTTACACCCTTGTTGAATTTTTTTCTTGACAACCTTGATTTTTATTCGCAGTCAAAGTAATTGTTCAAAGTTTTAAACAAAAATTTCTATTGATAGGTTATTCGTGTTCAATAAACAGATGTTTCATAATAAAAAAGTCGTCTTTTTTCTTTATTATTTAGTGAACCGAATTCAAACATAGTTATTATTTTTATGTTGTATGAATTTAATTTCTAGTGTTAACATTTTAATTGTTTCAAAAATGAATTCAGTTCCAACTACGTTTAATCTTTTGGTCATTTTATAAATTTTTAATAATAAGAAAGCTACTCGTAATATCTGTAAGCGTCACAATATGCTTTTGATAATTGTGTCAAGTTCTCTCTCTTATACAAAAGCTTGGGCCGTATCCTGTTCATAGCGTATTGCGTTTCCTGTTAAAACTGTGACATATTCATGATTGGAGTTTGAAAATCTGGTTACCTTAATTTTCAGAGTAAAAATAGTGTAAACGAAAAAACTTTCTATGATGCACCTTGATTTTTATAGTTTTTTAAAAACATTTTGTGAAAGGAAAATTTATTACAAGCTTGACCAAAAATATTTTGATTTCAAAACACTGACTAAAGCTTAACTGATAGTTTGATCGCCAGTCAAGTACAACAACCGTTTATGTTAAAAAGTTTTACATTTTTTCACTTTTACTTACGAAATTCATCATAAAACTGAACATTTTAATTCACTTTACCAACTAAATTTTCTAAAATTAACGTAAAATTTGAAATCAAATAAGGCCAATGTAAGTTTAAAAAGTTTTTTATAAATAAGATCAATTCCAAGAAAAATCGGTTGTATTTTGAAAATATAATAAGATTTATTTTATCAAGTTCTGTCACAGATAGTTCTTATGTCTAAATCAAAACAAACCAACCTGAAATTATTTAATAAACTTATTGACTAGTTCGAAATCTAAAAATAAACTCATCAAAAAATTAGGATTTTTAAAAAATATCTAAAAATTTTGCTTTCAGGATACGGTTTTGCTTGGGGTAACAAACACAAATAAAGTAAGAAACCAACAAATTCACTCTTTTATCTTGAACGTTGCTAACCTCTAAGAAAAAGGTGTGGACATCAACCAGACCAAAGAAAACGTCTACGGGCATTAAAAATTAAACTTTAAATTTCATTTTCCGCAACAACATTTTGTGGTCAAGTTTTAAATTATTACACTAGTTTATCCAAAATACTTTAGTTTTCTTTTTCCAAATAAATGTTTTAACCAAAAACTTCATTAATTGATATTAAAAATTGATCCACGAATATAATTTTAAACATTTTTCAGACTGAGTTTTTGTGGTTAGGTGTTAAAAATTGTAAAACTTTGAGCCTAATTGTCAGCATTTAAAAATTCTCTCAAGAGCCTCACATTGTAAAGTTTTTGTATGGAAACACTAGATTCCTTTTACATGAAAAAAAATTAACTTTTTGAAAGGCCGACCTTTCTTCCAAGTGTTTTAAATTTTAAAGTTACGGAAACACTAGCTTGCTTAAAAAAATCTAAAAACAAAAATTTTTTCCTGAAAAGTGTACATTTCTTTGTTGCAGAAGTTTGTTAGTTTTTGAAACCAAATCCTAAAAAATTCTACTTTATGTTAGATTTTTGCCATTTTTTCAATGCATAGCAACAATTCAATCTCAAATTTTTTATCACAATATCGCTTTCTTAAATGTGCAAAATGTTGTAATTTTGTCAAACTCTTTGTACAATTGTTGCATAGAAGCAAATATTTCGACTTTTGCATGGTTCAAAAATTCTCATTTTACTTAGTTTTTTCTTTCCAAGTGAAAAGAGTCGCATTAAAGGTTTTAGTGTAACTAAATATCGATTTGTTTGTTTTAAATACTAAGCAACAATACAAACATTTCAAAGTAAACTAACAAAAAGTTGACTAATCGAGTTTATTAGACTCATCTCTTCATTAAAAGGTATCAATTTTTGACTTAAAGAGTTTTTTCACCTTATAACCTAAATTTTTTCAATGTACTTTGCATTAAAAAGATGTTTAGCATCACAAAATTTCACAAGATTTTCTCAAGTTGAAAACCGTCTTGATTGAAAAATAGCAAATTTGGCGTTGAAAGTTGTTCGATTTGCAAATTAATATCTGTTTTTGTCAACTTTTTATTCATCATATGACCTAAATGTGATGCTTTAAATTAACTTTATGATAAAAATCAGTCAATCTTACAAACCTTACAAACCGTTTGTGCCTCAAAAAAATCAGAAACTTTACGTTTCAGCATAATTTAATTTTGCCTTTTTACAAGCAAACTTTTCGATTCTAGTGAAACAAACCTACATTTTACTTTGTTTACGTTTCAATAGGAATTTTACCTAGAATTTTTTTTAACCTAAGAATCTTTTTTATTTTTCAAACTTGCGTATTTTGATTTATAAACCTAAACTTTCTTATCTATTACGCACGTAACTTGTAGAGCATATCAATTTTTATGTTTTCAACTGGTTTGTTACATTTTTATTTTAAAAAATTCTCTCGACTTTACGTATTGTTGTCGTTAGCTATAAAAAATTATCACAATTTGCAAAAAAATTTTCTTTTATCATCATTTGTAAGTTCGTTGTTGGTAAGATATTAGATAAAAGTTACAATTTGGAAAAAATTATTATAAAAGAATAGCGTTTTTATTGCTTTTGAAAATAAAAGTTCATGCACAAACCTTCAAAAAATACCAGATCGTCATGAAAAGTTTTATTTAAACCACCGTGTTGTCTATTTTAGCAAGTTTTTTTGTATCATAACATCAATAAACCTATTTCTCAAGTCAACTGTTGAACATTTACGTCTCCTCTTTGCGTCATAATCACAGTTCTTTTTTCTATTATTCTCGTTTTCAACACTATCTTTGTCATTTTTGAGATGACAACTTATATTTTTTTACTCCATGTCGTCATCACCACCCATACAATCTAGTTAATTTTACAACTATTTTGCTTATTTTTGTTCACATTCAGGTGTCTGTTTTTAGTTCATTTTCTAATTTTTAGTTTTAAAAGGGTTCTTGTCAAATTTTTTTCGAAACTGTGGTTATTTTTAATGGTGAAACGTGTGAATTTTTGATTTTGTGAAACGTGTGTGAAATTTTGAAATTTTGATAAGAATTGAACTCAGGACCACAGTCTTTTTTAGGATTAGGAATAGGAATAGGATTAGGATTAGGATTAGGAATAGGATTATGAATAGGATTATAAATAAGATTAGGAATAGGAATAGGATTAGGAATAGGATTAGGAATAGGATTAGGAATAGGATTAGGAATAGGATTAGGAATAGGATTAGGAATAGGATTAGGAATAGGATTAGGAATAGGATTAGGAATAGGATTAGGAATAGGATTAGGAATAGGATTAGGAATAGGATTAAGAATAAGTATAGGATTAGGTATAGGATTAGGAATAGCATTAAGTATAGGATTAGGAATAGGATTAGGAATAGGATTAGGAATAGGATTAGGAATAGGATTAGGAATAGGATTAGGAATAGGAATAGGATTAGGAATAGGATTAGGAATAGGATTAAGAATAGGATTAGGAATAGGATTAGGAATAGGATTAGGAATAGGATTAGGAATAGGATTAGGAATAGGATTAGGAATAGGATTAGGTATAGGATTAGGTATAAGTATAGGATTAGGTATAAGTATAGGATTAGATGTAGGATTAGGAATAGGATTAGAAATAGCATTAAGTATAGGATTAGGAAAGGATTAGGAATAGGATTAAGTATAGGATTAGGAATAGGATTAGGAATAGGATTAGGAATAGGATTAGGAATAGGATTAGGAATAGGATTAGGAATAGGATTAGGAATAGGATTAGGAATAGGATTAGAAATAGGATTAGAAATAGGATTAGAAATAGGATTAGGAATAGGATTAGGTATAGGATTAGGTATAAGTATAGGATTAGGTATAAGTATAGGATTAGATATAGGAATAGAATTAAAAATAAAATTAGGAAAAGGATACGAATAAGATTAAAAATAGGATTAGAAATAGGATTCAAAATTAGGGTTGTAATCCCGGGAAATCCCGATCCCGAATTCCCGGGATTTGGGGTATTTTTTCCAATCCCAATCCCGGGATTATATGTCTAGAAATCCCGGGACTTATTAAATTTAGTATACCCCTGATTGACCGTTTTATGTCAGCCTACGGAAGTGAGCATCATGTAATGTTACAATTCTAAAGTACAGAATTAAGTTTTGCGTACCCTAGCTCAGCGTTTCTCAAATGGTGCACCGCAAGGGTTAGCTAGATGCGCCAAACTTGTATTTCGTAAATTTACGACCTGTTATTTGCACTATTCTTTATTTTCGGAATTTATAAAATTGGATACGATGACCATCTTGAAGTTGTAATATATCCGACATTGCAATTATTACAGTCATATTCTTGGCGCAAAACCCTTTTCCTGGCATGCTGCTCTACATGAGTGGAGTCAGAGTCTCAGAGACTAAATGAAGTTACTATTTTCTACACTCGATAAAGTTGCTGATGGAAACAGTATGATGTGCTCTATAGCAGCTAACTGATAGCTCAGCTTCTGCCCAGAGAATGAGTGTAAGACACGAGCGCACACAGTGTAAAGAAGTCAGTACTGTGTAGTTAACTAGCAGTATAAATTGTGATGTCATACAGCATTGTTTGTGGCCCACATTTTTAATGAAATTGGAACAATTGTGTTCCCTTGCGCAATGCTTTGCGGAATTGAGCATAGGAAAGCATAGACACTTACTTACAGTTACAGTAGTTTAGTTGGTCACTGGCAAATTAAGAGTTATGTGCTTTCAGGTATATAAATAAAGTAACAAGACGCAAAGAAAAAACAAGCAATAGTAGCATATTTGTTAAGAAAGCACATCTAAAGATTCATTTAAGCAAATGGGTAGAAAGTGTTGTGTAACGTATTAGGATGGAAACTATGATAGGAAACCTAAGGAAAAAGCGTACTGCAATGTATTCAATTTATTGCCTTTTTCATTCAGCGACCAGTAGATTGATAATAGTGTATTACAACTGTTCCTAAGTTTTCTCTAGCTTTCAAGTTAACCTAAAATCGTGACTTCCTTTTTTTATTTATTTTTTTATTTAGTTCAGTTTGTATAATAACTTTACAGACTTTATTTACTACGCTTCACTGCTACGAATCATTACTTATCTTGTCGCAATTTTTACAATTTTACAATCCCAATGTCGAACTTTGAAGAAGTCGGTGCTAAAAGAAAGTCAGAGGTGTGGCAGCATTTTTTGTTTTGCAAAAGCACAGAAAAAGCAAAGTGTAAATTGTGTCAAACAATTTTAAAAGCTTCTGGGTCCAGCACAAAGGGACTTATAATTCACTTGAAGTCAAAGCATAAGATTGAGGTGAAGTCTTGCCTGGACATTGAGGATCGGCCAAAACCCAAAATCAGGAAAATTGATTCATTCTTCAAGTCAAAAAAACCCAGCCTGGAAGAAATACTGAGCCAGCTAACTGCCGTGGATGGACTCACATTCAATCAAATTGCCAGAAGTGAAAGACTGCATCGAGCATTTAAGGCTGATGGTTATGTCCTGCCCAAATCACACCAACATGTTCGTAATCTGGTGATCAAAAACTTTGAAAATGTCAAGAAGTTGGTCAAGGAAGAGCTTGATGAAATCAAATTGAACAATGGTCGTTTTTCTATCACGTTTGACGAGTCGACATCTGCAAGGAGTCGACGTTATATGAACATAAACTGCCATTTTCAAGGAGGGTTTCATTCACTAGGATTGGTCCGCATTCATGGCAGCATGGACACAAAAAAAGCAATCAGGTTGGTTGAGGATCGACTAAATTGCTTTGGCCTTGACCTGAATACTGATATTGTTGCTATGATCACTGATGGTGCCAGTTTGATGGTGAAGTTTGGAAAAGAAACAAGTCCACTCCATGTGATATGCTATGCTCATGCGATCCATTTGGCCATTTGTGATGTCTTGTACAAAAGACAACCAAGTGCAGCATTCAGTGATGACCTTGACTCTGACAGTGCCAGTGCTGAGGAGGAAGGAACAGATGATGAAAAACAGGCTGAAAAGGTTGACAAAGCTCCGACTTTGTCTCCGGACATTCAGTTCATAGTCAAGAAAGTTCGAAAAATTGTAAAAATATTCCGAAGATCTCCTGTGAAAAATGATGATGCTCTTCAGCCATTTATCCTGGAGACATTAGGCAAAGAAAAGAAGCTACAGCTGGATTGCAAGACAAGGTGGAACAGTTTGCTATCAATGCTAGAGAGGTTTTATGAACTTAGAAAAGAGATAAAAATGGCTTTAGTTCAGCTGGACATTCAGTTTGAATTGACTGAGGAGGACATGATGATTATTAAAGAGCTGTGTGATGCTTTGGCTCCTATCAAGGTTGCTGTAGAAGCACTCTCCAGTGAGGATGCAGACATTCTTTTGGCAGAAAAAGTAATTGCATTTACGTTGAAAAAGCTTTGTGAGCAAGGAACTAAAATTGGCCAGGAATTGAAGAGCAGATTTGAAGCTCGAATTAAGGAACGCCGCAATGCTGAACTTGTCCATCTTTTGAAATATTTGAAGAATGCTTCTTATCTTGATCAACCTCAAGATCAATTTGGACACAAAGTTAAACGTCCCAAAATTGCTGCTCTAGCCACCAAAATCTTGCAAAGACTATTTCTTCATTATGATGGCAATGAAGACAACCCTGAAAACCTTAATGTTGATGGTGCCATGGTAGTAGTTGACCAAGAAAAGCCAATGACTTTAGCTCAGGAGTTTCATGCTTTTGTAGAAGATGACGAAACAGAAGATACCAAAAACACTGACCTGAGCGCTGATGTGGTCCAAAAAGAGATGTTGTTGTACGAGACAAGCAAAAGAAGGCCTGAAAATCTTGAAAGGTTGTTTACTGCTCTTAAAACTATTAAGCCCACATCAGTTGAGGCCGAAAGGGCCTTTTCTGCCCTTGGCTATTTTGCTAACAAAATCAGGAGCCAAATGAATGATGCCACTCTAGATGCTCTTATATTTCAGCGTCAATATTACAAGAAATAAAGAGGTTTTTGTTCTTTCCATACTACTTTTTTTAATTATTTGCTCAATCCCGAATAATCCCGGGATTATAAGTCTAAAATACCGGGAAATCCCGATCCCGGGATTGTATAAACTGGTCCCAAATTTACAACCCTATTCAAAATAGGATTTGAAATAGGAATAGGATTCGGATCCATCTCCGCCACTGCTCTCTAGCGCCACTTATCGCCACCGTTTCTGCGATAACGTCAGCGCTCCTGGCTCCTGCTCCTGCACTCCTGTGATGACGTCACAATTGATGCCAAAAAAAATCATTACATACTAGGTATGTTTTTTTCAAATTTTTTATTTTTCTTTCGATTCTATTTGAATAAAGATGCTTAATTATAATAAATTTAAATTGGTTAAACTTTGTTAAACGAACAAAGTATACAAAAAAACGCAAACATATAAAGAAACTAGGAATCGTTTTTAAGAAATGAAATTCGTGTTAAAAATTTTTTGATACCGATTCCGATTCCGATTCCTAAAAATTCTTCCATTCTTTTGATTCTCGATTTTGATTGCGATTAATCATTCCACCGCTACTAAAAGTCTATTTACCAAAGAAAACAAAGCGCTGAACTGGCTGCGCCTATGATAAGATCGAGTGAAATGAGCTGCGTTTATTGCAGCTCAAACATTTGTTCAATCTTCAGTTAAAGTGTCAATGAAATGCGTCGTTATGCGTCACTTTGAGTGAAATTTTTAAACTGAATTTGAAACGGTCGAGTCTAATTCGAAGGTAAACCGATTGGAGTGAGAGTAAAAAAGAAACAAAACTAGTTACTCCCTAGATTAAAAAGAAAAAAAGCCGCCCAAATCGTACTCGCGGACCACGGCTGGCCCAAATTTTTTAATTTTTTCATTAGTTAAGATGCTTAGTTCTTTTTTCACACTACTAGTTCCTCATAAAAACTAACTCTCACTCTAGCTCGAGAAATTGCCAATTCAAAATTTAAAAACAGCTAAAAAACAACAAAACTTAAATTTAATAAAAGAAAATTGAGAAAAATTCAAAATTGTTATAATCAATTATTTTTTGAGCGTTGCTGATAATATTTAAACCTGTTGGATATGATATCTAGAGGTGCTGAGCCGCCACTGTAAAATAGCTTTACCAACACAAACTTAAGTGAAATTTTTGAAAACTTTTTGCTTTGCTCAGCGCTTAATATTAAGTCGAACTAACGATGTGGCAACTCTCAACGGCATACTAAGATTTTCGTCTTTCAGCCTTGATCTGTAACAACTTTTTGTAATGTTCAATTAAAAAAAAATTGTTTCTATAGATACGTGTTTTCAAAGACTGATCACCATTTGAGAGCTTAAGCTCTAATGTTTGGAAACTCTTCCTTTGATACATAAACACGATAGAATTCAAGCAACAACTTGTTCAGATAGATCACTTTCGATGCGTTTTCACTCTGTAGTTTTATGAGTTCGAGTTGGAACTCTGGGAGTGCTAAAGTGGGTGTAACATTAAAAGGGATAGAAAAGACACCAAGCTCTAGCATCTTGCTTTTGACATCCTGAAATTTAGTCAGTTGATTTTGCCACACTGACTCAAGGGTCGTATGAAATGCGCTTCTGGCCCGCAATTTGTCACCACTGGTTTAAGTTCAAAGTGGGTGTAACATTAAAAGGGATAGTGGGTGTAACATTAAAAGTTGATTTTGCCACACCGACTTAAGGGTATGAAATTCGCTTGCGGCCCGTATTTTCTCTGGTTTAAGTTCACAAAAATTCTATTTATCCTAATAAGAAACGCTGCTCTATACTGTTCCGCTGAAACGCTATTCCAATTGCAAGTTTAATGAGAATTTATCCAGGTAAATACGACCATTCCTCCATCAACAACCAATTAACAAGTTAGCCTAAATTCTTAGATGGATCAAATTTTTCATGCATTAGATTTTTTTTTTATGAACCGTTTTCGTGGATTATTCTACGTATTTTTCTCCGAT
Organism: Diplosoma virens; assembly: GCA_963680785.1. Lineage (NCBI taxonomy): Eukaryota > Metazoa > Chordata > Ascidiacea > Aplousobranchia > Didemnidae > Diplosoma > Diplosoma virens. The sequence goes on along the minus strand of OY796881.1, from coordinate 3,057,694 downwards.
TATGTCGATAATGCTCAATCTTCCGGGAGAAATATTTGCGGTTTACTTGGAAAAAGCATTTCCAGAAGAATTATTTTATCAAGTCACGCTGCTTACCCACAATAGTGGCTCTGCTTAACCCTATTCTCCTCAACTTGCAAAGGCGTTTGTAATTACTTCATCTTTGTAGATAAAATTCTGGAATTCCTTGACTTTTCCTAATTTAAAATGCTGAATAAGATGGTACTATTTTTAGGTGCCCCTGAACAAGGATGAACGGGTAAAATAAACGTTTTTTAGCAAATTTGTGAGTTTTTGCTGGTTTTTGCAAGCAGAGCGTGGAATTTCAATTTCACGCTTTTATTAAGTGACATAAATTTTACTGAGAATTGGCTCTGAGTGACGAAGCGAACGAATTACGTCGTTCGCCAACATCGAAATGCCTTAGGCGATGTAGAACTTATTTCATGTAAATCGCATTTTCTTTTTTTGAGCTTTTGCCGATTACTTGGAAAGATTTTACACATATACATTCTTTTGTATAAAACAATTGCTGTTGCACTGCTTGAATACCAATCAAGCGGACAAAATTCAATCTTTACACTAAGCATATTTATAGTGAACGTATAATATTTCTTATAACTATTTCTTTTAACTATTCATTCGTGGGAAAAAAATTAAATTAACTGGTTCACATCTCAGCTCTTATGCTGACGCTTCAGACAATTAAATAACACCTGACTTTTTATAATTAACTTTTTATTTATATTTCACGTTGCATTTGAAGCAACAGGCAGTTTTTATCTTAAAATTTTCCTTACAATGAAAAATCCGACGTAGTTTTTATGCATAAGTTTATTTGTTTAAAAAAGTTTTGTAAAAAAGTTTATAGCTTGTAGATGTGGTTTTGCAAACAAAAAACATAGAATAAAAACAAGACGTTTGATACGATTGAATTTAAATGAAACAGAGGTTTCCAATTTGTATAAATTCATGACAGTTCTAAAGTCTGAAATTTACACAAATGACTTTTTTCCTCCCAAAAAATTTTCATGCCAAAGTTTAAAAAAACGGTCCTTACTTATTGCAAACTGTTTTAAAAATTTATTTCGAAAGCTAAATAAAGACCAAAAAAATTTCATTCTTGAAATTCGAAAAGAACTTTTTATGTAAACGTAAAGGCCGTTTTTGGTCTTCATTTTTTTTTCCCAATAAATTTTATGTTTGAACTCAAAATGTCATTAGTAGTTAGGCTCGGTCCATTTGGCGTCAATTGCGGTGGCTAATCCAGCGGTGGCTAGCGGTGGCTAGCGGTGGCTAAATCCTCGACGGTGGCTAAATCCTCGACGGTGGCTAAGTCGGCGATGGCTAAGTCGACGGAGGCTAAGAAGTCGGCGTAGGCTAAATCCAAGCAAGTGAAATACAGGAAGGTTCATTCCAAAGAGGTGAAAAGTGGAAGACTATAATCAATATACTGGATAAAGATCAAAGTTATTAATTGAATAACTCCTTAGCATCAGCTAGCGGTGGTTAAAGATCAAACAAGGTATCAAACTTGATTCCTAATTTCATCCCTGAATGCAATGAATCAAATATTGTTCAATGAAACCTAAAATCTAACTAATTAATTTTCGAAGGAAGTACCATTAATTAAACATAGGTATGACAAAAATCAAGGTTGACAAGAGAAATTAAGGTTAGGTATAACAAAAATCGAGGTTGTCAAGAAAAAATTGAAGATAGATATCTAAAAATCACGGTTGACTAAAAAAATGTTTGAAAAATTAAACAAATGCGTAACAAAAGTAAAGGTTGTCTAAAAAACAACTTTAAAGTTTCAACAAAAATATAATAAAAATCATGGTTGACAAAGAAAAACGTTGAAAAATTCAACAAAGGTGTAACAAAAATCAAGCTTGTATAGGAGAAAATTGAAGATAGGAATGACAAAAATCAAGATAAACTTTTAAAAATTCAACAAAAGTATATTAAAATTCATGGTTGACAAAAAAAAAAGTTTGGAAAAATTTAACAAGGGTATAGCAAAAATCAAACTTGTTTAGAAAAAACATTAACTATAGGTATCTAAAAATCAAGATTCTTAGAAAATTTTTTGAAAAAGTGAACATAAGTATAACAAAAATCAAAGTTGTCTAAAAGAAAAATTTTTAAAATTTCAACAAAGGTATAATAAAAATCATGGTTGAAACAGAAAAGTTTGGAAAAATTCAACAAGGGTATAGCAAAAATCAAACTTGTTTAGAAAAAACATTAAATATAGGTATCTAAAAATCACGGTTGACTAAGAAAATGCTTAAAGAATTAAACAAATGTGTAACAAAAATCAAGGTTGTCTAAAAAAAAACTTTTAAAATTTCAACAAAAGTATAATAAAAATCGAATTTGTCTAGAAAAAATTGAAGATAGGTGTAACAAAAACCAAGGTTGTGTAAGAAAAATTTTTGAAAAATTGAACATAAGTATAACAAAAATCAAGCTTGCCTATAAAAAATTTGAAGATAGTTGTAAAAAATTAAGATTGATCAGAAAATATTAAACAAAGTTATAATAAAAATCAAGGTTTTTTAGAAAAAAAGTTTTAAAATTAAATAAAAGTATCTAAAAACCAAACTTTTTTAGAGAAAAATTGAGAAATTGAACATAAATATAGCAAAAAACAAGACAAAGTTTTGCAATACACAAAGAAACCTATACAAACAATCGCGGTAAAAACCTAGGGAAATTCCCACGGGGAAACTGAGTATTGATTTAACTTGCCCTTTGCAGGAATTATTTTGACTGGTTTTTTCTATGGAGTGCTTAAAAACAGGAAACTGATTGAAAGAATTTTCTATTGTGCACCTTAAATCGGGAAATGGTTTGACAGGTTCGTTTTACGAGTACTTGAAACAGAAAACGGTTTGACTTTATTGTTTTAAAATCTTGCAGAATATCTTAAAATAATCTTATGTCATGTTTTGAAGTCTTGGTTCTGTCTTGGGCAGGAAATCAAACTCAAGACCGCTGTTTTTCTTAGGGTTAGGATTTATACTGTCTTAAGTGGAAATCAAACTCAGGATTACTGACTTTCTTAGGTTTAGGATTTACAGCTTCGCTGTCTTGAGCAGGAGTCAAACTCAGTATTATTGTTTTTTCTTAGGGTTAGGATTTATATTATCTTGGGTGGGAATCAAACTAATTTTCTACTGTCTTGGTTGGGAATCAAACTTAGGACCACTGCCTTTCTTAGGTTTAGGATTTACAGCTTCGCTGTTTTGGTTGGGGATCAAACTGAGGATTACTCTCTTTCTTAGGGTTAGGGTTTATACTGTCTTGGATAAAAGTTGAACTCAGGACCACTGGGTTTTTTAGAAATAGGATTAGGTATAGGATTAAGAATAGGATTAAGAATAGGATTAGGATTAGGAAAGGATTAGGAAAGGATTAGAAATAGGATTAAGAATAGAATTAAAAATAAAATTAGGAAAAGGATACGAATACGATTAAAAATAGGATTAGAAATAGGATTCAAAATAGGATTTAAAATAGGAATAGGATTCGAAATAGGATTTGGATCCACCCTCCGCCACTGCTCTCTAGCGCCATCTTCCGCCACCGTTCCTGCGATAACGTCAATGCTCCTGGCTCCTGCTCCTGCGCTCCTGTGATGACGTCACGATTGACGCCAAAAAATCATTGCATACTACTAACGTATTTTAAAAGGCAATTTTTTAAATTCGACAATTCGTACGTCCGGACTTATACTCTATCGGTTATTAAGTTTACTTCAAAGTTTCTACATCTACCCAAAAGCGTTCAAAAACATTCATTTATAAAAAGCTTTTTCTGAAAGATCGGATTGTTTACAAAGCGAATAATTGCAAGCAAGCGGAAAAAACTAATAGTCTCCAGAGCGAGTAATGACGTAAAATAATAAGGTTTTTTTGACTTTGCTACAAACAACTCGCAAGCAATTCATCAGCATTACGAAGCACGATACGACAGTTGGGAATCATCTCTGCTTGAAAGATTTAAACAAAACAGGAAATCATTGTACATGGTTATTTCTTCAAACCATACCTCGCTATGATTGTGCATGCACGTATATACAACAAGAGACATTTGTATTTTTATAAAAATATACAATTTATATGTAATAATTATAACCATTTTGACTTTAGTCATTGAGCACTTTTCCGATGATCACTTACAAAAATATTGTGAAAAATTTCTATCCGTATCTATATTGTATAATACATATTTATTCAACTTTGTTTAAAACCACAGCTTTTGTTTCATCCTAAACAATCGTCTGGTGGTTACTTATTCAAATAGAATCTAATTTTTTCAATGAAAACTTTGCAAGGAAGATTGATTCACCCTTGCAATATACCATATACTGTATATACTGTATATATATATATACTGTATATATAAATTTTTCGTATTTTAAGACAAAAACAATAACTCCCTACCTAGTTCATTTGATTTAAGAATTACAAAATGGATAAAACAGGCTCTGGAAGTGTTTTTGTATGTTAATGAATAAAAATCTAAATATGTTCTGAGTTTTAATGAGCACTCTACAAAAGCACAACGATTAATTTATTTAATTATTTTTCAAAGAACCTCAACACTATTTCATCCAATAAAATTACTTTGTTTTATTTATATCAAGGTGAGAGAACGGGAGCCGTGTGACCTGACTCGCCTTCACTCACCTTAATATGAATGCATATTCTCTGTGCTTACATTTACTGTATTTTGAGTTTTTTTCTTGTATGATGACATTGTAGCGTTCACTTACTAAACATACTATCTGACTTCGCGATACATGACCCGTTTCTAACAATGCACTTTTAATAATGAATGCTCGAACAAAGAACGCGCGTACAAAATCATAGTAAGCGTTTTCATGCATGCTTGCGCACCGACGTCTCTTGTCACATGAGTCTTTCGCGCGCGCCAGCTGATTGGTTGCCACATAGCTCCCCCCCAGCGTTGTTGTACGACTCTTGTATACCAGCGATATAGTCTTTGACAATATGTGGCGATCGTCGAACTGATCGTCCACTGCGTGTAGTTGTGATGCCTGGAGATTTATTAGGGAGCGGCGACGAAGAGGAAGGCGTCGAAATGTCTTCTTCTTGGTTGTTGAGTTGTGGTGGATATCTTCCTGTGGCCAGGTATGCTGTTTTGAGACGGTCAACTGAAATGTTTTTTGTTCGTCCATTTACGTCGAGGGTGAAAAATTTCTCAGATGTGGAGATAATTCTGTATGGTCCTTCATAAGGTCGTTGCAGGGGTGTCTTGTGTTTATCGATTCGTACATAAACGAAACCTGTATGGCCAAGAGAGGGTGGGTAATAGGATGTAAGAGATGAGTGGTGTGTCGGGGGTGGTGGAAGGGTTTCATGCATCGATTTTTGCAGGTCGCGAAGAAATGTGGTTGAAGGTTGTAGAGAAAGGGGTGGGGTGGGGTCAATGAATTCGCCGGGGATGCGTAGAGTAGATTCGTACACTAATTCGGCGGGAGAACATCCCGGTTCTTCACGCCAAGTTGTTCGTAAACCAAGGAGTGTGAAAGGTAGGTGTTCCATCCAATGTGGAGATGTAGTGCGGGCTTTGAGGGAATCTTTGAGTTGTCGATGCAAGCGTTCTACCATGCCATTAGCTTGTGGATGGTAAGCTGTGGTGTGTTGTTGTTTAATGCCTAACATTTTATTTAAATTTGACCATAAAGATGAAGTAAATTGTGGACCTCGGTCTGATGTGATATCTGCCGGTACTCCAAACCGGGAGATCCATCCTCGTATGAGAGCATTTGTGCAGGTAGGTGTTTTTGCGTCGGGGAGGGGAATGGCCTCGGGCCATCGGGTAAATCGGTTGATAATGGTGAAGAGGTATGTCATTCCTTCGCTCGGAGGAAGTGGACCGACTAAATCTACGTGGATGCTGTGAAAGCGCCCTGTTGGTTGAGACCTATCACGTCGGGGTCACCAATGTAGCGTTCACTTACTAAACATACTATCTGACTTCGCGATACATGACCCGTTTCTAACAATGCACTTTTAATAATGAATGCTCGAACAAAGAACGCGCGTATAAAATCATAGTAAGCGTTTTCACGCATGCTTGCGCACCGACGTCTCTTGTCACATGAGTCTTTCGCGCGCGCCAGCTGATTGGTCGCCACAACATCATGGGAATTGTATTATTTGCTTGATTAATTTAACAAACTACATGTTGTGAAGAATAAAACTTAAAACGCTTGAATAACATTTCTACTTTTCGGAATGAGTTAAAATTCTGAAATATCTTCTAATAAACTATGTTTTGCAGAACTACGTATTAAAGAAGTATGATTAATCTAATGTTCTATGTTTTCACTTTTAATGCTTATATTGTTTATTTTCTAGTAACCACCTGATGATTCCATTGGATAAAACAAATTTTTGTAGTTTTTTAAATAGTGATTAAATAAATTTTGTATACAAATATTACTCAGATCCTTTTATTTTGCACTCTGCAAAAAAAATCTTGTAATCTTTAATTTACAAAGAATAATTGTAAACAATTTAAAACAACTAGAAGAAAAAAGTTGTAGATCAATCGTCTCACCCATTGAACAAGATGCTTTAAAAAAAATAATAATTTGTTAGTTTATTATAAGAAGCCAAATGTGGAAATTTTAAATAACAAGAATTGGAATCGGAATCGAAAATTTTTGTGGGAATTGGCATCGAAAGCGGAATCGAAAAAAAATTGGCATTGTCCCATCACTACTTTTTAGTTAAAATACTTCGTTAACTGTAAAGTTTAATGTCCTTGAAATTAGCACAAATTGCCTTTTACAGATGGCAGATAAAGGGATGCTGAAAGTGGGAAGTAAGGGGGAATAGTTTTTAAAATTGGAAAGACTGAAGTGTTTTGTTAGATTTGTCTCTACAATCAATCTATATTATCTTTATCAAAGTTTAATCCAACAAAGTTTGTAAAATATCAATTTAGACAAGGTTTACGTAACTTTTTCGGCAAAAAGCCGCCTAGCATATAACAGTAATTTAGCAGAGAGATAAACTTGGTAAAGACCAAAAAAAGGTTTTATTTACGTTCAAATGTGTAAATATTTTTTTTTTGTTAAAATGAAAAACGGTAAAACAGAAGTTTTTGTTTGCAACAGGGATGTTTTACATTTTTGAGTAAATCAAAAATAATTGCAGGCTAATTAAATAAAACACCGCTGCTCAAAAGTGAAGATCTTTATTTATTTTTTGTCTTCATTAAATTTTTTAATAAAAATTTTCTCCAATAGACCTACGCTTAAAAGCTGCGTTTGTTGAAAGTGACTTTTTGATCGAAAAAAACTTTTTTCAAAAAAATTTTCTAGCACTTCTCTGCGCAGCACCTTTTCGTTTTTTATTTTCCAGCCGCCACTGCTAGTTTAATTTTTTATTAGATGTTTTTTGGTACTTTCTATGATTTCATGCTTTAATATTGCCTCAAATAACTTTAGCTATATTATTTGCATTGGTTTTTTGACTATTCCGTGAATATTTTTGTAATTTTAATTTCTTGCATTTATTTAAAAAAGTTTTTAATATACCCATTCCAGAGTATTTGCAGAGTGGGTGTTTTAGGTGGCAAACTGAATTTTTATTATTTTTGTTGTTGATTACTGTTGTTAAATAATTTTTTATTTCCTAAAGGTTTATAATTTTTTGTTACAATCTTTTGCTGACTAGATTGTTAGTTTTAACGCGTTTTTATTGCTAAAAAAATTAAACTTTAAATCGGAAATTTGCTCTCCTTAATATCTGTGCAGATGCCTTATATTGCGATGATTCGGATGCACAACCACTTATTTCTAAGGATATCTTCATTGAACTGATGAAAAGTGCCACATCTGGAGTAGAGTTTAGCTTTGACGACATCATGTACAAGCAAACTGATGGGGTTGCAATGGGTTCACCACTAAGCCCAGCTTTAGCTAACATCTTTGTTGGATTTTATGAAGAATAACTCTTCTCTCAAAAATCAAAACCTTCCACATATTTTAGGTACGTTGATGATACATTTGCTATGTTTCGCAATGAAAAATAGTCGGATAACTTTTTCAGACAACTAAACTGTCTCCATCCTTCTCTCAAATTTACCTTTGAGAAAGAGAAAAATAATTGTTTACCGTTTCTCGACGTTAACGTGGGACGAACAGCTACGGGTTTTGAAACTAGTGTGTATAGAAAACTTACCTTTACTGGGAAGTACTTATGTTGGGAATCTTTCAGTCCCACTAAACAAAAAACAAACCTTATATCAACTTTGGTACACCGGGCACTAATGATATGCACGAAATCTAAACTAAACGAAGAAATTAAGCATATCAAGAACAGTCTATTGGACAATGGTTATCCTGAATCAATTATTGACTACAACATTTCCAAGAAAATTGCTCAGTTTTCTATGCCCAAATGATTTGGTCCTGAGAAGTGTCCCGTGTATTTGAGAGTTCCTTGGATAGGGAAAGCTTCCATTGGTCTTGATAAAAATGTCAAAATGGCTGTTGAAAGCTGCTATGGCTCCGTTACCACCAGAGTTGTATTTACATCGAAACGCATGTTGCCTGTAGCCCGCAAAGATGTTTTACCTACCACGATGAAAAGCTCCGTTGTTTATGAATATTCGTGCCACTGTGACAGTAGGTACGTAGGACGAACATCACAGCGACTACAAGATAGAATCAAGCAGCATGTTCCTAAATGGCTACAACAGCGAGCGAAGCGCCCTACACGATCTCAACCTGGCAGATCCTGTAAGCTAAAACATAACAATCCTGATTGTGACTCTGCCGTAGGACAACACTTGCTTGATAACAAGCAATGTGCTGCAAACTATAACGACAAACGTTTTAAAATTCTTGCTGTGGCACGCAACTCGTTCCATCTGTGTCTACTCGAGGCAACTTTTATCAAAACCAGACATCCGGTTTTATATAAACAAAATGAATTTGTTTACACATTAAAATTTTTCAAATAACCTAAGTTGCGAGTAACAGTGTTTCTCCTGGGTAATTGCACATAGTACGTTTCTCCTTTCCGAAATTACACTGTATTGCATCACACTTCTTTGATTTGTTGCAATTGTGCCTTTCTCCTTTCCGAGACTGCAGCACCTTTCTCCCAACTGTTAAGACTATAAATATCTTGATTTTCTCTGGTTCGTCCCATTTTGACGCGATTGCCACTGATGAGAGCGTCACGAAAAACTTATGGCTCCGATTAAATCGACTTTGTTTAAAGCGATATTAAAATTTTGTACCACAATGAAATTATTCAATCACAGATGTAGAAGTGCAACTGCTGAGTTGGATTCAATGATTTGGGTTATTATTTATCACCATGAACTTAGCATATAAAGATTATAAAAAAATACAAAACATTTGAGTATTAGCGGCTCAGAGGCAATCGTTTCGTTTAACAAATTAACTACAAAGTAATTCAAAACAGTTTTTATTTGGTTAAGATGAATCAGTAAACAGCGATGTAAAACATCAAAAATATATGTTGCACAACGTTTATACATGGTATAACTTGAAAAAAATAACCACAACAATAAACAGATTTTTTTCAACTTTAAAATTGTAATGTATTATGTTGTGGTCCAAACCTTGGTTTACGGACCATATGCGACTTGAAAGTGAATTTTTGTAGCCGAAAAAAAAATTTTAAACCGTCAAAATTTTGTTTCTTTGTGTTAGCTAAAGAAAGCTATCACAGACCTAATAAAAAGCTTTAAATTGTTCTGTCTGGGTGATTTTCTTTTTTTTAGTAAAATTAGCAGGAATTTTTACTGAAAGAGCGAAAACTACCCTTTTGAAAATTAATTCAGTTATTGCGAAAAAAATATACTTGGTTTTGTTGAAGTACTTAATGATAATAGAGAAAGACAATGTTCAAACATGTTAGCATTACTAGATTAAAGTGATAATCTTTTGCTAAGAAACTAATCTTTTGCTAACAAGCTTTGTAAGAAGCATGTTAGCATTACTAGATTAAAGTGATAATCTTTTGGTAACTCAATTGTTTTAGCCCATTGAATTAAAGTGGTGATGTGTTTTTTAAAAATGGCTCCATTTCCCCCAAAACTACTATTTAATCAAACCTTTACTGTGATATGTGGGAAATCTTTTAAAATTACCAAGACCCGTATTGCTTTTAGGTTTTCTACGCTTGATCTAACATAAAACTAAAGATTGGTTTTTTCGGGTGAGTTTAATGAAGTAAAATAAGATTTTTTTCGAACATAATCTGTTAGAGCTGATGACTTTGTTACCGTATGAGTTTTTTTTAACCTCCCGGTTCAATCCATTTACCATAAAATAAGCTGAAGAGTTAAATAATTATTATAAAATTTTTATTTTTTTAATCATTATTATTATTCTGGAGCGAGTTTGTCTTGAGCAAAAAAAATCCATCATGATCATCATCTCCATTATCCTCCTCTTTGCAAGATTACGTAGGAATTTTAACTTCGCATAATCGCAAGGCGATTATTTTCGAAGATGCTGCGATGTACGGTATTCTGTCCTGTCGGAATTTTTAATTTTTTAAAGCAGAGGAAAACGCCGTAAGGTTTGTTTTCAAGAACACAATAGAATGACTACGCAAGATTTTGAATCGAAATCAAAATCGATTGGTCATTTAACTCATTCATCAAAAGTTAAAAAAGTCTTCGTTCGGCACAACCCTGGGAAGCTTACAAAAAACTATAAAATAAAAAATTCAAAACGACATGTTAAAGCCGTACAACAATTTAGTTTTATTACTTTATAATTAAATTTAGCAACACTAATTCATTTTTATCAATAGTAGATAGTTTCTTTCATAAACTGCAGCTAATCAAGCTCTATTTGTTTCGCACTCTACATTATAAGATAACCCAATTGGTCAATTACACATCGTAAAGTTATTAAATTAAGTTGTTTTTTGTTTCTTGTGTCTTTTTTTTTTTTTAGCACTTACTTAGCTGGCGCCATGTTTATTTACTTGCTAATAAAGCTGCCAGCAGCACTTCTGAAACAGCACTTTAAAAATTCTTTTTAAAGCTTTTTGACTACTTTGAGAATAAGTCACATCATTGAACCTATCACGAATTCGGAAGAAGTTTTCCTGTATATCGATTCCTTAAAGTACATCATGCTTTGCAACATTTGATAAACGAAGCTATTTACATTATATATTTGAAACAACTGTGAGGTACTTGGAAGGTCTAGAATTGAATTCAATTAGCATTTCGTTTCACTGCTGCAAAACAACAAGCGCTTTTCAATGCAGCAAGTAAATATTTTCATGCGATATCTCTAGTGCTTCTCGCGAGCAGATTAACACAACTTTGACGCTTGATCTGCCTGAGTGATTCTTGCTATTTTCTTTAAAATGACGCTTCAATACTAAATTATTAGAAAGTTAAGCTTCTTACAACAACAACAACAACAACTCTACCCTAAAAATTAAAAATAATTAACTAATCAATAAAATTTTTATAATGACATCGGTCATGCGGAGGAAAACAAAGCTATTCGTTATCAGAAGCCTTTGCCTAAAAGTTTTAAATTGCAGCCAAACTGAGCAACGGACTTAATCATTGAAAAGTCAAGTTAGCCTCCACTAACTAAAACTCTGGCATAAAGCATCTTGCATCATTAACCAAAATTTGTCAGAAATCTTTTTGCTGCTTACCTTTGATTTAATCTTTAATAATTTAATAATGGGTATCCTTGAGCATATCGTCAGAGCTTAACTACAACAACAAAAAATTGAATTAATTTCTTTGAAGGATTCAAATGTTTTGATGCTGGTTGTTACATAGTTTAATTGCCATGTACTAGTTAAACTTGTCCCAGTTTAATCCATCTTATCGAAGTATTTTCTTTTATTTTCAGTTCATTTTTAGAGCAGGGACGGTCAACCTGCGGCGTTTTGCCTGGTTTCATGCAGCTCTTACTTTCATAGTCTGTTTGTGTTTTTTAGGGTGTATTAGCATTAGTTTGTTTGATTAAATAATTTGGGTCGAGTTCGTTCTCAAAATGGCACAAAAAATACAAACAAACAAAAATATGACGTTAAATAGAGGACGTTTTAACAAAATGAGGAAGTTTTTTCTTTTTTTTTTTTTTTTTTTGTTGAACGAAATGGTAAAATATTCTGTTTTATATGTCAAGTGTTATTAGCGCATTTTACACCTTCAAATTTTAAGCATCTTTTGGACTTATTTTTTGCTGCAAACTACTGGGAATTTCCAAAACAGAGTGAACTTCTCTAAGATAAGTTGATTACGTTAAAAAGTCATGCAGAAAAACAGACAAAGCTGTTTTGAATTTTTTCCAAAAAAAGTCATGCAATTGCAAACTTTGTTTGTGGATTTGTTTGAACTCAAAGTTTATCTGTGAAACATTGCGTGCAATGTTTATTGTTCAATGTAAATTATTGTGTTGTGTGTGACATTTGTTACAAATCTGGCTCAGCAATGGTAAGTGTGAATGTTATTCATTTGTGTGTCTTGGGTATCCATGTGAATAATTTGGCTCTTTGAGGTAACACAATAAGAAATATGGCTCTTGGTCTTTAACTGATTGACTATCCATGGTTTTAAGGCTTTGAAAACTGGCTGTGATTTAACAAAAGCAATTTTTAAATGTTCATCACTCATTTTCTTCAATTAGGTCGGTCACAATAAATTTTAACCCTATTTTCCTCCAAGCTTTTTCGAGCTATTGACTCCTCAACGGCCGCGCTTCAGAAGCCCACCAAATTAACGATTTAATACTCCAAAACTACTTAAGCTATCTTTATGAAATTTAAGCAGAGTACAGATCTGTTATTTAACTTTTGTTAGAGCAAAAAATTTTTTGAAAATTTATTTGATAAAGTATGCAAAATTGCAATTTAGCAAACTCACTTTAATTTTTCGTTTAGACACTCATTTAACTAGTGTAAAATGCGATTGTATTGTTGCTTATTATTGTTGCTTTTTTTAAAAATGGATAAAAAAACGAAAACAAATTTTTTTTTTAACCAAAAGAATATGAAATTGGCTATGTTTTGATATTTAGCAGTGTTAAAATATCGACTTACAGATATTATAAAACCAACAAAATTTTATCTTTTATATATATCACTGTTTACATGCACATCGTATTTCACCGCTGCAAAAAGAGTTTTTCAATTATTGAAATGAAACTACGCCATTGCATTACTTTACAAAAAAACACTGAAAAAACAATATTACTCTATATAACTGTTACTGTTAGTCATAGAACATATCTCGGCATCGATCAATGCATAAAACGCAAATTTGTAAGCAGTGCCGCAAAAATGTGGAAGAGCCGCATGTTTGACACTGATTTCGTGATTTGTTTATGTTTTGTTTTTGCATCTTCTGTCTTGATCCAATTTCATTATCATAGCAAAGTCAACAAGATTTCCTAAAATTAGACTTTGCAGCATAATTTCGAGGTGTAAATGTTACGACACTAGAGTCACTCGCACGGAAATAACTTTCGCCAAAATCAATTTAATTTTTCTTTGAACATCAAACTATAAGCCAGTCAAAGGCCTTCTTTCAACGTGCGATTGAATTATTGCTGGCGAGAGGTTGCAAGTGTCGTTTTGATGGGAACGGATAAAGATCGTATATGTTCGTTTTTCATTACATTTTATTTTTCTATTAGAAAAAACATTTTATGCCACTTTTCCAACTAGAAAGTTTTTACAGTTTATAAAAACTAGAGTGCCCAACAAAAAATTTCTTGAACAGCAATATTCTAACATTTGTGAAGATTCGAGATTCACATTTGTTTATTTCGTCACTAAACATTTGCAAATATTCGCATAACTTATAATTGAGATTCAATGTACAACAACGTGACTGGGAAATAACCATAATGTGTCTTAGTCAAGCAATCACTTTTATTGTGTCATTCAAAATGACAAAAAAATTATAATAAAACAATCGTTTGAAAAACAAGCAGAAAAAAGGCAAAAAAGTAATTAACAAAAGAAAACATAAAAGCAAAACTAGAAAATAAGCAAATCTCGGTAACAAAAGTAGATAGATATATTTTTTTATTTTGCAATATGAAAAACAGTACATGAAATACGGGATAAAATAACACATTTTGGCTCCAATATATTTTAATTAAAAAGTGCGTTTTTTTGTTTTATAATGTGGAAGATTAGATTAATCACCTTCAGAAAATATTGATTACCACAAGGCCTCTCCAAGATAACTTCGAGAAAAAGATGTTAAGCTGTAAAGGCCCTTTTTTATCATTACGTAAAACAGAGGGATTCTAGGCCGAAATTGTTATAGCATGTAAAAGTATTCGCTTCAAGTAAAACACATAAATAGGACTGGCCCCCGTACTTTATTTTTTTACTGCAAATTACTATTGTATTGCCTGGATTAAATGTTGTTGGCAATGTACCAAACCATAACCGTTTATCTTTTATCCAAAACTGTTCGACCTCGTACTCCTTGTAATGTCCACTGCATGAAACACTCCGATACAATGCTATCTCTGGTTTGTGCAAGGCGCCGCATTTGCAATAAGAGAAAGAAACGAGACCCCATTTTTCTATGCACAAATGAAAACGCGCAACTACAGTCCGCAGGCGGAATGGGCCAACTGGCCACAACCAACTGGGCGCAACCAACGAGTTAATAACAACTATTGGCAGTCGATTGGTTAGTTAAGCTGCCCCTAGTCGGCTGCGTCCAGTTGTCTTTAACCCGTCTGAAAGCGTTTAAGCATAACTCAAAATGTTCCGGGCACGCTATTTCGAACGGATGAAGCAAGGTGCCGGTAATAAAAACGCGAGGCCAGATGTACTCTCATAGTAGGCTACTCTGTGTTCGATCCATGATTATGTGATGGGCAGATCGGATGCGCTTACTTCAGCGAAATTGTTTAAGTTCTTGCACAGCAGACACAAGCAAGTGTTTAGAACTTTGTGTTTATCGACACGCATTTGATAACAAATAAATAAACCATTTTCAGGAACTAGAGCAGTGCTCTGCAACTCATATGCTGTGGAAAAACGAGAAACATACTCTTTGAAATAGAGATAAAGTTATGTTTCTCTGAAGTAGAAACCTAAACACTTAAAAAATTCATTATACAATACATCTTATTGTGTAATGTCAAGAACTTTTTCTGGTCTTTATTAAATTTCGAACGCTATTTTTTATATAAAGCTTTATTTTGTGATTATAAAAATTCTCTGCTAATAAATTGATGATTCTTTTTGATCAATTTTGAACCAGACTCGATCGTGGACATATCAATTTCAAATGAAAAAAAAAGTTATCATTTTAATTTTTTCATTATTTTTTTTATGACAGCCAAATGAAACTTCAGATAACGGAAAGCATACAAAATTCAGCTCTTTACCTGGTCCCGGTGTCCTGCTAATTTTTGAAATTTTTCAAAGTGTGCCGCATGTTTGAAAACCTAGCGGAGCACAGGAATAGAGTACCACCTTTAGCCAAAACAAGTGTTGCTACTAGTTGTCAAAAATCAGATGGCTGGATGTTTAAAAAAACTGTTAAGTGGTTTGTTGAAGAGGGATGGAGGCATCCAGTGACTACGTGCAAAGCGTCATTTAAAACACTAAATATAAACCAAGTACTACGAGAACAAACAAGACTCCAATATTCGGCTGTTGAATAGACTAAAAATAAGAGAGCTGTATCTAATGTTTGGGCACCAGCACCCGCTCTCAGGCAGCACGTTACCTCAGCAGTGGGACCGGCGAAGTTTTTGCGCATTGCCAAACGGTGGTGACCAAACTTGAGTAATTTGTCTAGTTTTACTTCAAGATAAATCGGAACCAAACACAATGGTGAATGTTGATTATTGTAAACTTTTAACTCACATTTTTTCTTAATCTGGATATTGTGGGAAACAGATTATACGTCTAGATGTTAAAAAAATTGTGATTGACTTTAGAGGAACACTGTTTCTCTGACACCCGAGACTATTTTGCTTACTGTTGCCGTTAGAGTGAAACCTTCGTTGTGAACTAGTTTTATACTCATTTGAACCACGCATTTATCCAGCAGAAACCTCAGCAGCTTGCAGTTAAAGTCAAGTTTGAATAAAATAACAGTGTCATATGCAGCTGTCAGATTGACAAATAGCATTGGCATTCTTCTTAGTCTCGAAAAAATTGTCGATGATTTTTATTAACAAAACGACTTGATCCACGTTTGACTTTTTGCATTAAAACCATCAATTGACTTGTTGCGGACGTAGATAAGCGTCTCAAATTTTTCCCAGGGGATGTAAAGTTGATAAATTTATCAATAACTTTTTGGGTCTTCTACCGCCTTCTTTGTCTTTCGAATCGCGACTACAAGCGCTCTTCCTTAGATTTTCAAATTGGAGTTGACGCAATTAGGAAAAGAGAAGTTATGTAATCAAGAATTCAAAGCAGCTCTAACATGGATTATAAGCTCTATGCACATAAAATTAGAGCCCGGAGCTTTATCTGGTTATACGTAGAAAAGCCCTTGTAAATAGCCCAGGTCATCCGTAACTAAGATATCTAGGTTCATTTTATTCAGAGGTTTCTAGTTAGTGGGTCATTTTAAAATTAAAAAGACGTCGAAATATAATAGGATAATTATATTAGACCAGAAGTAATATCCAATTTTTTTTTAAATGACATTTTGAGTTCAAACATAAAATTTATTGCGAAAAGAAAATGAAGACCAAAAACGGCCTTTACGTTTACATAAAAAGTTCTTTTCGAATTTCAAGAATGAAGTTTTTTTGGTCTTTATTTAGCTTTCGAAATAAATTTGTCAAAGAGTTTGCAATAAGTAAGGACCGTTTTTTAAACTTTGGCATGAAAATTTTTTGGGAGGAAAAAAGTCATTTGTGTAAATTTCAGACTTTAGAACTGTCATGAATTTATACAAGTTGGAAACCTCTGTTTCATTTAAATTCAATCGTATCAAACGTCTTGTTTTTATTCTATTTTTTTTGTTTGCAAAACCCACATCTAAAAGCTATAAACTTTTTTACAAAACTTTTTTAAACAAGTAAACTTATGCATAAAAACTACGTCGGATTTTTCATTGTAAAGAAAATTTTAAGATAAAAACTGCCTGTTGCTTCAAATCTAACGTAAAATATAAATAAAAAGTTAATTATAAAAAGTCAGGTGTTGTTTAATTGATTGAAAGCGTCAGCATAAAAGCTTAGATGTGAACCAGTTAATTTAATTTTTTCCCACGAATGAATAGTTATAAGAAATATTATACGTTCACTATAAATATGCTTAGTGTAAAGATTGAATTTTGTCCGGTTGATTGGTATTCAAGCAGTCCAATAGCAATTGTTTTATACAAAAGAATGTATATGTGTAAAATCTTTCCAAGTAATCGCCAAAAGCTCAAAAACAGAAAATGCAATTTACATGAAATAAATTCTGCATCGCCTAAGGCATTTTGATGTAAACATTTGGTGGTACAGAATTTGAAGATTGCTTGAAGTAAAAGGTTTTTCTTCCCAAAGCTTTTCATCTGACACTCTTCAGGGGAAATCGTCAGAATGAAGCAGAATTGAAACCGAACTAATTTATAAAGGAAGAAAGTAGAGTTCTCATTGGCTAAAAGAGTCAACCAATGAGAGAAAAGATTAAGAAATTTTCAAAGAGTATACGAATTCTTTTTGCTTACACAGAAGGGGATTGAGAGATTTAATGAAAGTCGCTTCTAGAGCAGAAAGGTGAAAGGAAGAGCGACCTCGAGCGAGAATAGAAAATTTTTCGTTGCTGTAATGGAGGGCACATTGGGCGTTGTCAAGAAGATGTTGACCAATGGAGGATTCGTGAAATTGTTGTGGGCGTATGTTGTTCTTGCAAGAGCGGGAAAGACTTTGGCGGTTGGCGGAGGTACGAGGATTGGTGATGGATTTAGGAACGTGTTGTTTAATTCGCTCTTCTAGCCGTTGAGACGTGCGACCAACGTACCGACTATCGCAGTGGCACAAAAACTGGTAAATAACATTGCTGTGATGATGGGAAGGTAACACGTCTTTCTTAATCGCTGGAAGGAGCTGTCGGGTGTTGAAAATAACACGTGGTTCGACGGAGAAAAAGCAGCGTTTCACAGCAGACGTAATCTGCTTTTCGAACCTCATCGAGACGTTTCCAATCCATGGGATGTGTAGGTAGACAGGGCACTTTTTTACTGTGTGGACCAGGTTAGAATTTATTTGTTGAAGTTTTCGCTTGAAAGCCGAATTGATTACACGTTCCGGGTAGCCATTTTCCAAAAGAATTGAACGAATTTTGCCAAGCTCTTGGTCCAGTTTGCTTTTAGAACAAATCATAAAAGCTCTGTGAACGAGAGTACCAATTAGATTGATTTTCCGTTTCTGGGGACTGAAAGAGTTCCAACGTAGATATTGGCCAGTGAAGGTAGGTTTCCTATATACTGAAGTTAGAAATTCTGAATCATGCCTTTCTACTAACACGTCAAGGAAAGGGAGAGAGTGATTAGATTCCTTTTCATAGGTGAAGCGAAGTGAGGCTTTACTGTCAAACGCTTAAAGTTATGGTTTTCTATTTAGGATTATTCGTAGCCTTTATCCAAATATCAAATAATAATTATTGTTGTTTGATAGTCGAGATTTTGAAGGTTGAAAGTTGGTTGATGATACGTTGATATTCGAAATATCGGCTCTTCATTAAAAGGTTGATTGCTCCGAGTTTTTACTGTTTTAAATTAGATTTTTATATTCTTGCTGAAATATATCTTGCTTCTTTAAATAAAGCGTTTGAAATCGAAAAATTTATTTGCCAATGAGCAATTTTCTAACTATAAACATTAGTGAATGTTTTAAAAATCGATCTTAGAATTGCTTTGTTATTTTTTCAAAGTGAAATCTGTAAAATATTTTGAAAAGGTGGGTCAACTAGGTTGGGACAGAGTTGTAAGTCGGGCCTGGCTTTTTGGATTCGGGTTCGGGACTAAACCAGTCGGCCCGTTTACAACTCTGGGTTGGAAAACAACGTTATATTATCAATTGTTTTTTTTATTTTATTTTTCTAATTAGTATTAGCTTTTTTTGTATTTTCTTTACTTTCACAAAACGGAACTATGTGATAAACTTAAATCATACTTTGAGAAAACATTTAAGTTATGCTGCGGTAAATTTCAAGATGTATTCTTGTGGTTACTTTGCGTTTAATGTTTTACATACTTATAGTTTTATGACAAAAAAATTAAAGTTCGGATAGCAAAAAATAAACAACATTTTTTTAACCCAATCGCAACCATCTCACTGCTATGTTGACGCAGTCAACAAACTGTTTTTTTATTAGTGGCTTGTACAAGTTGGAAAAAAACTATTAAAAGCAAAAATCAAACAAAAATTATGGTGATTTTACAACGATTTAAGTATAGCTATAAAATCATTACATTAATATATAAAAGCTACAAAATAGATAATTATAGCGATTCAAGTACATTTGAGATACCATTTCTAATTTGCATAAAAAAATGCTTTTTAATAATCAATCACTGAAAAGTGCAACTGAAAAGATTCCACTGCTTCTTAAACATTAATTGAAACTTTTTAACGAGATTTTTCTGCAGTTATTGCATTCGTGAAAAGTTTGATATTTCTTTCTCGTTTTTTTTTATTTTATTTTGTGTTTCATGAAATAATATCAAAACTACTAAATCTGTCAGGATTCCAAGCTTTCTTAATTTGGTTCAACCAAGAAGCCAACACGATTAGTTTGATATCATCTCATTGAAAAATTTGATTTGCAGGAAAACAAAATGAGCTAAATACAAAGTGAACGCTAAACCAATAGATTCAATGACAGAGCTGTGTTCCGGAATAATCTGGCTCAAAAGCACAGTTTGTTGTCATAAAACTTAGCTTGATGTCACGAAAGATTAATGACTAAGGATTGACCATCTTCTCACTTAGATTAAACCGACTTTTAGATGAGTAAAATACAGAAAAAGATTGAAATAAATAATTTTTGCTCAGTAGTTACGAAGTAAACCAATCTGGTATATTGCCGTTTATTTCCAACCAAATTTCAGCAAATATTAATTACGAAGCATTATTAAAACCTTGGACATTGTTCTACAAATAAAATTAAAATTTTAGAAACAACTAGTGGTTGCTGGGGATACTCACTAAAAGCCTACCAAAAATAATTAGGGCCATTAAAATATATATTGTAAAAACAGATTTCGCTATCTTTTTTTTACTATCTTATATTATGTCTCTATCCCATAGTTTACTCTTCCCATACGTCTTGGTTTAGCCGGTACAGTTCCTATTTTTAGATCTTATCCCAGCGTCCTGCCGAATTAATTATTTTGTATCGGAATTTTTGATTTAAAATGATGACCTTTTTTGGTCTTGACTTTGCTTTTCTAGCGATAAATTGAAATTTTGCTTGGAATTTAGTTTATCGTCATAGTATTGATCGTTTTTTTGGTCTTTTCACTTCATTTTAAAGTCTTTTAACAAGTTTCTCTATTTCAAAATTTAATTATATGCTAATCCAATGATGAAATTACAAAACAGAAGGCACTGGTGCAAGAAAAAAAAGGGGACAACTTTTTAGTATGTCAACTTTTATTTTGTTCTCAAAAATATAGCGACCTCTAAAAAAACAGGTCATCATTTTCCATCGACTACATTATCCCTACTTTTGTTCTAAAGCAGTGGTCGGCAACCACCGGGCCGCGGCCCAGTGCCGGTCCGTGAGGAGTTCGTTGCCGGGCCGCGTACTTTTCCAGATTAAAAGCTTTGAAACATTTTTGTAACGTTAGAGTTTAATAATTGCTTTCGGACGTTTTGTGAGATTTGACTGTTTGATTTTAACACTTTGGGTGGGCTGGGACGTAAATGGACGTAAAATAGGACATTTATGCAAAGTTTCGATTATTTCGGTGCTTAAAAGCGTTTTCTAATGTCGGCTTTGAATGGTGTTTATTCAAGCATTGTTGCCTATGACGTAACAAGGCAAAAAGACAATAAAACTAACAAATACTTTTGTTATGTGTGATGCAACTAGCAGTTGTGGTTTTGCTGTGTTGGCAGTGTTCGGTTAATGAGGGAGTTAAGCAAGAAAATAACGTTAGAAATTAGGTCTAAGCAGTTAGAAATCATAGCAAACTGCAGTTACAGTTAAAATAAATTATTCCTACTAAAATTTGAAAGCTAAAATATTATAGTTTATAAGTTTTAACACTTATACTTTGAGTCTGAAAATAATGAGTGAAAACAAACATCTTTGCTGAGATTTTTTGGAAAAAGGTCAGTACCATTTCAAGAGTCTGACGTCGAGGACGAGGGACCTACAACATTGAAAAAACGGAAAGCCTCTTTCAATCGCCAATATAACGAGTCGTACTTAAAGTACGGATTTATTTCAACTAGTGATTCCGCAGCAACTTGTCCGCTCTGCCTAATTTGCAACAGCAAATTATCAAACGAGGCAATGAAACCTCCAAAACTACTTCGGCACATGAAAACAAAGCACCCCGAATTAAAAGATAAGCCTTTGGAGTTTTTTGAAAGAAGGAAGCGTGATTACGAAGACGAAAAACGATCATTGAAGACTGCTTTGTCAAAAAATTCCGATGTACTAAGAGCATTGTATTTGGTGTCTTACCGCATTGCTAAGACTAAGAAACTATTTACTATTGGAGAAGAATTGATTCTACCTGCGTGTACTGATATTTGCCGTGAAGTTTTAGGAGAATCGGCAGCTAAAAAGATAGCGCAGGTTTCTCTTTCGGCTCGCACTGTTGCAAGACGAATTGAAGATATGGCGGAAGACATTGAAACTCAATTGTTAGAGCAGATTGTAAAGTCACCGTGGTTTGTGATTCAATGTGATGAGTCTACAGATATTGAAAACAAAGCTGTGCTGCTAGTTTTTGTTCGATATCTCCATGAAGAGGATATTCATGAGGACATACTGTGTGCTTTGTTATTACCAAAAAACACCACTGCCTCTGAACTATTCAAGTCTCTCAATGAATATTTCTCAGAAAAACTGAATTGGTCTTTTTGTATCGGTGTGTGCACGGATGGAGCTTCAGCCATGATTGGCCGTCTGTCTGGTTTGACTGTTCGCATTAAGGAGGTTGCACCAGAGTGCGAAGCCACTCACTCATTGTGTCATTCACAGGGAAATGCTGGCGAGCCGAAAACTATCACCTGAGCATCACAGTGTATTTGGTGATGTAGTTAAAATGATCAACCTTATAAAAGCTCATGCACTTAACACCCGGCTGTTTGAGCAGATATGCGAAGATATGGATGCAGAACACAAATGTCTTCTTTTGCACACAGAAGTAAGGTGGCTTTCCCGTGGAAAATCATTAAACAGAGTGTTTGAATTACGTGAACCACTGCAAAGGTTTCTACTGGAGAAAAACTCAGACCTTGCTAACAAATTTAGTAATGAAAAATGGGTTCTCAAACTTGCCTACTTATGTGACATTTTCAATCTGCTTAATGAACTTAATCTCTCACTGCAGGGCAAAATGACAACTGTATTCAAGTTGGCAGATAAAGTGGCTGCATTTAAAGACAAACTTAAATCATGAGAGCAGAGAGTAAACAAAAGAGTATTTGACATGTTTCAAACGTTAGCAGAGACTTTGAAAGGCAGCGAGCCTGAGCAAGAGTTCTTCGACCTTGTAACCAGTCACTTGCGTGTTCTTTTACAAGAGTTTAAGCGCTATTTTCTAAGCGCTAAAGACCCTCGAGCTGCAAAGAAATGGATCCGTAATCCATTTATTTTCAAGCCAGGTGGATCAAACTTACCAGTACGACAAGAAGACCAGCTGCTGGACATTGCAAATGATGGTAGCCTGAAACGTCTTTTTGATACAATGACTCTGCCAATGTTTTGGATGAAGGTCTTACCAGAATACCCCGACCTTGCCATAAAAGCATTAAAAACATTGCTACCATTTCCGACATCCTACTTATGCGAGTCTGGATTTTCTGTGATGGCAGCAACAAAGACGAAATCGCGAAACAGACTGGACGTGAGGGACACATTGCGTGTGTCATTGAGGACACAGAGCGTCTTGTTGCGGCAAAAGACGCTCAAGGTTCTCATTGAATCACTGTTGTAATATCTTATGAGCTGAAATAAAATTTGATTGCTGAATATTTATGTTTATTTTTAAGGCCGGTCCGCGAAAAGTTTTCCGACTTAAACCGGTCCGCTGTGCGAAAAAGGTTGCCGACCGCTGCTATACAGGATATGTATGAAGGAAGCGAAACAGTGGTGAGGTGTGCAGTAGGAACTACAGAAATTTTTATTGTCAAGGTCGGACCTCACCAGGGATCATTCCTGTTTGCAGTGATTATGGACAGGCTAACGAACAAAGTAAGGAGAGAACCACCATGGACGATGCTGTTTGCTGATGGTATTGTGATTTGCAAAGAGACCAGGGAAGAAGTAGAGCCGAGAATAGAATGATGGAGGTATGCATTGAAAATAGGAAGGATGAAAATAAGTTGGTCAAATACCGAATATCTGTGCGTAAATGAAGGAAATGACAACGAAACAGTGAAGATGGAGGACAAAAAAGTGCCAAGAGCAAAGGAATTTAAGTATTTGAAATCAACGGTGCAAGAAAGTGGTAGTTGTGAAAGGAAGATAAAGAGAGGAGTGCGGGAAGGATGGAACGGATGGAGAAAAGTATTAAGAATAATCTGTGACAAAAGGTTACCAGAAGCTAGAGTAAAAGGAAAAGTGTACAGTTCAATGGAGAGACTAACAATGGTTTATGAACTTGAGACGGTGGCGGTCACAAATAAACAAGTGGAAGAGATGGAAGTCGCAGAGATGAAAAGTTGAGGTTTGCTATGGAGTGACGAGAAAAGATAAGATTAGACATGAGTACATCAGGGGTGCAGTTATGGTAGAACAGTTAGAATTAAAGATGAGGGAGGGCAGGCTGAGGTGGTATGGACATGTCATGAGAATAGACCAGGAGTATTTAGGAGGAAGGGTGATGGAAATGGAGTTGCAGGGAAAGAGAAAAAGAAGGAGGCCAAAGACAAGTCTTCTGGATGTAGTGAAAGAAGATATGGAGTAAGTTAGTGCAACGGAAAAAGACATTAAAAACAGGACACTGTGCAGGAACATGAAACGCTGTGGCAACCCCTGATTAAAAGAAGAGGTCAAAAGAAGAAGAATAAATCTATGGTCACGAGCCAAAGTGGCACGGTTAGGCAAGATGAATGTTGCTTGTTCTCGGCGACGCTCAGCTGGCTGGACGCCTAAAGATGTGGGTAGGTGATCCGCAATCAAATGGACGCAGGCATCCAGTGAAAATTCACTAGTTATCAATTGGCGATGGTTATAAACAAATGATGCAAAAATATTTACCTTTACAACTGGGCAATTTACTCATTTAAAATTTATACCATTTTTTCAAAAAATAATTTTTTTACTTATTTTTATTAAGTAGATTGCTGTATTTTCTTTTATTGAAAACCCTTTTGCATATAAATTTTAATGAAACAAGTTTATTAATGGTTTTAATTTACTATTTTGAAACATAATTTTATTAATGTATTAATTGAAATAACTCATTTAGCATTTTTATAACGCTTTATATTTTTTTGCATAAAAATTCAAAAACTTGTATTCAAAAATTAAAGAAGTAATTGCTTTTCCATGCAAGAAAATACTACAAACTACTCATTAAAAATAACAAAATCCTTACCTTTCGAAAAAGTCCTATATTTTTAGCTTAAATATGACCTTCTCATTAATCCCGTAAAAGTTTAAAATGAATCACGTGGTAAATAAATAAAAAAATTACTTAGTGTTAAAAAAATTAACTCATCTTTCATTAGAGTTGCCAAAAAAAAGTTTTTTCTAAATTTTGAAAAGAACAGAATTGTCCTATTTGGCTTGGAGATGAAAATTTTATCATATTAGATAGGTACATTATAGCGTGTTTTTTTCTAACGAGACATATTTGTCTCCCCGGGCCTTAAAGAACAACTGGATATCCAAAGTACAATAAATTTTCAGTAGAAAAAAAATTTTATAATTGGAAAAAAATTTGATTTAATCAAAAGAAACCATAAAAAGAAGTTCTATCTTAAAAAAATACTCATAAAATTTTGGTTCTTTTTGATTATAAATTGCTTTTAATCTCTTTTGAAAAAAGTTTTGATGCAAAATTTAACCATAAACTTAAATCTTTAAATTGTTACAATTGATATAGTTTTTAATAAAAACTGGTTTAGTTTATCCTTTTTTGTTACTTTGTTCAAAATTCATCCAAACTTGTTTCTTTACATCTCATCCAAAAATTCCAAATACATAAAAGCAAAAATTTCTTCCGCTAAATGACATATTTTTACACTTTAGTTAAAAATGGAGTATGTCAAAAAATACATGATGATTTGTTTCGATTATCTAGTCAAATAACTACTTCAATGGTAAACACTTATAGATTATTTGATCATTGTATCATTAAAACTGCTACTTTGATGAAAAAATAAAAAAACGAATTTTATATAATAATTAAATAATAGCGCAATAATTTTTTTGATCCTGGAACTACCAATAATAAATTAAAAATCTTAACTTTAAAACCCCAGCTCTTCTCTCATAAATACCAACCTCAGGGGAATTTCTCCCGTTTTAGGAAAATTAAAAATTTTTTTTGTTAAGGTTTATTACAAAAACTACACTAAAAGTATAACTTTTATGCTGTGGATCGAGCACTAATAAAGTTATTTTGCACTCCAATTTAATAATGTATTGTAGTTGATAAGAATAAAAAAAGTACAAAAATAACAAACAAAAGTTTGATATATGACTAAATTTGATTACCCATTTAAAAAAATTAAGCCATTATTATGTGTTATTGTTATAGTTATAATCGCTATATTTCTGAAATGGAAAAGACACACACGTAAGATTTCATTAAATAATACGGTGACTATGACGTAAACAGAGTAGCTGCCCGGTAAAAAGTTGTCACTCATCATAACGTCGGGTGATTTTCTCCTGACATTGCAAACTTTTCACCATTGTAAAAAATTTGAAGCAACGAGAGTGCCACCTCCATGACAGGGAGGTGATATCTGGGCAATGTAGTTGCAAGCAGTTGAAGTGAACAATAGTAGAAATATTCAAAAAAGATTGTTAGTAGGACACCATGTCATTATATCGTGATATTTGCAGCATGGTCTCAATGGAGCGATTGTTCTGCTACATGTGGCCCAGGAACCAGAACAAGAACCCGCTTGTGTCCTAGCGATGACTGTCCGGCTGAAGGTCTGATGGAATCGGAGAGTTGCCAGATATGAAATTGTTCATACTGGTCTCCATGGCAACCTTCTGGCTCGTGTTCCGTCACTTGTGGAACTGATATGAGACGAAGAACAAGAAGTTGTATGGGGGGCAGTGCTGGAGGTCCCGGTTGTGAAGGTTCAGCAGAGGATTCAAGCCCATGCACAGGGCCAATGTAACCATGGTTGTTATAGAGTTCGTGTTCAGTTACCTGTGGTGGCGGAACAAGAAACAGAACAAGGTAAATTATTTTTAAAACTTAATTATTTGCCGCGTGCAACTTATCCTAATATTTTTAGTCTCCTTCTTTTCACTTTTTTCGGATTTTATTATTTTAAAAGTTATTTAATTCACAAAAAAATCTATTTAATTCACACAAAACGATTATTTAAGTCACATTTTTTAACCAAATTTTTAACAATTTTTTCATAAAATAATTTGACTTATAAGGTACTTTTTTACTTATTTAACTTTTCAAACAAAAGGTTTTGATTTATGTTTAGCACTTTGCGGATCAACAATAGCATCTGTTAACATATTAAACATATAGAATAAGCACATTATGGTCTAAGCTATTTCAAAGAGTTTTAAAAATACGTAGCGAAAACTTACATTAGGGAAAAAAATTGTCAAGGATTTGGATTTTATTATAAACGCTGTTTTATGAAAGAATTGTCAACAAAGCACCAGTTTCTGTTTCGAAATAATAAAAAGGACGACCTGCAGTTATAAAATTATATCTTTTAGTGTAAAACTAGTTGGATGTATTTATGCATTTGAGCTGGCATTCTTCAGGGTATTTTGTTAATTCTAAAGTGCTCAGAAATTTGGAAAATGAATAAATTTATGAAGTTGTCTAATCTTAAATTACTGATTTAGATGCTCAAGCGGACAATACAATTTGTGTGCTGAGAACAACCGCGAGAGAAAGCCATGCAACACACAGATCTGCTCAGGTATCATATATCACCGTTGAGCACAGCCAACTCAATTTTCCAAATTTTACTTTGCACATGTGGTAGCGTAGTTGAGCCTATACAAAAATAGATAAAATTTTTAAAGATTTTTTACAAAAATTTTAAAATCTCAATTTTATCATTAAACGATGAAACTTTTAAAAAAGAAAAAAAAAAACTTGCTTTGAATCCTCACTTAGAATATTTTTCAACAACAAGCCAGTACTTTGCGACTGCGACTTTTTTTCATTTTTAATGAACGTTACGTGTGATTCTAAACTAGCTTTTTCTGTTTGCAGTTAAGCGATAATTAAGTTACCAATTTAACTTTTGAATTGTTAATGTAAACTTTGTGGAAAATTTAGAAGGTTTTTGTTGATGGCAACTTGACATTGTTGTTTAAAGCCATGCGCCGGAAAAGTGGATTCCTTATCAACCATTTGTAATTTTTATAAAGACCTTATATGCACCAATAGCTGGTATAGTCGGTTTTGGTTGCAATGCTCGCTAACATGTTGCCGTGTAGTCAATGGACTCAACACAAATTGAAATAAAAACTAATCGTTGAAAACATTGGTGATCTGTCAAGAAGCAAAAATTTTAAATGGAAATAAGCATAAGTAAGTGCGTCAGTTTACACTTTCAAAATTTTTGCAGAAACTAAAATAAAATGTACAAAATTTTAAAAAATGATCAAAAAATTAGTAACAAATTATTTTTTTGAACACTTTCATTTGTTCAAATTCAAATAATTGAGCCGGACTAAAAGTTTTACAACACTGTCCTTTTCCCTCTAATCTCTTTTAAAATTAGAACTTTACGAAATTGAAAAAATTGTTTCAATATCTAAAGTCATGGGGGAATTTTTAAATCTTAATAAAAACACCAAACAAAAACTCAATTCTCAAAAATAAATCAACTCGTTACTAGAAAACAGAAAAAAGTAAGCGACATCAAAACAAGCGAGAGAGAGAGGATTTGAAATACCGCCTATATATCTTGCTAATTCTGCTAATCTATGAATAAGCCACCACTAATAACCTTCATTTAAACACAGACAAAGCCACCACCACACTTTTTACGTCAGACTCAGCTTAATGTAAAGCAGCAAAAGAAAGAAGATGAGTTAGAAGACTGCTTTTTTGGTCAATCGTTGAAGTCTAAGGTTCGGAGGGCTGTCAGTTCAGTTCAGATCCCCAAAAATGCTCCAAGGGATAATGCGCCTATCGTCTCAGAGGCACAATTTGAAGTAAACCGAGGCTCTCTATATACAGCACCAGGGAGTCAGAACGCCCCTTTACCTCAAAGTGGCCGAGTAAATTTCGTTTCTAAAATAACTTCAAATCTATATATTATAGGTCCTCAGGCATTGAGCAACAATATTTTCCGGATGAGCAGGTCAACAAACTGAGCCGTGCCATGCCCCAAAAAACGGGTCCCGTATCTTTATTATATTTTTATGCATTGAAAAATGATGATTTGTTTTTATCACGCCCAGAGTTATCTAAATTTTCAGAAGAGTCTTTGAAGTTTAAGTTATTCATCAGTAACTTTGAAACATATATCAAGACCAAATTGTAAGACCAGAGAGCACTTCTTTGTCTACTTGTCTAGCATTGTACGGATTTAGTCAAAGAAAAGATACAAAATTTTCTCGAGGCAGGTCAAAATTGTTATCGATTGCCTAAGGAACATTTTTTTAAGGAATATGGCTCGCCGTGGATCGTGTCGAATGTTTGTCAACAAAGGTTTAAAAGATTTCCTTCAATTTTTTCAGGTGATACGAGGGAACTGAAAAAATTTCCTGAGCTTCTCGAAAAGGGTAGTGTCATAGTTAAAGGTATTAGATGTTTTGGCAATCTTGACTCTTTAGATACTTTGACGCTTTAAGTGAAGAAGTCATCGTACAACCTGAGAACTAGGTGCGTGAAAAGGGCTGTTCAAGTGGAAAAAAATCAGGAAAATTAGCCAATATAGTAAATTTGTACAATAAAAGTCTGAGGAGACCAATTGCCTTTTTGGCTTAAGGTCTTTGAACGTAAAGCCATCAAATTCTAAGGTAAAGGCTGCTTCTTACACTACAACTTGTTTTAACAGTAGTGATCGGGGATTAAAGCCCCAAACTCATTAGGGAAAATGTTGGTACTGCAAATCTAGCACACATAGGTTGATTAACTGTCACGAATTTCCAAAAATTTCTGTGGAGGACCGTATTGATTGTATAAAACGCTCCAGATTATGTCATAAATGCTTTAGCTCTAAACATCGCACCTCCAATGCAAAAAGGTTAATTATTGCACATTAGAAGACTGTACTAACCCATTTTATTATATGTTACTACGTTTTACAAGAAAGAGATCCCCGTTTCCAGAAAGACAGTGCCTAAAGTCTGCAGCGCTAATACTGATGATTCACCAGAAAACATTATTGCGGTTTCTAATCTTTCAAAAGCTTCCGATTCTGATGCAAATGTGTACTTTTATACTGTTCCAGTTAGGGTAAGGTATAAAGAAAACGAAGTTTTAACGTATGTGTTTTTAGACCAATGATCTACTCACACATTTTGCGACAAGAGCCTAATTCAGTCATTAGGAATAACATGTCGATCCGAAAAGATTTGTTTGCAGACTTTAGCGGGAAGATGTTGCTACCATTGAAAAAAATTTAAAAGCAAATGTTCTGTGGATCTAAAAAAAGAAATACTTTTGTAATTGCTGCATAAACGACGAAGACGATAATTGCAGAAAATTTTTGTGTTTTTTCACTGTGTCAACTTCTATTTATTTTTGTATATTTGATGAAGTAAATCTTTCATTATTTTTTAATTATTTTTGCCAACCAATTTGTGATTGTATTGCAGTCGGCGAAGCTCAGCTGGCTGGATGCCTGAAAGTACAGGTAGGTGGTCCGTTGGAGTGGGACGCAGGCATCCAGTAACTATGCGCAAGGCGTCATTCAAGACACTGTCAATGAGGCGAGTGTGAGCACTGCGACACCAGACTGGCGCACAGTACTCAGCTGTTGAGTAGACTAGAGACAAGGTGGCTATGCGTAATGTTTTAGCACCAGCACCCCATCCCGAGCCCACGAGTCGCCTCAACAGTGTGACGCGCGATGATAGTTTTTTGCGCAATGCCACTAAATGGTGACGAAACGTGAGCGATCTGTCCAGTTTTACCCCAAGGTATGTAGGGGTTGGACAGAACGGTAAAAGTCTACTATTGTTGTAGACCTTTAGCTCACGTTTAGCCTCTCGGTTGTTTAAGTGAAAGGCTGTCGTCACCGTCTTAGTGTGACTGAGCTTCAACCTCCAAGTCTGGAGATACGCTGACAGTGTGGACATGTCTTGGCTTAATGTCCCCTCCAAGTCCTTCCAGTTTCCAGAAGAGTGCAACAATGCTAAATCATCAGCATAAGCAAACTTTCTGGAAATCATGGAAGGAAGATCGTACGTATAGATGTTAAATAGGAGGGGAGCCAAGACCGATTCCTGAGGAACGCCGTTTTTAAGACGGCGTAGCCTGCTTTGCTTGCTGTCACCGGTGGTAAGGGTGAAACTTCGATTTCGGACAAGCTCCATGATCATTTTGACCATGTGCTTATCCGGAAGTAGTCTCAGCAGCTTGCAGGTAAGGCCACGGTGCCAGACAGTGTCATAAGCAGCTGTCAGATCGATAAATACGGCACCGGCCTTCTTTTTAGCCTCAAAAGAATCCTCGATGTTCTGGGTTAGCAGAACAACTTGATCTACGGTTGACTTACCGCGTCGGAACCCAGCCTGCTCTTTAGGGAGCAGTGGATCGATTAATGGTTCAACGCGGGCGTAGACAAGCCTCTCGAGGATCTTGTAGGGGACACAGAGCAGAGATATCAGTCGATAACTCTTTGGGTCCCCCACGGACTTTCCGGGTTTTGGGATCGCGACCACAAGCGCTCTTCTCCAGATCTTGGGAATTTTGAGTCGGCGCAAACAGGAAGAAAGGAAGTCACGTAACCAGGACTTCAAAGCAGCTCCAGCATGGAGTATAAGCTCGGGGCAGATGGAATCAGGACCCGGAGCTTTACCTGGTTTTAAATGTTGAAGGGCAGCAGCAAATTCTCTCTGTGAAAAATTGTCAGAGATATTTACTGCGTCTGGTGTTGTGGCCCTCCAAAGGTTAGACACTTCTTGAAAGACAAGTCGAGATGACTTGCGATCAACAGCCTCGTATTTCCCATTTCTAACCAGCTGAGATGCAATAGCATCGGCTGAAACGGGACAATGACGAGGAGAGTGTCGTGACCTACCAGTAAGATTGTTCAAAATACTCCACGCTTTTCGACTAGAGTGTGAGAAGTCAATGCTCCGAACTGCTTCGGACCATCAATCCCTCCGTTTTCTGTCAAGCTTGGCAAGCAGAGTTGTAGCAGCCAAACTTGAGTCGTCTCCCTGAGGAGACTGCAGAAAGGTTTTATAGAGGGATTCACACTCTGCATCCCAACACGGAATATAGTTGTTTCGATACCCGCGTGGGATAGTCTTCTTGGCTGCTTTCTTAATGATGTTACAGAAGTCCTGGTAAGCCGCATCCACATCAAGTGAATCAGGCGGCAACAAAGTCTTTACGAATTTATTCGTCAAAG
Source organism: Diplosoma virens (assembly GCA_963680785.1). Lineage (NCBI taxonomy): Eukaryota > Metazoa > Chordata > Ascidiacea > Aplousobranchia > Didemnidae > Diplosoma > Diplosoma virens. The sequence goes on along the minus strand of OY796881.1, from coordinate 3,025,749 downwards.
CAATGTAGTGACTCCATTTGGCCTTGCGGAAGTTCCATCGCTTAACAGGCATGCTTGGCACTGCCATAGCAAACCTTGGTGGTGTAATAAGCGAGGGTCGATGTTGTGACCTGGGAAACTTGTCAAGGACACGTCTATCCGGTAAGCGACTGTTTGGACCTACGCTAGCGAAAGCTAGATCTGGATTGGTGCCAGTGTTCCAGCGGCCGGAATAAAAACTGGCAGCGTCCTTGGCATTATATAGGAGGGCAAGACAATTAATACTTGCCCATCCAGCCAAGCACTCACCATCCGGACTGTTGTCATCATAACCCCAGTCAGCATGACGACAGTTAAAATCGCCAGCGTACAGACAGAAGTGAGGAAACACTGGGAGATCCAGGGTTCGCAATCGCGTTGGCGGTGGTTTGTAGACGTTGACTATTTTATAGCCATCAACGTCTACACACAGCCACTCGATCTCCGATGTCGATGGAGATTGGTCCAAAAGCGTGTATCTCAGTCGCTCGTGAACAAACGTGGCAAGGCCATGCTTCCTGCTTAAAGAAGACCCAGCTAGTTGGTAGTGTGGTAGCACCAATTTCTCTGCATCAGTGCAGTGGGTCTCCTGCAGTAGGATGACGAGTGCCTCAGACTGCATAGCGAGGTGAAGAAGAACATTCATCTTGCTTGCAGGGAGGCCTTCGATGTTCAGCTGAAGAATAGTGGGTCTTCGGAACTTGTTGGCAATGTGCCCTGAAAAGGGCAGTTTTATCCTGATATTGCCCCGTCCTGAAAAGGACGTTTGCCGATTAACAGACCCACACTGAACATCGGAATGGGTGGATACCCTGAATGATTGAATGATTCAGTATTTAAACAGATTTTTCTAATTTTTCACGTTTTTTTTTCGGCTAACTTGCATTCGACATCTTTATACAATTTGAGTTTGATTTTCCTAATAAAACAAAAGCTCGTTGCAAAAGTAAGACTAGGGTTTTTGCTTAAGACAAAATACAGGGTGCCTCACATAAAACCCCTAAATTTTCTTTTGATAACAATTTATTGAACAAAGTTAATGCAGCACATGAATTAAACACGTAACACGCGCAGAACAAAGACAGAGAATGTTTAAAGTTCTCAAGATAATGTTCAAAATGTTTTCCATTAACTGCAGAACAGCGACGTAGATAATCCAGCCAGTTCTGAGTTGCTCTTTAAAGGATATCGAAAAAAGATCAATCCATGCATTAGTTAATACATTCTTTAAGGTTTGAATATCATTAATTTCTCTTTTTTGCAACTAGACTTTCTTCAAGAGCAGACTCTAAATACACTAGTCCATAACATTGAAGTCTGGACTCTTGAATGGCCACTGGTGAGGATCAATAAAATCTGGAGTGTTCTCCCGGAGCCAGGCAACAGTGTCATTAGCAATGTGTGCCATGGCACCATCCTGTTGCCAGATCCAATAATCACCATGCATTGCTTAATCAATGTCTTCAAAGATCTGATGGAACATCTCTCTGTAAACAACCTGATTAAATGTCTTTTTCTTTCTCCTATATTGTAGAATACCTTCCTGCCCAGCAGCATATCTTTCAATAAAACGGAGTTGAGTTTTACCATACAACAAAACTGCACCATAGCAAAGGATAGACTGCGTCTGTTTGTTTATTTCCACTAGCGAATCGTCATCGGAAATGTCTGTTTTGACTTTAGCAGCTCGATGGAAGCGTTTATTCTGCCTATTGAGTGGTACAGATACGCTGAATGACGCCTCATCTGAGAACCACACATACTTCCATTATTGTTGTGCTTCAAAACGCTGAAGCACAGCATCCCACTTTGTCTTTCTAGCTTACTGGTGTGCTTCAGTTAGAACGTTGCGTTTTACTCTTTTCGGTAACATTTCAAACATGACTTTTTAATTGTTCTGTACACAAAACCTTTTGACACTCCCAGTTCTTTATAGATTTGACGTTGAATTAAATGTCGTCTACGATGGTCTGGTGGAGCTACAACGCGATTTAAAACAGCTCGTTTTGTAGGGCTATTATGTGTACAAGAAGTACCAGTACCATGCTTACGCTCTTTTGCTGCGGGAGATCCACCAGATTTTAACGGAGCGGCAACACCTCTATACTGATCAGTTATAACTTCACTAAAAAAAAACAGGTAAAACTTCTCGACATTTACGTAAACCCCACGTTGCATGTTCTTTCTTGATTAGGACGATTACCTCACGCTGGAAATCGCTCAATTGAGGCATGAGGGCAAAAACAACAATCCAATAGATAATACTATGCAAACATAAAATAAAAAGTTTAATCATAAATACAGCATTATTACAGATATAACAATTAAACTAAAATAAAAAAACAAATTTAGTGGTTTTATGTGGGGCATCCTGTAGTTAAAAGATACAATTGTTATTGTGTATCTATTGATAGAACTTATCAAAAGAAAAAGGCATTTAAAATGCTAGCAAATTTTAAACAATTAATTTTTGAAAACCTTATGCATTTAGCTTGAGATTTTTGACATGTTTCTTCTGATTTTGTGAGGAACTACTTTCAGGCGTCATAAAATAAGGCCCAAACTAAAGGACCTTTTTTACATGCTTCATAGTACATTGCATATACTTAATAATGTTACTAAGCATGAATAAAATATCATCATCAACATCATCATTATCATCATCATCATCACATGATTCTCGAAAAACAAATAGTTTTGAAACTTTTAAATAAAATTTGTTTCAAAATATAATAATTCTGTTTATTGAAGTAACAATTAAATTTAGCTCTTTTTATTGGTAAAAACAAACGTACTATCATCAACTAACAGCTGTACTTCTAGGCCAGTGTCCTATCACTTGGGAATGGGAAAGCAAATAAAGTGGCTATTAAACGCAAACGGTGTCATTATGATCTGTGGTATTTTGGGTTAACTCAAATCAATACTAAAAATAGAAATTTTACTTGAACAAAAAGGAATTTGATTTTAAGTTAATCATTAATTGTTAAAAAAATGTTTCTTTGGACCAAATGTTTAAACTCTTTGAAAAACTTGAGTCCCCTAGACTACTTTTGTGAAACACTATAAATCTTGAGAAAAAATCGGAAGAGAAAAAAGCAACTGAATTTCATGTAAAACTTTTTTATTGCATAAAAAAGATCTTCTTTTCACTGTTAAAAGAAAAAATTACCGGAAATTTAGTTGATAAACTTTTTTTTGTTCTTCTCTATACTTTTTTGGTTATTAAACATGGTGCCCATAGAGTTTAAACTGTTCAATGTTTTTCCCAACTATAAGATCTTTACAAGAAAAACTATTAATTTCAAGTTTTTAGAAATGCCTTTGAAAAAATAAAAATGTTGAGGGATAACTGTCTTTTTACCAAAAAAGATATGTTTAGTAGACCACAGTTTAGAAAGCTTACTCTAGACCAGTGGTTTTCAATCTTTTTCATATTTTGGCCCATTTTCAATACAAGGTAACTTAATGACCCATTTCGGTCAACAAAATTAAATTTCAGTCTTAAAATCATGGTGTTCTTTAAAAAAAAAGTCTTCACTTGGAATCGCTCTCAAATTTACTTATTTTTGTCCCAAAATCATAGTGTTCTCTAAAAAAAAATGTCTTCATCTACTTTCTTCCTCCGATTTCTTAACTTTAGTCCCAATCGTCCCAAGACTCAGGTAAATTCTAAAATAATAATTATCAATTTAATATTGCCTAAATATTTTACGTTATATATTATTTATAAAAAACTTTTTGCGACCCCCAGAAAAAAGCAAAATGACCCACTTGGGGCTCACGACCCCCAGGTTAAAAACAACTGTTCTAGACCATTTTGAAAATTTTACATTAAAAAAGTTCTTTGAGATAAAAATGATTGCTTTGTTTTATTTCAACGCAGATCAGAAAATTTCCAAACGCAAAAAAATTAACACATTAGTTAGCTACAAAAATTTTTTTGTTTATTCTTTACCAAAAAGTTTGATAATTAGAAAGCTACTTTAAAATTTTTAAACTTGCTGTTTTTTCAAAAAAAAAGAAAGACTATTTTTGTAAAATTGTTTTAAAAAGGTTTTTTACATTTTTAATGACTGATGATACTGATTTGCTGAAAATATTTCTATTTGCTCCAAAAAACCTCCATCAAACTAATTGTGGCTTTTCTTTTGTATTTAGAATATATTAAAAAAACAATGAAACTAAAGTTTGTCTTAACAATTTTTATTGTTGCAATAGTTTTTGAAAGCAAAACAAATGGTAAGAAAAATAGTATTATGTCATACTTTATAGTTCTAACTTTAACACACTAATGGTGCAATTGTAACTAGAGTACCGCAAACAGTAGCGTTTGATGAAACTTAGTTACCTCTGTGTTCTTCACGTTTTACGTTACAAAAAAACTACATAATAAACGTATTAATGTCTACACTAGTATCTTTTAACAAGCTTATAAAAATTTTTTAATTTTTTTCATTTGTTATTTCTGAATTCATAGAGACTGCTTTCTTACGCACCTATTTCAGTATAATTACACAGCTCTCAGTGTAATTGAAAATGTAAAGTTGCGGGACGTGCAGTAAATTGATTTGCATGTGATTTATACTTGTTTTTGCTATTTTATTAAAGTAACTACCCTTAACTCATATTATTTATATGCTGTTTGATTTAGTTTGAATTATCTACAAGTAGTAAAAATGTTTTCGTAGAAAAATACTGCGCAATCTAACAATAATTTTTATATGAAACGAGGACTTTAAGTTATACGTCGAAGTATACTTTTGGTAAAAGCAACTAAAAAAACTTTTAATTTAAAAAAATCTTTATTTTTTGTTCACAAATTATTTATTAGTTTCAGAAAAATTAATTTCTTTTTTTGAAAAGTCGATGTTGTTTATGAGACACAAGTAGATCTACTAACGACAACAAAAGACTTAAAATGTTACTTTACATAATTAAGTTATTTAGCCTAGTAGTAAAAGACTAACTCAATTCAACTCAGCTGCATGAACAAGTTGGAATGCAGTCGAGGCTATCAAATAAATTATATGTGTGTTCAGGCACATCTGCAAGACTTTTTGCAAATTCCTTCATCAAAATTACGCTTGTTTTATTTCTCTTTTTGTTTACTTCATAGCAAAGCAACTTAAACACGACTTTAGCGTGTCAATCGTTTCGGTCTTTCCTCTTGTTTTTTAACATTCTTTCTTTTTTGGTTCAAGTCAGCCAGTTTTATTTCTTTCCTATTGAAAGTTGCATTTATAGTTGCTATCTTTACTCTTTTACATTTTACTTGTTTTTTTTTCTACTTCATAACATAGTTCTATCCTCCTCTTTTTGATTGGCCCATTTTTGGCCACAGCAACTTTTGTCGACAGCACTGGTGATCATGGGTACTGGCGCGGGCTTTAAACATATTTTTTTTTTATCGTGTTTTCTTAAGCTATTTTGTCAGTAAAAGTAATCACAGTATATTGTAGTATATGGTATAATCATTGTATTCGTTGTAATATTAAAACTGTAGTCTATATGGTACGTAAATTGTTCTTATCAGCGTTTGATATAACTGTGCAAATTACAATTAGACTACTGGGTAATTTTTTGTTTAAAGCAATATTATGTTAGTATTATTTAAGGAATTTATGTTAACAAATTAATTATGTTAGCAAATTTTTAAGGCAATGACTATGCTAGCATATTTTTAAGGTTATAAATAACTAATCAATAATTTTTCAAAAACACTTTCTTAGTATTTTTTCTTGATCAGATCCAGTTTTTGACAGTATTGCAGCTCTTCATAAAAAATAGATATTGAGTGCAAAAATATAGACATGTTCAAGTTAATATTCAAAATTACGCAATTTACCAGCCATTACATACTTCAATTTGATGCTTTATGTCATTCTCTTCAAAAAAAGGGAAGAGAGAATTTTTTATCATCTTGCATGTTCCGCACTTTAATTTGCAAAATATTTTGCAAACAAGTTGATCAAAAGAAACAATAAAAGTGTTTGGAAAATATGACCTGATAAATAGTGATTCTATATTTCAGATGTTTACGTGAAAAAAATTGGAGTGATTTGATGATGTAAGCCAATCATTAGACTTAAAAAACCAAATAACATGCAAATTGAAACAGCTTGATTAAAAACGTATCCAATTGGTGGACATTAAGTTTTTGAAAAATATTTTTAAATAATTTTTATCTTGCAATCTTTTCACGCTTGTAACTGTAGGCGTAAAACAAGAAAAATTTCATATTACAAAAAGAAATCAACAAATTGAAAAAATTCAAATAACAAAAAAACTTTAAACAATAGATTATGCATGGTTCGATTTGGTATCAGGGCAATTTATACAAACGACAGTTTATCAAACAAAAGTTTATTAAGTAAACTTTTGAGTTGACAAGTTTCTACGACAAAATCATCTCTTGTAGTCTTAAATTACGTTTATTAACAGCAAAGACAAGCTTTGAGATGCTGTAATACGAAATGGACCCATTAAATAATTTCGATAAATTAAGTGCCGCTCGATAAACTGTTGAGTTGCGTTTGGAATACTTTGCTAAAGCATTGATGCATTTAAAAAGAAAAGCTTAGTAGTTTTACATTCAATTACGTTATCATTATTTTTTTGTTAATACCTAAACATTTCAATTTGTTTTTAGGGTGTAAAGATCGTAAACCATGGTGTCGTAATCAACTGCCTCATTGTCTTAGGAACAAGTATGTTAGGATGAATTGCCAATTAACCTGCAAAATTTGTTCTCCGGCAGGTATGGTTGGACAGTATTTGTTATAAAACTAATTGTTTTAAAAATCGCACTCAATCTTTACTTTAACTACATCATTTCAGTTATATGAAATGACTAGTTAGTGAGAGACAAGAATGTCTTTAATCAAATTATTTTGTGAAAATGGGAATTCTAATCAAAAAACTCGAAGATTAAGGTTAAAAAGAAACTAATTTTAACTCTATGGCATTTCTTAGAAGAAAGTCTTAACTTCACAAACACAATAAAGATTGTATACGTATAATTTCTAAAGATAAAACTTAATTGGTTAAGGTAAAGTATTTCTAATAGTTGTTCTATAAAGGTAAGTATAAAATCTAACATAAAATTTACGTAAGTATCTAGCTGCTATGTACATGTAAATAAAACCTTTAAAATATGTAAATCCTACATAATCAAGCTTATTTTTTGACATATTATTGTCTTTACGTACTTTGCCTTTAATTTTGTTTTCGTCTTGATTATCAGCCAATCGGGAATCACATATTTATGTATCAGCCAACCATTGTTACATTAAATCATTACAAACTTGAAAAACTTGTTTAGCCTTGTCTGTAAAAGTTGTTATTAGTCTAAATGGGAAAATAAAGAAACGAAAATTAAATTTTGATATTTAATCCTGTGGGTGGATTTTTTTCGTGGTAAAGTTTAATAAATAGATACATAACCATTGCACTGTTCAACAACGAAAAAATTATATAGCGGATTTTTTTGGGTGTTCTTAAGTATGTTTTGGGCGCTGAATTCAAATCTTTATTTAGTTTTGTTTAGCAATAAAATTTTATGATACAGCTATATGAGTTTTGACATACACATTGTTAAAACAATAAAAAGTTTACTCATCATCTCAGTTAATGTTCAATCATTAATTTGAAAAAATATAATAACAAAAGTAAAGGATTCACTGCCTCTTACAAAGCAATACTAAGTTTGCTTTTTATTGACGCTGCAATGATATTTTGTTTCACTCAGTTTCTGTCAAAACCAACGACAGTCTCCCATCGTCTCCCATCATACCAGTATTATTTTTTCTCTGTATCAATTTTCGCAATTTCATTATCCTGATGAAATCTTTTACAGTGTTCATCACTCACAGCACCTAAATTGTCTGGAAAGAATGCGAGGTATGAAATCAAAAAGAGCAACATTAAACTCATTCTACTGCCAAGACATCTAAAAATTTTTATCATATTTCCTTACAATTTTGATTCAATTTTTAGCTGTACAGTTGCCAATTCTTTTGCATTAAGATATTTTGGAAAGTTTTTATCAGCAAAATTTTTGAATTTCGGTACTAATGAAAATGAAGCACACAGTTAACCATCACTTATGTAAGATACAAACTTTTTCTAAAATAAGGGATATAAATTTTAAATTTTCACAAATCTTCCAAGAATAATTTGCGTACTGAAATGTTTTAAGTCTGCTCTGGTACCATGGGGTCAATATGACCTCAGGCTTATTTGATTGGAGAAATATTCAAAAGGCTAAAACTAAAAGCTTTAATTTCACATGCTATTTTCTTCGCAAGTTTTTGTTAACTGTTTCCATTCATGCAACCTTGTTTGCATTGTTTCTTTTGTTGTAAATTTTACACATTTTATTGGTTTTGAGTCATATTGGGTACATGGTACCCTTTAAGTAACAAATATATCCGTTTTTGCTTTGCAAAAGACTTTTTAATATTCAAGTTACTCTTAGCGTAATATAAAAATTAAGTCCATAAGACAAAGAATGACTCTCTAGTCTAGAAAGTCATGAAGAGTTTATTTGAGACAAAAGATAAGATGAGCAAAGAAGATGAAAATGGTATTGAAGATGAATTGAGCTGATATGAAAGGGAAGCTGAGCTTGATAACTTGTTAGACACAACAGCGAAACAAATGGAAACCATGCAAAATTTGAAGATAAAGATGTTTTTTTGGTTAAGAACTTTAAGGAAACGATGAATATTTGTGGAAGGCGAAACCTAAGTTTGCAAGAAGAGTACCAAGGCAAAATATATAGCATGTCGCTGATGTTCCTCAAGCTAAGCGCAAATTGGTGACACCCTAAACAGCTCAGGATGTGAAAATAATTGTTTACATCTGTGTGGGAGTTTATCAAAAGCACCTGCAGCTGTTCAAGACATTAATTAGCATTTTTAAGTTGGGTACAAGAGATGTTTATTTGTCGAAAATCGAAGATCAAAAAGTACAGATTTACTTGCAGTAAATGTCGTAACACTATCTGCAAAGGACACAGAAAGGTTGTCTGTAATCAGTGTAACTAATGCCAGGAGTGAAACATTAGTCTACTGTGCACTCAATTACATAGTTACAGCAATAAACACTGCTTAATAACAAATCAAGTTTTTCTACTGGTGTCTTAGTTTACTTTCAGTGATGGAGTGATATTGAACCAAGGTACGTTTAACGTAATTTTTTTCATGGTACCAGAGCAGGCTTGAACAATAACTTCATTGTCTCATAAATTTGCTTTAGTTTTATTGCATGCCTATAGGCACGAACGGCTTAATGCATTACGATTATGCAAAAGCACTATCTTTAGATCTGCTTTGCTTAAATCAATAAATAATCTCGAGTCATCAGACTTGTCTTTATACCCTAATTCCATCATTAAGCCATCAACGTAATTACGGAAGTACAAGCCAATGTAAGAGTCAAAAAATAAACTCAGTTTTAAAATGAAGTGACTAACCTTAAAATTTTAGTTTCTTCTTCAAATGAGTTCCTTTGCTTTAAGCACGACCACAAAATTTCAGCTTTGTATTTGACAATCCTCAATCTAAGCAATCGTTCAACATAATACTGTAAATATGAAAACTGGAATGTTTGAGATAGCTGCAACAAGGTCGAAATCACTTGACGTAGTTTTACTGAAACTGTCTGGTTCAAATGAAGATTCTGGACCTTTAAATCAATTGATTAATTACTTTTATATTTGTCACAACTCTCATAACAAAAGAAAAACATCATAAAAAAATGATAATTTGAAACGAAAATGACATAAAAGATGCAAACAGATTTCACGGTCATCAATTCAAGCAAACACCCAATTTCAGACATTTTTTAATTTGTTTTTAATAAACATAGTTATATACGCTAGCTCTTTAAATCAGTATGTGGGATTTTTGAATAGTTGGAAAAATTGTATTGTTTTCATTTTGAGAAATGCAATAAGATATTGCTTATAGATATTTTTGAAAACTGTAGATTGTAAAAAATTTCTTTATTTCTTTTCATGTTTCTGTATTATGGTATGGAATTCCAATTTTAATATTTCTATATTATGATATGGAATTGGAAACAAACAAAGGTGAAAAGGAGTTGTACAGATTGGTTAGATTGGTTAGGCAGAGGCAGAGCAGGAAAAGATGTACCGCACGTGAGGGTTATAAAGGATGAAAACGGTAATGTTATGGTAAATTGGGAGGCAGTGTTAAAGAGATGGAAGGAATACTGTGAGAAACTAATGAACGTGGAAAATAACAGAGAACCCAGGACAGAGGAAGCTGAAGTGGTTAACGAAGAGGTAAATCGCGTCAGTAGAGAAGAAGTAAAGAATACACTAAGTAGGATGAAAAAAGGTAAAGCGGTTGGGCCAGATGAGTTGCCAGTAGAAGTTTGGAAATGCATGGGAAAGACGGGGATAAAGTTTTTGAACAGACTGTTCAACAGACTATTAATGGGTGAGCGGATTCCAGAAGAATAGAGAAGGAGTGTGCTTATTCCAATCTATAAAAACAAAGGGGACACACAGCGCTGTGGAAACTACAGAGGAATAAAGCTAATGAACCACACAATGAAGGTATGGGAAAGAATTATTGAAGCCAGGCTAAGAGATGTAGTAGAGATCAGTAAACAGCAATATGGATTTATGCCAGGAAAGGGAACAACCGATGCCATGTTTGCTCTAAGAATGTTGATGGAAAAGTACAGAGAAGGTCAAAGAGAGCTACATTGTGTATTCGTGGACCTAGAGAAAGCTTACGACAGGGTTCTGAGAGAAGAATTGTGGTACTGTATGAGAAAATTAGGAATAGTGGAAAAGTAAGTGCAACTTGTACCGTACAGAGTATGACGAGGGAAGCGAAACAGTGGTGAGGTGTGCAGTAGAAACTACAGAAAGTTTTAAGGTTAAGGCTGGACAGTACCAGGGATCGGCGTTAAGTCCGTTCCTGTTTGCTGTGATTATGGATAAGCTAACAGACGAGGTAAGGAGAAAACCACCGTAGACGATGCTGTTTGCTGATGATATTGTGATTTGCGACGAGACCACCGAAGAAGTGGAGCGGAGACTGCAATTCTGGAGGTACGTGTTAGAAAGAAGAGGGATGAAAGTAAGTAAGTCAAAAACCAAATATCTGTGCGTAAATGAAAGAAATGACGACGAAACAGTAAAGATGAAGGATACAAAAGTGCCAAGAGTAAAACAATTTAAGTATTTAGGATCAACGGTGCAAGAAAGTGGTAGTTGTGAGAGGGAGATAAAGAAGAGAGTGCAGGCAGGATGAAACGGATAGATAAAAGTATCTGGAATAATCTGTAACAGAAGGTTACCAGATAGAGTAAAAGGAAAAGTGTACAGTTCAGTGGTGATACCAGCAATGGTGTATGGACTTGAGACAATGGCAGTCACAAAGAAACAAATGGAAGAGATGGAAGTCGCAGAGATGAAAATATTGAGGTTTGCTATGGGAGTGACGAGTAAAGACAAGATTAGAAATGAGTACATCAGGGTTACAGTTAAGGTAGAACGGTTAGGAATGAAGATGAGGGAGGGCAGGCTCAAGTGTTATGGACATGTCATGAGGAGAGACCAAAAGTATGTAGGAAGAAAAATGATGGAAATGGAGTTACCGGGAAAGAGGAAAAGAGGAAGACTAAAGAGAAGATTTTTAAATGTAGTGAAAGAAGATATGGGGGAAGTTGGTGCGAAAGAGACGGATGTTGAAAATAGGACGGTTTGGAAAAAGAAGATACGCTGTGGCTATACCTGATTGAAGGGAAAGGCCAAAAAGAGAAGAAGAAGAAGTATTATGGTATGGAATTCCAAATTTTCACTTCCAGATATTTTATTTAGTTCAACAGTCTCTTACTACGATATACAAGAATATACAAATTTCATGCTTGCTAATAGTCTGATTCTTTGGTCTGATATTTAAATACTTTTTCGAAGTAATTATGAAATAAGGTTGGAGTTATTGTTTTACTGCAGTTGAACATAAACTTGGCAATTTCACGTTTATAAATATCTTGAATTGGGAAAATGTTTAACTTAATATAAAGCGATTTAACAGAGCTTCGATTTGGCATATAACAAATAGTATTAATTGCTTTGTTTTGTAATATATGTAATTTGTGAAGATGGAATGTATATGTAAACCCTATGTAGTAATTCCATTAGTTAAGTGTAAACAAACAAGAATATGAAATAGTTAAAATAAATTTTGCTTTGAAAGGATTGTTTTTAATTTTGTCAGTATGTCAACAAAACGGGCAAATTTCACATCCAAGTACTTTAATATGTTTTCAAAAAGTTTAGTTTATTGTCATAATTACTCTAAGTATTTGGCGCTTTTTACTGTATAAATTCGGGAATTATCAAATTAATTTTAAATGTCTTAATGATATATTTAACCAGCTTGGCAGAAATAACTATAACAATAGATTTAGACGAATTAACAGTTAATTTATTTGAACAACACCCTATATTTAATTTTTTTAATTCTTTGTTAATTATATTATGAAGAATAATTGAATTAGATGCCTGGAATATTAAGCAGGTATCGTGAGAAAATGATTTAGGTGTGTAATTACAGCATTTTGTAAGTTGTTTACATATATAGAAAAAAAGTTAGTGGCCAAAAGAAGATCCTTGAAGGCACACCGTGTTTTATTTCTTCGAGATCAGATTGACTTTGGTTAAAGTTGACAAATTGTTTCGATGATTTAAGCATAACTTAAATGTTACTCTCCAAATATTATAATGGGCCAGTTTGGTTAGTAATATTTTATGATAGACAGTATCAAAATCATTTTTAAAATCCATAAGGACCAGTTCTATGTGCAAATTATGATCAATATTGTCAGGGGCAGCAGTGCCAAATGAAGCCTAGCATGGTATGTGAAAATTTTATTTTGAAAACCAAATTGATAAAGAAGAAATCCATTAGTCTATTATATGTTACTTTTTAAATTATTTTAGAAAAGCAAGTTAATATCAAAATCATACAATAATTGTTTGTTTCTTTTTCTTTACAACCATTTTAAAAAACGGGTGCATATTCTGCTATTTACAATTTCTAGAGAGCAATCCATTATTAAAAAAATTATCTGTAAACAATTTAAATTTTGGAGTGATTACGTACATACCTTGATTCCTTGAAACTTTTCAAGACGTAAGCTGTTATGTTGTCGTGCCCAAGTACCTTGCTGTCATTTAAAAATAAAATCAAATTAAATATTTCATTTAATCTTTGTACTTTAAGGTAAATTCAATAAGAGATTTTTTTAGTTAAATGTTCATGCAAAGGTTTGTTTGTTTTTTCCTTTAGTCTTTTAGCCAACTTTGAGCCAATTGTGCAAAAAAGTTATTAAATTCGTTTGCGATATTCTTAGGTCATCGGTATTGTCTTATTTATTCGAAGCGAGTTAGTTGATTGGCAAATTGAAGTATTGGGTAGAATAGATTTAATTATATCCAAAGCTTTACTGGCATTATTTTTTTTACATAATTTCGTTTTGAAAGTATAATTTTTTTGATAAAGTTTTAATCTTGGTTAGTGCGTTGCAATAGCATTGAATGTATTTTTTTCTGCATTGCTACCATTTATAAACAGTGTCCGAAATATCAATCATTTGTGAAATAAGTACTACAAAATTTCCAAATGCAGAGTTAAAATTTTCAAATTGAAATGAGGCACTATTATGTAGAAGTTTGGTCAGAGAGTCATTCAGCTCGGTACAATAAGGAACTTTTTAATTTTGTTCAAAAATTTTTTTATCCTATATTATGATATGGTATTCATACAAGTGTTAGTATCTGTCATGTCATTCAAACTTATTGATGGTGAAAAAGTGTGGATTATAATGAAAAAGTAAAAAAGTGTGGATTAAAAGTGTGGATTATTAATATCACGTGTTCAATGAGCGTCGCCGAGGTTGCAGTAATTCTTGTAGGTTTTGTAATAATTCTATAAGATCCATTACAAACTATAGCATTTAAGTAGTTTTTTGCTTGGAATAGGTTATTTACGTTGATGTTAATATTGATGTCACTTAGAATATGGAATGTTTTTTTAACAGATTAATTTTTTTAAGCAGTTTGAAAAATCTTTTCCAAACATATCAATTGCTTGACTAAGATACCTGTAGATAGTTGCAATTATAAGTTTCAACTTTAACTTTTAAAAACTTTGGGAGTTAAAGCTTTCAAAATTGGAATGGTACTACCATGCAATGGTTTTAGGAAAGACTGATAACTTGAATGAACTACTTTAGATTTGCTTTGTTTTAAAAAATCCTTTTATATAAATTAAACAATATAATAATTATAGAAACAGCAAGAGCTATCTTATTTTGCATAACAACAACCCACTGAAGCAGCTGAGTACTGCAAAATTTTCAGTAAATGTAAGATGTTCATTTTTTGTTCTGATCAACAATTGTACAACCAAAGTACTACTTTTATGCAATTTTTATCAGTAGATGGCGTTGACTTGAAAGGAGTATTAATACTAGTTATGTTTTTAACTGAAAAACAAGTGATGATGCAAACAAAAAATAGGTTACAGATTTAGTTTCCTTGACACAAAATTACTGCACAATTATTTTTAAATATAAGCGAAACAACCAATAGCAAACTGCCAACTCAAACCGGATTTCCAAAAAATAAACTTTAAATTAAAACAAGGAACAAACTAAACGACTACCGTCACAATTAAAGAGGATTAACAACTCACTTGATTTTGCTTAAGTAGTAGAAAGTAGTAGATTAACAATTTGGTTAACAAACAAGATTAAGAATGATTTTGCTTAAGTAATAAATTAAGAACTCAGTTGATTTGGCTTAATAATTCAGTAGAAGCCTGCTGATTTTATCATATTAAAGAGGACTAACAACTCACTTGATTTGACTCCGCTCATGACAGAAGCCACTGTGAAAGGTGATTTTACTTGATGCTCTTGATTAACATGTAACAACCTAACTAATTTTTTCTTAGTGACTTTTTCAATAAGCGGTTCCTTATTATCAAAAATTTTGCAGCTTTGCAAATTAGTTTTTTCTGAAAGTCTGCTGTATTTATTTTAGATGTAGCAAGTTGCAATTTCAACCTTTTAACGAGAATTTGCTTGTCAACAACGCTTTCTAAAGTTGTTCTGGCTTCAGGCTCAGCTACAGAGCAATTTTCCTGAGCAGAAGACTTAAAGATTTAGCTTTACAATTGCACCGAAAAAGAATACTTTTTTCTCAAAACTTAATATAAGCTTATTTTATTCGAAAATTTGTTGTTCACTATTTCTGTGCAGCGGAAATGGGCTGATTTGTTGGCACAGAAACCACTAGACGGTGTTTATTTCATTTTTATGTAAATTATTGATAATAACAATTATTTACGGTATATCTTAGTTAAATAGAAGGAAAAACAACAACAACAAAGCAATTACTAATAAAGGAATGAAAAAATAAAATTTCATAAAAAATAAACACATTTTAAAAGAGCATTTTAACCGCTTAATAGCTTAATAACTGATATTACTACGAGTTACTTTCCTCTGAAATTAAATTTTTTTAGAAGGATCACGTGATTTAAGTTAAAAGCGTTTACGATTAAACGGTTTAATGACTTTCTGGTAACAGCAGAAATTCCCAAGTCAAAAAGCAAACCAGCGAAAGAGCGAGGCGGCGAAAAGCGATTAAAAAATTTAATGAATTGTACTCGTCCCACAAGCGAAAAACTCAAAATTCAAACCAAATCGCTTAAAAGCATAAATTTAATCAAACACTCAAACAAAAATAAAATCCGAAAAAACAAAATAAAATTAAAGACAAGACGATGCGGTAGAAAGTGAAGTGAAATGAAGCAAGCTAAAGCAAGGTGAAATGAAAATAAAGTAAAGAAAGGTGAGAAGAGAAATAGTAAATTTGCAGCTATTATTAGCGTGCGGGTAGTTTGATTTTCGTACACGTCTTGTTCGTTTCGCGTAGTCAGGCAGCAAAATAAGCTATACCGCTTAGTTTGCTAAAAGCAGGATTCAGTAGTTAAAAAAATTTTTCAGACTTTGATTCCGACTCAGCTTCAAAATTTTCCCACATATTAATTTCACGAGATTAAAAATCTACAGATTTGACTCAGACTTTCTACTCCCGACTTCTTATTTTCAACTCCGGACTTCGAATCCTCCCTCTTCTTCTTTCAAACTTTCCCTTTAATTAGAGGTTGCCACAGCGTATCATGTTCCTCCACAGCGTCCTGTTTCAATGTCCTTCTTCCTCGCACCAACTTCTCCAATATCCTTGTTTACTACATTTAAAAATTTTTTCTCAGCCTCCTTCTTTTTCTCTTTTCTGGTAACTCCATTTCCATCACCCTTCCTTCTACATACTCTTGGTCTCTCTTCATGACATGTCCATAACACCTAGGCCTTCCCTCCCTCATCTTCATTCCTAACCGTTCTACCTTAGCTGTAACCCTGATGTACTCATTTCTAATCTTATCTTTTCTCGTCACTCCCATAGCAAACCTCAACATTTTGATCTCTGCCATTTCATCTCTTCCGCTTGTTTCTTTGTGACTGCCACCGTATCAAGTTCATACACCATTGCTGGTATCACCACTGAACTGTACACTTTTCCTTTTACTCTATCTGGTAACCTTCTGTCACAGATTATTCCAGATACTTTTATCTATCCGTTTCATCCTGCCTGCACTCTCTTCTTTATCTCCCTCTCACAACTACCACTTTCTTGCACCGTTGATCCTAAATACTTAAATTGTTTTACTCTTGGCACTTTTGTATCCTTCATCTTCACTGTTTCGTCGTCATTTCTTTCATTTACGCACAGATATTTGGTTTTTGACTTACTTACTTTCATCCCTCTTCTTTCTAACACATACCTCCAGGATTGTAGTCTCCACTCCACTTCTTCACTGGTCTCGTCGCAAATCACAATATCATCAGCAAACAGCATCGTCTACGGTGGTTTTCTCCTTACCTCGTCTGTTAGCTTATCCATAATCACAGCAAACAGAAACGGACTTAACGCCGATCCCTGGTACTGTCCAGCCTTAACCTTAAAACTTTCTGTAGTTTCTACTGCACACCTCACCACTGTTTCGCGTCTCTCGTCATACTCTGTACAGTACAAGTCGCACATACGTACTTTTCCGCCATTCCTGATTTTCTCATACAGTACCACAATTCTTCTCTCAGAACCCTGTCATAAGCTTTCTCTAGGTCCACGAATACAAAATATAGCTCTTTTTGACCTTTCCTATATTTTTCCATCAACATTTTTAAGGCAAACATGGCATCGGTTGTTCCCTTTCCTGGCATAAATCCATATTGCTGTTTATTGATCTTTACTCTATTCCTTAGCCTAACTTCAGTTATTTTTTCCCATATCTTTATTCTACTAGACTTGGACTCCACAGATTTAAAAATACGAATCCGACTTCTACTCCTGTTTTCAAACTCGAAATCCGCAAAATTTAAAAATCCGACTCCGACTCCACAAGATTTTAAACAACAAATCCGACTTCCGCACCAACCTTAAGTCTGACTCCTGACACCAAATCCAAATCTTGAATTAAAAATACGAGCCTCATTCCTACTCTTAATTTTTCCAGACTCCGACTCCACAACTTTTAAAAATACGAATTCGGCCCCGACTATAACTCTGACTGAAGTAACAACATTTAACAACACTTTAATAAAAGTTTAAACCAAAAATTAAATACGCTTAAACTCTAAAACGAAAAACTAATATAGGAATTAATTTAAATAAACAACCTGAAAAACAACCTTCAACTATTAGACAAAACAACAACGGACAAAACCAAAGTGTAAACGGAATGTGAAATAACAGAAACGACAGAAGTTAGCGCGTTGGAGAAAAGGCGCAATGCGTGGCAAACATCATAGAGAGCTTTGTTGATTACATAGTTCACCGACTTCAACTTCCAACTCCACGAGATTTAAAAATATGAGTCCAACTCCTATTCCCGACTTCATACTCTATAACTTTTTACTCCCAACTCCACACTCGGACTCTGACTTTACAAAATTAAAAAATTTAAATCCGACTCCGACTCCGCGTGATTTAAAAATAAAAATCTGAATCCGACTCTTAACTCCTGACTCCGACTCCAACTGTAACTCCCGGATCCGGCCTCTACGAGATTTAAAAATACGAACCCGACTCCGGAATCCCGACACAATCTTGGTGGTGAGATATTTTCAATGTTTTAGGCAACTAACAGAACCAAAGTAATCAAAGTTTACCTGACAAGACATGATTTTTTGACTAATAAAGCTTAAAATAAATCTAAAATTATATTTTACCGGAATTCAGTTAAGCTTTTGATATTACCAAAATTTTCCATAAATATTTTACAAACATGACTGATAAAAATTTACCATCACAAATATAAAAGAAATTACAAAATAAAATAGATGGTAAAAAACACATAAATTGTAAAACAAAATCATTTTATTCAATTGTATTGTTGATAAATTATATGCTTAACATGTTTTCCATCATTTTCAATGCGTAAATTGATCCGCTTAAAAACTTAAAGTAAATTTGCTTGAACCGGTATATAAAATAAATAATGTTATCCCCTATGTACCCAGACTTTTTTGAGATTCTGTAGAATCATTCTCTCGTAAATTTTTCAAAGCACTTTTATCTTGAGAAGGAAAGTTTGGAGTTTACCCTTTTTAAAATTCAGTGACAAATTGTTATGTAAAGTTTTTATTTCAGTTTCAATGTTGGCCAATACATTAATATTGTGATGGTGTTGTATTTTTCAACAGAGTTACTTAAAATTCCCTTACTCGGTAAACGAAAAAGTGACTCTTTTGTAAACGAATACACAAGTAAATCTCTTTTATTCTAATCTCATTTAATCTGAATTACACATTTAATCTGAACATAAAGACTTTAAAAATGCAATATTTAAACAGTACAATAAAGTTTAAGGAGCGGTAATTATAAAAATACAAACAAAAAGAAACTCGAGGGGCAAATAAAAGATCACGCGGTAGCTCGCCCTTAAACAAAATGTGAAACACGTCCGAGTTCGATACGCGTAAAGTCGATATACACAACAGATTGTATCATTAATTTTTGTAAGTAGTGTAAACGCAAAATTCAAACTTTATAATTACACTTATCGTTCAACATTGGATAAATATTATTTAAAAAGCTACAAACTTTAAGATAGCTTTAAAAAGCTTGTTCATTTCCCGAAGACTTTTTATCTGACACTTATTGGGAGGAATCGTTAGAATGAACTGAGAACAATACGATCGTGTTTATATAGGCAAGGAAAATGAGTCTAATTGGTTAAAAAAGGCAGCCAATTAGGAATAGAAAAGAAAAGAAAACGAGAGTGGGTCTGATTGGTCAAGAGAGACAACGAATCAGAAGTGAAAGTAAAAGAGCGTTTTAAACTCTAAAGAAATTCCTTATGTCGACAGAGATTAGATTGAAAAGATTTGATAAACGTAGCTTCAAGAGCGGAGAGGTGGAAGGAAGTATGTCCTCGGGCAAGGATAGAGAATTTGTTGTCACTGTATTGGCTGGTTTTCCAAAAGAGGGTTTTCCAAAAGATGCTGTCCAATAGAGTCATGGGCGATGACTTGCGAAGTGTCTTAAAGTTTTGTACCGCTAATCGACTCTAATTCTATTGCTTTTATATTCTTTATCGAATTTACGCTAAATAACAATTTCATGGTTTTATTAAACTTTTGCTTACTCCAAATTTTTCTTTCCAATTAACAATATTACTCTTTACAATGTTTTATCACTGAAGCTTGTTAGAAGTATTAACAACGAGTACTTCGTTTGTTGAAAAAGAGTTTGTGTTTCGGGATCCCTCACAATTATAAGTTTTAACTTTCCAGGGCAATTAAGAAATAATTTTTAGTTAGAAATTTTTAAAAAATTAAGGAATAATTTTTTAAAAGATTTTTTATAACAAGTTTTGAATGTTTGCTTTTAAAAATATTTTTGTATATATCAAAAAAAAGTTTATTAATTATATTACAATTAGCTTTTTAATATTGCTTTTTAAACCAAGGGTTTCATTTGCTCGAACAAAAATGTTAAGGCATTGTCATTTTATTTAACAATCAAATTCTTATATCTTTTTAAGGAATAAGAAAAGTGTGACTCTATGGAAGAATTTGTCATTAGGTCCCTTCCTACAGGCATAAATGAAACCACTCAAGTAGACTAAGCATTAAATTAGCGTTAATCTGCCGACACGTCAAAGTATTATCAGACAGTGGTGCATGTATTTCGCTGAGAGGATTAAAGAATAATAGAGCAAAAAATTTTAATAACTTATTGCTCAGTTTAAACATATAATAGCAAACTAAACTCCCCCAAATGTTAGCAAACTAAACTCCCCGAAATGTTAAGGTTAAAGATTAAAATTGAACAAAACCACTGAGTCATATAGTCTGAAAAATCGATAATGTCTTAAATTTGCTATAAAAGTAAAGTTGAAAAATACCTACTGGAGTATCAAAATTTACAAGTTAAACTGAACCTAATTGTGACGTCAAAATAAAAAAATTATATGCAAATATTCTTTGAAGCTTTGTATAATATTAATACGAATAACGAATATATTTATTTTTGCCAAACACACAAACACAAATTTTATAATACAGACACACGGTAATGTTAAAAGAAAATCGAAATATGTGTGAAGGCAGGGGCACTGAAGAACATACGTTATCAAGTCAAGTGCCCCCACATCCGATACAGTCAAAAAACAAAATTTACATTACGTATATTAATATATATACTGATACAAATCTTTTGATGTAAAACCAATGCAGTAAAAAAGAAACATATTATTGAAAAAGAACAACTCAGAAAAAGGCGACAATGAAAAGAGTAAAATTTAATACTAATCTATTAGGTGCTGTTTGTACGTTTTTTTTAAAAGAAACCCAATGCCTGTCTTTTATTGTGTCGTCAATCGAATACCAAAGTTTGACTCCACGGAAGGTGAGGAGCTGCTGTCCAATTGTTTTATATACTGTACACGTGGAAGAAAATAAGTTGATTTTTCTGTTTGTCTAGTGTTGTGACAGTGTATTTCTTTTATTTTTTTGAATAGCTGAGCAAAAACAGCAGGTAATCTGTCAGAGTATAGCTGATACATAAATTTTCCTAATTCAAGATGATATATATCTAAGATTTTCAAAATATTTAATTGCTTGTACGTTGAGTTGATTGGTGTGTAGATAGAGCTGAATGTTGCAATTCTAATAATGCAATTTAGACAAACTTCCATTTTTTTTGTTAACAGTTTTGTAGCAGTACCCCAAGTTAATATGCCATATTGAATTCGTGAATAAACTAAGTTATAATAGACCAGGCAAAGAGTTTTTATCGAAACATATATTAGTTGTAAGAACTTTCTGGCCTGGTCTAAAACACTTTGCATGATGCTAACAGACTCGTAACTACCATGGCTCTGATCCATTCTATCGCTCAGCACTGCACATCTGTCTGGTGTTGTAATAAAATAAGTGCAATCGCACAATCATTAGTGACTATTTGAACTTATGTTCCAATCATGGAACATTTGTCCAAAATAGGGTCGAAAATTGACAAAACATTTTTTTATTCATAGTATCTGCAAAAATTTTGTTAAAAGAAAACTTATAAATTGAGTGGTATTTAGGTGGGATTTTTTGTTAAGAAAAATTGTTTTAATTTAATTTTTTTGGTCTAGACATTCTACCAAGGATCTACTACTCATTGCAAGTTTGATCCAGATGTAGTTTTTTGACAATTTTGGATTAGTTTTGTAACAAAATATGTTTTGATTTAAAACGTAATAGATCTTTTATGAGAAATCACCAATTGCATGAATAATTTTGCAGATTGCGCAAGTCTGAAATGTGATCAAATTTGCACCGTGTCAATTAATAGAACATCAGCAAACTGTTCTTGTGAAACTGGATTTAAACTTCAACCAGACAGAAGAACATGTGTTGGTAAATAAAATAACATTAACTATTTCTATTTTTTTTTGAAAATCTTGGTTATGATTAGTAATTACAAAGTACGAAAAAGCTGGCTTTAATCTTTAACATATTTTTAGCAAGTCTATTCTAGTAGTGATGGCTTAATACGCTCGTATGGAGCAAACAGAGCGGCCCATCTATCCCTCCTAAAAAAGCTTCTAAAAATCTCTTCTTAGAAAAATATTGTTCCTCTTTTCATAGTGGCAGTCTCACGGCTTTAAAAAGTAATTAAAATAAAGTAAAGACCCCTTAAATACAAAGCAATAGTAACCTACAATATAATCTATTTAGCTTTTAAATATTGATTTCATTGAGTAAACTATTCTGAGCAGTTTTTAAATTTTTATTAAAGCTACGTAAAATTGATTAAAATTTAGCAGAAAAAACTCTGTAACAATAATTTTGCTTAACAAAACTAAATTCTGTTTCAAATTTAATTTTTTTGATTAATAAAAGCACTTTTTGCGATTAATAGTTAATGTGTAGGCTGCACCTTAAACATTTTATGCAATTGAAACAAATTAATGACATATAAAATTTAAAAATTACATCAAAAATACATTTCTTTGTTATAGAGTATCAGCAAATGCTTCATGTGCAAGAGAGACCATAAAATACTATATGCAGTCTACATATGTTTTCCATAAACCAATTAAATTTGTGAACTTTCACTTTTTTCTACTTCTATAGGTCAATCAATCAATTGTAATTTTTATGTCGGTTTGACTTATAAAACTGTTGATTGCAGCGTTTTTTGTAGTACGTTTAGCAATTTTTAAAATAAAAATTTGATACCTTTTTTATAGGGGGTTGGAAAAATAACCACAAATAACAGTTAAAATATTAATCAACATATTGCAATCCTGAAAGAAAGTTTAATTAAAAAAATAAATAGAAAAATCAATTTAATTTTAAATGTCAGTTTTAAAAAGTAGTGTAATTTAAAATAAGCTAAATGCTTATTTACAATTAGTTTTGATAAGCAGGATAGTGTTTTTTTACACAAAGTAACTCAAAACATAAAAACTATTTTAACAATAATTTACTAAATTTTTAATTTTTAATAATTTCCGTTTTAAACTTTATTTCAACATTTAGCATACATTGCTTTAAACTATTCGTTCATCTATTTCGGTTTAAAGCATTATTTAACATTATGCCATTTTTGCAATGCATATTTATATCATTTTGGGTTAAAAATCTTAAAAATATATTATTTGATTATAACAGTAGATGCTGAAAAATCGAGCACAGCGCGCGCGCTTTGCAAAATATTCAGACGGAATTTTTCCACCAGACAGAATAGAACTCTAGCGACACGGAGCGACTTGAAAATTTGAATTATCTTGTCGCTAGTTGTAATTATTGGGGGGAAAAAAGGATTTTTTGCAAAGAAAAATGAGGTCTCTTATTTTGCTTATTGCAAACTTGTTTTTGAACAAAATTTTAAAAGTTTTATAGCATTTTACTCAAGAAAAAATTATCTTTTAAAAAATATAAAATTTAAACAATTTTTTTATAATTAATGGAGAAATTATAATTAAATATACCTTAATTCTTGAAAAAATTCTTTTACAGCGCTGTTAGTGGACAAAAGCCCCGCCGTGAAATAGTTACAATATTTGTTTTAATTTCGATGTATTTAATAATATTTGGTGCATTTCATTCAAGCAATCCAAAAACTCTCCTCAAAATATAAATTGATTTCCCGCCGGTAAATTTCATAGCACACATTAGTAAACTAAGGTATACAACTTGTTCGGTTTTTACAAATATATCATCGGCATTTTGTATTACACGGATAAAAGAAAAAAATGCATGGGCCGTCAGTGATCCTTATTGGTTGCATATATTTTTTATGAGAACTGTACATCGTTTCACCTTGTTGGTTTAGTTAAGTTAAGGTTAATTTTCGTCACACGTTTATGATGCAAATTACAAAAACGTAACTTATGCATTTCTGTACGATTTATATCCTATACGGGACCTCCTTTAAAAACCCTTTAGTCGGCAGCGTGGTCGAGTTGTTAAAGCACCGAGCTTATGATCAACATGATCTCGGTTCAAAACCGACTCGCGCCATTCTGTTGTGTCCTTGGGAAAGACATTTTACGGCAGTTTCCCTGCTTGGTGGTCTTGGCAAGCAGTTCTAAATTACAGTCATATCTCTATTAAATTACAAGCGGACAGCAATATCTTGGCATCTCCGGAAGCAGGTCAGGGTAATTGCTTGCCCTACATAAAGCGCCTCCGTCGCTTTCCAGCAATTCATGAGGACAAATATAAAGATAAAAAAAAAAATAAATAAATAAAAACCCTTACAAGTTGTAATTGACGGCATAATGTAGGAAGCAGAGAAACCTCCTGCAATCAAAAGTTCTAATTTCAATACTGAGCGAAATATCTAACAAAATTTATAAAAAAAAATTACAAATATAATGGTCAATGCTTGTCTTTCTGAATGTCCGTTACTTGACTAATCTGGTAATTCAAAAAAAAGAAGAACATGTTTAACCCTTGAACATCTGTGTCGGTTGCCAACAACCCAAACAGTTTGATCTCTTTTTCCATCTCTTGGGCTGGCTTCATGCTGCTTGACGCTCAAAATTCTCAATCCATTTATTTTTCTCCCGTTTCATATTTACAATCTTTAAAATGTTTTACTGATAAAACAATTGTTGAGATTTTAGAAGAAAAAAATTTATAGGTTTCTAGCGACCTATATAAATAATCGAGCAACATCTTTTTGACCACCCATTTATTTTGTCCTTAGTAAATTTTAAAGAATGAGAACATTTAATTGAATCAAAAATCATAAAAAAATATTAAACTCCATTTTATTACGTACTGTTTGAAGCAAAGTCAAAAAACAAGCAAGAAAAAGTGTTGAAGATACAGTATTAAGAAAACAAGCAATGAAAAGAAGGCCATTGGATGGAGCAACAGCCGCAGCTTGGTTTGATTTAAAGGACAACTCTGGCAATGTTGAAAGAGAGCAAAGATTTTGATGATGACCAACCATTATTATAACAATATGAAGCCGCTTCTTATTCTACTGACAGTAGACAAATTGAAAGTGCAGATATTAATGTGTGTTACAATAATTAGGGGGGAGTCATAGGAAAAACCACTTTGAGCCAGACAGGAAAATTGTATGCTGTTGGCGCCTGTGTAACTGTAAATAAACAACTAAGAACATTTCCAAGATGGTGAGTTTCACACAGTACATGCCTAACAAGATAGATAAACTTGGGCTGAAGTTGTTTTTGTTTTGAAATTAGCTCACTAAATACACTCTTAATGAAATGCCTATATTGGACGTCTAGGATATCAGAAAAGCATTGAGTTGTTGTCTGATGTTTTGAAATTTGTCTTTACACCACTGCACTTTTTTGAAGTGAATTTAACAACTGATAATTGGTTTAGCAGTTCCCAGTTTTCAGCTAACTTACTCCAGAAACAAATAACTTTGCTAGAAACAATGAGAAAAACACTAATTGTGTTCATCATAACTTTTGTTAAGCTAGTTAGGTTTTCATGTTGGTTCGGTAAGTTTCGCACAAAATAAAAAAGTCAAATTTTCAATTGTTACAAATTTGTCAGTTCTCAAAGTATCAAACACGGCTGTGGATAATACTGAGCTTGCAACACGTTAATTCGCTTTATAATCATGTTTAAGAAAAATGTCAAAATTTAAAGCTAGAGCAAAGCTTATTTAACATGCCGGGTCACTAGCGACCTAGATATGTAGTAATTGTTGACGAAATACTTTGGCGTTTAAAGTTTAATTTGTAATTTAAATATTTGATTTTCTTTTGTTACACGACCACATATAAAATTGGTATGCTATTTGTAGATATTGACGAATGTGCGGCAAACCCAAACATTTGCAGCAATGCTGGAGCCACAAACCAATTTTGTGCCAATTTCCCCGGAGGATACAACTGCTCTATTACCTGCTCTACAACACA
Organism: Diplosoma virens; assembly: GCA_963680785.1. Taxonomy (NCBI): domain Eukaryota; kingdom Metazoa; phylum Chordata; class Ascidiacea; order Aplousobranchia; family Didemnidae; genus Diplosoma; species Diplosoma virens. Next base: position 2,999,701 of record OY796881.1, on the reverse strand, counting down.
ATGGGCATATTACAAAAGATCAGAATGCTGCACCAGTAAGTTTTTCTACCCAAAAGCGTACATTTAAGATTCAAGTTTAAACTTTTTATTTTTAATTTGCTGACAAATTTTAGATGAAACTTGTTCACTAAACAAAAGTAGAAAAGAGTCTATGTAAACACACTTATGATTGTTTTAAACTCTTTAAATTTTTAAAAACTCATTTAATGGTGCGACCGGTAACTTACACAACTAAAAAAGGTAATATTTGAAGCAAAATTTGTATTGTAAATAATCTTAATGAATAGATATCTTATTTAGGAATAGATAAAAAAATGTTTAAAATTTGATATAAACAAATTGAATAAGAAGATTAAATTTTGATTAAAAATAATTTTATAACTTTATTATTGAATGTAAACACTACTTTGGCGTGTTTACAACATATTTAGTACAGTCCAAAAATATCTTTTAACAAAATTATCCTACAATTTTAACAGCTTAAACAATACTTTTTTTATGTTATCTTTTAGACATTCCAAGTACTTGCGGTACAAGTTCGACTACAGGAAATATCCAAGAAAGAATTGTTGGTGGTCAAAATTCTCGCATTAGAAAATGGCCGTGGATGGTAAGGGTCATTAAAAGTTTATAAATTTTTATTGATTAATTTTTTTACTGTGTTTGATACGTCTTATGATAAAGTACTGTAAAATTCTAATTTTAACCTAAAACTCAAATCACTGCGTTTTACTAATCACCAGAAGGGTTTTATAAAAAGATTTTTTGGTTTGAACTTAGGCGAAAACCTTTTTGGCTCAAGCAAATCTTTTTTAATAAAAAAAAAAGAAAAAATTTTTTTTTATTAGAATCTGTTTCTACGTTTAATCATTTACACTTTTTTAAAAAATTGATTGATTTTTTTAAGACAACGATAACATTAGTATAGGTTAGTGTCTCAACCTTAATTCATTTACGGGTCTTAAGTTATGAATTTAGTAGAATTTATTCAACAAACAAGATGAAATGCTTTACCATCGGTTGTTAAAAAAAAGTAGTTGAAAAAAATGGCAGATACTTTAACTTAAAATAACCTTTAAAAAGTTACTACAATTAGATTTCCGATTTGTTACAACAAAGATTTCTAACTTCTCGGCACCCCTGTCCGTCATTTTAAAATTTCAAGAGCGTTGCAATATATCAGCAAACATGTTTACTACTGCTACTGAGTTGACAAAACTTTTTAGGTTGGAAGCTGGAGGAAAGTAAAATTTTAGCTGCTTTTTCTTTAAATAGTGGTTTTCCATCAAATATCATGTGGCAAATACTTTTAAGCCTTTGACGTAAAAAAATTTTGAAAGAATAACTTAAATCATAGAAACATAAATTATGACATAAAACATAAAAAAATGGCAAATGCATTTAAGCTTGTGTAAATCAACAATTTAGTGTATCGAAAGTGCAAGTTGAAGCAAAGACAACGTGCTAGCAGCGCTAGACAATTTTTGGTTTGGCGCAGAAAATCTGAATTCAACTGTTTTAGAAAAAAATTGATTCTAACTTTTGCTGACTCAATTCTGGCTAATTTTGCTAATTTTGCTGACTCAATTCTGGCTAAATTTACAATGAGCATTTATAATTTTTGTAAAGTTACAAATAAATTAAAATTACCAAAATTTGAAGGCACCTAGCACTTAAAAAAGCTGGTTCGTTTATTTGCTTATTGTATTATAGTGCTTTATAAATTTGCGTATATTTGCTTTCCTTTTATTATTATATTTAAGTAAATTAATGCAATCGTTTGCAATGTCAAATTTTTAGAAAAATATAAAATTATCCGGGATTGTTCTGACAAGGTAATGACATTCCGGACAGACACATGGTCTCATTGATTACATAACTTGTTCGTAAGCGAAGTTTTACACTCACCAACGGAACGCAATTTTCAATTTTGTACCCATGGAATCGTAATCTACATATTTTCACCGATCAAAATCCCAAATTTTTTTCTCTTCTCATAAAAATTCTATCACTCAGCTCTTGAAGCAATTAAGGAGCCCTCTATGTTAGTTGTCACGGCAAAGCTCTTAGCAACTCCATAAGATGACAAACAAACCAATCTGTTTCTTACATTGCATTTGCAAATGTACCAAAACATAAATATGATTGATTTACAAATGTATCAAAAAATGAATATGATTGAACTGTAAAGAGCTGAAAACAAATTCTTTGAGTAGAGAAAAAACTTTGGATTTTTGATACATTTAAAATATGTAGATTACAATTTCATGGGTACAAAATTGAAAATTGTCACCGGGACCGGAAAACGAAGCAGATTAGGACGCCTTAAGAAAGGCGTCCCACAAGAATCAGTTCTGGCTTCCCTCTTGTTCAAAATCAATATATATAACCTACCCAATGACGGTTGGCAAAACATTTGCTTATGCTAACAAAATTTCTGATTTTAAAATAATTGGCACAATTTCTTTGAGTCTGATAAGCAAATTGAAAATATTAATAAAAATTTTGTAAAAGAGAACATTTATTAACATTTAAAGTTGATCCGATTTTTTGGATGACTTGCATTAATAGGCTAAGCTTGGGTATTAAAAAAAATAAACTGGCTAGCCTTAATCAGTTTGAAACTTTTACAAGACCGATTAGAGAAAAAACAAGAATATATTTTACGGCTGAAAAACGATATGATTAAGTTTAAAATATTTCACATCTTAAAGTTACGCTAAAGTTACTATTAAAAAAAACAATCTATATTATTAATAAATACGAAGTTTTTGTATCTGTACAGAAAATTTAGATATTTCAATTCTCAGGTTTGCTTTTTTAAAGGTTTATATTACTACCAATACGTTGTGCGGGGGTACACTAATAACACCCAGATTCATCGTAACAGCAGCGCATTGTTTCAGAGGGTATGTATACTGCTTTTGCATAAGTTGCAGTTGTTGTTATAGTCATAAAAAATCGTTTGTAAGCATTTTATAAAATGAAGATAAAGATTTTGTGATCAATTTTTTTAGTTTGCATATTTATATTCCATGTTAACAATAATAATCCATATTGTTAATATATAATATAACTATGCAAACTTAAAAAAATGAAGACAAAATCTTTATCCACTTATCCTCATTTCTTTATAATTAATTTTATATTAACTATGTAAAATTAATTATAATATGATATTTTATTTTAGTTTTACTGATGCCAATTATCAGAATCCCGGAGTGCAACTTACAATAGAACTGGGGGTGCAAACTCCAAACGACCCCACCAACGTTAATAGTCGAAACGTTCAAGCGCAAAGGGTATTTGTTCATATTCAACTCTCTTAGAAAAATATTAATTGCTTTAACAGACAGTTTAAAAACTTCTGTTTGAAACATAGATTATGTATATTGTTTTGATATAATCGACAACAAATTTAACAAGACTTATCATTTCTTAAAAAATAGAGGAAAAAAGCTTTTTTTTTTATTATCGCAAAAACTGTTATTTTATTGATGTTGATAGCAAGCAACTAAAGCTAAGAAAAAAACTAGTCACACAAAATATGATAAAATCGTGTACCGAATGTTATTAGTTGAGTATTATATTCGAGTCGGCAGCATGGTCGAGTGGTTAAAGCGCCGGGATCGTGATCGACACGGTCTCCGTTCAAAACCTACTCGCGCCATTCTGTTGTGTCCTTGGAAAACACACTTGAAAGCACTGTCCCCTGCTTGGTTGTCTTGGCAAGCAGTTCTAAATTAAAGTAATATCTCTATTAAAATTTCAAGCGGCCAGCGATATCTTGGCATCTCCGGAAGCAGGTCAGAGCAATTGCTTATCCTATGTATAGCGCTTCCGTCGCTTTCCTGCGAGTCAGGAGGATAAATATAGAAATAAAAAAAATATTTAATGGATTAGAGTGAATATTAAACAAGGTGGAGATGTTTTGTTGTGTTTCAAGCGTGTGCGCGATTTTACCAATAAGTAGATAACAATTACGCTCACGAAAAGGTAGTTTAAACGAGAATATATTAGTTTATAACTAACTTGTTGGCGGTACAGAATTTCAAAATTACTTGAAAACCATCAAGATGGTTTACAAGTAATTATGCAATACTTACTCTACTAATAAATACAAGTGGTTCTTTATTTTCATCTTTCTCATGACTGCCATTAAAAAGTGTGACACAAAAAGTTTAGAGCATACCTTCAGTAAAAACCATTTGAATATATTGATTTTTATGCCATCAAATATGTGCTCAGTACTATTGAAATTGACAATATTGAATCAATAAAATATTAAAAATTTTTCAATTAGGTTTTTGTCCATCCGAATTACACCTATCCAAACAATGACATAGCTATCATTCAATTGACAGCGAATGTTACTTTCAACGATTATGTATATCCGGTTTGTTTGGGCGATGGAGAAGAACCGCGAGTAGGAGAAATATGTTACGCAACTGGATATGGAAGATTATGTAACTAACTACTTTTGCAAACATTGCTGTAACATAATAAATATTTAAATAATCTTTTCATGAAAACAATCAAAAAATTCTTCATACGTCCGAGGGGCGTTCAGAAAGTAAAGTAATGTAAGCAATAAGGTTTCTTTTCATGACATTGAGTTGAGGTACACAAATCGTGCATCACAAGAAAGTATATAGCATAAGCATTTCATAGTTATTTCCCGATGTAATCTCCCGCTTTCCAAATCGCCTTTTAACGAGTGCACATATTTCTTCATTTTAACATTTTTCAGGCTGCATTTTTAACCGATTCCTAACAGCAGTTTTAATCTCTTCTTCACTGGAGAAATGTCACAAAGAAAGTTTGGGGTCCCAAACAAATGGAAGTCAGATGGTGCCAAGTTTGGTGAATATGAGGGATGTGAAATTGTTGTCCAGACAAAGGAGCTGATGAACTCACGGGTTTTTAAGGCCTAGCGTTGTCATGTTGCAATAAAACCTTAGACATTTCCAAAGCAGGTCGAACTCTTGCTGAGATTTGAACTTCTTCGAGCGTAATGAGTGGGTATGGCGCCACTCCATTGATGCTCTTTTTGACTCTGGTTCAAAGTGGTAAACCGAAGTCTCATCTCCGGTCACTATTTGCTGCAAGAAGGTTTTCTCAATATTTCAGAGGTTCAGAACAAGCTTCTAGGCGGGATTCTTTATTAGCTTTTGTCAGCTCCCTTGGGATCCACCTTGCACACACTTTTGAAAACCTTGCGATATTTATGATCTTTACAGTACTCCCTGCATTTACTTCTAATGACTCAGCAAGCCCATTAATAGTGATGCGTCTGTTTTCCTTAATCAATGCATCTGCCTTTCCAATGTTAGCAGAACTATAAGAAGAAGATGGCCTACCACTCCTTGGCCTATCGCAAAGATGGTTTTCAGCAGGTTTTTTCTGTCCATCAATAATTCGTTTCACCCACCTCGTCACCGTGCTGTAGTCTATTTCAACGTCACCATACACTTGCTATAGCTTTCTGCTTATGTTTTAAGTTGTTTCTTTCGGTTTACAGATATTTCATCACCTAACATTTATTTACCCGACTGTTAATCACGGACATTTTATAACTGGAAATTTAATAATGTAGATTTTTTATCACGTGGACACTTTAGCACCAGACATGCGATCACGCAGACGTTTAATCACTTTAAAATTTAATCACAGAGACACTGTATCACGCTCGCAAGTGTCTCAAGAAAAAAGTCATAATGTAAAAACATCAAAAATAAGTGTTTATTTATGCGATAAATACGCAATACCACGCAAATACACTAAAATCTCACTGCGCAAATATCGAGCCATTGCATTTGCAACACGCAGTTTCACCGATTGGTATCGCTTTAGGACAAATGGCTGCAATCCAGAAACCCCTTGCACAAATGTTGCGTGTTGCATTAGCATATCTTTTTCCAGTCCTTTTATAAAAGTCCATAGCGTTGGGTGATGACACTGAAATAGTGCTTGCAGTCCGTATTGCCAACCTTCGATTGAGTTTGTAGTTACAGCAATTCCTTCCGATGCACTTTCAAAATGATTCCATGTTTCTATGGGATAGATTGCAGATCGATAACATTCATTGCGCCCTGGACGTGTACGACCTCGAATATATGTATGTTCGAAATACGCTAGGAGCTCCGGCATCTTTTCAAGTTCTGGCATGTAGTTAGCTAGTATCCAAAACGCTTCAGCAACGTTTGTTGATGGAACCATAGCTAATGCAGGTAAACAGCGCACAGCAATTCGTAAGTTGTCATCACTTTCGTAGTCTGATTTCATGCCAATTTCATTGACTTTTCTGAGAATACTTTGCGTCAGATGGAAGTAGCAACCCAAGATTCTAGCACTAGGATAAGCTGCTGTAAATGCATTAATTGCTGCACTCTCAAAATCGAGCAGTGTTTTTTCAGGATTTGCCAAAGGAATCATTCTTTTAATTTCATCCAAGATGCGAACATATACAGTTTGTGTTTTGTTTTGTACAAGGCAATAAACAACAGCAGAGTTTATACCAGGAACTAATTCGAAGTGTATGGTGTATAGTTGAAAAAACAACGATGGTACCACCTTAAAAGTTCCAACCGTTAGCCATAATTTAGCTCTAGCCAATCCACCTAATAGCCCACGTTTGCCTAATAAAACTAATCTATCACTGCCTGAACCGGAGTCAAAAAGTATGAGATCCTAAAATTGGTCTGGAAAGGTAAATGACGTATCTGTTGGAAGAAAAGGCAGATTTGCACCCGAATTGCTCTGTAGCTTCTGACGCTTTCTATTTAAAGTCCGTTTAAGCGTTTGTTTCCTCGGTAATGTCATTAGTACATCTGGTTCAAGTTGGGTGACTACTGAGGCAATTACTGCACTTAGATTAGCCCATATATGTCACTCATTTTATCTTTCATTTCAACAACGGTTTGGCGCGCCAAAATATTTTCTTTGTTACCAGAATGGTTATGCTCCGGATCACAGTTGCTTACAATCTCATCGTTTTTGGTCGTTAACCTTCTTGACATTTGCTACTCTGGTAAAGCTTGCAACGCCACTGAATATTCCCACTTGCATATTTTCGATATTTAACAAATTCATATGTGTATGAATTACCAAAGGTTTTCCTTTTGACGTGACTCCAAAAGTAACTTTGTTTCCACTCATTTTAGGCTGTTTACTTCTGCAATTTACTAAATGCTAATAAAACTCAAGCTGCTTGTAGGTACAGAGTTTGAAAATGGCTTTAAGCATCAACAACATAAACACGCTCTTTTGATTAAGTGATTAAATGCACACGTGCTTAAATGTCCACGTGATTATCTGTGTGGCGATAAAATATCTAAGTGATAAACTATCGTAGTGGTAATAGGTCTACGTGATTACACGTCTAGTGGTTAAATGTCCGTGCTTAACAGTCGCGTGCTGAAATGTCGCGTGATGAAGTGTGGGTGAACCGTTTCTCCCTCCGACAGTAGAAATTCAGTAACAAATCTTTGATTCTGCTAAGATTGCTTTGGGGAATTCATGTTAGTTTTTCTTTCTAACGAAGAAGACATAGAGGGATTGCGTAAATTTGAAATGCAGACGGCAGTAATTTAAACTCTTATTTTTTACTAAATTTGTAAACCTTAGTTACCAATCTACAGAGTGGCCTACTTAAAAGTAGCCCGATCTCTCGATAGGTTGTGGCTCACTTAAAAGTTTTGAATCAACTGTGAACATTGACGTTTATCTACACATCTTGGAACAGTTTAACGACCAATTGACACCACAAGACAAAATGCAATTTTTTTTCCAACAAGATGGCGCTAAATGCCACACGTCTCACAAATCACTGACACGAGTTCACGACATGTTTTCGGAAGATAGAACAATAAGCAAAGAGTTATGGCCACCACGTTCCCCGGACTTGTCATTATGTGATTTTTATCTTTGGGGGACTCTAAACCAAAAAGTTTATGTAAATAATCCTCACAATGTAGACCAACTAAAGGAGAACATTACCAACGCTATCAGGAGAATCACCAGAGAAGAGCTACAGGCAGTATCTGCAAACGTTGTTAAACGTGCCCAGAAATGCATACATGTCAACGGGGAGCACTTCCAGCATCTTTTATAACATTACAGGTAAATAAAACAATCTTTTATAACACCACACGTAATTTAAACAATACTACAGGTAATTTAAACAATGAAAGAATGTTCCTCTTCTCTACTACATTTTCTGGGCTACTTTTAAGTGGGCCACCCAGTATAACTGTAAAAGAATCATGTATTAGTTAAATGAATGCTGCAAGAAATTAAATCAGTTACATTACTTTCTGAACGTCCCTTGTAAATTCTTCAGAGACGAATCAAATTTACAAAATGATTTAGTCCTTTTTAGGTAAAAACTACGATTGTCCATACATCTCAAATTTAAAAAAAACTTTCTTTCAACCCTATGATGTATAATCGAAGGAAAACAATAACTTTTTTTTAATATTTTCACTTTTTAATAGTTTTGGTGCTTCCATGTTTGTTACTATAATACGTTTTAAAATAAATAATTTTTTATTAAAAAAAATAAACAAATTTTTTGTCATTGGAAGATATTGTAAAAGCAAACATTTGGAAATTTTGAAATGCAGTTTATTTTTTAGTTTTACTTCTAACTTATATGCTAAAATATTTTCAACACTTATATACTGGTTTTGGTCATATACAAAAGCCTGGTTTATAATATTTTTTTTATAAAATTAGTAAATTAGAATCAATGAATCAAATTAGTACATATTGTAAGACGCATTGCTTTTTTGCTTCTATGAATAAATGCTGAAAAAATTGCAAAGATTTCTAAACCCCCAAGAATGTTAAAAATTATTTCAATGAAATGATTGAGCTGTAAAAAGTTTTGTGTTTTAAAAAATATTCATAAAGTTGATTCCACTGGTCTGCATCAATTTTGCTGAATTCCAAACAAAAGTTGGTTTTAAATAATTTAATAATGCTGATTCCAAAAATGCAATCAGTTTTTGCCTATCACTTCACGTTTTGTCACAAAATGAAAAATAAAATATTGCAAATACTGCTTTTTAAAGGCATTTTAAAGATCGTGGTCACAAACAATTTCACTTGCTTGTTGCATTTAAGAATTAAACTTTTTTATATTATATATTTATCTTATATCTTATACACCTATAGCTTTCAGCCTAAAATTAAAAATAAGCTACACTGCTATGATCTTCAAGATTTTTGAACTGTTCGTGTTTTTCACCGTATTTACCGATCACCATACTTATCACTTGGGTACTGAATGCCGGGCATAGTTAGTTATTGTAATTGTAGCCTACAAGTTTTAAGCTCAACATTTCTAAACCTCCAAGCTGCAATTAGCCTACTATAAAATGACAGGGTAGGCGGTGTTACGTTTAGAATTAGAGTTAGCGTTAGAGTTAGTCAGTCCAAAACGGCTGAGTAGGCAGGGTGGCAGTGCAGGAAGTGTCACACTGCTACCCTACCGTTTTTGATGAATATTTTGCATACATTGCCAACACTGCCATTTTAAATTTTTCTAAAACGGCAGGCCAGGCAGTGTGTACGGTCAAGGTTAGGGTTGGTCACTCTAAAACGGCAGGGCAGGCAATGTATGCAAAGTATTCTTTAAAAAGAGCAGGGTAGGCAGTGTAACCCTGCCCTGGTTACACTGCCTACCTTTCCGTTTTAGAACCCCCAAGCTGTTATATTAGGCCTACATTGGTTCTTAACTTGTACAGCATAAAATCTTTAGTCACAGATAACTAGAATATTATATAAAGCTTATTTTTAGAAGTATTTTGAAGAAATTTTGTTTTAATAGTTTTAGATTTTTATAAAAGTATTTCTGTGTTGCTTAAATTGTGATCTGCTTTTCTGATATCAATGACTACAATTTCATCATCACGAAGAAAGTGCAAGCTTGATCCAAACATTTTTTGCTATATCTGCGGTTCTTTTACTGTTTCTAAACAAAGGCAAGGAATTACAGACTTTGTGAAAAAAGCATATTTGGCATATTTTGAAGTTAAAGTAGGAGATCAAGACAAGAATTGGGCTCCTCACCAGGTTTGCAGGACATACGTTGAAAATTTAAGGCAGTGGACAAAACAAAAAAGAAAAACTATTGGGTTTGCAGTTCCTATGGTTTGGAGGGAACAAGAAAATCATGTTGACGATTGTTATTTCTGTATGACTAATGTTGCTGGTTTCAGCTCTAAAAGCAAAGGCAGCATCAAGTACCCATACCTTCTGTCAGCAATCCGACCTATACCTCACTCTGCTGATCTTCCTCCACCTTTGTTTACTTCCTTGCCTGAATTAGTCGATGAACCAGTAAGCAGTACATCAGAGGAGAGTTTTTTAGAAGACAATTGTTATGAACCATTGGCTGACAACAAATCCCCAATATTGATTACTCAAGCCTTTTTAAATGACTTGGTTCGTGACTTAAACCTGCCAAAAGAATCTGCAGAACTTCTTGGGTCCAGGTTACAACACAACAACCTTCTTGCTCCCAACACAACATATTCCTGGTACAGGCAAAGAGAAAAAGATTTGGTACAATATTTTTTCATGGAGGAAATATTTGTGTATTGTCACAATGTTGCCGGTCTTCTTCAAGCGATGGCTTGTATATATGTCCCAACAGAATGGCGACTTTTTATTGACAGTTCGAAAGCCAGCTTAAAGTGTGTATTGTTGCACAATGGCAATAGATATGCTTCAATACCAATTGGCCACTGCGTTCATCTTAAGGAAACTTACAAAAATATGAAATTGTTATTAACGAAAATAAAATATAATGAACGTAAATGGATGTTATGTGGAGATTTGAAAGTTTTAATCATGCTGTTGAGTCAACAAGGGGGTATACCAAAACCCATGCTTTTTGTGTTTATGGGATAGCAGGGCTAAAAATGAACATTGGATTCGTGAGCAATGGCCGAAAAGAAATGAGTTTACAGTTGGAGAAAAAAACATTTGTAATGAAAGTTTAGTATCTCCTGACAAAGTAATATTACCGCCGCTTCACATTAAGCTAGGCTTAATGAAACAATATGTAAAAAGCTTAGACAAAGGTGGGGAATGCTTCAAGTACATTTGCCAGAAGTTTTTGTTTCTAAGCTATGAAAAAATAAAAGCCGGTGTGTTTGATGGACCAAAGATGCGACAGCTCCTGAAAGACAAACAGTTCATTGAAACAATGAGCCCAGAGGAAAAAAATTGTTGGATCGCTTTCAGCCAGGTTGTAAATAACTTTCTAGGCAATACCAAATCTCCAAAATACAAAAAAATTGTTAAAACTTTTCCTGATAACTTTCACAAACTTGGTTGTAACATGAGTGTCAAAGTACATTTTCTACACAGTCATTTAGAATATTTTCCAGACAATTTGGGAGCTCTGAATGAGGAGCAAAGTGAGAGGTTTCATCAAGACATTAAAATCATGGAGAAGAGATAACAAGGTCGATGGAACATTAATATGATAGCAGATTACTGTTGGTGTCTCATGAGGGATGGGAAAAATTTTGAACCCTCTCGAAAATCTAAAAAGCGAAAGCTTGTTTCTTAAAGGTGATACAAACTTTGCATGCTCTATTAAATGTTTTGATACATTAATGATGTATTGCTAACGATATATACAGTATATACTGTGTATAATGAGTTGTCAACTTAAAACGAATTGTAAGTACTTTTAAGTGTACATCTTACACTAACAAAACAGACTTTGCTGCATTGTGTAGTTTAACTTTCCTTCAAGATTTTACTTCTTTTATGCAAGCTGACTGTAAAAACATAATTTTACTCTAAATCAGGGGTTCCCAACCTTTTTTGCTGTCCGTACCCTCTTTTTTGGTTTGGGTTTTTCTCGTACCCCTTTAATATTTAGAATAATAAATTTATCCTTTTTTAGATATACTACCTTCGATTATGCGTAGATTTTATACAAAATACGTGTGAAAATAGCAGCACAGTTCAGATTTTATTTAAAAAAAAAAAATTTATTGTCATTTTTATTACGCAGTTTAATGAGAGTTTTGTTGTTGCTTCATCATCACTAATCTTTGAAATGATGGTTCAGTTTTGCTCAAAGCAACCCGTAAGTCATCTTCCAATTGCAGACGGTTCCTGTGCTTATTTTTCATAATTTGTACATCACTGCCAAAAACTTACTTTCACCAAAAATAAGTTGTTGAAAAAAGAATTGTCATTTTCATGGTTTCCTTAGCTAGGTTTGGAAAAGGTTCCATTACAACACATCAAAAATTGTTTAACTTTGATTTTTCAAAGAGCAGTTGGAATTTTTGGCAACTTTTTATTTCAATGAGGTCTTCCTTCAAACTATCATCATCAGACATTGTTGTCAAATCGAATAGAAATGAATTGATGATCTATTGCTGAGCTGCATTTAATTCACCATCTGAAAAGTATCCATCAAAGGAGTTACCCAGTATCATCAAATGAGCAATAATATCATGCTTGACATTTTGCAGAAGACAATTTTTTGCAATTCTGTTAAGGGAAGGCAAATTAGTAAGGTTGTCTTTTGCAATTCGGCTTGACCACAGGAATAACTTTAGTTTGAAAGCTTTAAGTTTTTCACAAGCTGTAATCACGTACATTTGTTGTCCTTGTAGTGACAAGTTTAGCTCATTTAGGTGATACATAACATCAGCAATATAGGCCACACGTTAAATAAATTTATTGCTTTCAGAGAGCCCACCAAATCAGAGTTTTTGTATTGCAAAAACAACTTGATTGTTTCTCGAAGTTCGAAAAAGTATGTCATTACTAAGCCTCGAGAAAGCCACCGTATATCAGTGTGGTACAGCAAGATGATGTTCTTTGCTCATTTTGTCACAAAATAATTGAAAAATTCTGTAATATGTATCTTGCTTTCTAATGAAGTTAACCATTTTAATGCTGTATCAAAAACATTTTTTATACTTTGCGTCATACATTTTGAGGCGAGATAATCGTGTTTTCAAAACAAAAGTAAATTCTTCAACAAAACCGTTCAAATAGCTGCTTTGTGGCCAATGATTTTCGTACCCCTTGACTTCTAATCTCGTATCCCCTGGGGGTACGAGTACCCCTGGTTGGGAACCTCTGCTCTAGATCTACGAAATATTGAAATGTATTTTGCAAAAAAAATTGACATGATGGGCAAAAACCAATGTGATTTTTGATCTCAGCGTCCCCAAATTAGGCAGAATACGTTTTAATTGTTCAGTCAGCAGAAAATTTTTTTGAATGCAGACCAGTGTTCTTTCATGACAGCAGTTTTACGTGCAGCATTTGAAACATTCAATTTTTTTTTCAGCTATTAATGGCGCTTTAGCCGGCGTACTTCAGGAAGTTGATCTTCCGATCGTCTCCATCAATGATTGCGTAAATGCTTACCTCAGATCAAACTTAACTGTCAATCCGAGGACAAACATTTGCGCAGGCTATGTTCAAGGAAGAAAAGATACCTGCAAAGGTCAGTCAGTAGATTAACTTTGATGAAAACACATTTTGTATTTGTGCTTAGCATGAAATCTAATAAAACTAAAAAAAGTTAAATTTTTGGACAAGGTTTTTTTACTAAAGAGTAGATTTGCTCCCTGCAAAACTTAAAATTATTTCCATGCATGAATTTGACTTACATTCTAAGTAAATGTTTCAAATAAAAATTTTGCCTTTCCTCTGAATAAATTATGTAATTTTGAAATGATAACTAATGGTTTTTAAAATCATTTTGTCCATATATCTTTTTCTAAAAATATTTCTGATGACACCATAATTTCAAGACTAATTATAAAATATAGGTTGGAATTATGCTACACCTATTTGTTTAACAAGAATAAATAAACCAATTTAGTAAAAGTTGCAATTACGCCGTTTGCAATTAGAAGAACTATAATTTTTAGAAGTAAAATTGTATTAAAACTATAAAAAATTCAAGACGATATGGCAACTTTTTTATGGATTTTGTACAACTAATTTTTAAATGTTTAACTGTACGATGTTCAAAACATAACTTAATGAATTGAATCAAATTTAGCTGAATCCATGCCTAAATACAAAAAGTGTCAATAATTTTGTTACACCCGTAATACTTTGACAAAAGTAATATAACAAAAATTGAAATGTTGTGCCTGTTACTACGTACAACATAAATTTTTTTAATGAAAAACGGTTTTTTAGGGGATTCCGGCGGTCCCCTGGTTTGCCAACGATGCAGTTCTTGCAATTGGTATTTGACTGGTATCACGTCGTTTGGGGAAGGCTGTGCTGAGGCTGGTTTCTATGGAGTCTATACAAGAGTTCATCAATTCACTTCGTGGATTAATCAGATCACTGGAAGAAGAGCCCCTCGTTCCTACACCACTTGCAACAATCCGCCCCAACCAAATCGTAAGAGAATAAACTTAGTACAATGTAAAAAACAAGATCAGTTATAAAACCGGAAGAAATACTTAATAATAATTTAAGTTTATTCAAAAGTATGCTTAAAACAATTTTTGATGATTTATAGTGGCTATGAAAACATTAGCTACGTTTTTCTTTTTTGATAATAATGTTCTCAATATCACAGCATTTTTTAAAAATAATATTTAACGAAAAAAAAAAGCTTTAATTTTACATAATTTTTTTTATATCACACATTTTCAAATGAATTGCTTCAACAATTGTCAAATTAATATTTCTCCAATTAAATATGTATCAGTGTTGACTGGTGGATATACGATGTATTGTCTTATGTTTTACTGAATTAATTTATTACCTGTTATAAACCTTATAAATAGAGGGACTAGTAACTATTGCCCTATTGAGTTACGAAACTTCTTTACAACCACGCCACTTGGAGTCTTCGTAAAATTGCTGTCCGATTAAATTTTTTATTATACAAGACAAGACAAGCTTTTTATTCGTTAAAGTAAAAAAAAGAATATTTATAGGTACAAGTGATTTGTTGTACAGAATTTAATGGCAGCTGACAGAAAGCTCATGTCTAAGCTTTTCGCCCGACATTTGTCAGGAGAAAAACGTTGGAATGAAGGAAAGAAAAATTGAATTGATTTTGTAATAAAGCTGAATGAAGATAATTGGATGTTTGAGAGAAGCGTCACAACACGTGATCAATACAAAAGTTTCAAGTTATAAACGAGCTCTTTTTGGCGGCATGAATTTGGCTTGCATGAATGGATGTAAGCGTTTCCAAAGCAAATAAATGAAAAGCAAACAGCCAATTGAAAAAATAGTAAATTTCCCATCACTGTAAAATTTGGGCACATAGGGTTATCTAAAAGGTGTAACCAATTGCCGATTCATTAAACATGACTGGGGTTGAAGATTTGCCAAAACGAGTAAAGATATCGCATTCAAGTTCATTTTAACTTTTTCTTATTTTTAGAGAATTGGTAGGGATACTTCAAGTACATGACAATAAAATGCTTGACACAAATTCTGTATGAATCACTAATTTTTAAATTTTTTTGTGAAATAGCTTTAATCCATTTTTGACATGAAACTTGGTCTGAAGACAATTAAACAAAGGGATTGGTAATTCAGATTCTTCTTTTTTTGTTGGTACAATAACTAGCATTTGGGAACACAGCAAGTATATCCCATATTAAAAGCTAATCAAATAATGATTAAAAAATTTACTAATACTAATCAATAATTATACCTGAGTAATTTATTATAAAGTATTAGGTAAATGCATAAAAAGCAAAGGAAAATTTATATCAAGATAATTAAGATTCAACATATCTACTATAAAACCAAAACCAAAATTTTTTCATTGCTTTTAGTAAAGTACTTTGTCTGGAAATGGCCTGTGAATGAACAATCAATAGATGCATAAAGCAACAAGTACACTTTTGAGTTTAAGAATTTACAAAAGAATTTTGATCATGAAATAAGGCTATACAAATTAAAAAATCTTAATATTAAGTAGACTTATTGTTATAAAAAATTGGTAAAAATCTATAATATATAACATATAATAAATTACTCAATAAGAACTATTTACATCAAAAAACCATAATCAATTAAATAGCTAATTTAAGATAAATTGAATAAAAACTAAAAAATAAATTTAAATTTATGCTGTTACAACTGTAATTAGTGTGAAACAGGAAATGCATTCAATTTGTATCAGCCCTGCAATGTGCGCAAAGTCGCACGAAAAAAAGCGAAGTTTCGCATCCTGGTAGTTTAGATATCCCTGATTAAACCTAAAAAGTGATTTGGTTTACTTAAAAAGATTGCAACGTAAGAGGTCGCTTTGTCATTGGTGTTGAGCTACAAGGGTGTATACACTATATATAATTAAATTTCAGACCACAAAATTTTTGAATTAAATATTAATTTTATTTTATTTGCCTTAACAGACTGTTTCGCCTACATGGACTCGTCAGGGAGCGGTTAGAAATCTGAAAAAACAAAACAAATGAATAAAAATATAGTTCAAATAAAGCGCTTGAATGCGTAAAACGTATAAAACGTAAAACAACAACAAGAAAAAAAACTACGTGTGTAATATCGATCGATAAATGAATTTTATTGTCAAAAAAAATGTTTTTTACGTAGCTTGCTCTATTGTTTGAAAATAATGGGTAAATTTGAAAAGTTTGCATTAAAAATGCGTTAAAATTTTGATTAAGTAGACTGCACTGGAAACTAGGGTAAAAGATGCACAAGAGATGCGTTTTGAAATGACAATCAATTTGAAATGACAATCAATATGAATTAAATTTAAAACAGCAACATTTTTTTTACAGGGTGTTATTTAAGAATTTTGTTAGTGCAATAAGTATGTAGTGTAGAGGTAGGCTATTTTATTCGCTGATCAAGAAAGTGGATAAAAATGAGATATATTATAGAAATAAGGTAAATCGAGTGTGTCGATATATTTATTAACTGCCAGCGTAATTAAAACTTCATAATTTAAATTTACTTCGATGTCGTCATTTTAAAACCAATTCCGAGCGTTTATTTAGTAATTTTTTGGGATCAGCCTGAAATATTTGTAATTTTTCTGATAAGCATAAGTTTCATGTTTTTGAACCACATTGATATGGAGTTGCATGGTGTATAATTTTCCTGTTGTATGTGTTGGATGAGCAAGTGAAAGAAGACCTTTCCGATGTTAGTCTACACAGGCTCGCTGAAGGGTGAGTTAAGCGACACTATGTTCCGCTTTCTGGCTTTTTTCTTATGGGAGCCGGGTGGGATGATGTACTGCAACTCACCGAAATGTCCGCTTTTTTGCTTAGCTTCTTCATACTCTGGCGAATTCCTCGCGATTGCACGAGAGCAATGAAAGGCCATCAGCGAACATCGATGGAAGTTGTTTCTTTATAGCGGGCAGGTGGTTTGAATGTTGGTGGACGTAGAGTGGTTGGTCGTTAGGCTTACGGTACGGCCAATATTTCCTCGACTTCAAATTGAAGGTAACATCGACGAAATTGGTTTGGACGAGGTTGGTTTTGGCTTTGATGTTTAAGCCGTGCTGGTGGAACAGCTTGATAAACTTTTTCTTTAAACGCTCCGAGGTAGGACCTGAAGCGTTTTTTAGAATGGCCAAACCGTCGTCCTTAAAAAGACCGATGTTTTTGACATCCACAAACTGGGATAATTGGTGGAGGATAAACAGGCCAACCAACTCGCATACTTCGGCTCCATTATAGACCTATAACAATGCTTTCGAGGTTTGAACTCTCATAAGAAACAATCTTCTTTCTCTGGGATCTTCTTTGCAAAGATGGTCATTGAAGGAGAAAAATATCGAAGGTTTTTCTCTTATTGAAGCATTTTTAGCACTATAAAAAGCGGCACCGCATGCCGTTCACAAGTTGCTTTACAATTATTAGTCGTTTCTCTCCTTACACAATCTG
This sequence comes from Diplosoma virens, assembly GCA_963680785.1. Classification (NCBI taxonomy): domain Eukaryota; kingdom Metazoa; phylum Chordata; class Ascidiacea; order Aplousobranchia; family Didemnidae; genus Diplosoma; species Diplosoma virens. The sequence continues at coordinate 2,981,801 of OY796881.1, read as the reverse complement.
CTTTGCAAACTTTACTTGAGCAAGTAGTTGTTTCAGATAAAGAATTAAGTTTGTAAATGATAATCAGGCAGTAAAGCTCTGGATTGGTGTGCGTCTTGCACTGAACCGCAGAGGACGCTCTTTAGTGTTGTCTGCCCATAACTCGAATACATTTCCAAGCATCTGGTCATCAGCGTGAGATGCCGATGCTGCAACTGTGGGTACTGGCAATGCCTCAATTGAATTATAAACATATATTTCAAAAAACTGATAAAAAATTTTAAAATGTAAATAAATAAAAGATTAAAAATTCTCATTAATTGATAAGATTATTTGAATTAGTTAAATAGATTTTTTGTAAAAAAATTAACTTTAATATTTTTACAGTTACAGCTTGGGCGGAATGGGGTTTTTGGGGTTCATGCAGCGCAAGTTGTGGAGGAGGATCACAAACTCGAATAAGAACTTGCGACAACGGAAGTCCAGGAAATCCAGGATGTAATGGAAATGCACAGGAGACACAAGTAAATTTTTTTTAGGATCGTTTAATCCATTTAAAACTTAAAAAAAATGTTTAATGCAGTTCCAATCAAGTGTTGATGTTATTTAATGTTAAAATCATAAATGTTTAACTAAATCATGAATTTAAAAAATAACTTAAAAAAACTTTACAAGTTGCAAACTCGGCTGATTGACTTAAACTATATATTTTTAAACTAGCCTAATACTTACCTTACCGCAAGCCTAATACTTATACTTACTTTATCTTACTAGCTTATACAAACTGGCCTAATACTTACCTTACATTACCGCAAGCCTAACGACCAACCACTTTATATCCACCAACTTTCAAACCACCCGCCCACTATAAAGAAACAACTCCCATCGATGCTTGCTGACCGCCTCTCATCGCTCTCCTACAACCGCGAAGAATTCACCAGAGCTATCCTGGAGTATGAAGAGGCTATGCAAAGAAGTGGACATCCCGGTGGGTTGCAGTACATCACCCCACTCGGTTCCTGCAAAAAAAAATCCAGAAAGCGGAATATAGTGTGTTTAACATCTGTGTGTTTAACATCTGAAAGATTTTCCTTCACCTGCTCGAGAAGCACTTCCCTCCCCATCACCGCTTGTACAAAATATGCAATAAAAACAACGTCAAACTGAGCTATAGCTGCATGCCCAACATGGCAGCTATAATTTTCAGACAAAATAAAGCGCTTCTTGCCCAAAGAACCGAGCCTTCCAGCACTGTACCACCTTGCAACTGCAGGGCTAAAACCAGCTGCCCATTGAAGGGACAACGCCGCGAAAGCTCCATCATTTATAAAGCCACCCTAACAACAGATGGCATTGCCAAAAATTATTATGGTTGTAGTGAAACCGAATTTAAAACTCGCTTCTACAACCACACTCAAAGTTTTAGATACCGGCAAAAGTCTAATGCCACCGAGCTATCTAAGGCTTTTTGACAAGCTATAGACACAGGAAAGAACCCCTTCATTGAATGGAGCAACCAGTTAAGTTTTATGTTAGAATTAATTAAAAAACATAATAAAGTTAGTTCCGTTATATTTAAACATAAACAAATGTTTTTTTCTAGCCGGTCTTAGATATTTTGAATTTTGTATAAAAAACAAGTTAGCAACAACTAAACATAATAAATCGTCATTGAATAGAACTGCAACACATCTCCCTGTCTTGGATGGAGTTCGTGGACAGCATTCAGCTCGTGTTCTGTTACTTGTGGCACTGGGACGGAAACCCGAACCAGGATTTGCCAGGTACATTAAAGTTTTTTTCGGAACAGTTAATGATGAACAACATAGATGCTGAGCAGGTGTATTGCATAGCCTGGGTACATTATGAATTAATATTTTTCAATTTTGTCAATTTAAGTTTTTATTTTGCTTATAATTTTTTCCAAATATTTCGGGATTAGATTTTGTGTCTATATATGTTTTTTAAAAATTCCATTTTTTGGTTTACGTTTGAAAAATTAGCATAAGATAAAGATATTTAAGTTTTTGGTAAAATTTAAAATATGTTCATAAAAAGTTAAAAATTTGAACATATTGGCAATGCCAAAAAACGTATTTCTCTTAGAGCAATAACCTATCGCGTTGTGCCGGGGAGTCAACAGAAACCAGAAACTGTGTGACAGGAGTAACCTGTCCTAACACCGGATGGGCGGAATGGAGCGCATGGACTAGCTGCACTAGAAGTTAGTAAATTAGACGACTTCAAAATTTTGAAATACTTCAATGCAAAACAGTAAACAAGTTAATAGAAAAAAAATTTCATTTTTTTTAAACGTTTTCGGCACATTTCCCACAATGCTCGTCAGATAAAAATTATTCTAAAAATTTTAACAAAAAACTTTTGAATAAACAAACTTTATAATTTGCATCAGAAACAACAACTCAACTGTTGAAAATGGTTTAATGACGTATCAATCATTAAACATTTAATTTCAGAGTTGAAGTTGAGAAAAATTTTTTAAATAAATTCTACGATAAAGGCTACAAAAAAAACGATAAAGATTTCAATAGTAATAATATTAATAGGCCTGATGAAGAAAATTTAAACCAAAATACACAAAAAAAAGAATTAAATAACTGCGGCATAATTTGTAAATAACAGTTACTAATAAATAAATTTTGCTGGGATATAACTGAATGTTACAATTTGGGACAGTATTATTAGTTTGGTTTAAATTTCCTTACAGCTTTCGGATTTTAGTGCTATCTTCTCCCCTAATGTTTTTAGTTTTTAAAAATCACAGTTGGTTTAAATAACTTACTTTCAAGCAAACAAAAAAATTAAATGTAAATATTTTTAAAATTTATAAAACGTGTGGTAATACATACCATACTAAACCTAGAGAACCCTGGAAGCTTTGTCAATAAAAAACACCACTCAAAATTTTATTCATTTGTAATATTGTTTGTTAATGATGGCGCATTTATCAATTTTTTGTGTATAGGTATGTTTTAAGGTTAAGTTAATTTAATTTAATTATTTTTATTATTACTAATTAAAGTTTTACTTTTTATCATACTTAATTTATGTTTATTAATCCCAGTTTTAAAATTTAGTGCAGAGTGGAACCCCACTATAACGTTGAGCTGCCATGAACTGGCCGTATTAGTAGTGTGATAATTAAACGTCAGTTCAACATAATGACAATTAATTATAAATACTTACTAAGTACTGTCTGCAATTTACTTAGATTGTAAACAATTACCACAATTCAAATTTACCAACATTGTTTGCTTTGGACACTTGACAATGTTCGTTTATAACAAACTTATGGTAGTGGTCACTATGGCAAGTTTAAATTTTTAATTTCTGATAATTTATGTGGCGTTTATAGGTTGAAAACCGGACTGGACACCATATTGAATCAAAATGCAATGCAATAAAATAGAAAAATAGTTAGGACCACACCGAAGTGGTCACAATATTGGGGTGGTGGTCAATCGTAGTTTCACTCCATATGATTATTATGTTACTTATTTTTTATAGTAGTTTTAATTACTGTTGCATATGCGACAATTTTTTCATTCAAGCTAATTTTTTATGCATAACGTTTCCTCTGACAAGGTCCAGTTTAGGCGTTCCGAAAGCATTTAGTTGAACAGATGCTTTTTTTATAGACTTCGTAGCTGTTACAATTTTAAGGAGAAAAGGGTCTCTTTATTGAACTTATATACTGCATTATTGCGTAATTTTGAAATATCTTAAGCTGATTATTTTTTGAAACAACTGAACTTTTAAAACAAAATAAAAAAAAAAGCTCAATCGCTTTCTCTCACGTGCTTGCAAACTCTTTTAAAATGCATTGTTTTTTTAATGATAAACAATCGTTGCTTATTAGTTACGGTCAGACATTTGAATAATGCGCTGATATAGGCACATTTGTTTTGACGTCATGCTCAAAAACTTTTTTGACTGAGCTTACTCTGACGTCAGCGTATGATTTTAAAAACATAATTTATTTACGTCTCAGATTCAGTTAAATAATATAGAGGAAGAGTTTTATCAATAAAAAAATACCAGAGTTTTGTGGGGAGTGTACGAACATTCATTATTAAGTCCGATCAGATTCATCAGTTCCCATCTTTGAACTGAGAAAACCTCATTTGCTAGTAATTCTGTTTGAAATGATCTTCGGTAAACGATATGACAATTGCAAATTTAATTTTGAAGTTTATTTTAAAAGAAAATTTAGAAGGATGTTTTTAAACATTTTTTTCTTGTTCATTTTGACACTTTTGGTTCTTTCTGCTCCAAACCGGGCAAATAAATCCAATAAAAACGTTTGCAACAATTTTAAATAATATTTAATGTCAAACTCTAAAACATTTTAAAACTTTATTTATTCTTTCTTTTGTTTCATTCTTTCTTCTTAATACTTTTCTTGTTAGCAAACCTTTTCCATAATTCCATTTATTTCACATTGTTTAGCGTGCAACGGCGGGATTAGTCGACGTACCCGCGGCTGCAGAAGCGGAACTGTCGGAAGCCCGAACTGCTCTCCTGCTGGAGACAATCAGATGACAAACGTTTGCAACACAAATAGTTGTCAGCAACAGACGTCAAGTGAGACAAATAATCATAATATTATTGTTGCAACGTCACTGCACTTATTTATTATAAAATCAAAGTAGATTTATGATTAGATCATCACGATTAATTTACTAACTTTTCAAAATTTTTTTTATCAAGGTTTATACGTTATTGAAAAATTTTTTTCAGATTGCCAAGATAGCTATTACGCTTGCTTACCCAGTTTTTGCAACAGTTTTTATATTTCTCTTTGTCGGCGCACATGTAATGCATGCGGAGGAAGTAAGTTATAAATCAGATCATGGTTTTGTTCTTTGCTTGTTTAAAAACTTACAACAATTAAAATATCTTTTCGCCATAATTTTATTGATAAGATGCTGTTTTAAATTAATGATTCCAATTTTTTTGTTTCTTTTATCACCTTAAGTCCAACAATATTTAAGCAAAGTTTTATTTGGTAATATTTATCAAAATCTAATTTTTGGAAACTTCGATGGCGCTACCTTCATTATCAGGATCGCTTCAGTGCGGTTCCAAATATTTTTTATTGAATTTAACTTGTCACAATAGGAATTATTTGAAAGATAGACTCAAATTTATAGTTTTGATAAGGCCGATTTCCACTACAAGTGTGCAATGGAGTATTCTTTTTTTTTTATTGAATTTTTAGCTTCTCTAAGCACTAAGGCCATGACTAGCTCTTAGACGTCATAGGCTTTGCGACGCTATTTACAAAGCCTTTAAAGCGTATCTGTATCTGTATTTAACTTGAGTATAGTTTCATATCTGTTGATTAAGCTGATAAGGTCTATATCGCGCTCTTCATCATTAAAAAACTTCTATCTACTCAACCACACTGTCTCTTGTAATATAATAGAGATATGACTGTAATTTAGAACTTCTTGCCAAGACCACCAAGCAGGGGAGAGTGCCGCAAAGTGTCTTTCCCAAGTACACAACAGAATGGCGCGAGTTGGTTTTGAACCGAGACCGTGTTGATCACAAGCCCGACGTTTTAACCACTCGAACACGCTGCCGACTTATTTTATAATAAACATAATCAAGGCTGTGGATTAGAAAAAAAAGCAACAAAGCTTGCAAAGATAGTAGCGAAATATATATAGAAGTTGTGAAATATATAGATAATATAATATAATAAATATAGAGATATATAGAAGTTGTATTACAGGAAGCAAGGTTGTTTCATCTCAATATAAATTTGTTTTATAAGAATAAGAAAAAACCAAAAAAAAAGAAAAAAAGCACAAAAATTTTACACGGATTTGTGTAGGCAGGTACACGCTATTGATGGCAAACACGATCGACGTGGTCTATTGGTTCCGTTGTTTTTGCGTCTTTGAAAAAACACGATTTAAAACGTCACTCTATTTCAGGGATGGGCAAAGTTTTTAATGAAAGAGCCATATGTGAAAATTCAAAACTGCTGGAGAGCCACGAATTCGGTTTGAGGTGTTAATGCAAATACAGTAAACAAAGCAAGTTTTAATCAAATAATAAAAACAAATAAAACCTTACACTATTTACAATTTTTCCGAGATTTTACCAGCATTAGATCTATTGTGGGTTTCCACTTTATTAGCTAACTTTTAAAAACTACTTTTAAATGCTAACTTTTAAAATATGGGCGATATAAAGTCAAAGCAGGGCTGCCAGATGCAAAATTTAAAAATAGGCTAATTAAGGTAAAAAGTAGCCAAAATTACCAAAATTAAGCCAGACAAAATTTAATTTTTGTCGCTAAAAAAGTGTTCTCTAAAAAAAAGGTCTTTATTTAAAATCTGTCAATAATTTTTCAATTTTTGTCTCAAAATCATGGTGATCTCTACAAAAAAAAGAAAAGGTCTTAACTTAAAATCTGTCTACAATCTTCAATTTTTCTCCCAAAATCATGCCTACTTTGCACTCGGCAGCCAAATAAAGCCAATCTGACAACCCTGAGTCAAAGCGGTTTGAATTAATTCTCACAAATCTTCATTTGTTAGACTTGCACGATTATGATTTTACAAATTTCATTACAGAGAACCGAATCAGAGAGAAACGAGCACTACCTTTGTTTCTTTTATTCTAATTTTACCAGCGTGTCTCGGCGGGAGAGAAATAAATAAAAAAAAGATAGCGCTCGCTTTCCTCAAATTTTTGCTGTAGTGTAAATGGTCCTTAACAACAAACAAAGAAATACTTTTATTTTCGCGCTATAATCTGAGTTAACACCTAATTAGAAATCTTTGTTTACCAAAATTTAACAGTGAATAACAATTGTACATTGTTCGATTTCGTTTTTATTGTATAGCTAGAAGAGCCGCAAACAAAAGGTCGGCAAGCCATATGCGGCTCGCGAGCTGCAATTTGCCCACCGTTGCTCTATTCTCTACTTGGCGGTGTTACCAAGCAGCTCTATAAAAAACAAATAAAAAAGATTTAACCAAACAAAAGTATTCTGCATATTAAGTAGCTTGCGGTAATCGCTTGACGGAGGCATTAAGTGTAACACCTTCAACCTAGTCCTGTAAGTTAAGAGGATCGTTGTCGTCATCGTTTGGAAGGGCATCCACTCCAGGTCAAACACAAACAGGACTGGGGCCGAGGGTCTTTTACTAGCCCAGGCTGCTGTATTGCTTGGATCAGATGCTGGCAGTGATGTTGTTAAGCTAGCATTGAGTTTCGTCATTCAAAACCGTCAGACCTCGTGCTCCATGTGGTGCCTGATGTATGGGGCACGCTGTTAGGTGTCTTGTGGTCTGCGGTTTGTTCAGCGGCGCCGCTCTCGCCACTCGGTAAAAGAGCGAGACCCCATTTATGCATGGACCAATGGAATCGCTCAATACCAGTCCTTTTAGTCAAAAGGATAAGAAGATATGTTGCTAATGATGATGATAAAGATAGCGATACTAACTAAGGCTTTTTTACAAAGCTAACATGCACAAGAAAAAATAATGATATAACAAGAAGTCAAACATATATATTATATAATGCGATCAAAGTCAATTTTATCATTCCTTTCCCTTATTATGCATTTTACCTTGTGCAAAAACACTTCAACATATGAGCATGAAAAATTAAAAAAAATTATTCTATATCGTTTATTTTTAATAGCTAAGAACTCCATGGATTTGTTAGCTGTAGTAATTCGTGGCTTAGGAACTTGTTTGTGTTTACTGTACATTTTTTTATTTCTTGTTCTTGCTTTTACGTACTCAACCGTTTTGCTGCATCTTTCGACCTTTGATTTCCCACACAACTCAGAAAATTAGTGCTGAATTTATTCTGTATAATAACGCTGTAAAGCCGTTGGTATTTATGTAATGTTCATGATTTTCCTCAAACCCAATCACAAAATTTTCTTGATTTATTCTCGCCCAAGTTCGTATTATGTCTGGACCGGATTTGGCCGAGGATAAATTAAGGAAATTTTGTGACTGGGAAACAAATTTATAGTAAGGTTTTTATCAAGTAGTCCTGTTATTATGGCCATAAATCAGATATCGATTAATAATTTTGAGTAAACTTTAAAAATAATAATTATGGATATTTTTTTTTCTTAAATGTTATATTTTTTATGTGGTTTGTCAAAAGATCTCGCAATCCCCAGAAAAAAACCGAACGATCCAAACAGGAGTTGCGACCCCTAGGTTGAAAACCGCTGGTCTTAAGGCTTTCGAGCAGTTATTAAGTGTAAAATTACTCCAGCTGAAGCTCTGGAGTTCCCTTTTAACATGGCTCTATCTCCAAAGCTCTTTTATACCACTTTTCTTGTTCCAGCTCCGGCTCCTTAACATTGTAAACAAAGGTTTGAACTGTTTGGGACAACAAGAATTTTGTAAATTTTAATAAATTTTAAATATTAATATAAATCCATGAATTGAAATAAATTAATTTTGCCAGATACTTCAAAATCTAATGCACAGATTTTACAAAATTCAACGCAATCATGGAATACTTAAAAAAAATTAGTTTGTCAAAGCAATTTAACAAACAGTAATTGTTTTGATGCTACGGGAAAATCTAGCCAATTGAAAGAATTCCTGATTACAGTGCAACTTCCATTATTATTTTAAGATTGACTAGTAATTAAAAGCAACATGAAGCATGTCTTGTCATTGGTACACATCAATAAATTTATTTGTAAAATTAGCAACTTAAACTGCTTCAAATTTTGCTTCTTAATTGACCCAATTTTAAAATAATTACCGTTTTGCCGGTATAAATCAAGTAGTGACAGCGAACTCAGGAAATTAAATTGTGAAAAAGAATAACGATTGTGACCAATTCGCCACAAAAAGCCCATAACTCATAATAAAAATATCTCAACTAAAATAACAAAGATTATGTATATAGACGTAAAAAGAAGTAAAAAATAGTAGGTTTAATCTTTTCCATAATAAAACAAATTTTGTCTGTAAAAGGTATTAGCTATTTAGCCAATCAGAACTAGTTCAAAATCATACAATATTAACTTTCAAATCTACTGTTTCATCTGCGTAACCTCTTAAAAAGAGCTAGACAAAAACGTTCGGGCCTTCTAAAAAGGCCATTTTTAGAGCCACTTATTTAAGCAAAAACTTTTTAAATACAACCGTTGATTTTTATACCACTTAGAAATTTAGTACCAGCCCAAACCGTTTGAATTAACTTAATCCGTGGTTTCTCGCCTTTTTATTACGTATTCTTCCTTTAGCCGTTTTCAAACCTTAATTCATTATCAACATCACAAAGAATAAAGCTATAAACCAATGTAGCTACACAAAACTAGTTTCACGAATGAACAAATTTTATAAAAGATTTGATAGGACAATTTTTTATTGATGATTTTTCCGTATCCCTCTTGCATATTGTGCGTAAAGACTACAACAGAGACCCAATAGCTGGGCGAATCCCCACAGTGTGAACCAAAATTTTAAAGGAGAAAAGGAGGTGCTAAATTGACCAAGCGAAGATGATCAAGATTAAGACAATTAAGCTGGAGGTGAAGAAGATTCTCTGTAGCGTTTGCAAAAGCGCTGCAAAAGAAAAAAAGATAAAAAAAAGGATTTGATCATTGTAGCAACGTTTAAAAAGAACCCAGAAGTAGATTGAGTAAAAGCAAGTTACTCAAAAAAAACTAAGGAAACTTGGAAATAAAAAAAGTTAGGGAAACAATGTGTTTTTATCGCGTGATAAACAAATTTTCATGCGACCAGTAGAGGTAAATAAAGGTTCAGGAACTGGTGAAGAAAACAATTAATGCAACGTTACTGGCAAGTTGATCAGCAATATCAGTGGCATAAAGAGTGGTAATGAACATATTAGTTGAAGAGGTAAATGGACCTTGGCAAAGAAAACAAAACCAAAAAACAAGATTCTTTAAATGTTTCTAAAATAACAGAAAAAAATGCGGACAGAAAAAAAGAGCGGAGACAACGGATTTGGATTCGGTAAAAAAAAAGTAGAAATGAAATTGGTTTATTGTGACAGAGTCTTGTCCGATTCAAATTTGAGAAATTTCCGCGGTGTAACTGCAAGAGATCACATTGTGTTGTTGACACAAATTTTTGACAGTATGGCGCTTGAGCCAATATTCAATTGATGTTATTGTTAATTTTAAGTTTGATTTTATTGTATTAACCTGGTTTGTTGAAACAACAATATTAAACTTGAAAAATAGAAAAATTTACAACAAAATTTAGAAGTATAATTCCTCTTCCAAATTCATAAAATTCTTCTACGGTTTGAAATCACTGACTTAATGAATACGGAGCTATTTTTCAATTAACTGGTTCCGGCTTCTTTTAAGTTTTGCAATGATTTCCAGCTCAGGATTCCACTCCAAAGCCCTGCTTGTGTATGTATTCAAGGCTTTGTAATTTATTCTTTCGTACTTTGGAAAAGGCCTTAGACAAAAAAGACCAACCAGCACAAATGGTTTCTTTGTTTTGCTGACCAACTTTGCTTCCTGGTGGCCAAGAAAAATAGTAGCCTTATATTTAAATATTGTTTTTAGAAAAATAAGAAACAGACTCTAGGATGTCTGTATTTGATATCCTTAGTGAACTGCATGCCCTGAGCCCAACTTTAAAAGATTTTAATAATTGTTTTTCTAGGTGGCGGAACTACTTCTAGCTATGGCAATTGGAATTCTTGGACTCAATGTACCCATTCGTGCAATGGTGGTTCGCAGCAAAGAACCAGGATATGTTTTCAATCAATCTGCCCTCCTAATTTCAACACTCAAATTCGAGGTTGCAATACACAACAATGCAGTAATGGCGCAGGTAGGTTAATAGTTAAACATAACCAATTTTCTTGAGGGCTTCTCTATGTAGACTTTTCCATAAAAGAGTAAAGATTAAACATTTAACTTTTTCTTGAGAAAAACACTATAAAAATAAACTGACATCGAGTGCGCCTTTTCGAAAGGCTCACCAGAATTTTTCCGTTACAAGCTCTTTACACAAGTCTGAAATGTAATTGTAATGAATGTGCTATTTTTTAAATCTTAAAGACTTAATTAAGCCTTGGACTCAAAGCTTAGTGGGGTTAGGCTAACTAAGAGATTTTACATTTCGTAGCTATATAAAGAAAGTTTTAAAAATCCGTGAGTTATTATTCTTCAACTCTTTCTAATGGCATATAAAGTTCGTCACTCCTATGCTAAAGTTGTGCAGCTGACTTTTCCTGTCTTTTTGAATAATTTTTTTTATGCTATAGTCATGTATTTATACCCTACGTGTTAATTGAATAGGAAATTTCGCCCAATTATAAGATGTTTCTTCTGCTATATTCAGCTATCACTTAACGAAATAGTTTTTTCATCTTCTTGTTCCTATATTTTATGCTGCTATGTTACTATAACATTAACATGAAATTACCTAAAGCTGCTTGTTTTTTAAAGCAAGGCAGCATTATTGAAGAAAAAATGCTAGTGATGTCACAATTTGATTTTAATTTTTCCTTCTTCTTCTTCTTTCGGCCTTTTCCTTTAATCAGGGGTAATTTTTCCTTTCATCAGTAAAAATTATATCAATCTCATAGAATTTTACATTTTGTACTTCATAGAATTTTACAATAAAAAAAAATATTAAAAACATTAAATATCATAGAATCTCATAGAATTATATCTATTAAATCATTATATCAATTAAATATCCTTCAAACTTTATAGAATTATATCAAGTAGAATATTAAAAACATTAAATAAATTATATTAAAAAACTAACATTAAATCTCGTAGAATCTCATAGAATTATATCAATCTCATAGAATATTACATTAAAAAAAATACTAATGACATCATAATTTGATTTTAATTTTTCCTTCTTCTTTCGGCCTTTGCCTTCAATTAGTGGTAATATCCCTTCAATCAGGACTAGTTTTTCCTTCTATCAGTAAAAATTATATCAATCTCATAGAATTTCAATACAGCCGCTGCCTCTAGCATTTGATGGTCAATATTTTATTTTTTTCTTGAGCTGACAAAAAATTAGACAATGCAATAACCAATTGCAAGATAAATTTTTTTAGGGATCAAAAAATTCTGATTAATCAATAGGATGCGAACGGTGCGGCCGTACCGACCCCACTAAAATACATAGGATGTAGAGTAATTGGTCGCTAGGCTTGCGGTACGGCCAATATTTACCGACTTTAAGTTGAAGGTAACATCGACGAAATTGGTTTGGGCTTCGATGGTTAAGCCGTGCTAATGGAATAGCTTGATAATCTTTTTTTTTAAACGCTCCGAGGTAAGACCTGAAGCGTTTTTTAGAATGGCCAAATCGTCGTCCCTCTAAAGACCGATGTTCTTGACATTCACAAACTGGGAAAATTGGCGGAGTATAAACAGGCCAACCAACTCACATGCTTCGGATCCATTATAGGACTTATAACAATTCTTTCAAGTTTTGAACTCGCATAAGAAACAATCTGCTTTCTGTTTGAAGAATTATGAGGACTTATAATTAATTTTAAACAAGCCGCTTAATGATGAGAAGTTTTAAGTCCCGGTTATGAGGTACGGCCTTGGAATTACAACATAGTGGATTCTATGTATTCTTTGTTCAGTAAATCCGGGAATAACTTATATGCTGCTTTGATTCGATCTATCGTCCGGGTTCTGTGGTCTAGTTGTGTAGTAACTTGCGTGGAAGACTGCGGGTACCTGGTTCGATTTGCAGTGAGATAAGCATCACTGACGAGCTCTAACAAGAGCAAAACTCGAGTCTGGTGCTTCTCATCTTCAAGCGGCTTATTTTAAATCTGCTTTCTCTGGGATCTTGTTTGCATAGATGGTCATTGAAGGAGAAAATAACGAAGGGTTTTTTCTTGTCGAAACATTTCTGCACTATAAAAAGCGGCACCGCATGCCGTTCACAAGTTGCTTCACAATTATTAGCCATTTCTCTCCTTATACAATCAGCTTTGCAAATTTTACCTGAGCAAGTATTAATAGTTTGTTTCAGATAAAGAATTTAGTTTGTAAATCATGATCAGGCAGTAAAGCTCTGGATTGGTGTGCGTCTTGCACTGAACCGCAGAGGACGCTCTTTAGTGTTGTCTGCCCATAACTCGAATACATTTCCAAGCATCTGGTCATCAGCATGAGATGCAAAATTCCGCAACTGTTGGTACTGGCAATGCCTCAATTAAATTATAAACATGTGTTTCAAAAAACGGATAAAACATTTTATAATGTAAACAAATAAAGAATTAAAAATTCTCATTAATTAGTAAGATTATTTGAATTAGTTAAGTAGAATTTTTGTAAAAAAATTAATTTTAATATTTTTACAGTTACAGCTTGGGCGGAATGGGGTTCTTGGGGTTCTTGCAGCGCGAGTTGTGGAGGAGGATCACGAACTCGAACAAGAACTTGCAACAACGGAAGTCCAGGAAATCCTGGATGTAATGGAAATGCACAGGAGACACAAGTAAATTTCTTTTAAATCATTTAATCCATTTAAAAATATAAAAAACATGTTTAATGTAGTTCCAATCAAGTGTTGATGTTATTTAATGTTAAAATCATAAATGTTTAGCTAAATCATGAATTTAAAAAATAACTTAAAAAACTATTTAAGTTGCAAATTCGGCTCATTGACTTAAACTATGTATTCTTAAATTAAACATATATCTATTTGCCTTACTTTGGCGGCACTGACTTGATAACCAAAAAGCTAGAGCATAATTTATTAATGAAAACACTAAAACAGAATAAAAATTAAAAATTAGAAATTAAAACCCACAACAACCTGTTTCGCCAAGAATAGCTCATCAGGTGGAATCTGTAAATTAATAAAAAAACGTAAAATATAAAAATATGAAAAGAAATGAAAAAAAACACATATACTAAATATATATAAATTTAAAATATTATTATATTAACTGACGCATACCATATATATGATCCACTAAAACATAGCCTATGTGAGTGCAGGGACACTGTATAATTATGCAGACCAGGTTTTTTATGCTCAGCACAGACTTAGCCGACCTGAGTGTGTAACTGTTAGTAATTTCTCAGTGGTGCTTTTTAGTAGAAAAATGCATATTAAGCACAATTTTTTATTTTAACGAAAACTAAAGTACCTTTGTGCTGAATCACTCAGTACATGTGTTTATTTATTTAGTAATGGTATAATTGAAATAGAAAATTAGTTGCCGAAATCTTTTAGCTTACTTTAGTTTAAAGAAACAATTTTTTCATTATCATGTAATCGATTGTGTAAACACAGAATTGCAACACTAATGGTTGTGGAACATGGTCAGAGTGGGGCGCGTGGTCAGATTGTTCTGTGACATGTGGAGGAGGATCACAAAGTTCCAACCGACAATGTACTGGCGGCCAAGCTGGACAAGGGGGATGTATCGGAAGCACTACAAGATCAAGAAATTGTCAAACTCAAACATGTTCATGTGAGTGCAGGAATATAACAGTCCTCAATTGTTGAATATTTGGTTTTTATTCAAGTATTGATTATTCAACTATGTAATGGTTTAGATCAGGTATGTCCGGCCTGCGGCCTACTTAATGCTTTTACTCGGCTCACTAATCACTCAAATGTTTTAGTTATATTTTCGTTACTCTATAAAATTCTATGTCATTGCTGTCATAGTAACGTATAGAGAGACAAAGTGAATGCGTCAGTTAATTGCTGCGTCACGTTACGTCCAATGAACTGATTTATGAAACCTTTTGTGGGCGGAACTTGTTATAAAAACGCTTGCCTAAAGCATCATTTTCAGGATTGACATTGTTCTGCGATTTTACTAATATTGATTGTGTTACTTCTAAACATTTTTTATAATATCAAGTGGTAGTTAGTTAATGACTTTTATGATAGTAATGATAGTAACTTTGAACCAATGCAAAGTGATTTGCCATACGACTAGAGTAGTAGCAGCGATGTTGCTAGTAATAAACAAGAGAAAAGTGTGAATTCATCAGGAGAGTAGGAAGAAAATCAGACATTTTTTGAGATTCTAAGTCCAATCTAGAAATTTAACCTATGGTCCGTGTCCAGGGTTCCACAGTTAGCCGAAGAAAGTGTTGTAGTCGGCGAAGCTCAGCTGACTGGATGCTTGAAACTATGTATAGATGCTTCATTGAAGTGTGACGCAAGCATCTTCAATTTATTTTATCACTATATTTATCCTCCTCACTTGCACAAAAGCGACGGAGGCCCTATCGTAGGGAAAGAAATTACTCGACCTGCCAAGATATCATTGTCTGGTTAAAGTTTTTTATTTGCATCGACATTGGCATCCAGTGACAATGCACAAGGCATCATTCAGGATACTGTCTATGAGGCAAGTATGAGCACTGCGACACCAAACTGATGCGTTTGCGTGCGAGCGTGAAACTTTTTGAAAATTAATTTAATTATTATTTTTTTTGGTTGAATAAACCTTAAGCAAATTTATCAAAAGAATAATAAAAAAAATTTACAAAAACATGCATTTATTTTATAGATACAAATTTAACATGATTTATCAAAGAAAAAGTTTACAAAACATACATTTATTTTTGAGATACAAATCCAACATGATTTGCAAATAAAAAAATGTTACTTGAAAAACTGAACAATAATATTTCATTGGTGCATAAAACATTAGTCATCAATTCTTAGTTATGTCGTAAAAAAAAACTGATGGAAAAACATATACATTTATGAATTTCATTTTTTGTTAAAAAAATTAACAGTGTTGGTTAAACTATGAAAAAAATATGCTAATGCAATAATCTGTTTTTAAGATATTAAAAGTTAAAACAGTAGATTTTGATAATTTTTTCAAACTGGGAGCACAATTATAAAAAAATTGAGCTCTTAATGGGTTAATGATTTAAATATACAACGTGTGGGCATGTCGTGCATGCTCGCACATTTGACTACACTCAACACAAGCAAAAACAAAGCAAGCTAAACTAAGCCTTACTAACTAAGTTATCGTGACAGTACAGGGTTGGCCAAAAGTCACCCGATAGTAAATCAAAACCATTTTATTACAAGACGTACTATTATAAAAGATACGAAAGACAAGATGATTTTAACTCACAGCATTCAATCAATAAACATTCATATTCGCAACAAATAAATAAAATTAAATATTTAATGTTTATAGAAGCTCATAATACTGTCGGGCAACTTTTGGCCAGCCCTGTATTTAAATTCGTCATAGTTATTCACCAATAAACTCCTTTTTCATGCAGAAAATATTTTATTATGAATATTCTCTAAAAGTCAAAAGCATTAGTTTAGGTCTTTACAGCACATGCAATTTGATTCAAGTTATTCAAGTGGAAAAATTATTTGCAGTAGAATGTCTAAACCAGCAAAAAATACGGAAATTGACCTTAAATCTATTTATTACTGCAAGTAGCATTACTAACAGAAGCAGAGAGTCTGATGTTTCCGACCAAAATGTAACGTCCAGTACACAATCTTCGTCAGATTTTGAAATTGTAAGGCCTACGGGAAACAAATAAGATGAAAGATCAGGTAGTTGCGTTCCGCCCAAGCGGGTCGCCGCTTCCAGCCAAATTGCAAAGAAAGCTTCGCTTGAATAAAATACAATGCATCCAGAAATGTTATTACCTGTGAAGTATGTTCATGGGCCGTAGGAAACAACAAAACTTCAACGGCAACTAAGTTAGCTTTGGTGGGGTAGTCAAAAGCTTGGATATCTAGATTTAATCCATGGCTACGTGGAAGAGCTGATTTGTCAAAATATCAAAACAGTTAGCACCACAAAGAATGCATGAATGTAAGATGTACACTATTGGACAACAACAATACAAATGCTTTGGATCAATTGATTTCTACTCATCGTGCAGCAGCCGCGTCAAACTTAAAAGCTCTAAGAGGTATTTTTAATGCTGTGCTCTTATGTGATAGATAAGGTCTTGCATTAAGGGGTAGAACAAATGAATCCTCCAACTTCCGACAAATTATCAATTTAATTTCAAAACAAGTGTGATTGACCAGACAAAATACATACAAACAGCTTATTCATAACATAATGAATGAAATTCTTGGAACGGCTTCACATGTAGTTTCTTGAGATCTTGTAAAACAGAAGTGTTCAACCTTTTGTTTGTCGTGGTCCAAATTTTTGCCTCTAAGGTTATCATGGGCCGCATCCGCTGAAACAATCAAAGGTCATGCGAGTTTGTACAAAAATTTCCTTCTTCAAAAGACGTGTTCTCTAAAAAAAAAAAGACTTCACATTGAATCAACGAGTTTTTTTGCAAATTTATTTTATGGCTGAATTAGTGCTTTCCGAAAGCTTTTGCAGAACATTTTGGGATTTCTCGCGCAACACAGATTGTGTAGGTTTAAATGCACTTCGATAATTCAACTTGATCGAGTATCTGATTAAAAATTCCTTCGCGGGTCACACCAAAAATCTTCGATGGCCACATGCAACCTGCGGGCTGGACACCTCTGTTGTAAAGGAAGTTCAGGCGGCAAGATATTTTTCTATTTTTTGTGATGAAACAAAAAATATTTCAACCATAGAGTAACTGTCCGTATGTGTTTGTTACATAGATTCAGCTTGAGCTATTAAGGAAGTGTTTTTGGGACTTAATGCTGCGCCAAAATGTGATTAAAAAACGTTGATAACCATCGTAAAATCCTGTCTGCTTTCACTTAATATACCTTTGAGCAACTGCCACGGACAAGCTTACGATGGTGTAGCTTATAGGAGAGCAAATATTTGTGGTGTTCTAGCACGCATAAAGGAATTCAATAAAACTGCTGTGTAGGTTTACCGCATGGGTCATCAATTAAATATGGTTGTCTAACAATGCATTACTAATACTGTGGAAGGAAAAAACGTATTAGAAATTTTTAATAAAGTGTCAAAATTTGTTACTGCTTCTCCAAAAAGGTTTGAGCGCTTTTGTATATTTCAACTTAGCATGTCAGAAACCGAAGACAATTTAAATTTAACTTTAAAACCACTTTGTCCTACCCGTCGGGTCCTACGAAAGGCGTCGCTTGACGCTTTTCTCAGCAACTACGAAAAGCTGTTGAATTGGCTGTGCAACATGTCTAACTCGACAGATGTATTAATAAATGACAAACTAAAATGTCAAGCCCAATTGTATCTTTTATCATTGGAGAGGTAATCAAGTGTATTTTTATCTTCGAATTATGCAACTGCTGTTGTGTAACTTTCATGCCGTTTATGTAGGCATTTAGAGTCGTAGATTAAGCATGTCAATGGCAAAACAATTCGTCATCATCGTCGTTTGAAAGGTATCCACTTCAGGTCAGACACAAACAGGACTGGGGCCGAGGGTTTATCCTTTTACAACCCCAGACTTCTGCACTGCCTGGATCAGATGCTGACAGTGATGTTATTAAGCCAGCATCGAGTTTTGTTGTCCAAAACCGTCAGACCTCGTGCTCCATGTGGTGCCCGGTGTACAGAGCGCACTGTTAGAACATGGTCTGCGATTTGCTCAGATGCGCCACACTCGCAATTTGGTGAAGGAGCGAGACCCGTTTTGTGCATGGACAAATGGAATTGCCCAACACCATTCCGCAGGGGGTTGAGCTTAACCCAAGCTGCTCGGGGTAAGCCCATCCCAACAGACCTGGCACCGGTTCCGGGCACAAAAGCACGGAGCCTGGAAGCATTTTCACAATACTCCGTTTTCAATTTGTGATTTGTCCATTCAGAAGCGCGGATGCCAAGTCTGGCAAGGTTGTCCAAAAGATTTCGCGCAGCTGGCACGAATGGGCGTCTGGATCTTAGTCTCACTTGGCGAGTATTTTAGAATCCACTTAAAAGACCATACAAGATATGATCGGGGTCCAGAGATCCACAGTAAGCCAAGGAGAGTGTCGCTCCCATTCGGCGAAGCTCAGTTGGCTGGATGCCTGAAAGTACAGGTAGGTGGTCCGTTGGAGTGGGACGCAGGCATGCAGTAACTATGCGCAAGGCGTCGTTCAAGACACTGTCATTGAGGTTAGTGTGAGCACTGCAACACCAGACTGGTGCACAGTACTCAGCTGTTAAGTAGACTAGAGATAAGGTGGCTATGCGTAGTGTTTTAGCACCAGCACCTCATCCCGAGTTCACGAGTCGCCTCAGCAGTGTGACGCACGAGGATAGTTTTTTTGCGCAATGCCACTAAATGGTGACAAAACGTGAGCAATCTGTCCAGTTTTACCCCAAGATAAGTAGGGGTTGAACAGAATGGTAAAAGTCTACCATTGTTGTAGACTTTTAGCTCACGTTTGGCCTTTCGGTTATTTAAGTGAAAGGCTGCCGTCACCGTCTTAGTGTGACTGAGCTTCAACCTCCAAGTCTGGGGATACGCTGAAAGTGTAGACATGTCTTGGCTTAAAGTCCCTCCTAGTCCTTCCAGTTTCCAGAAAAGTGCAAAAATGCTAGATCAACAGCATAAGCAAACTTTCTGGAAATCATGGAAGGAAGATCGTACGTATAGATAGGATGCCAATAGATACAATTAAATACAATTAAATAGGAGGGAAGCCAAGACCGATCCCTGAGGAACGCCGTTTTTAAGACGGCGTAGCCTGCTTTACTTGCTGTCACCGGTGGTAAGGGTGAAACTTCGATTTCGGACAAGCTCCATAATCATTGCGACCATGTGCTTATCTGGAGGTAGTCTCAGCAGCTTGCAGGTAAGGCCACGGTGCCAGACAGTGTCATAAGTAGCTGTCAGATCGACAAATACGGCGACGGCCTTTTTTTAACCTCAAAAGAATCCTCAATGTTCTGGGTTAGCAGAACAACTTGATCTACGGTTGACTTACCGCGTCGGAAGCCAGCCTGCTCTTTAGGGAGCAGTGGATCGATTAATGGTTCAACGCGGGCGTAGACAAGCCTCTCGAGGATCTTGTAGGGGACACAGAGCAGAGATATCGGTTGATAACCCTTTGGATCCCCCACGGGCTTTGCTGGTTTTGGGATGGTGGTGGTGGATTTACCCGACTCATTCCTGGGGATGGGGGCGCGGATCAACTCCACGGAGTCCCAGTAATCAGGCTATCCCCCACGGACGGGACCAGAGGTCTAGAAGTGACACGGTGTGACCGAATATGGCCCGACGCAGATGGTCCAGTACAGGGCAGTCAAACACGAGATGTGAAAGATCCTGTGGTTCAGAACCACAGTTGCTGCATGAAGGAGTCTTGGCTCGACCAACTCTGTGGAAATAAGAGTTAAGGAGAGTGCTGTGCCCGTTGCAGCGTAAACGGGAGAGAGCACAATGAGCGGAGCGAGGGAGAGTAAGCTCCTCGGGAGATACTGAAGGGATTTGGTGTTGAAAAAAAACAGATTGGACACTGCGTCTCCAACTGATGTAGAGAAATTGTCTTTGAGAGGAAACAAGGGGTGCGAGGGACACGGATATGTTGGAGGGATCGAGAGAGGCTCCGGCTTTGGCTAGAGAGTCAACTAAGTCGTTACCTGGGAGGGAAGAGTGACTTGGTATCCATTGCAGATGGACTATCTTGGATTGGGATAGAGAATTGAGAAGTGATTGTGTATTGGATAGGGATTTGGGGGTTAAATATGGTAGGGGGGCAGAGAGAGTTGACAGGACAGATAAAGAGTCGGAGAAAAGGGTGATAGATTTAAATTTACATGTCGTGGAGTAAGAGATTCACCATTCAAGAGCACCATTAAGCCAGGCGCACGTACAGTCCTTGCCACTATGGATTTTGCGAAAGCTTTTGACTCAGTTTGGCACTCCGCCCTTCTCTCTAGACTCCTCTCTTTAGATCTTCCTCTTTGCTTTGTCGAATGGATACGATCCTACCTCTCAGATCGCCGTTCGAAAGTCCGTATCTGTAATTCATACAGTCGTCCTTTCCGTCTCCGAAGAGGAGTTTCCCAAGGTTCAGTTCTAGGACCAGTTCTCTTCTCTTTATATATCAATGACCTTCCCACTTTCCTTCCTACTTCTGTTAAGAACTCTCTCTATGCAGATGACCTTGCTATCTGGGCCTCCTCCCCGAGTGTTGAGTGTGCAACTTCCATATTACAAGCTGCCCTCAACAGACTGGTGAAATGGTCCTCAAAATGGCGCCTTCCTCTCAACCCTCTCAAATGTGAAACATCCTTCATCAGCTTAGACCCCTACCAATCACGCATACAACCCTCTCTGTACATTCTTAACACCCCACTCAAATTTAACCATCATCCAACCTTTCTCGGTGTAACCTTCGATCGCACCCTCTCTTTCAAACATTATGTCCTATCCTTACGGAAAAAGTTTCACAGCCGATTGCGTGCTTGCCGCTCTATCGCCTCTGCTTCCTGGGGTCCATGAAAAGAATCCTTATGCACCTTATATAAATTCTTCATTCGCCCCATCCTCACCTATGCTTCCCCAGGCTGGTTTCCCTTCTCATCTCCTACTCACATCACCTCCGTGGAGAGGATGCATAGATCTTCCTGTAGAATAATCATAGGTTGTCTATCGTCCACTCCCATCCCTCTACTTCATATAGAAGCACTTTTACCTCCACTACGAGTTACCCTCACTCACCAATCCCTCTCCTTCTTTGAACAACCCCTCCTTCTACCTCCAACCTTTCCAATAGCCTCTCTTGCAAATTCCAACCCTTGTACACGTCTCAAAAAGAGCTCATGGAGATCCTTCTCCAGATCACATAACCTTACCCCTAACCTACATCTTGCCCGTGAACCTCTAATCCTCTGCCCTTCTAAACCCCCCTGGTATACACCATCTACTTACACAATTTCACTCCATCTCTCATCCCCATGCTCTCGCAAAGACCCCCCTCCCTTCGCAACACCATAGCTACCTCCCATCTTTCCTCCCCATTTCACAGCGATATTTCTGCCTGGACTGACGGTTCGGTACCTGGCGGGCTGGGGCAGGGTGGTGCAGGGATACACATCAAGTGTACAAAGTGTGTCACTGCTACCTCCCTCTCCTTTTCGGCTGGTCTCTGGGCTACCAGTTATAGTGTGGAAACCTTCTCTATCCTACATGCTCTTGAATGGTTTTGGGATCGCGACCACAAGCGCTCTTTTCCAGATCTTGGGAATTTTGAGTCAGCGCAAACAGGAAGAAATGAAGTCACGTAACCAGGACTTCAAAGCAGCTCCAGCATGGATTATAAGCTCTGGGCAGATGGAATCAGGACCCGGAGCTTTACCTGGTTTTACCCGGAGTTTTACCTGGCAAAACAATTGATTAACAAGCTCTCAAATGTGTTACAAATTGAAAGTTCTAGTGATAAAAATGCCACAGATTTTTACCAGCAAGTAACTCAAAACGCCAGCAGCATTGGAGTTGGTTTACCAAGCTTGCCATGATGTTCCGGAAGTCGAAGTCAATGACAAATATTATTACTTTTAGTGAATTCTCACTACAGCAGCCTCTACAACATCATTTTCAAATCTTCGCACAATCTGCTAACTACTCGATTTTTAATAAATGATATTGGAGTTGTTTTTTACCTTGAAAATGTTTTCAGTCTTGCTGGAAACAAACAAACTACTCAAAGTATTGCCGAATTTTATGAAAGCAATGTAAATTTATCTATGCTCAACGCAGAACTTGCACAAATTCGTTTGTTGCACAGTAATAACGTAAAATCATCATATAATTTGCATTCCCTGTTTCGCAGTAATAATGAGCTGCTCTTGTTATTTCCCAATTTGGAAACACTACAAAGAATATTTCTCACCCTTCCCTTTATGAACATCTAATATTCTTAAATTATCAGTACCGTTTATATTCCAATATTGGGCAAGCTTTTTTGTACCAAATATTCACACAAAACACAGGTGCGTACGTAGTATACACGAGGTGTGACTTGTGCATAAAATAATATTCTTTTAAATTCTCGTTCTTTATTTTTTATATTGCTGTAAGTGCGCTGCGTCAGTTAAAGTGTTTATAGAACATACGGTAGATTGCGCTTTGCACCTGCAAGTGCACGCGCATGTGACAACGATTGCAAGATAAATACAAAGATCACGGACTTCTAAATAGTAGCATCGTGCAAAGATCAATCACAAAGAGCGTCGTTAATCACGTGATAAATCTTCTGTTGACAATTCGTTTGTTTCGATGCGCGCATGTGGACGATTGCAAGAAAAATCGAAAAGGTCAACCAAGAGCGCACAAAAATGTTGCACATCTGAGCAAGTCAAATTTAGGGGTGCAAGGTATATAATGATTATGAGGTATTAATTTGCTCATCTTCACTGTATCTTAGGTAATCAAACGGTAATGTTTTAATTTTGACGTCATAAAGTTTGCTCATGCGCCATAAAATCACCAACTCGACGCCTATGTTTGTAGGTCACTGATCAGCCCTTATTTCTGGCCTTTTTATGGTGATTTTTGTATGATTTTTAACGCGATTCAAATACTGTTTGTTTGATCCAATTATAATCAGTTTATAGTTTTTTTTAGAATAATTGTAATCAAAATATATGTTTTCATCATATTTTACTTTTAAAAGTTATTTAGTGTCTTGTATATGAAGACAGTGGAGCAAAATGGGTTGCACCTCAAGTATTTTTTGATTTGATTGAAACGCTTTCAATATTTATTCGAATTTTTTGAATAAGTGTAGCAATGTTTTTTAGAAAAAGTAACAATGGGATTGCTCTAAACAGTTTTGTATTAGTTACATGTCGAAATAACTTGGTATTTCAACAATGTGGCTCCCCTTGTGATCGAACTTGTGAGAACAGAAACCCTTTCTGCACACAACAATGTAGTCCTCGATGTGTTTGTCCAAACGCTCGTCCAATACTTCACAATGAAAGGTTTGTGGCCAAATAATCAAGCTTTTCAATATTTATACTTTTGTTTAATTTTAAATTTTTTATTTGGTAGTGCCGAAGTGTTTTAGATTTACTGTAAGTTGTATGGTTATATGGTTTCACGGTTATATACAATAGTTATATGAGGTGTGTCCGAAAAGTAACGAGACTGGTGTTATAAAAACTGTATTGAAAAATATTAAAGTTGTTTCTACGGACGAGGGGAAAGACTCGTCTAATCCTGCGCAGTCAGGTATTCGAATTTCAAATTGTTTTAGATCAAAATGCGTATGTTACAAACAATTTAGGTTATACAATTCTTTAACCAGGAAACTATTTGAAATCAGATTTTACAATTTAACTAGAATTAAGCAATGATCTAGACCTTATTTAAATAGAATAAAAATAAATACAAAAGATTAATGGAAAAACAAACGCAAACAGTATTACAAAACATACCTAATCCTACTCTAGCTAAATCAGCGTATAAACAAACACTAACCTAACCCTAAACTAGCTAAGCTAAAATTGACCAAGTAAAAAAATGGATGAAAAAACTCTGGCGCTATAAACAGAAGGAAACAAAGCTTTTTAAAAACAAAATTCGCGCCGCGAGAGATCGAACAGAAAGAAAACAAATTGCAATAATGATGTGCCGCGTGAGATCGAACAGAAAGAAAACAAATTGCAATAATGATTAACTGAGTAAAAGAATTAGCGACGCGAGTTCAAATCCAACAAAAAACGGTAAAGTAAAGTTTTAACGGAAACAAAAACAAATTTAAAACATATAATAGTCCTTTTGCCAAGCTGGAGGTTTTATTGTTCGCCGTCTTGACGGGACCTCACAGCTTGGCGCATCATCCGTCTCAACAAAAGTATACTAAAGTTAAATTCCTTCAAAGTAATCCCATTCCACTTGAAAACACTTGTGCATTCGCCTTTTCCACGATTTAAAACATTCTTAGAAGGCATTTTCTGGGGTCTTTTTGAGCTCCGTCGTTCCAGCCCTTTTGATGGAATCGATGTCAGAAAAATGGGTTCCCTTCAGAACCGATTTGATCTTAGGAAAGAGAAAAAAGTCACACGGGGCCAGATCGGGGTAATATGGAGGGTGTTCCAAAATTTCAATGCTTCTTTCGGCGAGAAACTGACGAATACTCAGGGCTGTGTGAGCAAGAGGGTTATCGTGATGGAGTGCCCATATGTGGGCTTCCCAGAAGGGATTACTTTGAAGGAATTTGACTTTGGTATATTTCAATATTTTTCAATAGAGTTTTTATAACACCAGTCTCGTTACTTTTCGGACACACCTCGTATGATCATATATGGCTTTTATCCCTCAATAAGTATGCTTTTTATACTTTTGGCAATTACTTATATTTAAAAATAATGTTGACTTGAAAAATACGTAGCATGTTTATTTATTAAATAGCAATCTTTAAACTTAAAAGGAAAGCGGTCAAGCCGATTAATTAAAAAATTATGAGTAGGTATTCAGGCTTTCACACTGAAGACTCACCAGGTATTTTCAAGATCTGTTTCTTAAAAACGTAAATTTATTATTTCACTTCATACTCTATACTCTTTTTTACTGAGCTACCAGTGTGAACAAAGATTTTTGCCTAAACCTTTAGCGAAATCAAGATTCCTTGTGACAATAGCATAGGCATGTTATAATAAAGTTTGTAATCACACTGCGTGGCATTACACTTTTAAAGTAATTTCATTCCTTAAAAATTGCTTTTTGGTTACTGAGTAAAATATTAAAGTTTTTTAGATTTTTGCCGGTATTCTCAACAAAATTGATCAATTTTTTTTATTTGGAAAACAATTTTTATCTTTTGAAAATCACTAATAAAACTTTTATAATAATAGTGGTAGGGTCGGTTTAGACCAGTGGTCAGCAACTTTTTTTATCTGCAGGACACCCAAAAAAATTCTAAAATTCTGCAACACACTCAATTTGAATAATAAATACCTATTTCATTCAAATATAAAGTACACTTTGTTGGGCTCGTTTTTTGAGTACAATCGATTGCTGTTTGTTAGACTTCTAATGTTAAAACTAGCAAAGAGAAGAAGGTTCAAGAAACTTTGATTATCTGTAACATCACAAAAATATTTTTTTTATTTATTTTTTATTTATCTTCTTGACGTGGTGGAAAATTTCGAAGACGCTATATCAAAACACCTGTCACGCGGTTACCGGATCTATTTTCCAAAGATACCCAAATGATGATATCTGGTTGAAATTTTTTATTGTATTTTTTTAAAGAACAGAAAATTTGAACTGCTTGCTAGAGACTGCCAAGCAGAGCAATTTGCCGTAAACTGTCTTTCCAAGCATCCAACTGAATGACGCGAGCGATATTGAACAGAGATAGGGTCAAATGTGTGCCCCATCAAACGGCTCTCTAACACTAGCTTTACAAGTTTTTTCGTCCATCTACTTTAACCGTAGTTTCGATTTCGACACTTTTACAGTTTTACATAAAATAATTTGGTAAATGTGCAACTATTCAGTTTTTTTCTTCAAGTTATGTTGTTATTGTTATTAGAAATATAATTTTAATCAAGGACGTAGTTATGCATTTCAGCTTGGGGGCGCAACTTAAAGGAGAAAATAGTGGTCCCAGATTTGCCATCCAATGTTAGGTAAACACTTTTTTCTTAGTTTTTTGATCTTTACTCACATTTAAAAAAACAATAACAAAATGAACCGGGATTTTCCACCGAACTTATATGATGACTTTTTTTTATCTTCTCTTAGATTTTGTAGATAAAATATTTTAAAAAGAAAGTATACTTGAATATTTCAAAAAACAATATTTTAAAATATTAATCTAAATTTTAGTTTTTAGAAATAATACTGTATTTTAAAATATTGTTTCTAAAAACTAAAATTTAGACAATATCGGGCCTGATTTAGATTATTAAATAACATATTTTTTAAAACATTTTCGTGCAACAACATAATGGTACTTTGTCACAAACTTTGTTCGGGAATCCCAAAGGACCAGTTGAGCTAGGTAACCCGAATACCTGCGCTGAAACAAAGCTGTATCTAAATTTTATTTTATTCCGGCTCAAGAAGTAGCCTTGCTATGAGCCTGACGATTCATACAGTTGGTTTAACGAAAGCTCGGATTGGTTTTGTTGAAGACTCTTCACAACAAACAGAGACCACTGTCTCTAATAACAACGAATGTATTACAAAAATCACGTCCGACCAAACTTCTATTCCACGCTTTGCCAAACTGCAAAGCGAAATCAACACTACAACTCGAATCAATCAACACAAATAATTCTACTTCTGTAGAATAAAACTGCCAACCACTGGCACAAAATAAATTCAACACTCGACGACCAATACAAAAACTAACGGGCCTCCCGCGCCCAACCAAATTACTTCCACTCGAGTCGTCTCCAAATCACATCTAATCATAATAATTTGCTACGTATCGGCTTTATATAGAAACCAAAATCACGTGATGTAAACTTTCTCGTAAATTCGAGACTTAGGCAGAACTCCCCGGAGAGATCGCTACGCTCGAATCAAGTGGCATATACGCGAACCTTCTAGTGCAATGACGTTGGTCAGTCAATACAAAGAGAAAAAAGAGAAAAGAAGATACATATATCGAGCAATAGAACAAATTGGACGTATATCGCAAACAGTGCTCAAAGAGACGCCTTTATTCTCTTATAATAAAACTACGAATTGCTATTAACGGGGATAAATTACATCTTTACGATTAAAATTATGAATGAAGTGTGACATACTTAGATTCACATAATACTGCGGTCCCCTAAACTTTTTCTTTGTTTATTCGAGAAAAATATGGCTATATAAGCTGAAGCAGTAAAAAAACAGAACAAAAAAAGAAAATAAAACTTTTTTAGTTTAAAAGCAAAACTGCTTTACATCTATATAAGTGATTAAATAGGCTACACTTTGTAGTCAAATAAGTGGAGCAGCAATTACAAATGAAGCATTTAGAACTTTTTACACTTTACGCGCACTACTTTGTAATCAGCTACTGCACGCTATATATAGATTTTGGCTTAAGGTCACTCTGCTGCTTTTTTAGCGGATTGTTAGTAATGTAGTAAATTTCCGCAGATCTGCACTACTACAGCTCATAACCATAAACTGCTGTAGCCTACATGCTATAGCCATTTCGGTTGTAACCACATATCTTTCTTTATCGCTGCAAAATTTGTGATAGTATAGCCCATTTCTCTTTTTATGTTTAGCTTTTTAGGACAAAAGATGATAAGTTTTAGAAACAGACATTTTCTTAACTTTACCATGGCCACATAACTTCTGCTCTTTTCCAACCTAGTAATTTTATTGTAATTACAAAGAGATTAACGCTTGGATTACGAGAGAATGTCGGCAGCGTTGTCGAGTGGTTAAAGCGCCGGACTCGTGACCAACACGGTCTCGGTTCAAAACCCACTTGCGCCATTCTGTGTGTCCTTGGAAAGACACTTTACGGCACATTCCCCTGTTTAGTGATCTTGGCAAGCAGTTATAAATTACAGTCATATCTCTATTACATTACAAGCGGACAGCAATATCATGGCACCTCCGGAAGCAGGTCGGGGTAATTGCCTACCCAATGTATTAGCGCCTCCGTCGCTTTCCTGCGAGTCAGGAAGATAAATATAGAGATAAAATAAAATAAATAAATAAAATAAAATATTTGCTATTTGTTTGTTTTTGTTAAAGATGACAATAAACATAAATTTTAGTATAAAACTTTTCCGGTACAATTCTAATAAACGGTAATGGATTCAATACGGAGCAAACAAAGCGGCCTCACCAACCCCCCTTAAAAAACGTCAAAAAGTGGCCCCATCTAAGCCAAATATTACTGTTTTCTTCATAGTAGTACCATGACGGTGGCCCCTTGTCTGTGCCTTTACTTTAGGACGGAAGTAGGAATAACGTACTGGATTGAAAGTGATGAGATGTTTTTTTAGAGCACTATATTTTTGGATGAAAATGAAGATTTTGGGCATTGATTAAAAGTGATAACTTTTTATTTCTAAAAGATCACTGTATTTTTAAGAGAAAAAAAGTTGATATACTAAAAAGTGGCCCCTGTTTTTCTTCCACCAGGCCCTCTGTTTTGTAATTCTATCACTGCTAATCAAATACCAGTTTGCCTTAAATAACTTTAACACAACCTTTCAAAAATCGCTAGAATTAATGTTGGTGTCGAAATCGACACTTTAATAAAAAGTGGGGTTATGTTTTTATTATGACCACAACTCCTCTTCAAAAAATTTTTTGAAATGCAAAAATTTGTAACATAAAAAACTAAATTTTAGGAAAAGTCACAATACAAGAGCGCCAAACAACTAAAATTGATGATGATATGCAACTTTAAAAAAATTTGGTGTCAATTTCGACACCTTGGTACATCTAGTGTTAACCACTTGCTCATACTGCTGACAAGTTAATGCACGTTGAAAGTCTAGCTAGAGTTTGATTCAACAAATTGTCTAGCAATTGCAAAAATTTGTAGACAATCAAAATTTCAAAAAAATAAAGATTCTTTTTTTTCGTTAAAAAGTGTGTTCAAACTAATGATAGGATGATGGCAATTTTTATTTGATTCCAATGCCGATTTAAACAAAAATTTTTGATTCCGATTCTTGTTAGTTAAAATTCACTTTGTTTTTCATAAGAGACTAAGAAAAAATGTTTTAAAACCCCTTGTTTAATCAGTTGGACAATTGATGTACAGTGTCTCTCCTTTAATTGTTTTAAATTATTCAACATTAGCCATTGTAAGTTGAAGAATATGTTGTATATATATTGAAAAACTGAATCGATTTTTCTTGCAGAGTGCCCAATTAAAGAATAAAAGCAATATTTTAATACAAAATTTGTTTAATTACTCTTCTAAAAAATTACAAATATCTGTTACCTCTTTATTTAAATAGATTACTGATATTTATTCAATTTAAAGATTCTATTTGAAAAAGGATATTTGAATATATCATACAAAAGTTATTTAAGTACTTTTTAAAAGCCACAATAGTCTGTTTCATTTTATAGAATCGTTGGGTGATTACTGGAAAAATAAAGAATATAATCATTAATCATGAAAACCTATATGTTAAGTCAATCATACTGTGATAAATGATACATAGATCTGCTAAACATAATTTATAAGAAGTTATTTCAAAATTTTATATTATTTGTAAAGCTTGAAATATTATTTAAGGTTTTAAAATTTTATGCTCTGAAATATGCAGTTTGTTAACTAATTAAGTAAATAATGCAATTACTGTAATGTCGTATGGGAAAAAAATGACTAAAAATATAGTAAATGCAAGTACAGAAGTTGTGCATTTATGTTCGTCGTCGTCGTCGTTTGAAGGACATCCACTCCAGGCCAGACACAAACAGAACTGGGGCCGAGGGTTTATCCTTTTACTACCCCAGACTGCCGCACTGCCTGGATCAGATGCTGGCAGTGATGTTATTAAGCCAGCATCGAGTTTGGTCATCCAAAACCGTCAGACCTCGTGCTCCATGTGGTGCCTGATGTATAGGGCACACTGTTAGTACATGGTCTGCGGTTTGCTCAGAGGCGCCACACTAACAATTCGGTGAAGGAGCGAGACCCCATTTGTGCATGGACGAATGGAATCGCCCAACACCAGTCCGCAGGCGGTTGAGCTTAACCCAAGCTGCTCGGGGTAAGACCATTCCAACAGACCTGGCACTGGTCCCGGGCACAAAAGCACGGAGCCTGGAAGCACTTTCACAGTACTCCGCGTTCCATTTGTGATTTGTCCATTCAGAGTCTGGCAAGATTGTCCAAGAGATTCCGCGCACCTGGCACAAACGGGCGTCTGGATCTTAGTCTCACTTGGCCAGTATCTGAGGACCCACTTAAAAGACCATACAAGATATGATCGGGGTCCAGAGATCCACGGTAAGCCAAGGAGTGTGTCGCTCCCATTTGGCGAAGCTCAGCTGGCTGGATGCCTGAGAGTACAGGTAGGTAGTCCGTTGGAGTGGGACGCAGGCATGCAGTAACTATGCGCAAGGCGTCATTCAAGACACTGTCAATGAGACGAGTGTGAGCACTGCGACACCAGACTGGCGCACAGTACTCAGCTGTTGAGTAGACTAGAGACAAGGTGGCTATGCGTAGTGTTTTAGCACCAGCACCCCATCCCGAGCCCACGAGTCGCCTCAGCAGTGTGACGCGCGAGGATAGTTTTTTGTGCAATGCCACTAAATGGTGACGAAACGTGAGCGATCTGTCCAGTTTTACCCCAAGATAAGTAGGGGTTGGACAGAACGGTAAAAGTCTACCATTGTTGTAGACCTTTAGCTCACGTTTAACCTCTCGGTTGTTTAAGTGAAAGGCTGCCGTCACCGTCTTAGTGTAACTAAGCTTCAACCTCCAAGTCTGGAGATACGCTGACAGTGTAGACATGTCTTGGCTTAAGGTCCCCTCCAAGTCCTTCCAGTTTCCAGAAGAATGCAACAATGCTAGATCATCAGCATAGGCAAACTTTCTGGAAATCATGGAAGGGAGATCGAACGTATAGATGTTAAATAGGAGGGGAGCCAAGACCGATTCCTGAGGAACGCCGTTTTTAAGACGGCGTAGCCTGCTTTGCTTGCTGTCACCGGTGGTAAGGTGAAACTTCGATTTCGGACAAGCTCCATAATCATTTTGACCATGTGCTTATTCGGAAATAGTCTCAGCAGCTTGCAGGTAAGGCCACGGTGCCAGACAGTGTCAATGCAGCTGTCAGATCGATAAATACGGCACCGGCCTTCTTTTCAGCCTCGAAAGAATCCTCGATGTTCTGGGTTAGCAGAACAACTTGATATACGGTTGACTTCCCGCGTTGGAACCCAGCCTGCTCTTTAGGGAGCAGTGGATCGATTAATGGTTCAACGCGGGCGTAGATAAGCCTCTCGAGGATCTTGTAGGGGACACAGAGCAGAGATATCGGTCGATAACTCCTTGGATCCCCCACGGGCTTTCCTGGTTTTGGGATCGCGACCACAAGCGCTCTTCTCCAAATCTTGGGAATTTTGAGTCGGCGCAAACAGGAAGAAAGGAAGTCACGTAACCAGGACTTCAAAGCAGCTCCAGCATGGAGTATAAGCTCGGGGCAGATGGAATCAGGACCCGGAGCTTTACCTGGTTTTAAGTGTTGAAGGGCAGCAGCAAATTCTCTCTGTGAGAAATTGTCAGAGATATTTACTGCGTCTGGTGTTGTGGCCCTCCAAAGGTCAGACACTTCTTGAAAGACAAGTCGAGATGACTTGGGGTCAACAGCCTCGTATTTCCCATTTCTAACCAGCTGAGATGCAATAGCATCGGCTGAAACGGGACAGTGACGAGGAGAGTGTCGTGACCTACCAGTAAGGTTGTTCAAAATACTCCACGCTTTTCGACTAGAGTGTGAGAAATCAATGCTCCGAACTGCTTCGGACCATCAATCCCTCCGCTTTCTGTCAAGCTTGGCAAGCAGAGCTGTAGCAGCCAAGCTCGAGTCGTCTCCCTGAGAAGACTGCAGAAATGTTTTATAGAGGGATTTACACTCTGCATCCCAACACGGAATGTAGGTATTTCGATACCCGCGTGGAATAGTCTTTTTGGCTGCTTTCTTAATGATGTTACAGAAGTCCTGGTAAGCCGCATCCACATCAAGTGAATCAGGCGGCAACAAAGTCTTTACGAATTTATTCGTCAAAGCAATGTAGTGACTCCATTTGGCCTTGCGGAAGTTCCATCGCTTAACAGGCATGCTTGGCACTGCCATAGCAAACTTTGGTGGTGTAATAAGCGAAGGTCGATGTTGTGACCTGGGAAACTTCTCAAGGACACGTCTATCTGGTAAGCGACTGTTTGGATCTACGCTAGCGAAAGCTAGATCCGGATTGGTGCCAGTGTTCCAGCGGCCGGAATAAAAACTGGCAGCGTGCTTGGCATTATATAGGAGGGCAAGACAATTAATACTTGCCCAGCCAGCCAAACACTCACCGTCCGGACTGTTGTCATCGTAACCCCAGTCAGCATGACGACAGTTAAAATCGCCAGCGTACAGACAGGGGTGAGGAAACACTGGAAGATCCAGGGTTCGCAATCGCGTTGGCGGTGGTTTGTAGACGTTGACTATTTTATAGCCATCAACGTCCACACACAACCACTCGATCTCCGATGTCGGTGGAGATTGGTCCAAAAGCGTGTATCTCAGTCGCTCGTGGACAAACGTGGCAAGACCATGCTTCCTGCTTAAAGAAGACCCAGCTAGTTGGTAGTGTGGTAGTATCAACTTCTCTGCACCAGTGCAGTGGGTCTCCTGCAGTAGGATGACAAATGCCTCAGACTGCATAGCGAGATGATGAAGAACATTCATCTTGCTTGCAGTGAGGCCTTCGATGTTTAGCTGAAGAATAGTGGGTCTTCGGAACTTGTTGGCAATGTGCCCTGAAAAGGGCAGTTTTATCCTGGCATTGCCCCGTCCTGAAAAGGACGTTTGCGGATTAGCAGACCCACACTGAACATCGGAATGGGTGGATACCCTTCCGTTTTGGTAGGTTCGGTTTCGGTCTGTCATTTTAAAATCAATGAGCAGACTTACTCACGGCCCAGGCTGCGTGAAAGCACCTACCATCTGCATTCATGTTAAGGTGACCTGATTCCCTTTCTCTTACCGTAATATGAATGAAATAGACTGATTTTATTGGATGACACAGACTGTTAAAGTTTTTGAAAGCAGATTTTAAATAAATTTTGTATGAATTGCCCTGATCTTTTCGTTGAACACTTCGCAATGAAAATCGATTTACTCATGCTCTCTCTCTCTCTTTTTCTATGTATATATTGCGATATTATATGAAACTCTGCAATATATATAAGTTAGAAAAAATCCATCGACGTGTTTTGTAGATTGCTTAATGAAGGTTAGAACAAATACATTTATTTTTTTATTGATTAAAAAACAACCCTACATCCTATTTCATCCGTTCCTGAATTTCTTAATCAGATGAAACATACTGTTTTTGTTTAATAAATGAAAAAAAAAAAATATATATATATATATATATATATATATATAACTGGAGACAGTACTGTTTCGACCTTTTGGGTCTCATCAGTCCAGTGAAGTTATGCTGAGAAAGAACAAGGCACACCAATTTGTACCTTGTGGCTAATCTTTTACTTGTGGTTTTTAAGCCACAAGTAAAATCAAAGCCCAGTGATGCCAAGAGTGCTCAAATCATATAAAATGATGAGCAATGCATAGTGCAACAGCATCACTGTCTTCTCAGCCAGAGTGCTCGACCTGCAAGAGCAGGGAGCATTATATATATATATATTTAACAAAAAATTTATTTTATTGATGTTTAAAAATTCACAACATTCAATTTCATCTTATGGAATTGTCAGGAAGTTACTTATTCAAATAAAACAACCAACTGATGATTTGATTTAAATAAGTATTTGTATTTAAATAAGTAACCACATGATGATTCCATAGGATGAAACAGGCTGTAATGGTTTTTTTAAACATTGTTTATTTGCTCCGATTTTTTCATTGACTATTCTGCAAGGAAGATTGATTTACTCTTGCTACATATATTTATAAATATATACAAAGTGGGAACGTTTTTGCTAGCCCCATGCTTAAAGCACGGAAATAATTTAAAAAATCAATAAAACAAACAACGATTGCTCCATTCTACATTCGTAGTGGAAATGAGCTTTTCAAGTTAGTGATGCTTGATGACAATTTGCCACCAACTCATCATTATACTTGTTATAATTTGTTCTAAAAAAGAAAATTTCTTTTTTTATATATGCGTGCTCAATGATAGTAAGGTATATAAAAAAAGAAAAATACATGAATAAACTAGGAAGCATTTTCAAGAATCAAAATTTTCATGAAAAATCTTTCGATTCCGATGCCGATTTCGATTCCTAAAATTCTTTAATTCTTTTGATTCTCGATTTCAATTCCGATTAATTGTCAAATCACTAATACAAACTGCAGTTATCTCGCAGAACCCTACTGTTCACGGAACACTGGTTTAGAATTGACAACAAGCGGACGTTGAAAAACTAAAACGTGTGGCAAAATGAGCAGAAAAAACAAAGGGAAAAGATTGTTCAGCGTGAAAGCGCAAAATGTAAAAGATTTTCCAAAGTTCAAACTTTTTCATGCTTGTAGAAAAAAATTGAAGTTGAAATAATTAAATTTTTTAGTTTGGTTCAGACTGAGTCGAGGAAAAAGCAAGCGAGAAGCGTAATTTTTGAAAGTATAGCAGAAATTGTCTGCAGTGTGGTCGAGTGGTTACAGCGCCAGGATTGTGATCGACACGATCTCGGTTCAAAACCTACTAGCGTCATTCTGTTGTGTCCCTAGGAAAGACACTTTACGGCACGTTCCTCTGCTTGGTGGTCTTGGCACGCAGTTCTAAATTTCAGTCATATCTCTATTAATTTCAAGCGAACAGCAATTTCTTGACGTCTCCGGATACAGTTGGGGGTAATTGCTTACCCTATGTATTAGCGCCTCCGTCGCTTTCCTGCAAGTAAAGAGGATAAATATAGAGATAAAATAAAAAGTTTTCCGCATTTAATATTTGCCGCTTGCTTTTTGGCGATTGCTTTCAGTTAAACCATGACGCTCTATGACAAATTTTGAAACGCTTTCACAAAATGATATTTTAGGGCTTTGCTTTCTATTCCTTTCTCTTTGGCCCGTAAAAACGCCCTTTAGTTGCCGTTGTTTTAATTTGTAAACAAGGCAATTAAAGCTAGTAAGCACTGTTGCCAAGCCTTGTTTTATTGCTTTCGATCTTGTGTTTTTGTGTTTTTTCGCAATTTTTGGTTTAGTCTTGTGTTTTTTATTAAAATGATATTTAGTCGATAACTCAGAAAAATTTGTCAAGG
This sequence comes from Diplosoma virens, assembly GCA_963680785.1. Classification (NCBI taxonomy): domain Eukaryota; kingdom Metazoa; phylum Chordata; class Ascidiacea; order Aplousobranchia; family Didemnidae; genus Diplosoma; species Diplosoma virens. The sequence goes on along the minus strand of OY796881.1, from coordinate 2,946,009 downwards.
TATTTGGATAAAAATATTCACAACAAAAAATCAGTCCATAATTTGCAATCCAAAAAAGAGTAATTTTTAGGAAGTTTTAACAAAAGCATTTTGAAGCCAGACAAAAGGTTTTTGTGGACTGGTCAACCCCACAGCACACGGGATTAGCCCAGGACTTCCAGTCTTGGGTTTTCTCACCCAGATCTTGGTTTTTCTTGTCCCATCTAAGTTTTTGGGTTTTATCTTCGACATTCCCTTCAAATCTGTTTTTTTCGAGGAGATAAATAATTATTTATTATTAACCCCTTTCCTTCTATTTATGGAAAAATGATACGAAAAAAGTCCCATTTGTAACGTTTCTCCAATTTTTTCTCGACTTTTTAACAATTATTTACATATTTTTTTGGAAATATTTTATTTTACTGTAATAAATTAACTCATTTTAAATTTAATAATTTTTTCGGAAAAAATATAACATCTAGGTTTTTTTTAAAGAATTTGGGCTTTTATAAAATTTATCGCTGGGAGCCCTGGATAAGCCATCCAAATTAAGTGATGAACTTTTTTCTCTGTTTTTCATCAAGTTTTGTAGATAATAACATGTTTAAAATGTTAATTTCTTTGAGAACTTTCTCTTAAATTAGGCATATATTAGAAAAAGTTCAAGTTTTCATACTTGTTTTTTTGTAACTAAATTTTGTGCTTTTTTAAAAATTTGCTGTGGCAATATAGCTAGTAAGACATATGTGGTCAAGTCTAATACGAAGAAGAACCGATTGGAGTGAGGGTTAATTTTAGAAAGAAACAGAGTTATTTCTAGAAAGAAACTAGTTGGTTGAAAAGAAACTAAGTCTTTCTCGAGCATCTTAACAAATTTTAAAGAATTAAAAAAGTTTTGGTCAGTACAATTTTTGCGGCTTTTTTTCTTTTTTATCTCTTAGAGCAACTAATTTTATTTCTTTTTTACTCTCCCTCCAATCAATTTTTCTTTGAATTAGACTCGACCGACAAATGTTATTTGATCCAAATTTATTGAATTTAAATGCTAGCTATTTTTGTTTGTTATATAGGTAGAAGAATTTAGTTTGGTTTCAATCAGATTTGGAACAATTATCATAAAAAAAATTGTGATTAATTAAACAATTTTGAAGTAATTGGAAATGTAATTAAAAATTTTAAAAAGCAAATAACTGCAAGTGTAAATAAAGTATTTTAATCAGTTTAGGGTGTTCTTTATTATACTAATTTTGCTGGACGGTCATGCTTTAAATCAATTAAAGATATTCGATGGTAGATATGCTAACGATAAAATAAAGGTTTCAGTAAAGCTTTATTTATGTTTTCCAAAGCTGACAAGAGAGAGTTTACAACTCTATTAAAGCTTATTTTATGCCTTGATATTGAGTTAATTTAAAATTGGTTATAGTTTTTGAACTCTTCCCAATGTCTAAAATACTGTAAATAATATTCATATCTTAAAATCTGGCTGACTGGAGTTGGGCGATTCCATTCGTCCATGGGATCCATTCCATTCAAGTGGATCTAGCTCTTTTATCAGATTGCAAGTGCAGTGCCACTGAAAAAACCTCCAACTATATATTCAAAGAGCATACCTGATAACTCGGGCTCCGCATGGAGCACGGATTCTGACAGTTCTGGATGATGAAATTTGATGCTAGCTCAACACCATTATTGTTAGCAACTGATCCAGGCAATACACGAGCCTGCAATAGTAAAAAGATAAACTCTGACCTGCCTGTTTGTCTTTGTCCTGGAGTGGATGCCCTTCCAACGATGACGACTTAAACTTCACTTATTGCCTTATACATCAAGGATTTAATAGCTAGAAATTAAGCTTTGTTTGGTTAACTTTCAAATTTTTTGAATATATGAATTTGTAAACTATTTATATATTTATCAGTCATTTGTCCTTAAACAGGTTACAATCATAACTATGGATTCATTAACAACTAAACAACTGATCTTTTTTAAGCTTATTGAAGCTGACAACTTTATTTAATATTTCTATTTCTGATCTCCTTCTGCGTTTTTTTCCAACTATTTTGCCTTTCATAATTAGCTGCATGTAGCTGTGCTCCACATATAACATTTAGCTAAGTGAGAAATTGATGCTTTTGTTTTTGTAGAAAAATGCCTCAGCTGCCCCTATCCTAGTCGTGATATTCCTTACATATATCCTATTACATTTCTGAATGTCATACATATTTAAACGTATCCACCTTTATGCATATATCCCGAAATTCTTTTAACTTTTCATACCGTGTCTTTTCTATCTTTTACCAAATTGCTTCGTACTTTATAAATATATATACAGTTTTTGGAAAGTTTACTGTATATGACAGAAACCCAAAAACCGAAAATTATTTTCTATGTTTTAGATTATCTTAGAATCCTCTGCATATCTTATGCTGCTTGTAGATTTTTCTCCTGTCTTAATCTTTTAATTGGCTGCTTCTATGCATTTTTTTCTAACTAGCCAAACATTTTTATACAATAAATTACATTAAGATAGAAAATATATACCCAGCTACATGTTTTCTTAATCTGGCATGTTTCTATTAGCCCTACTTTTGATAGCACAAAATTGATTGCTTTAAATACGATTAGCCATGATTTTATTTTTTCATTAATTACTTTCTTTAGTTTACTTTCTTTATCAACTTTTTTCAATCCAGTCTAAAGCCCATAAAAGGTAAAAAATCACAATCACCAACAAATTAAAGTATGACTCATCAGTTGAGACAATTACTCGTAAATATTTTTTCGATAATTGTGAGAAAATAGTTGATTGATGTAAATTTGCTTTTTACATTAATATTAACTTCTGAGTTAAATAGAAATAAAAAATAAAAATAGAATTTACAATATTCTATGTTTAAAATTTTTCATTCCAGCGATAGTTATTCTTTCATGCTTATTTGTTTTTATATTTTACTTGTAAAATTGTTTTGTAACGCTTATCTATAAAGAATAAAAGGTCTGAAAATAAAAAAGCTTTATAAAATAAACATACTATTCCACAACTATATTAAGCAACACTATTCCATTCATATTAAATTAAAATATAAAATAAAACAAACAAAAAAATATTGAACTAAAACGAAATACCATAAACGTTTTTGACTTAATTAGTCCTCCTCAAATTAATCAAATGTAAAAGAGTTTTGCCATCAAATTTAAAGATCGTAATTCCGTAGATGTTTTGTTTATGAAATTGGTTACACAAGATTTTCATAAAGTGGAATTGATGAAATTGATTAAAAAATACTAACGCAAAACCGATACAACACGAAAAATTCAAATAACACAAATAACAATCTAAAATACTGTATTTAAAAAGTTTTGCTGATTCAAAGCTTTAAAATAGTTATTGAAACCAAAGACTTTATTTGAAACTCTTTTGTTTAAATAAGTAGCCTTTAAAAAGAGTTGTTTTGAAAACTTAAACGTTTTTGTTTAGCTCTCTTTAGGAGGTCTCGCTAGAATGACCTGAAAAACTGGATGTAATATTTGAAAATTTATGGACCGGTTCTAATTAATATTATAATAGTTAATAATGTTACTAAGCATGAATAAAATATCATCATCATCAATTGGCTGAAAATTAAGGTTAATGACAGTTATCATGCTAAAGTAAAACCACGTTTTGTTGGCGTAAAAAACAATTTTTGGACAACAAAAGCAATAGAATTATGCAGGTTTTGTGTTAAAATTAAAAACTAAAAAAAAAAATTTTTACACTCATCCTTTGTTTGTAAACAAACTTTTTTGTCTACATAAATTAAGTTTGCGGAGAGTCATAAAAATCAATTTCTAAGGCGCATAAATGGAAGTCAGATCTTGCTTTAGAAAGAATAGAAAATTGGTTGTCGTTGTACAGTCGTGTGCAAAAGTTTAAGACCACCTACCAAAAATTTCGTTTTTTTGATTTCTAGCTTTGTGATGTTATCTGGCTTATACAAGATTGCACCATCTTATTGCATTAGTCTAGCTAGATGTGTTTAGCAATACAATTCTCAGTGCATGTATGGTTAAAGAACATTTGGGCAGTTTAATATTTTTATACAGTAGTTTATGAAAGTCAAAAAATGGGCAAAAAAGCCAGTTCTTCTGAAACTCTGAGAGCCCAAATTGTAATTTTGCACTTGGTTTTTTCAAAAGAAGATTTGCAAAAACGTGTCCTGTAGCAAAACGCCTGTTCATAAAGCAATTGCTAAATCTCAAACTTTTGCTCTTTATCATGACAAAAAAAAGAGTGAAAGGCCAAGAAAAACAAGCCCTCATGATAACATCTTGATTCAGCAAATAGCTGTTCGGTCTCTAACCAGTTCTTGCAAGAAAATACGCACGGCACTGGTTTTTAAAGTCACAGATATTTATTGTACAGTCTTGTTCATGATTTCAACCTGAAAGCGTTTAAACCTGCAAAAATCTCGCTTAACCACAGCCATGAAAGCGAAGAGGTTGTCTCTTACCAAGCAGTATAAAGACTGGTATGAAACAAGGTGAAGTACAGTCCTTTTCTAATGAATCCATACTCCAGCAATTTGCATAGATTAAACGGACAGTTTGTAGGACTGTTGGAACACAATTTAATGACTGCTATACAAACTACGGTAACACATCTTCCCAGTGTCATGATCTGAGGCATTATGTCCAGTAATCACACAGCTGGTCTTTTCTTTTTACCAATCGGAACAGCAATGAACTGCGTCAGGTACCGCAAGAAGTTGGAGGAAAAGCTCGAAATTCACATGGCTATTTAAGAACGCAATATGTTCATGCAAGACGGTGCTTCCTGTTACCGTTTAAAGTAAGTAACTGATTTCCTTAAGAAGAAAAATATCAAAACATTGAATTGGCCTGGTAACGCCCAAATATTAATCCAATTGAAAATTTATGGGCAATAGTGAAAGACAAAGTTGCAGATGAACATCTCACAAAAGCTAAAGACCAGTAAATGCTAACAAAACGCAAATGAACGCAAAAAATACAGCTGAATACTGCAAACATCTGGTGCTTAATATGGCTTGTTGTCTACAAGCTGTTATTAAGAACAAAGGGGAAATACCAAATACTAGATTCTTACAGAAAAACAGGCTGATGTAACTAACTTGTTACTCACTTACTCACTTTGTAACTCACTTCGATAAGCTTACTATTTGTCATTTAATGTTATTTTCAATGCAGTACAGATAAAACTAGCCTGATAGAAAATACCACTTGTGGTTGGACTGTTTCAAAACAATTACTGATAAATGATTTTATCTTTTTATCAAATTCCAGAACAAACTCACCCGTGTTTTGGTGCGGTTCATCTAGTTTATTATTCAGTTCATTTTTGCGAGACCTCCTGAAGGGAGCTAGACGAAAACGTTGGAGTATTCAAAACACCCCTTTTCTAAGGCTACTTATTTAAACAAATGAATTTCCAATGAAGTATTTGATTTTAGTAGCTAATCTAAAATATATTCAACAAAAACAATGATCCATTTGCAAATAATTGTCGATTTAGTCTAGGATTATATATTTTGCTTTATAAAACTTCATAAACTTTGGTTTCACAATTAGAATTAAATTTTTTAACTTATTTTAAAAAAATTACTTTGTACTTGGTATGCACAAATGTTGCGAGACATATTATGATCTATAACGGAGTATTCAGTTTTCAAATGAAAGCGAAAGTGTTCAATCACCCTATTACTCAAGTGACGGATTGATATTCCGATGTAATTCAAGCTTAAATTCCACGGACAAAAAACTGATTTACAATGTTTGAGTACAGTGAAGACGGATTAATGCTGTATATCTCGCTTGCATTATACAATATTTACTTGAAAAACTAAAAGCTTTATTAAAGATCATATTTTATTTTGCCACATTTGTTCTAATACCAAAGGCAAGGTAAGTTCTTCAAGTGTAGTTCTAATTTTGAAACCAAAATTCATGAAGCTTTACTAATTAAAAAATATAACCGCCTACTTAATCGACAATTATTTGCAAACAGATTATCGTTTTAAATATATTTTAGATTGTTGTTTCTGTTATTTGGATTCTTCATGTTGTGTCGGCTTTGTGGTTGTTATTTCGCTTTAGTATTTTTTAATCAATTTTTCACTAATTTCTTTTTATAAAAATCTTGTATGACCAATTTAATAAACAACTACTTAGTAGTCAGGTCGTTGACCTCAATCTTTCAATTTGATGGAAAATTTTTTAAACATTTTATACATCTGAAGAATGATAATGTAAGTCAAAAACATTTATGGTATTTTATATTACTCTATTATTTCTATTTTGTTTTATTTTACATTTTAATCTGGTATGAATGGATTTTTGTTGCTGAATGTACTGTTATTTATTACAACATTATGATTTAAAAAGTGTGTTCCCTATTGGTTTTCTATATTTACAGATGCATCACAGTTAACGAATGTCCCGCTGCAACCACGACAGCTCCACCTCAAAGTAAGTTTTTTTCAATTGAGGCAATGTTGCTGCTTTGATCTTTGTTGGGTTTTGTCGGTACTGTACTAACCAATTATTTACAAAATTTGTTACAAATCAAGACTAAATTTTGCGTTTATGCGACAAGCCGTTTATTTAATGAAATAGAAGCAGATATGCTATCTCACTGCAATCTAACCATATTGCCACAATCAATAGTAAATATATCTGGTGGCCGCTACGACTGTAAGCTTAAAAAAATCTTTAGTTTAAAACAGTGTTACTGCATGGTGTTATTGCGGCTAACATTTAAGTATCTCAAAAAATGTCTGTTTTTGTTTTAATTGGATATTTGTCTATGTTATTAATTCCAAGCAAGAACAAAGGTATTAATTTAGTGCTCAATAGGGTATATAAATTTTTATCTTACTTGCAAGCTGTTACAATCAAACAATCAAGAAAAAGAATTGACTTTGACAATCAAACTCATATATCCTATATTGCAAGTCCAGATAAATGTTTCATATCAATGATTTGAGCAATAATAATATACAAGCATGCCGGCTATATTTTTCCTTGATACAAACATGTGACCCAACAGTTATCAAACTTTTCGATTTAGTTTACCACTAAGGACACTCAATTGGTTCCAATTTTTTGAACGTTATTTAACCAATAATATTTAGATCTATATTGTATAGGCTTTGCATAATAAGTATAAAAATTAAAATGATTTTAATCATTTGCATGATATCGCATGAAGCAGAAAATTACAGTAAAGATTTTAATGCAATTTTCGCAATCGCTTTTTTGTTGTTAATATCTCGATGTGAGAATTAATGGTAGAAAACGCACAGCCTCTATCACTACACGTTTTTGCACCGCACTAGATGTCTGCAAAAAATTATATGTTTGGAGCCAATTTTTAGTTCCTTGTAAACTTTTTTATTTTTATCTATGTATTTATCTTCCTGAATTGCAGAAAAGCGTCGGAGGCGCTATACGTACATCGGCTCTTTGTCATAGGGCCACTTATTCCCCGACCTACTTGCAAACTAATATCACAACATTAAATATTCTAATCGTTACCAAAATCTAACTTTAATTTCACTTTGTTTAACTAAAATCAGTATTTTGTCATTTTTTAAATTATTAATCCAACTGCTCATCTTTAGCGACCGAGGCAACTTTTAGCATCAGTATGTTGCGTAGCTAGATGATTGATCGCTATGCAATCGACATCGTTGCGGTTCAAAATTTACTTGCATCCTTCTGTCGTGTCCTTAGGAAAGACACTTTATAGCACGTTTTTCTTCTTGGCGGTCTTAGCAGGGAATTCTAAATTTTATTTATATCTGTAAATATAAACTAAAAAAAATTCAACTAGACTGTAATATCTTGCATCTCTAGAAACAGGTCAAGATACTAGCTTGACAGTTGCTCTTCGTGTAACGCCTCCGACGCTTTCCTGCAGGCCAAATAGATAAATATGCACATGAAAAAACTAAATAGAATATAAAAAAAAACAACGGTGTTTATTTGAATTTGATCTTTTGAATATTGTTCCACGCTCAAAACGTAATAATTATGCTAGTTGGAAAGAAGGTATTGTTTAAAAAAAATCAATTTCGTGACTAAATAATACTCTGGTCATCACTGTACTGGTAAATAATCTTGATTAAATTAAATCTAAAACATATAAATAAAACATAATTTAAACACAAAAAAAGAGCATATTAAAGCTTTCCTTTTATTCTGTAGAACAGAGATATTTCTTTTGTGACCCAAACAATGGTCCGCCGTCATACTAATATCCCAACAACTTTATGTCGATCTTTTATCGTACGAATATCTTGGTGAAAACGTTCATCTTGCTCTTTAATGTAATCACCTTAGTTTTTTTGGAAAGTAATTTAGATGAGAATTTAAGAAATGCATATTAATTGACATTTGTGCACCTAAAGCTTGAAAGTTGTACTTTAATTCATCAACTATATCTTCATAGTTTGGACTACATTTTTTTGCAAGAATTTTTTTGAGAACATTTTAAAATATTTCCAAGCTCTTTTTCGGCTTTATATAAGGGTTTATCAAAAAAGACTTTTTTTTATTAATTTATGTATTTTAGGCCCATTAAAGTGGAAGTCACTAGCTGACAAAAAGATGAGACATGTTTTTGCAAAGTTGCTTTCCCGTTCGGAGAACTCCCCGACTTACTGAACACGTACAGACTGAGTGGAATTTATTTTATTCAGCAGTCATTACATCTGCAGTTTTTAGTTATGGTTGCAAACATATGGGAGGTCAAACAGGTAATGAGAAAAAAACTGATTGGTGGAACCAAGAAGTTAAAGAAACTATCTATGCCAAGAAAAGTGCGTTTAGAGCTTGCTTAACAAACAAGTCATCTGAGCAGCTTCAATTGCGGTACTCTGCAGCACATAAGACTGCCGCCACTATTGTCAAATAGTCTAAAGAAAAGTTATGAAAAAAATTTGGAGAAAAGTTGGATACAAACTACAGATCGGCAAAGTATTTTGGCAAACCATGCGTTGCTTGCGTGGCAAACGAACACCAGTTTCTACCTTTATCGAGTATGCTAACAGTGTGCTTCTGAAGCATAAAAAAGAGCATTTTAAATCGTTGGACAGAATACATTTTTGAGTTCTTAAATCCATTAACAGTCCAACATTTGGAAACATTCAAGAAACTTGAGATTCACTTAAAGCTGGAAATCAAGATGAGTTGTCTTTGTTTAAAGCTTTAGCAATTTTTTATTTAAACCAAGTTTTACATTTAAAGAAAGAATTAGGACGTTTTTTGAATCAACCATAGAGGATGATTTGAGATCGGATTGACCAGGTGCAAAAGTATCTGTAGATGGTTGTTTTTTCTGCTATCATACCTCGTAAAATACTTTTTAAAGTGTCCATCTTTATATCTATTCTTTAAAATGTATTATACTTAGCGGAACTAGTACGTTATGCTCACAAAGCTTAAATTTTAATAGCTGTTGATTTTTTTGAAAGATACCAATGCCTATTCAAATGATTTGTTTGAGCTTGAGTAAGATGCTTTGAGTGCATAAATTTTAATTTATCACAATTAGATTGATGCCAAAGATCGTTTTCACTTTCATCAGTGTCTTTGGAACACAAAGACTAAAAGTTTGATAAGTCTTTTGGAAAATTTTGGTTAAGAAATTCTTGCTCTATGTCAAACTGGCTAAATGACAGATGGAACATCTTGATACTTTACACAATGCTTGTTTTTCGATTTACACTTGTTAGTAAAAAATGTTAAAGTCAGATAATTATTTTAACCTAAACAAAGAACATATACGTTGAAACAAACCTTTCAAGTTTGTCATGCAAAAACAGCAGTCTGCTGTATGATCTTTTCTTTTTCTTCATCCCATTGGCACACCAACTAAAAGCTTTTTCATCAATATTTTGCAACAAATGACATACTTTCATTTAACAGTTTTATTCCAAAATAGACATGATAACACGTTTTTATAAAGGGTATAAAAATTATCTTGCAATCATGGAGTTTAACTTTTTCACAAATATAGAAAAAATTAGAAAGGACATTTTTCAAGAACATTTTTAGCTTTTTCTCATTCTCATTATCTTCAAATATAGAGCTGATGAGTGTCGCGCTCTTCCTACCTAGTACTTTTATTTTGCTAACCCGAATAACAATAAGATACTAGAGGAGAACCTTACGTGAATTTCGCAGAAAATCACTAGCCTGTTGAATGAAGCTTATACGAGTATTGAACTGGCGGGCCCCAGCGAACTAGATAGACAGGCGGGTATTATATTATGAAATAATTATATTAGAAAAACGAAGACGTAACGATTAAATGAAAATAAAAACATGCGCCAAATTTATATACAGGATAATACGATTTACAAATAGATTAAATACTTCACAAATTGCTCAACAGAATTTACACAGCCGCCAGAGAATATTATGAATTTTATAAATTTTTCCGCCAAAGCTTAATGCCAACTTGCAATCATGACAGATAAAATTTACACACTAAATTATGCACAAAATACGTTCGTCATAGCACTAACATCTAGAATGTGAATCTGCATCTGAATGCGAATCTGAATAATCTGAATCTGAATAATCTCATCTCGCTGCTGCCCTATATACTGTATATAAAAATCGTTTTAGCGACCACGTGCAACGGAACACTCTGTACTCATTCTTTCTCAACAATGGGAACAGAGTCACTTCACGAGCGTTAATCTATAATCAAAACAGCGGACCAGGGCAACAGCGACAATGGAAGGACACTGGCAGTTAGTCACAGATACAAATTACATAACCGCGTCAACGTTAATGCAATAAAACAACAACAATCGCTCGGTTCTCGACAGCAGCGCTTTCTAAACCGGCTCCTGGCGATGCCCAATTAAGAAAATGGCGAATTTTCTATTTAAACAATTAGTTTAAAAAGGCGCAATGATTCTATTTGATAATAATAACAGTAGCGTGATAGTACTACAATTTCGAAACGTCCTCATTAAACTATTTTTCGAAGTATATTGCCTTTGCTTTTTATTCTGAAATTGGTTAAGATTTTCACATTTTATGCTCCGACATGCCTGTTTTATTGTCAAGAAAAGTACATCTGTTAGAATTGTTGACAAAATGTGCCATATTATCCCGTGGTCGTGCACCCGAACAATATCACTTTACTACAACTGCAGTAGCTTTGAATACAACTATAACAGTTGTATCAAAAACTATTTAAATAATTTAATATTTGAATAATCTATTATTGAAAACTGAAAGGAGAAACTAACAAAGATGTGTTTGTTATAAACGTTAAGAAAGACGTCAAATGTTACGCAATAATAAGCATGACCTGCTTTTTTTAACTGTCTACTCTACAAAAATCATTTTAAATGCAAGCATTGGTACAGTATCATCTATTCAAATTTCTTATTTCATTACAAAGACGCAATCCAGGAAAACAAACAAAAATTATGGTGCAATTTTGATGGTTGTTATCGGAAATATTTCTTTTTGAACTCAGACAATATCTTTAATAACTGCGTTATTTCTGTATTATTTCCGAAAAAAACTATTTTGCTACTAAACAACAGGCGCTTTCCAGATTGTTTGAGATAATTTATCAAAATCACAAAAGCAATTACTTTTGAGCAAAATTTATGCAAGTTACTGTATGCAAAACGCTGTACCCTGGGGTTAGTTTCAGCTGAAAATTATTTAAGGTTTGTAATCATTTTTATTGAATATAAGTATAGTTCAATGTTTCTACATAAGGACTTAAAAAAATTTGTTTTATCTTTATATTTATCTTCCTGACTTGCAGTAAAGCGAAGGAAGCGCTAATACGTAAAGTAAGGTTCTGCTTCTGGAGATGTCAAGATAATGTTGTTTGGTAGAAATTTAATATGATGAGATAGAAATTTAATATAATGAAATATAAGATATGAGTGAAATCTGAACTGATTATATTATCAAGACCACGAAGCAGGGAAAAGTGCCGTAATGTGTTTTTCCCAAGGACATAACAGAATGATGTGAGTAGGTTTTAAAACGAGACCATGTTGATCATAATCCTGACGCTCTAACCACTCGATCCCGCTGCCGACAATCAAGGTTTAAAACATTGATAAAAAATTAATTCCCTGCCAATACAATTGCTTCATAGCATGGAAAACACTTTCTAAAATAGTGGAATCGATCACACAAAACACTTCAGTCACTTGCCAAGACAACCAAAGCAAAAATCTCATCTGAAGAAAAAAAACAAACTTTAACTATAGGAAGTTGTAAGAATATTGCGTTACTACAGTATCAACAACACGTGGCAACCAAAAATCCACATCCTTGATTCCATCCAAAACCAAAATTTTCCGGCACAGATTTCGGGAACGCATTTTTGTATTTTCCGCGTTTGTACGCATGCTCACTACTGTTTTCATGAGTTGCCATTTATATTTAAATGGTGCTTTATGGCATTCCATATTTCCAAAAGGGTAATTGGGACGTTTGTTTAAAAGAAAGATCTTTCCTAAAAACCGTGTTTTCAAAAAAAAGGTCTTCACTTTGAATCAGTCTCGGATTCTTTAATTTTTGTCCCTTGAAAGTAACGTTTTTTCTAAAAAAAAGGAAGCTCTTTACTTTGAATCAGTCTACGATTTTTTAATTTTTTTCCTTAAAAGTAATGTTCTTCGAAACAAGAAGATATTTATTTTGACTCAATCTTCGATTTTTTACTTTTTGTCTCTTAAAAGTGGTGTTCTCTAAAAAAAGGTTTTTATTTAAATTTGGAACTACTTTCCAAGACTACCAAGCAGGTTCATAATGTTAACCGGGCGGGACGACAAAACAAAACTCTAAAATTCGGGACTGTCCCACCTAAATTGGAATGTATGGTAAGCCTATGTATGCCTAAGCGCCATGTTGGTTCATTCTTTCACGTGCTAACAAGTAATTGTTCTGATTTTATCTATTATTCTCCTCATTATACCAATAATTTATTTTGTATATCCCAATAAGGAATCTACAAAAAAGAAAGGTGTCATAAAACGCAAACATCGTGCATTATCGATCGCAGAGAAAGTGAAAATATTAAAAAATACTTGATGACAATGTGTCTGTGCGAACCATCTGTGAAACCTACATCATTGGCTTTTAAAATATATATGGGGGCGCATCATACGAAATTATTACCTTAAAAAATCGGGGATTTCTCAGATTCCAAGGTTTCCGGTTTTTTGAAGGTCAACTTTACTTTTTCTATTTCTTGGTCTGTGTCAAGTCACAATAATGTGTTTTTTTCGGACTTTTAATCATATACTGTTTGTGTTTTGTTGGCTCGCTTTAGCCTGGGTCACTTTTTCAACCACTTTGGCCCTAACTTTACTTGGATTATTTAGTGTGGACTTATAATTATTTATTTTAAATAAAAAGGTGTAGACAATGTAAAATATACGCTCGTAGTTTAGTGTAGACGATAACATACCTATAGAAAGTAGAACGACCAAACGAAGGATTTATTTAGTTATTCTTTCTAACGTATTTTTTTTTCATGATCGTTATCAGGCATACGACAAATAGTTTAGGAACTTTCGACAAAAAATTTAATGAACAATTGAGAGCTAATTTTAAATTCTCTTCTTTCTTGTTCTAGTTGGATAATCGCTAAACTTTGCAAACTAGCAAATTTAAACAAATTAAACATTTGCTTGAGTAAAGTCGAAAGACCAACCCCTAATTTTTGTGGACCTTTTTCTGTACTTTGGAGTAGATCTGTGCATACTGTATCGTTGCCCAGAATTTATTCAAAATTTTATCTTCAAATTAGGGATGCGGACACAGTACTCGTCGATTCGGTGCAATGGACTCGAACTCGGACTTGCCAATGAAGTAGCGAGTCCGACTTCAAGCAGCATTGACGATTTCAAGTTTTCCCAGATTAATTTTATCATGATTTATTAAGTAAATTGTTAGTAAATCTTGCATAAAATGGAAGAGAAGTTAAAGTAGTACTGTAAAATTATCCATGGTTTAGGAACCAAAGGTTTAAATCAACGGTCACTAATTTTTAGAAATTTATAGATTACTATATATATAATTTATTATTTGGCGAACCACTAATATGAATGTAGAAAAAAAAGCTTTTAGTAAAGCATTTATACGATAATAGTGTAAAAAAAACTAAAAATTAAAAAAAGATATTCACTTTTAAAATTATTGAGAATGTAGAGAGTCAAGGTATAACGCAAAGATTGTTAGATTCAGATTGACTCGAGTCAATCAACTGGTGGGCTGGCTACAACTCTGTTTTTTCTGCGGAATTGTTCCACAGACCACTGGTAGTCTAGATCTACGTTTTTACATGATTTTCATTTGCAGTTTTAATGACAACTTTACATCGTGTTTTGTTAGATTCTTGCGCGAGCCTGACGAACAATTTAGCTTTCGTTTGTCCGTTTTATAAGACTTTATGCTCAAACCCTTCTTATCAAGTCAGTCTGCGTGTCAGCTGCGCCAAAACATGTTGCGAGGCTAACAATGGAATATAAAGTAAGTCGAGATAAAGTTAAGCAAAAACATCTTTTTTGTTTTTATATGTTAATTTTGACTTTACCTTAATAAGTTTTTTCTTTAATTTACACTTTTTAATCTATTCTTTATTGCTAAAACTGCAATTGACGTTTGGTGGGACAGAATTTGAAGATGGCGTGAAGTAAAAGATTTTTCTTCCCAAAGCTTTTCATCTGACACTCTTAAGGGAAAATCGTCAAAATAAAGCAGAAATGAAACCGAACTTGATTATAAAGAAAAAAGCAGAGTTCTCATTAGCTGAAACAGGTTAGCCAATGAGAGAAAAGATTAAGAAATTTTCAGAGAGTAGACGAATTCTTTTTGTTTGCACAGAAGAGGATAAAGAGATTTAATGAAAGTTGCTTCAAGAGCAGAAAGTAAAAAGAAGAGCGACCTCGAGCGAGAATAGAAGATTTTTCGTTGCTGTAGTGAAGAGCGCATTGGGCGTTGTCAAGAAGATGTTCACCAATGGCGGATTCGTGAAATTGTTTATGTTGGCCCTGCAAGAGCGGGAAAGACCTTGGCGGTTGTGCGAGGCAGGACGATTGGCGATGGATCCAGAAACACGTTGTTTAATTCGCTCTTCTAGGCGTTGAGACGTGCGACCAACCTACCAACTATCGCAGTGGCACAAAAACTGGTAAATAACATTGCTGTGATGATGGGAAGGTAACACGTCTTTCGTAGTTGGTGGTAAGAGCTGTCGAGTGTTAAAAATAACACGTAGTTTGACGGAGAAAAAGCAGCGTTTCACAGCAGACGTAATCTGCTTTTTAAACTTCATCGAAACATTTTCAATCCAGGGGATGTGTAGGTAGACGGGGCACTTTACCATGATGTGAACCGAGTTAGAATTTAGTTGTTGAAGTTTTCGTTTGAAAGCTGAATTGATTGCATGTTTCGGGTAGCAATTTTCAATTTTGTACCCAAGGAATTGTAATCTACATATTTTCAATTTATCAAAAATCCAAATTTTTTTCTCTGCTAAAAAAATTCTCACTCAGCTCTTTACAGTTTAATTATCACTGGTCAACACACAAATTTTTGCCACAGATATTATATTGATTTTAGGGTATATCAGGTGCGTAGATTTCGAAAATGACATTCATTTTTGCTAGTTGGCTCTAGTTTTTGAGATAATTGCATTTTTTTGTAAAAATATTACTTAGACTGTGTTATATGGCATTGTTGTTCATTTAATGCTATTTAATCAATACTGTACGCTTCGATCTTCTTTTGTAAACGCAGTAAAACAAAAATGCAAAGCATCCATGCAAACTACAATGTTAAAAAAGGATGCAACAGCAATATTTACCGTTAGTTTGCAAGAAACGTATTGGAACTAAAACCCAGTATTACAGCGTATAAATGTATGTTGCCGTTATTTATTTAAACAAACGAAGCTTGAAAATACTGAGCTTTAACAACTACCATTCTGTCAAATCTACGAAACGAATCGCCTCTTGTAAGACTTTCTAGCGTGAGGAGCAAATGGCTTATGTCGTTGAAGATTCCAACAATAGTCCGCCATCATGTGGGTGTCCCCTCGTCCTTGATACCTTTCTTCCATTATTTTAATGTCCTGATGGAATCTTTCTCCTTGCTCTTCACTTAATTCCCCAAGATTTTCTGGAAATCTATCTAAATGACTAAAGAGGTAATGAATCTTGATGCTCATCTTTGCTCCCAAACTTTGAAATTTTGAAAGCATATCTTCAACTATCTGAATGTAATTGTTTGCTTTATTGTTTCCCAAAAAGTTTTTTACAACCACAGTAAAAGAAATCCAAGCAGCAAATTCCTTCTCAGTCATAGATGCAGTGAAGTTTGGATCGTTCATCAGCTTTCGAATTTGAGGACCATCAAATATTCCTGCTTTTAGTTTTTCATTGCTCATCCCTGGAAATACTCTGCAAATGTAATTAAAACAATTTCCGTGTACTGGCAAAGCTTTCACAAACTGCTTCATTATACCCAATTTGATGTATAGATGTGGCAAAATGATTTTTTCTCTTGGGACAAGGGGCTCATTGATGACATTACATTCATTAACTGTTAGTGTAATTCTTTCAGGCCATTTCTTCTTCACCCAGTGGTCACTGCGAGCACGGCTGTCCCACAAACAAATAAAGCACGGATATTTAGTATAACCACTCTGCTGACCAAGCAAAAAGTTGACCATTTTCAAATCAACACATATTAACCATTGGTGGTCACAGTAGTTCAATTTTTCTAGCACTCGTTTAATATTGTTGTATTTTTCTTTGAGCAATGTAGAGTGGCCAATGGGAATCGAGGCATACTTGTTTCCATTGTGCAGCAATACACACTTCAAACTTCTTTTTGAACTGTCTATAAATAAACGCCAATCTTGAGGTTTATATTCAGGTATTCCCATTTTTAAAAGAAGTCCTTCAACATCTGAGCAGAAAACAAGCCCTTCTTCTGAACAATAGTACGGAAGTAAGTCGCTCTCCCTTGTGCGGTAAAAGGTTACTTTCGTACCAACACTAAGGCATTTCTTGTCTTTAAGCCTGGATGCCAATACTTCAGAAGCTTCTTTAGATAGATTAAGATCTCTTATGAGATCGCTCAGTTCCTTCTGATTAAACTGCTTCGGACTGGTCGAACTTTCTTCAAAAATGCTTGAAACATCACTTTCACTACAGCTTTTTGAAGCTTGGTGGACAAAGTCCCATTCTGATGGTTTTTCTGGAAGATGACTAAATTGTGGCACGGGTATATCTTCACAGTGGGGTACAGGACGCCTAGCAGATTCTAAGTCCGGGTAAATCCATGATTTTTTCTTGTGACGATTAAAACCCTTCAAATCTACCATGCAAAAATAACAATCATCAAAGTGGTTTTTCTGTTCTCGCCACACCATTGGCACACCAAATCTAAAGCTTTTAGTTTTTCCTTTTGTCCACATTCGTAAGTGCTCAACACATGATTTGCAGACAACATGTGGAGCCCATGGCTTGTCTTGGTCACCAAGTTTAACTCCAAAGTAAGCACGGTATACTTTGCGAACAAAATCTGTAATAGACCTTTTATACTCTTTAAGAATATATTCTCCACATATGTAACAGAAACTGTCAGGGTCATTACAACAACTTCTTCTTCTTGAACAACTCATAGTAGGCAACATAAAGCAATTTAAAACTGAAAACATGAAAACCTAAATATAATAAAAGTTACTGCATTTCAACTTTTCATTAGAATTTTTTTAGACTCCAAGATTGCTAATGGTCAGTTATTGACTTTTCTGCTTTGTTAACCTTTCTAAAAATGAGACAACTGGTCCTTTATTGCAAAACAAAATCTCCTTGTCAGCACAATTGCCTCTTACGTGTAGTTTATATGGCCGTTATCTGAGCTTTTATAGCCACTTATTGTGTCTGCATTATCTCAAAAACTAGAGCCAATTCAGCAAAAGTAAAGTCATTTTTGGAATCAGCGCACCTGATATACTATAAAATCGTTGAAAGATCTATCGCAAAAAGAAAAAAATATTTTTTTGTTGAGCTGTGTTATATTTACTTTCCGGTACATTTGCAAATCTATCATATTTATTTTTTGGTACATTTGCAAACGCAATATAAGAAACAGATTAGTTTGTTTATTTTTAAACAAGCTGCATAAAGATGAGAAATACCAGACTCAAGTTTCGCTTTTATTAGAGCCCGTCAGTGATGCTTATCTCACCGCGAATCGAACCTGGGACCTGTAGTCTTCCACGCAGGTTACTACACCACTAGACTACAGATCCCGGACGACAGATGGACTCAAAGCAGCTGTTATAACTTATTCCCGGATTTACTGAACAAGGAATACATAGAATCCACTATGTTGTAATTCCAAGGCCGTACCTCATGACCGGGACTTACCCGACAAGCGAAACTCGAGTCTGGTGTTTCTCATCTTTATGCAGCTTGTTTAAAAATTAATTCCAAATTCTCATAATTCTTCATATAGTTTGTTTATCAACTTAAAAAGTCGCTAAAAAAAACTTTGCCATGACAACTAACATAGAGTGCTCCTTGATCGCTCCAAGAGCTGAGTTATAGAAGTTTTATGAGCAGAAAAAATTTTGGATTTTTATCGGTTGAAAATATGTAGATTACGATTCCATGGGTACAAAATTGAAAATTGCTTCTGGGTAGCCATTTTCTAATAGAATTGAACGAATTTTGCCAAGCTATGGGTCCAGTTTGCTTTTAGAACAGATCATAAACACTCTGTGAACAAGAGCACCACTTAGATTGATTTTCCGTTTCTGGGGGCTAGAGGAGTTCCAACGTAGATACTGGCTGGTAAAGCTGGTTTCCTGTACACTGAAGTTAGAAATTCCGAGTCTTTCTACCAACACGTCTAGGAAGGGGAGAGAGTGATTAGATTTCTTTTCGTAGGTGAAGCATAATGAGGGATGAAGGGAGTTGAGATGGGTGAGAAAAGTGTTGCAGTCTTTTTTATTGTTGAACACGGCAAAAGTGTCGTCAACATACCGAAAGTATACTAACGGCCTTTTGGCGATGTTGAAAAGTTTCGCTTCTTGGTAGCCAACAAAAATGTTTTCTAATGCTGGACTGAGTGGTGAGCCCATAGCGACGCCGTCGATTTCTCGATGCATGTTGTTATAATGCAGCTAGCCACCTACTCTGTGAATTTCAGCTTCAATAGCAACATGCATTAAGAAATCGATGAGCTCTTCACTGCAGTAACAAAAAATCTTCTATTCTCGCTCGAGGTTGCTCTTTTTTTCACCTTTCTGCTCTTAAAGTGACTTTCCCCTTCTGTGCAAACAAAAAGAATTCGTCTAATCTCTGAAAATTTCTTAATCTTTTCTCTAATTGGCTAACTTCTTTTAGCTAATGAGAACTCTGCTTTTTTCTTTATAATCAAGTTCGGTTTCATTTCTGTTTTATTTGGACGATTTTCCCTGAAGAGTGTCAGATGAAAAGCTTTGGGAAGAAAAATCTTTTATTTCACGAAAACTGCAATTCCAAAAACTAATGTAATTGGGAAGTTTAGGCTTTTTCGGAGCTCATAAGATATATTTTTTCTATTTTTCTTTGTACACCAAACGTTTGGCTCAGATTTCAGCTTGTATTTATTTGTATCTATACAGAATAAATTGTTTTTTTTTAATTTTTATTTAAAAGTTTTTAAAACTTCTGAGCTTTAAAGGATATCCACTACAACTAGGTAAGAATAAAATTTGCACTTATTTCTACTGTATATCCTTCGTTTCTATGCTTGAACTCTTCCTCGTTTGGGACACTGTCGTGATGAGACACTGGGAGCGGACTAATGGTGTTAGGTCAACATCACATGTCATCATCATTATCATTCATATTCATCTCACTGATATTACTTGAAATGACCCAAGAACAAAGCTAGGTTATAAAATGGCGTTTACGAAGTTAGCCCAGTAGCAATTTTACCGGAGTTGTATTTTTTCAAAGTAGCTCTTTTTATTTATTAAAAGAAATAGGCTTTATCCAGAAGCTGCTATCAATAAACTTTTGTTATTTTTTAGACAACATTTCAGCGAAGAAAAAACTCTACTTCTAATTGAAGAAATAAACACCTATAAGCTTAATGTTTTTTTATAGATATCAATAACAAGTTTCTGGTTTGAACATTGTCTTACTCTATTATCATGAAGTACTTCAGCAAAACCAAGTGTATCTTTTTCGCAATAACTGAATTAATTTTCATCAGGGTAGTTTTCGCTTTTCAACCTTCGGACCACTCTATCAGTAAAAATTCTGGCCAATTTTACTAAAAAAAAGACAATCACCCAGACAGAACAATTTAAAGCTGTTTTATTAGGTCTATAATAGCTTTCTTTAGCTAACCCAAAGAAACAAAATTTTGAAGGTTTAAAATTTTTTTTTCGGCTACAAAAATTCACTTTGAAGTCGCATATGGTCCGTAAACCAAGGTTTGGACCACAACATAATACATTACAATTTTAAAGTTGAAAAAAATCTGTTTATTGTTGTGGTTATTTTTTTCAAGTTATGCCATGTGTAAACGTTGTTCAATATAAATTTTTGATGTTTTAAATCGCTGTTTACTGATTCATCTTAACTAAATAAAAACTTTTTTGAATTACTTTGTAGTTAATTTGTTAAACGAAACGATTGCCTCTGAGCCGCTAATACTCAAATGTTTTGTATTTTGTTATAATCTTTATATGCTAAGTTCATGGTGATAAATAATAACCCAAATCATTAAATCCAACTCAGCAGTTGCAACTCTACATCTGTGATTGAATAATTTCTTGATCTTTAATTATGATCTAACATGGTCGCCTGCAGCATGGCAGAATGGTACAAGCACTGTTTCAATTGTAACTGCAATTGTCACGAGGCTTGGTTTCACTTATTCTTATGACGACCTCATGTGCAAACGAGATTGATCAGTAGAGAATAAGTTTTATTTGTAACAGTTTAATTACAACCACTCTGACATAATTGGGCACCGAGAAGCAAACTTTGCTATATCTATTTCATCCAAATACACATTTAGATATACAGTTTGCATCTTGCTGTTTTACAAAATGTTAGCAAGTCTTTGAAACCCCAAAAAAAGTAGACGATCAAGTTACTAAACTTCAGACAATCATAGTACTGAAGTACAGAAAGTAACAAATTAAACTTAAATTATGCAATATATACAATACATATGTGATATGAAGAAATGCAACGCATACAATTCATAAAAAATGTATTGTATAGAGTTTTATTACAAATTAAAGTAAAAAATTTGTTTTGTTTTTAACACTAGAACAACCAAGTGGCGTTTTTACGCATTGTTTTTTATAACTCATTAAAGTATAACATTTAAATGATTCAGCATGTTATTTATTAACCTATTAAAAAGAGAATACCGAGCAATAAACCCACATTGTTGATTCTGGTATCAGTTGTGTTATTGGTTTTACTTTATACCGATAGACAAAGTCAATTTTTGGTTCAGAGCTTGACCATTTTTTCGTAAAAGCAAACAGTTTTGTTGGTAATATTAAGCAATAGTTACTGAACTTCTGAATACGACAAAGATTCATTCTTTTGCTGTCGAATATGCTGGTTATAAGCTTTGTTAACTTAATTGAGTGAAAGAATTATTCAATACGTCAAAAATGTCACCCGGTCGACCTCAGTAGTTCAAAATCCCAGTTGTTCTAGTGTTAAGGTAGAAAAATTTTTAATTTAGTTAAAAATAAAATAATAATTTTTGTACTAAAGTTTGTGACTATTTTTTTACATCAGCACTAAACAAAATCTAAAATAGCTTCTTTATAATACTATCCCAAGGTTATCTAATAACATTGTAATGATTTCATTACAATATCGCTTTAAACAAAGTCGATTTTTTCGGAGCCATAAGCTTTTCGTGACGCTCTCATCAGTGGCAATTGCGTCATGATGAGAGCGTCACGAAAAGCTTATGGCTCCGAAAAAATCGACTTTGTTTAAAGCGATATTAAAATTCTGTACCACAATGAAGCTCTTTATGATTTCATTACATTTTATTTACAAGATACACTTGCACTAAATGTCACAATCCTTACAGCACAGTATTTGTTTTGGAGCCAAAAATCTTTAATTAAGTAACTTATTAAAATTTTGTTTTTGGGAAATAAATTGAAATAGTTTTAAATATTTTCTTGGATTTAAAACTCACTTGAGGCGCCCAACTTTAAGAGTGTTATACGTTTCTCTCGTACAATTTGACTTTTCTTAACTGAAAATTAAATGTTTTAACAAATCGAGTCAAAAGAGCACTTCGAATTGCGTAATTTGATAGTTATACAGTCGAAGAAAAAATGAGATTTACTATCACGCCGTAATAAAAATGTACAAATCATCCTTTTACCTTTCCAAAGAGTACTGTAATTCTTTCCAATCACCGGCTATTTTTACAAAAACTTTCTCTTTTCTATTGTTTGTCGCGGGCCGCTTTGTCAGTTCCAACTGAGTAAGCGGCCCGCACAAAGTTTTAGTCATAATGTAAAAATTTTTTTCTGTAAATTTAAAAAGCAAAACGCGCTTTTAGAAATTATAGAAGTAGTAATAAGGCATGTGATAAAATTTATAAGGTAATAAAGTAATAAGGTAAAAAGTAAAAGCAATAAGGTATGACATAAAATTAACCAATCTTAATAAGAACTTAAGGAGAGCAAATTTCCGATTTAAAGTTTCATTTTTTTTAGCAATAAAAACGCGTTAAAACTAAACAATCTAGTCAGCAAAAGATTGTAACAAAAAATCATAAACATTTAGGAAATAAAAATTTATTTAACAACAGTAATCAACAACAAAAATCAACAACAATCCAGTTTGCCACCTAAAACACCCACTTTGCAAGTACTCTGGAATGAGTATGTCAAAAAAATTTTTAAATAAATGCCAGAAATTAAAATTACAAAAATATTCAGGAAATAGTCAAAAAACCAATGCAAATAATATAACTAAAGTTATTTGAGGCGGTATTAAAGCATGAAATCATAGAAAGAAAGCAAAAAAAATCTAATAAAAAATTAAAGTAGCAGTGGCGGCTGTAAAGTTAAAAATGAAGAAGTGCTGCGCAAAGAAGTGCTAAAAATTTTTTTGGTGGGTAAGGAAAATTTTTTTGAAAAGAATTTTTTTCGGTCAAAAAGTCACTTTCAACAAACGCAGTTTTTAAGCGTAGGTCTATAGGAGAAAATTTTTATTAAAAAATTTAATGAATACTAAAAATAAATAAAGATCTTCACTTTTGAGCAGCGGTGTTTTATTTAATTAGCCTGCAATTATTTTTGATTTACTCAAAAAGTTAAAACGTCTCTGTTGCAAACAAAAACTTCTTCTGTTTTACCGTTCTTCATTTTAACAAAAAAAAAATATTTACACTTTTGAACGTAAATAAAACCTTTTTTTGGTCTTTACCAAGTTTATCTCTCTGCTAAATTACTGTTATATGCTAGGCGGCTTTTTGCGGAAAAAGTTACGTAAACCTTGTCTAAATTGATATTTTACAAACTTTGTTAGATTAAACTTTGATAGAGATAATATAGGTTAATTGTAGAGACAAATCTAACAAAACACTTCAGTCTTTCCAATTTTAAAAACTATTCCCCCTACTCCCCACTTTCAGTACCCCTTATCTGCCATCTATAAAACGCAATTTGTGCTAATTTCAAGGATATTAAACTTTACAGTTGACGAAGTATTTTAACTAAAAAGTAGTGATGGGACAATGCCAATTTTTTTTCGATTCCGATTCCGATTCCGATGCCAATTCTCACAAAAATTTTTGATTCCGATTCCAATTCTTGTTATTTAAAATTTCCACATTTAGCTTCTTATAATAAACTAACAAATTATTATTTTTTTAAAGCATCTTGTTCAATGGGTGAGATGATTGATCTACAACTTTTTTTTCTAATTGTTTTAAATTGTTTACAATTATTCTTTGTAAATTAAAGATTGCAAGATTTTTTTTTTGCAGAGTGCAAAATAAAAAGATCTGAGTAATATTTACAAAAAAAATTTATTTAATTACTATTTAAAAAACTACAAAAAGTTTGTTTTATCCTATGAAATCGTCAGGTGGTTACTAGAAAATAAACAATATAAGCATTAAAAGTGAAAACATAGTAGCCTACATTAGATTAATCATACTTCTTTAATACATAGTTCTGCAAAACATAGTTTATTAGAAGATATTTCAGAATTTTAACACATTCCGAAAAGTAGAAATATTATTCAAGTGTTTTAAGTTTTATTCTTCAAAACATGTAGTTTGTTAAATTAATCAAGCAAATAATTCAATTCCCATGATGTCATACAAGAAAAAAACTCAAAATACACTAAATGTAAGCACAAAGAATATGCATTTATACTAAGGTGAGTGAAGGCGAGTCAGACCACCCAGCTCCCGTTCGCTCACCTTGATATAAATAAAACAAAGTAATTTTATTGGATGAAATAGAGTGTTGAGGTTTTTTAAAAAATAATTAAATAAATTAATCGTTGTGCTTTTGTAGAGTGCTCATTAAAGCTCGGAACATATTTAGATTTTTATTCATTAACATACAAAAACACCTTCAGAGCCTGTTTTATCCATTTTGTAATTCTTAAATCGAATTAACTACAGTAGGTAGGGAGTTGTTGTTTTTGTCTTAAAATATAAAAAATTTATATATATATATATATATATATATAATTTTTTATGACAAAAATTTTTTTTGGCGAATTTTTTATTCCCCATACTACCATTAGTGGAGTTTTTTCTTGTTTTCCAGGAAAATATAGGTACTAGACCTGAACTCATAAAAAAAATCACCCTCCTTACCAGAAATTGTTTGCAAATATTACAAGTGGTCAGTTCCGTAAACAAGCAGATGCCCTTTTTGTGATCTTAGGTTTTCAATTGTTCTGAGAACAGCTGAGGCATTGAAAACAATAACAAATGATCAAGTTAGCTGTTAGTTCATCCCAAATGCTAACATTTCTGACATAACTGCTAGGTTGTTTGCCAAAGCTTCTTAGAAAACAAGACTGATTTGACAAAAATGCCAAAATTTTGCGTAGAGTTAAACTGAGATAATGATTTCTAAAAATTGCTAGGTAATAAGGCAAATCCTGTTGAGTTTACGGGGTGGCCTGTGTGATATGGTAAAGTAGTTTTTTTACTTATGAGTTAAGCTTAATCTTGTCTTTTGCTGTAGGTTTACAAGGTTATCAAATTAAGATCGTTTAACTTCTTCTCTATAAAACTTGAGAGCTGAAATGTCGAAGAATGCACCTCCTTCAGATAAGAACAAGAAAACTTGGACTGCAAATTTAATGCAATTTCAATATGGTAAAACTTCAAGACGGCATACAACTGTGGAGTGTCTCAGTCAAATGAGCAAAATTCCAAAAGAACAACATATCTTAGATAGATACAAAACTTTGGCTTCAGGAGTGAAAAGCAAAAAGAAAAGAACTCAAATTCTAGGTGAAGTAAGACAACTATGGAAAAACCTGACTTTGCCAATTCAGCAAAGTAAATCAACAGTTGAACGAAAAATTGAGAATGTAATCAAACAGTATGAAAGACATAGTCGAAGACCGGGAAACTATGATTTTACTAAGTTATTTAATGTAACCGATGAGAAAGGAGAATGGTTGTGCCAAGAAGACAGAAAGTTTTACAAACTGCAGATGTCAACGGAAGGTAAAGTAGGCTACTGCAGCAGAAAAGAAGGTAATAAAGCGATTCATCCAAGAAAAATAAAATCATTTAAGCCGAAAGACACAGAAGCTTTAGTTGCAGAAGAAATCTTCGACGACGATACAGAGGAAATTTCAGAAAGTGAAGAATCTGTGCACGAAGAACAGCTTCCTAGTAGTGATGAAGATTTTGGGAAGCCTTCAACCTCTAAAAAACAGAAAACTGCTTCTGCAATACGTTTAGTGACCACAGCAAAGTTAAGTACAAAGAAAGCCCACAAAGTCTGCAAAACGTTGTCAGAAAGTGGTGTTTCTATACCTAAACCCAGTCAAAGTGGTGTCTACAGAGCTGTAATGTGAAAAGGAGAATTAAAAAAGCATTTCGTAGAAAACTTAAGACATGAAAATTGGTGTTTGCATTTTGACGGAAAGACAATACAGAAGAAGGAATACCAGGTAGTAGTTTTGAAGAATGAAAACAAGGAAATCAGGCTTGCAGTTGTTGAATTGGCAAACAGAAAAGGTAAGACAATATTTGATGGGATAAAAGCAATTCTTGATGAGTACGATCTCTGGTCTTCAATAAAAATGATAGTATCTGACACAACTGCGGCAAATACTGGAAAAAGTCTTGGTGCAGTCACACTGCTGCAGAATCACTTTGAACATATTGGACAAGAAAAACCTGTATTCATTGGATGCCAACACCTTATTTTAGACACGATATTGAAACATGTACTAAATGATCACTTTGGTGGAACACCAACATCGCCAAATCTTAGTTATCCGTTCATTGCAAGATTAACAGAAGAGTATGCACAACTCAAGCAAGCGTTCAATAACACTGGAAAATTGTTAAAGAAAACTAAATGTGACCGGTAGCGAGATGACATGGCCTTTCTTCATCATTTAATATCATGTTACAAATTCTTCAAAACTTCTCAAACCTTTCCGAAGGTGAATTTTCAATCTCTTCCTGCTCTCAGTAATGCAAGGTGGAACTCCAGAGCGATTTATACTTTGCTCGCATTCATTTTGATGCCAGAATTTCGACAGATAACTGAAACAGCATGTGACTTCATCATTGGCTCATGGAGTGATATCTGGTTCTCTGCTCAGTTTTTCAACCCTGCTAACTTTGACCATCTATCAGAAGCTTGCCAAGAGCATCCAAAAGCTTTGAAGTCTCTGAGAAGGTTTTGGTCCAGAGAGCCAACACCTATACCAACACAACGATCAAATATCTGTGCAGAGCAAGCAATTAAAGTAATGCAAGACTTGCTTCCACTCTGCACATCCACTGAAAGACTAAATATTAAATTTCTTTTAACAAATACACAGTAGTGAGGTATTAATTTTGCCTATTGTTCATTGTAAACAATAAATCTGCACAATTTTCCAAGGAATCATGAGTTAACTAGACGGCTAACAGTTTTATCAGTTGGAGGGTGAAGTTTTCTTAAGCAAAATCAAAAAGATCCATATTTTCTTGAGTTGTACATAAAAACTCCACAAAATATCATAGGGGACATAGGGTTAAAAATTTGTCATACCCCTAATATATATATATGTATATATATACAGTATATACAGTATATGATATATTGCAAGAGTGAATCAATCTTCCTTGCAAAGTTCTCAATGAAAAAATCAGATTCTGTTTGAATAAGTAACCACCAGACGATTCTTTAGGATGAAACAAAAAGTTGTGGTTTTTAAACAAAGTTGAATAAATATGTGTTGTACAATATAGATGCTGTCATGGACTCTTAAAAAATAATAGAACCTGGACTGGAAACGGAATTGAAAATCGCAGAGCGCGTGTACAAAAATAGGCCAGTTGTAGAAAGCTAAAAAATTAGTTTGATTTTTGAGAAACTATTTACTGTTAAGTTATTAAATCTAGAAGTATGGCTTGCAAAATATAATGAACAATAGATTCATGATAAATGTGAAAAGAATACTGGAAAAAAATCAGTGTAGGTTTATTAGAAAAAGAATAATGACTAAGGAAAACATGTAAGAATCACAAATATTGCAAACATTAATTTACAAATACCAGCAAATTTTATATTCTACGCCTGGTATTCAGGTAAAATTTTTTATCAGTTAATAATGTAGGCAACTTAGGAATTAACAGCTATTTTGCTGTGTATTTTTTTGCAGAATCAACCTTGATCATTGTTTAATTCAACAATGACATTATAATTTATTCACTATTTTTTTTGTGACATTAGTAAAAACAATAATAGAAGTAATACATTTTTTATTTTTTAATTTATATGCAACAACAATTATGTCTTATCTATCTGTTATTTTAATTAAATGTTACTACTGAATAAATTATTGAATTTAATACAATTAGTACATTTATTATTGAAGCACATAATTGCATTTTAAAGTTTAGTGTTTTTATACTTTATTATTTTTTGATTATCTTATTTTAAAAGTATATTTATACTTTATTATTTTTTGGTTATCTTATTTAAATTTAAGGATAAGGCATTTTCTTAGCCTTTTAATTAGCTTTTTTTGCATAGAAAAATATTTATTTTAAAAATGGTTTATAAATGTGCTGCCATCAATTGCAAATCTGGATACGGTACTCTTCAGAAGAAAAAAAGTTAAATAGTACAAATCATTCGTTCCCATTAAAAGAGGAAAAACTTTTATGTAATTGGTTAAAGAACATAGCTAGGAAAAATTTTAAACCTTCAAAATACTCAAAGTTGTGCTCACTCCATTTTAAACCAGATGATTTTATTGAAGTTTCTCATGATTCAAACCAAAGATGCAAAAAAAAAAGAGATAGTGAGCACTTGTGTTATAGAAGAGTAAAACCTGGTGCTGTTCCTTCAATTTTCAAAAATATTTCTTTGTATTATACAAATAAAGATATACCTTTAAGAAGCGGTAATGCTCTTTCAAAAACTAGGCAGGATAATGAGTCTTTGGAAACCAACAACCGAGTTACAGTATATGAAATTGGTTGTCTTTGTTGGAAGGTTTTTGCTGAACTTTGCAATTGTGACTTGAAAAAGTCATTTTTAAGTGCCGAAAATCAGCAAGAAATTTTTAAAGAAATTGTAAACATATCTTATTTTAATGATGATGTTGCTTTTCGGTCGATTCCGGCATTGTGTAGCAACGGGCACAATATTGTAGAAGGAGTGTCAATACGTTTTTACAATTGCATGTGCAAAAATTTAATTCGCCAATTAACTAAAAAGGGGCGTGGAGGTACTAGTGCCAAAATTAAAAAACTTAGTAGTAATTAAACTGTAAATACCCCCACTTAAAATTGTTAATTTTTGCAAATATTATTACTAGTTTTTTTAGATAACGTCTAGCTATGCATAAAAATAATATTTCTTTTAAAATTGTCTGCATTTAAACATTTAGTAATGTTACTGTTTTTCATAAACCATTTAAACTCGGTCAAGCTTCTAACATTTGCCGAAATTCATTAATGTTTTGCTCGTTTTAAGTCTAGGCTTGTGTTACTTTGTATCACACCCTGAAGTATATTTTCGTTAAAGCTACTGTTATATAAACCACCTTAAAACGTTTCAAATGAACTGTAAATTGCAGTCCACTTACTTTTAAAATATTGTAGCGTAGTTTTTTCATTCTTTATTTTTATTTTTTTTATTTTGTAGTACTTGTGTACATATCAAACGTACTTTATGATTGATCTTAGTTATCTACTGTACAAACTTTCCACAAGCTTCTCCCAAGGCCAAGCTTGTCACAAAGTTTATGCGTTCGATAACAGTTTTTACTTTACTCTTGTATGCATTTTATTTTTTCATATATATTTTTATCTAATTGTTTATTACATATTTTTGTTATTCTATTTTAGAAGTTGGTGTTATTCTACTGTTTGTTTTTCAATATAGTCTTTTAGTTTGATTGTAGCTTTTTAAATCATACTTATACCAAATCAGAGAAATAGTCGCTAGACTAAGATGATGTTTATCATAGAATCTCATTCATACTAAATTCAAGTCGACTAAAAAAGAACACATTTGGTTCAACTAGGCTGTGGGCCGACCCAAACGTATCCTCTGCAAATATCAATCAAGTAAAGCTTTAATCTCATCAATTTATGCTTTTAAAAAAAGCATCAACCTTTTTTTTTTAAAAAGACAGCTTTACTGCAATGGCCTACTTTTGTCCACTCGTAATTTCTCGTTTCCATTCCAGGTTCTACAGTATTATTTAGGAGTCCATGATACTTGTATAGAAGTTTTTTTAAATATTTTTGTTAGTGATCATCGGAAAAGTGCTCAATGATATCAAGTCAGAATGGTTATAATTATTATAATTGTATATTTTTATAAAAATACAAATGTCACTTGTTGTATATATGTACATGCACAATTATAGTGAGGTATGGTTTGAAGAAATAACCATGTATAATGATTTACTTTTTTGTTTAAATCTTTCAAACAGAGATGATTCCCAACTGTCGTATCGTGCTTTGTAATGCTGATGGATTGCTTGCAAGTTTTTTGTAGGGCAGTCAAAAAAAACCTTATTATTTTACGTCGTTACTTGCTCTGAAGTTTATTAGTTTTTTCCGCTTGCTTGCAATTATTCGCTTTGTAAACAATCCGTTTTTTCAGAAAAAGCTTCTTATAAATGAATGTTTTTGAACGCTTTTGGACAGATGTAGAAACTTTGAAGTAAACTTAATAACCGATAGACTATAAATCCGGACGTACGAATTGTCGAATTTAAAAAATTGCCTTTTAAAATATGTTTTATTCTAATTCGTTATTTTTTTTTCAATTCCATTTGAATAAAGATGTTTAATTATAATAAATTTAAATTGGTTGAACTTTGTTAAACGAACAAAGTATACAAAAAAAGGCAAACATATAAATAAACTAGGAATCGTTTTTAAGAAATGAAATTCGTGTTAAAAATCTTTCGAAACCGATTACGATTTCTCTGCACCAACGACAAGCCACCTCAACGTGGTGGTGCAGTCCCCTTCCCTGCACTGGGGAGGGTCGAAATGGCTTGTCGATTCCCCGAGGGTCTCATCCTCGGGCCATTCTCCTTCGGACAACTCCTCTCATTTTTTATCCCTGCTGTCCAATGCGCGGTCACATATGGACAGCACTCTTAAACCCTATTGACCGCCCCACACCCCTTATATTTTTTTTCGGACATCTCTTCCTCGTCCCTCCTTCCACCCCAAACCTCTTCATTATTTATCCAATTCACCGCTGATTCTTATCTCTATGCTTTTCCTTATCAGCGGTGACATTCACCCCAACCCTGGCCCTATAGACCCCTGCTCTGTCTGCTCCCGTAGAGTCACCTAGGAAAACAAATCAATACAATGTACCAACTGTTCTCTCTGGGTACACCTCTCCTGCTCTGGTTTTTTTTCCGCTGACTTCCGTAAAATCTCCCCTGGACACTCTTGGACCCTGCCCAATGTGCCCATCCTCCTCCTCTCAACCCCTTCCCTCCCTTTCACACTCTAACCCATTTCTTCATCTTTTTCTGTATCTCCATCCTCTCACACTCTAAATCCGGCACCTGCGGAGACACAAACAACCACAAAACCAAATCTTCAAAAACTAATCCCTCCCCCAAAACAACCTCGAATTACCCCACCTATCTTCCTAATCACCCCCAACTAATTTATACATACTCAGCATTGACTACTCCTTCTCCTCAAACCCAATATACCACCTCTCCTCTCACACAATCCTCTTTCCATCCTTCCTCTCCCTCTCGAAATAACCTCCGAATCCTACAGTGGAATGCTAATGGGATTCGCCCACGACATACTGAACTCCTACACTTCCTCTCTCATAATCAGTACGATCTCATCTTTATACAAAAGTCACATCTCTCCTCTGACTCCACCTTCCGTATACCCGGCTACAAAACTTTCCAGAAGAACCGATTTATGACAAGGAGAGCAACCACCAACTCTACGGGAAACCTAGGAGGAGGTGTACTGATATTTGTCAAAACCGGTCTATCTTACACATCACTCTCCACACAATCCCTCTCCTCCCTCGACCCCAGATCCGATTATTTATCTATCGCAGTTAAAATAAAAGGAGCCGCTCCCATACATCTTTTCAACGTCTATGTCCCTCCTATTCGCTCCTCTTCCTCCGACTTTCGCCCAAAATCCTTCTCACCCTTTCTCCTACCATCATCTCCTACCACTTACATCTTTGGCGACTTTAACAGCCATCATTCATCCTGAGATTCCCACTCACCGGAAGACCAATCAGGCAAAGATCTGTTTGTTTGGCTCCTCTCTTCTGATCTTTTACCTCTTAATAACCCCGAACATCACACCCTACTACACCGTGCTACCGGTAACCGCTCTTCCCCTGATCTTTTCCCTAGTTCCTGCCCGAATAGCCTCTAAATGCACATGAAAGACCCTTCCGGACCTCGGCTCAGATCATCTTCCCTCTTCCTATCATCATTATTCGCACTTCCCCCTTAACTAACTCTTTCCACCGCCCCCCCTCATTTAACTATAATAAAGCTCGCTGGGACGATTACCTTACTTATATTGATACCCACTGCCCTACTCCCTCTAACTTTACAACACTTTCTCTTCCTGAAGCCACCCACACCTTTACCAAACTCCTCAATGATGCTGCCACTTCTGCCATTCCTTTCGGCAGCATCAACCGCCCTGCTAAGGCCTGGTGGTCTCCTGAAGTTGCAGATGCTGTCGCAAAACGCCGAAAGGCATTTGCGAAAACACTGTTCCGAAGAAGACCGCCAGCACTATATCGCTACTTCCAGATATACCTCCACTGTGATTTCTAAGGCTAAAGCCAAGTCATGGCAGAACACTTGCTCTAGCCTTTCTCCTAAAACCCGTCCCAGTGAAGTCTTTTCTCTACTTCGCTCCATCTCTGGCTTCCCCTCCCCAACTACTTCTGACTTTCCCAATTTCCCAAATTGCCATACCCCTGTAGATTGTGCCAACCATCTCTCCTCACATCTACAGTCCCATTTCTCTACCCAAACCCCAAAACCTTTTCGAAGCACCGAGAAACCTCAAATGAAGTATATCAGAACTGCACACTGCAACACCCTGCATTCCACTTTCTGTTCACCATTCTCCTCACTTAAACTCTCTACAGCTATCTCTCAACTCTCAACGTCAACCTCCTCAGGTCCTGATCAAATTACCTACCCTCTTCTATCCCACCTCCCAAAATCTGCGTTACATTTCCTTCTATACATTTTCAACCTTTCTTGGTCAACTCACACCTTCCCGTCTGCCTGGAAACAATCAACAATCATTTCCATTTTCAAACCCGGAAAACCCTCTAACTCACCTTCTTCATATAGACCCATTTCTCTCACTTCATGTACCTCCAAACTCTTCAAAAGAATGGTTTTAGGACGACTAACCTATTTTCTCCAACAACAAGACATTCTCTCACCCGTGCAAGCTGGTTTTAGACCTGGTAGATCGACTGTAGACCAGGTTCTCCTTCTCTCACAGTCAATCGCAGATTCCTTCCACCAATCTAAGCCAGGCGCACGTACAGTCCTTGCCACTATGGATTTTGCGAAAGCTTTTGACTCAGTTTGGCACTCTGCCCTTCTCTCTAGACTCTTCTCATTAGATCTTCCTCTTTGCTTTGTCGAATGGATATGATCCTACCTCTCAGATTGCCGTTCGAAAGTCCGTATCTGTAATTCATACAGTCGTCCTTTCTGTCTCCGAAGAGGAGTTTCCCAAGGTTCGATTCTAGAACCAGTTCTCTTCTCTTTATACATCAACGACCTTCCCACTTTTCTTCCTGCATCTGTTAAGACCTCTCTCTATGCAGATGACCTAGCCATCTGGGCCTCCTCCCCGAGTGTTGAGTGTGCAACCTCCGTAGTACAAGCTGCCCTCAACAGACTGGTGGAATGGTCCTCAAAATGGCGCCTTCCTCTCAACCCCCTCAAATGTGAAACATCCTTCTTCAGCTTAGACCCCTACCATTCACGTATACAACCCTCTCTGTACATTCTTAACACCCCTCTCAAATTCAACCCTCATCCAACCTTTCTTGGTGTAACCTTCGACCGCACTCTCTCTTTCAAATACTATGTCTTATCCTTACGGAAAAAGTTTCACAGCTGATTCCGTGCTTTCCGATCCATTGCCTCTGCCTCCTGGGGTCCATCAAAAGAATCCTTATGAACCCTATACAAAGCCTTCATTTGCCCCATCCTTACCTATGCTTTCCCAGGCTGGTTTCCCTTCTCATCTCCTACTCACGTCAAACGGAAGGCGGTCGCGGAAAAAGCAAGCGGAAACTGTAATGACTTGATATTTGAATAAGGTATATAATTTTGTTTAAATTTTGTTTAAATTTGAAAAAAATTTGTTTCTTTTGGAAAACTGCACCTTTTGAATTACTGAATTGCAATAATGGCTACCAAAAAAAAAATGCAAAATCTAAGCCTGAAATTGGATTCTATCCAAGAGCATCTTAACAAAATTGAAGACAACATTAAACAACATAAAGATATTATTGAAACAAAATTTGCTAACATGATGATAGAACTGGATTCAATAAAAAAATCAAATTCTTATTTATCTGATAAGTATGACTATTTACAAGGAATTGCAGGAAATAACAAGAAGGAGGTTGAAGAAATAAAATCTGAGAATATGTGCCTTAAGCAAACAGTTTTAGAATTAAAAAATCTACTGGAAAATACAGAAAAGAATTTAAATAACCTTGAGCAATACTCTAGAAGGGAGTGCATAGAGATAAATGGCATTCCATGCACACATGAGGAATCAACAGATGAAATTGTGGTGGCACTGGCAAAACAAGTTGGAGTGCATATTACTACAAAAGATATCAGTGTATCTCACCGCTTGAAAAATCTTACAAAAAGTAAACAACCTTCAACAATCATTGCTAAATTCATCAGCCGGAAAATCAGGAATCAAATATTTGAAAACAGATTTAAACTAAAAAAAGCCAATCCTGGTAAAATGATTTTTATCAATGAAAGCTTGACCAGGACCAATAGAAAAATCTTCAATATGTGTAGAAATTTTAAAAAAGACAACAACTGGAAGTATGTTTGGACAAAACAAGGCCAAACATATTTAAAAAAATCAGATAGTGACAACACTTTGAAGATTGAGAGTATCTGTGATCTGTCCAAATATGGAATACCATTTAATCATAAAAGGTCATCATCTACTGTTGGATCATCCTCAACAGGTACCATGTGACTAGACAGTTCATTTATGAACTCATTCTACTTGAATTGTTTAATAATGATCTGTTTTTTTCCTAAATGTTTATTTTCTATTTTTTGCACTAAATACTTAATGTCACAATTTTCATTCATACTGCTGTTCAATATACTATATTTTTATGGATTGCTACTGATGATATATGCTGAATTTAAGAATTTATGTTATACACTAATTAAATCTATCACTAAATGCACTTCTATATTACTGTTACCTTACTATCGCACTAATTATTATTACAATTTTATTATATTTGTATATATTGTTACTATATATAACTATTTTTTGTATGAAGTAATACTGATGTTCTTGTTGAAATTTAAATGTTTCAAACTTATGTTTTTAAAACCCATCAAAAACTTTTTCTATGTAAAGTTGGTAGAAATTTGTATCATTTTTTTGTTGTATTTATTTTTCCAGTTGCTGTTATTGTTATTTATTGAAAACAAGTGTTTAGATTATAATGTACTGTATGTGAATGTTGTAAAACTCTAATTAATTTATGCATAATGAAAATTAGATTTCTTGTAATATTTTTTATTTATTTTTTTTTATTTTTTTATTATTATTATTATTATTATTTTTTTTTATTGAAACTAAAACATGGAAGACTTGAACTCTAATCAGCCCTATAACTTCTGCAATGATGAATTGGAGGGAATGCTGTCACATGTTTCAGAATACTGCTCTATTAATAGTCTACATACCCAGTTGAATCATCACAAAAGCCTCTCTATACTTCACATTAATATACGAAGCATATCCAAAAATTTAAATAATCTTGAAGATTTACTGATGAACTTCTCATGTCCACCCTCTCTTATTGCCTTAAGTGAAATTAATCTAAAACCCTTTAAAAATAATCAAATTAATATTCTTGGTTATAATTTTATAAGCACTAATGAGTATATAGCTAAAGGAGGTGTAGGTTTATATATAAACGAAGACATTTCTTTCACTATATTAGATGATATCAACATAAATTGTAATAAATGTGAAAATCTTTGGGTAAAAATATTTTTAAACAGAAAAAAGAGTGTCAATGTGGGTATTATATATAGACATCCTGGATATGATTTTAGTGAATTTCATGAGAGTATTATTGACTGTATTCACAAATTAAACCAAAGTCGAAATAAATTTATTATTTGTGGAGATATTAACATTGACCTATTAAGGTATGGCAAAGACTTAAGAGTAAATAGATATGTTAATGAAATCACTAGTCTTGGATGCATCATCCCTATTGATAAACCAACCAGATTAACAGAAACTAGTAGTACCATAATAGATCACTTTTACACTAATGAATTATTAACTAGCATTGACAGCAAAATTATTTTAAGTGACATAACTGATCATTTTCCCATACTTCTTAATATTAATTATTCTACATTGAAAACAGAAACTATTAGATGCAATTCTTATTACAGGGACAATAGCCAATTTAACCCTGAAAATTTTTTAATAGAACTTGAGCACTCCTTTCTTCAATCCTTTATATTAAATGACCAAGAATATTCAATCAATAGTAGATTTCAAGAATTTGATAGAATATTTCTTCAACTATTGAATAAACATATTCCTCTAAAATGCAGAACAAGAAAAGATCTATATAGATGGTGTAAACCATGG
Organism: Diplosoma virens; assembly: GCA_963680785.1. Taxonomy (NCBI): domain Eukaryota; kingdom Metazoa; phylum Chordata; class Ascidiacea; order Aplousobranchia; family Didemnidae; genus Diplosoma; species Diplosoma virens. Next base: position 2,909,337 of record OY796881.1, on the reverse strand, counting down.
ATGAATAAAAATATATTACAGCAAATCAAAACTAAAAACAACTTGTTTCAAAAATTTCTTAAAAGCAGAGATATAGAAGATCTTCAAAAATACAAAAGCTTTAGAAATTGTCTGTCAAAAATAATCAGAAGAAATAAAGTACTTTATTACCAAAATAGAATTAAAAAAAGTCAAAAAAACATTAGTGAGATTTGGAAAACAGTAAGAGAAATCATAAATGTTAAACCATATAGTAAAAATGCTATTTCGCACATTACAAACTCAAATGGTGATTGTGTCACGGATCCTAATGAAATTCCTAATGAATTAAACAATTTCTTTTGCAGTATTGGCACTAGTTTAGCTACAAACATTCCTTCTGATAATTCCAACTGCATATATAATACTATTAAACCTCCATTAACATCTTTTTATCTACCGAATATTTCCACTGAATTCATTGTTTCAACTATTTCAAATATGAATGATAGTAAATCGGTACCATGTGACAGCATTCCTATTAAATATATCAAAATGGCCAATATTATCATTGCTCCTGTGCTGTGTAAATTGATTAATTGTTGCATAGATCAAGGATGTTTTCCTAACCATTTAAAAATTGCCCAAATCATACCCATTTATAAATCAGGTAAAAAAGATGAACCTTCCAATTATAGACCAATATCATTACTTAATCCTGTATGTAAAATATTTGAAAAATATCTCTATGAACAACTAAACCAATATTTCCTTAAAAACAACTACATAATGAAAACACAATATGGCTTTAGAGTAGGACACTCTACTACTCTAGCAGTAGCAGATGTGTATGATGACCTAGTATTACATAAAGACAATGGAAATGTATCGTGTAGTATCTTTTTGGACTTAAAAAAAGCATTTGATACTGTGGATCATTGTATTCTACTAAAAAAACTATATTGCTATGGTGTAAGGGGTATTGCATTTGATTTAATCTGTGACTATCTTCATGAAAGGGTACAATTCACTAGAATTAATAATTACAACTCAAACTTGCAATCAGTTTGTTGTGGTGTACCTCAAGGGTCAACATTAGGTCCATTTTTGTTCATAATATACATTAATAATTTAGCTAATATAACATCTTTTAAGACCTGCTTATTTGCTGATGATACCAACTTTACAGTATCAAGTAAAAATATTAATGAGTTGCAAGTAATAGCCCAAAAAGAATTAAGTCTAGTTAATAAATGGATAAAATCTAACAAACTTACAATTAACCTTAGTAAGAGTGAATATATTTTAGTATCCAACAAAAATACTAACACTTCTGACTTTATTTTGACTATTGATGATAATATATTACAAAAAAAAGAAATGTCAAATATTTAGGAGTTTATTTGGATAATAATCTAACATGGAAGCCCCACATTGAATATTTATGTACAAAATTGTCTGCTGCTAGTTATTTACTCATAAAACTGAGACATTACGTTGATTTAAAAACATTAATAGCTGTATATAATAGTATTGTTTATTCATATATACAATACTTCATAATCAATTGGGGTAGAGCTTATTCCACAGCTCTCCAACCATTACATATATTACATAAAAAAATACTAAGAATTATGAATTTTTCTGATTTCACAGCTCCGTCAACACCACTGTTTTTCAAATGCAATACCCTTAAAATACCGGATATTTATACACTTGAAGTAGCTAAGCTAATTCATAATTTTTTGTCAAAAAAAAATCCTGATTCTTTCACAAATTTTTTCCTATTGCAAAATGAAGTTCACCATTATTCTACATGATCATCTTCATCAAAAAATATATTTTTGCCACGGCTAAATACTACCTTAGGAAAACACTCTTTAAGATACCAAGGAGCACTGATATGGTCAAAAGTACCAGCTTCAATAAAGACATTAGAGTTTAATCTGTTCAAATGTAAATTCAAACATAGCTTAATCAGTAGTTATAATGCTTAAAATAATCTGAATTACTTCGATATTTCTTCTAAGTGCCTATTGTTAAACCTTTGTGATATTGTTTTCATATTTTGATGATTAAATTTAAGTATAAACTGTGAATTTGCTATTAAATTATAATGTAACAACTTGTTTTATTTAACAGTATTTGTAATTAGCAAGCATCTTTACCTCTAAGCCATTTATTATTATTATTATTATTATTATTATTATTATTATTGTTATTTTTTATTTTTAATGTGTTTCTTAACTTATGCCAAATTGTGCATTATTTTTATTTTGAGGTCCAGTAACTAGATGACCAGCTTTGGTCTTTTTACTGGACCATGGCTTCTTGATTTGTTTTGTGTTTTCTTTTCCTGATTTATTGTTTTGTGAAAAAGCCTAAATAAATAAATTGAATTGAATTGAATTGAATTGAATCACATCACCTCCGTGTAGAGAATGCATAGATCTTCCTGTAGAGTAATCACAGGTTGTCTATCGTCCACTCCCATCCCTCTACTTCATATAGAAGCACTTCTACCTCCACTACGACTCACCCTCACTCACCAATCCCTCTCCTTCTTTGAACGAGCCCTCCGTCTACCTCCCACCTTTCCCATAGCCTCTCTTGCAAACTCTAACCCCCGTACACGTCTCAAGAAGAGCTTATGGAGATCTTTCTTCAGATAACATAACTTACCCCTAACCTACATTTTACCCGTAAACCTCTAATCCTCTGCCCTCCTAAACCCCCCTGGTCTGCCTCATCTAGTTACACAATCTCACTCCACCTCTCATCCCCATGCTCTCGCAAAGACCCCTCCTCCCTTCGCAATGCTGCAGCTACCACCCACATTTCCACTCTATCTCACAGCGATATTTCTGCCTGGACTGACGGTTCGGTACCTGGCGGGCTGGGGCAGGGTGGTGCAGGGATACACATCAAGTGTTCAAAGTGTGTCACTGCTACCTCGCTCTCCTTCTCGACTGGTCTCTCGGCTACCAGTTATAGTGCCGAAACTTTCGCTATTCTACATGCTCTTGAGTGGTGTATCTCTCACTCCACGACATGTAATTTTAAATTTATCACCTTTTTTTCAGACTCTTTATCTGTCCTATCAACTCTCTCTACCCCCCTACCATATTTAACCCCCAAATCTCTATGCAATACACAATTTCTTCTCAATTCTCTATTTCAATCCAAGGTAGTCCATCTACAATGATACCTGGTCACTTTTCCCTCCCAGGTAACGACTTAGCTGACTCTCTAGCTAAAGCCGGAGCCTCTCTCAATCCCTCCAATATATTAATGTCCCTTGCACCCCTTATTTCCTCCCAACGACTATCCCTCTACACCAGTTGGAGACGCAGTGTCCAATCTGGTTTCTTTCCACACCAAATTCCTTCAGTATCTCCCGAGGAGCTTATTCTCCCTCGCTCTGCTCGCTGTGCTCTCTCCCGTTTACGCTGCAACGGGCACAGCACTCTCCTTAACTCTTATCTCCACAGGGTTGGTCGAGCCGAGACTCCTTCATGCAGCAACTGTGGTTCTGAACCACAAGATCTCACATCTCATGTTTGACTGCCCTGTACTAGACCCTCTGCGTCGGGCCATTTTCGGCTCTACCCTTTCTCTTCTGGACCTCTGGTCCCGTCCGTGGGGAGTTGCCTGATTATTGGAATTCCGCGGAATTGATCCACGCCCCCATCCCCAGGAATGGGTCGGGTAAAACCACCACCACCACCACCATTACGATTTCTAAAAATTATTTGATTCTTTTAATTCTCAATTTTGATTCCGATTAATCATTCCATCGCTACTAAAAGACTATTTACCAAAGAAAGCAAAGCGCTAAAATGGCTGCGCCTATGATAAGATCGAGTGAAATGAGCTGCGTTTATTGCAGCTCAAAATTTCGTTCAATCTACAGTAAAAGTGTCAATGAAATGCGTCGTTCTGCGTCACTTTGAATGAAATTTTTAAACTGAATTTGAAACGGTCGAGTCTAATTCGAAGGTAAACCGATTGGAATGAGAGTAAGAAAGAAACAAAATTAGTTACTTCAGAAATAAAAAAAAAACAAAAAAAACGCCGCGCAAATTGTACTTGCGGACCACGGCTGGCCCAAATTTTTTAATTTTTTCATTAATTAAGATGCTTAGTTCTTTTTTCACACAACTAGTTCCTCATAAAAACTAACTCTCACTTTAGCTCGAGAAATTGCCATTTCAAATTTAAAAAAAGCTAAAAAAAACAACAAAACTTAAATTTAATAAAAGAAAATTGAGAAAAAGTCAAAATTATTACAATCAATTATTTTTTGAGCGCTGCTGATAATATTTAAACCTGTTGGATATGATATCTAGAGATGCTGTAGCTTTGCAACTTCCATGGTTGAGCCGCCACTATAAAATAGCTTTACCAACACAAAATTAAGTGATATTTTTGGAAACTTTTTGCTTTACTCAGCGCTAAATATTAAGTCGAAGTGACGATGTGGCAACTCTCAACGGCATATTAAGATTTTTGTTTTTCAGCCTTGATCTGTAACAACTTTTTGTAATGTTCAATTAAAAAAAAATTGTTTTTATAGATACGTGTTTTCAAAGACTGATCACCAATTTGAGAGCCTAAGCTCTAATGTTTGGAAACTCTTCCTTTGATACATACACACGATAGAATTCAAGCAACAACTTGTTCAGATAGATCACTTTCGGTGCGTTTTCACTCTGTTGTTTTATGAGTTAGAGTTGGAACTCTGGTAGCGCTGAAGTGAGTTCAACATTAAAAGGGATAGAAAAGAAACCAAGCTCTAGCATCTTGCTTTTGACATCCTGAAATTTAGTCAGTTGATTTTGCCACACTGACTCAAGGGTCGTATGAAATGCGCTTGCGGCCCGCATTTTCTCACCTCTGGTTTAAGTTCATAAAAATTCTATTTATCCTAATAAGAAATGCTGCTCTATACTGTTCCGCTGAAACGCTATTCCGATTGCAAGTTTAATGAGCATTTATCCAGGTAAATACGACCATTCCTCCATCAACAACCAATTAAAAAGTTAGCCTAAATTCTTAGATGGATCACATTTTTCATGCATAAGATTTTTTTTTATGAATCGTTTTCGCCGATTATTCTATTTTTCTCCGATTATGTCGATAATGCTCAATCTTCCGGGGGCGTTATTTGCTGTTTGCTTGGAAAAAGCATTTCCCGAAGAATTATTTTATCAAGTCACGCTGCTTACCCACAATAGTGGCTCCGCTTAAAACTAAGGATGCGGGAGCGGAAGCGGTGCTTTTTTAATGTAAGCAGAAGCGTACGCTGCAGCGACAAAAGTAAACCGCTTCGGCTTCGAACGAAACGGGCCTGATATAAAAGCTAAATGAATTGGTTTACTTTTTTCTATGTTTCAATACTTTTTAAAATTTCTTTAAATCTATTGATTTATATTAGGCATACAGCTCCGGCGGTCCACCTTTCCCCCAAAAACGCGAGATTAGATGAGACTAATGCTGTCTAAGATACTCAAAATTAATTTTTTTAAATTAAAACTAAATAGATTTTATAAGTCATAATAGCCTTGTTATTTTTCCCTTTTTCGTAAGCACTTCTAATGAAGCGTCAAGCTAAACAGAGCAGCAGAGACGAGTGAAGGTGACAAGCTTATAAGATTCATTACAAGATATCCTGCCATTGTGCAGCATGGAAAAGTTTTTCATGGAAAAATGTTTTTACACTTTATACGGAGGGGAAATATAGAGAGTGATTATATTGAAGCCATTATGTTTTTCTTACAAGTAATTTTGTGCAAAATATTAATTTTGATGTCATAGGCTATTATTCTATGTAATTTCTTATAAAAGCTCACATGAACCTCTTGTAGCAATTACAAGAATATGTTGCATGTACTCAATATATCATTTTTTTATCTTTATAAAAAATATTTTCAATTTGTAAAATGTTTTAGTTATGGTTTTATTTAAACATTAACAACGATACAGAATTTTGTGTTGTAACCTAATGATAGATTTTTTTAACCTACACCAGGTAAATTTCCAAATATTTAAAATTTTTTTTCCTATTAACTTATTGGAGAAATTTTTCATTGATGCAAATATTAAAAAGTTCATCAGAAAGTTAATTAGCTAATATCAATAACCTAAAAAAATAAATATCTAAATTATTTTTTTGCATTTAGAGAAAAACGGAAAAAAATTTTTATTAAAAAAAAAATATACTGTTTTTTTTGAAGCTTTGGTGAAAACACATTGAGTAAGTGATTTTTAATTGAGAAATGTGAATTTGTGTTTAAGGAACACACTTCGTGATAAATCTCTGTGTAATAAATACACTTTGTGACTTAAGCAAAACTACTTTTGGAAAATATTCCAATCGCAATATAATTTGAAGTAGGAGAGATCAAGATTTAAATTTTATGAGGCCCTTAAAAAAATGGTATCCATATAAATATACTTGTTTATATTAAATCTTTTTTTCCAAAAAAATTTTCCCATATAATAGGTGCAGTAAATCTGAATGTAGGTACAAAATATGAAAAAACGACAAATTTTAATTTAGAGCAATTTTATTTAATTCAAAACTATAAAGCACTTTTAAATGATAAACTAATTTATAAATTGATACAAGAGTTAATTTTTTATATAGCTGTAAAATGCTAATATTATGAATGGAAGATGCCGAAATTTACCAATATTGCCAATGAACAATAATTGCACTAATTTAGCTCTGCTAAAAACAACTGTGCTGTGTATTTTATCAGGCCAGTTCTGTGCTCATAATAAAAATAGTTTTGAAAATTTATTTATCAAATGGCAGACGCTGAAGCCCAATAATTTGAGGTTATGGTTGACTCTAGAGTAGGCCACATATCAAAAGATTTACTTTATCAAACACACTTTTGTTCAATGTTTATAAAAAACGTTTTAAAATATTTTTCTGACATTAAAACAAACACTGGCTCCAATAAAATTCACTCAAGTTTTTTCAGTAAATGCAACGACAAGCCATGAAGCCATTTTACAAAAATAATGTATATTGATTTCTTAACCAGACTTTTTTTTTGAAATTTCGTCACAAATTTTTATCTACTAGTATTATAGAGATTTCTTTATTCAGTTTTGTGAAAAAATTTAAATCGGTTTTTTAAAATGGAAAGAACTGCTATTTTGCAGTCATTGTTATCTTTGAAAATCAAATTCTTTTTATTCTTTTTAGCACATTAAAACATAATGGCATACATTGTTCACACTATGACATATATTATTCTATCTTTGAGCCAAATTGATTACTTAAGTGTTTTTTGTGCAGTGGGTGAACTGATTAGAATTGACCTAATTGAGCTCTATTTAAGTATAATATTTTTAATCAAAAATGTTGTGCTGAATTGATTCCAGAAATGCATTTATTCTACAATCAGCTTGATTACATGTGATTAGCAAAAATTGCTTAATATTTATTTTCTTGCTTTAAAATTTGCTTGCCTGGAACGATCTGATTTGACTTTTAATTTTTTTTTACGTTTGACTGAAATCGTTTGCACTTTGACCGTTATAAAAAAAGGCTCATAATTTTGTTTTTTGCATCACTATGTAATTCGATAACAACCCCTCAAATTCATTTTTTCGATAAACCATGTTAAAAATCTACTCTATTCACTAAAAGTTAGTGTTTGAAACAGTGATTGCTTCAAGTTTATTTATTTCATTGCAAACGTGCTGCTCTCAACTTTTGTAAGTAATTGTTTTAATTTGGTTTATTCTTTTAATGCTTATGTTTGCTTATTCTTTGTGGTTTTGTGTTTATGTGCGTTTAATTTTTTAGGATTACGAGTAGGTGAATGAATGAAAGAGAAAATAAATAAATCTGCTCCGTTTGAACGGTTTGTTTTAAAAACACTCGAGGACAATAAGAGAATTTAAAAAAGCTAAAAAATGGACCAAAACATGATCAATAAAGTGCTTTCCAAGGGTTTAAATTATCTAACATAAATTTAACTTAAATTGAGCAGGTTATTAGGTTGATTTATACTCAGATTCCCTAAGCATTCTTTTAATTGTGGTGCGATATGACTTGTTCAGTTTTGGAAACTTTGATGAGAACAGGTCTAGGCTTTTCACGAAACGGAGTTTAGAAAAAGTTGCTGAAGTCTCAATCCCAATAAAAAACTTGGATGAATGAAATGTTGGATTTATAAGTTATGAATTAAAGATAGGTGAGAATTTGGGAACTTCTGTTACAGCCTAAAATTTCTTCAAATAGTTTAGGGAACATTAGTTGTTACCGATTTATAATTTTAAAGTTTCTTTAAAAAGACCAAAATGTTCGTAAATTATTTTTTTCTCAAGTTTTTATAAAGAAAAAACATTTGGCGTTTAAATAAAACGATTCATTAATTTAGGTTCCTGTTAACTTCTTTTTTTATTGAAATTTATTCATTAAAACAAAATGTCGCATTACTTCATTCAGTGTAAATCAAATTTCTTTCAATCTCTCATTGGTTTGATTGTGCGTGAACGGCTCTTTATTCTTCAAATTAAAACCGCAAACCAAGAACTGCCATTCATTGTTTATTTAATCAAAATAAAAATCAACTTATTACAGATTTTTAGATTGCTTTAATTGTATTATTGTCTTCGTGTTACTCTTCAAATTAAAACTGTAAATTAAGCACTGCGTTATAGTCGTTTATTTAATCAAAATAGAAATAAACTCCGTAAAGATTTTTAGAATGTTATAAAAGCAATATTATTATTGTGTAAGATTGTGTAGTAAGCAGTGCGCAGTAGGCAATGATGTAATCAAATGCAAAGAAAAAAAAATCGAGCAAGAGCATGCTAAAAGCGAAGTGAAAAAAAATAAAAAAACAAAAAATAAGGAAACCTTGAAAAGATTCGGTGAATTCCCGAAGGGGAATCTCCAAAAAGTTCAGATCCAAAACCGCTTGCGATGACCTATTCAAGAGACTCGATTTTTCTGAGTAACTAATTATTTTAAACCTATATTTAACATGAAAGTTTTCGTTACAACCATCAACATAACATTACCACATGAAAACTACTTTTCACACGTTTTTTTGCATTACAAGCAGTGACAACGAGAACGATGACGCAGTTTGCAAGGCGTGCAACCATACCTTCTCTGATATAAAAGGTTAACTAAAGTTTAAAAAAATTGTCTAGACATTTCAATTTAAGGCGAGGTTTTTAAAAAGCAGAAAGAATTCAAAAACTAGACGGAAAAAAGTTATATGAAATGCTCAAGTGTTTTGAATCTAACAATTAAGGTTTTTTTACATTTTCTACTTGGATTTTAATTAAATTAATTTTAAGTTGTGTTAATAAAAATATAACTGTTTTCTAAAATCAAGTTTTAAAAAGAAACTTGAAATTCTTAGCATTAGTTCTTGTTTTTTTACAAGAAATTTGAAAGCTTAGTCTTTTAGCAAATTATAAAATTAAATTTTAGAACTGGAGAAGCTTTGAGATTTTGACAATTGTAAAAACTAAAGAAGGCAAATTAGTAGCACCTTTTTATGTAAAATCTAAACTATATGGTCAGTTTTTGCTAACAGAAAAAAATCTTAATTTTATTCAATTTTAGGGAAACTTTGGATAAGTTTTAGATTCTCTTGTTTAAAATCATTGCACTTCAGTAAATGGTTTGCCGGAAAAATATAAAATAAAAAGTAGAATGAAAAATTTTAAGATTGCCGTGGCATTATGACTTAGCACACAATCTAGACTCATGAAAGGATTTTCGAAGACTTAATACATCAACGTAAAGCTCAGTTTATTGTTTTATTATAGCAAAAAGATCAAAAGCAAACATAAAAATTCTTGTTTGTCATTTTTTGATCAATTTGCTTATTTTTACGCAACAATTAGACTGGGTGGGTAAAAAATTAAAAATTATAGTTGTGTTATATCAAATTATGATGATTCTATCCTTAACTATTTAAAAATTTTTTAGTTTTTTTGAATCTTTCCTGTTCCAACCTGTCAAAGAGTGGCTACTTTAATTAATTATTCCTAACTCCAGTTTCACGATTTTGGCTTCAATTTTTGGTTGGTCGACTTCGAATTAGTGCAAACAGCGGCTCACCAAATTTCACCCTCTGGTGACTGTGCTGCACAGATGCAAAGTTGTAAGGATATCCAATAAATATCTTTCGTGAGAATCAAATTTTAATTACTGTCAAACGCTTAAAATTATGGTTTTCTATTTAGGATTATTTGTAGCTTTTATTCAAATATCAAATAATAATTATTGTTGTTTGATAGTCGAGATTTTGAAGGTTGACAGTTTGTTGTCAAACGTTGATGATACGTTGATATATTCGAAATATCGGCTCTTCATTGAAAGGTTGATTGCTTCGAGTTTTTACTGTTTTAAATTAGATTTTTATATTCTTGCTGAAATATATCTTGCTTCTTTAAATAAAGCGTTTAAAATCGAAAAATTTATTTGCCAATGAGCAATTTTCTAACTATAAACATAAGTGAATGTTTTAAAAATCGTTCTTAGAATTGCTTTGTTATTTTTTCAAAGTGAAATCTGTAAAATATTTTGAAAAGGTGGGTCAACTAGGTTGGGACAGAGTTGTAAGTCGGGCCTGGCTTTTTGGGTTCGGGTTCGGGACTAAACCAGTCGGCCCGTTTACAGCTCTGGGTTGGAAAACAACGTTAGATTATTAATTGTTTTTTTTATTTTATTTTTCTAATTAGTATTAGCTTTTTTTGTATTTTCTTTACTTTCACAAAAATGGAACTATGTGATAAACTTAAATCATACTTTGAGAAAACATTTAAGTTTGCTGCGGTAAATTTTAAGATGTATTCTTGTGGTTACTTTGCATTTAATGTTTTACATACATGTAGTTTTATGACAAAAAAATTAAAGCTCCGATAGCAAAAACTAAACAACATTTTTTTAACCCAATCACAACCATCTCACTGCTATGTTGACGCAGTCAACGAACTGTTTTTTTATTAGTGGCTTGTACAAGTTGGAAAAAAAACTATTAAAAGCAAAAATCAAACAAAAATTATAGCGATTTTACAGCAATTTAAGTATAGCTACAAAATCATTACATTAATATATAAAAGCTAGAAAATAGATAGTTATAGCTATTCAAGTACATTTGAAATACCATTTCTAATTTGCATAAAAAAATGCTTTTTAATAACACTGGTCAACACACAATTTGGTGCCTCAAGTATTAAAATTGTTTTGGGGTATATTTGGGGTGCTGATTCCAAAAATGACATCAGTTTTTTCGCATCAGCTCTGGTTTTTGAGTTACGGCATACCCCTATAATTTTGACTTTTATCTGTTATACATGGATCTTAAGCAACAAAGAATTTGTTTAAGATTGTGTAAAGGTATGTCAAATGCGCAATAGCAAAGTAACTACGTGTTTGACGTATTTTCAACAACACAAAATAATAAAATACCCCGATGAAAGCAATAGACATTGAAAAATGCAAGACTTTATTCTAGTAATTACATAACATCTAAAAAGTGTCTTTTGTAGCACTTTCTGGAGTGTTTAGTATCAGGACAGTGCCTTTGCAAACTCCAACAATAATCAGCTAGCATCGTTTCATCTCATCTTTCTTGGTACCGCTCCTCCATTACTCTTATATCCTCATGAAACCTTTCACCATGCTCCTCGCTTAGGTCACCAAGATTTGAAAAATGGTCTAAATGGCTATGAAGATAATGGACTTTAATGCTCATGTTGCAGCCAAGATCTTTAAAGCTGCTTAACATATTGGTTACAAGCTCTACATAGTTGCTTGCCTTGTAATTTCCCAAAAAGTTTTTAATAATCAGCACAAATACGGTCCAAGCAGCTGATTCGTGTTTGGTCATATGACTAGCAAATTGCGAATCTTTTATAAGCTGCCTGATCTGTGTACCATTAAAAATTCCTGCTTTAATCTTTTCCATACTCATCCCTGGGAATGCACTGCACAAATATCGAAAGCATGCTCCATCTGTATTCAATGCCGTGACGAATTGCTTCATAAGACCAAGTTTTATATGCAACGGTGGGAGAATGATCTTTTCTGTGGTAACCAAGGGTTGATGAATGATGTTTCTCTCGCCTGCAATCATTTCTTTCCTCAAAGGCCACTCTTTTCTTGTCCAGTGTTCACTTTTTGCTCTGCTATCCCACATACAGAGAAAACAAGGATATTTTGTATAACCATTTTGCTGGCCCAGAAGAAAGTTTACCATTTTTAGGTCTACACATATTTTCCACTGATACTTAAGGTATGCTACCTTTTCCAGAATTTGTTTAATCGAATCATATTCTTCTCTCATACTAATTGAATGGCCTATTGAAATGGAAGCATACTTATTGCCATTATGGAGTAGAACGCATTTTAAACTTCTTACAGAACTGTCAATAAAAAGGCGCCATTCTTGTGGATTGTATTCTGCTAGTCCCATTTTTTGTAGAAGCCCCCCAACATCATTGCAGAAAACCAGATTGTTTTCCTTCGAAAAATAGGGCAGTAAATCTTTTTCTCTTCTACGATAAAACGTAATGTTAGTACCAGGCTGAAGAAGATTTTTCTCATTTAGCCTGGATGCGAGGATTTCCGATGTCTCTTTTGAAAGATTGAGGTCTCTGACCAGGTCATTCAGCTCGAACTGATTAAATCACAGCGATGTAGCAACTGCGCCCTGAAACTCACTTTCACTGCTACAGGTCACTGCTGCATCAACAGAACTAATTCATCAGAGCTTTCTATTAGTTCTGTTAGGTGGTCAAACAGAGGAATGGGAACTTCGTCTGAATGTGGGACAGGCCGTCTTGCTGATTCTAAGTCGGGGTATATCCATTTTCTTCTATTGTTACGGTTGATTCACTTAATGTTAACCATACAAAAATAGCAATCGTCGTGAGGATTTTTAGGTTTCCTCCAAACCATTGTGACACCAAACTGTAAACTTCGTCTCTTTCCATTAATCCACTGACGTAAATGCTCTACACAGGTTTACAAGCAAACAAATATGAGCGGTATACCATATCTCAAAAACTAGAGCTGATGCAAAAAAACCGCTGTCATTTTCGGAATCAGCACCCCAAATATACTCCAAAACAGCTCTAATATTTGAGGCACCAATAAAAATATTTTTTTTTGTTGACCAGTGTAATCAATCACTAAAAAGTGCAACTGAAAAGATTCCACTGCTTTTTAAACATTAATTGAAACTTTTTGACGAGATTTTTCTGCAGTTATTGCATTCGTGAAAAGTTTGATATTTCTTTCTCGTTTTTTTTTTTTATTTTATTTTGTGTTTCATGAAATAATATCAAAACTACTAAATCTGTCAGGATTCCAAGCTTTCTTAATTTGCTTCAACCAAAAAGCCAACACGATTAGTTTGATATCATCTCATTGAAAAGTTTGATTTGCAGGAAAACAAAATGAGCTAAATACAAAGTGAACGCTAAACCAATAGATTCAATGACAAAGCTGTGTTCCGGAATAATCTGGCTCAAAAGCACAGTTTTTTGTCATAAAACTTAGCTTGATGTCACGAAAGATTAATGACTAAGGATAAATCATCTTCTGACTTAAATTAAACCGACTTTTAGATGAGTAAAATACAGAAAAAGATAGAAATAAATAATTTTTGCTCCGTAGTTAAGAAGTAAACCAATCTGGTATATTGCTGTTTATTTCCAACCAAATTTCAGCAAATATTAATTACGAAGCATTATTAAAACCTTGGACATTGTTTTACAAATAAAACTAAATTTTAGAAACAATTAGTGGTTGCTTGGGGATACTCACTAAAAGCCTACCAAAAATAATTAAGGCCATTAAAATATATATTGTAAAAACAGGTTTTGCTATCTTTTTTTTCTATCTTATATTATGTCGCTATCCCATAGTTTACGCTTCCCATACGTCTTGGTTTAGCCGGTACAGTCCCTATTTTTAGTTCGTATCCTAGCGTCCTGCCGAATTAATTATTTTGTATCAGAATTTTTGATTTAAAATAATGACCTTTTTTGGTCTTGACTTTGCTTTTCTAGCGATAAATTGAAATTTTGCTTGGAATTTAGTTTATCGTTATAGTATTGACCGTTTTTTGGTCTTTTCTCTTCATTTTAAAGTATTTTAAACAAGTTTCTCTATTTCAAAATTCAATTATATGCTAATCCAGTGATGACATTATAAAACAGAGGGGATTGGTGCAAGAAAAAAAAGGGGACAACTTTTTAGTATGTCAACTTTTATTTTGTTCTCAAAAATATAGCGATCTCTAAAAAAAAACAGGTCATCACTTTCCATCGACTACATTATCCCTACTTTTGTTCTAAAGTATAGACAAGAAGGCACCGTCATGGTGCTAGTATGAAAAAGAAGAACGATATCTTGCTTAGGGATCCCATTTTTGACGTTTTTTAGGGGATGCGGCTGCTTTGTACTAAAGACATTACTGACCTTACAATATTTCATACTTTATATTTACAGAGCTGCCATTTGTACAACTGATAAGAAGAACTTTGTTACCGCAACACTAAGTGAATATGTGATCTGGGTTTGAAGCGACTACCGCATAATTGTTTTTATAACTCAGGTTGTGCGACAGAGTTGCAAAATTGGACTCGTACTCGCTTTAAACACACACCAGCACCAACATTTATGGGCTTAATTGCTATTAATCAAAGCGATAATTGCAATACCAATTAGGAAGCACGTTGTGAGGAGTTAAAGCGAGGATCAGGGCTGTTTTACGACTCCCTCACAAAAGTTTTCGACGATGTTCGGTGGACGAGCAAAGTAAAAAGTCAACAAGACTGCCAAATTGCTACCAGCAGTAGCCAATGTTCAAAGGAACTAAAAATTCTTAGTAGCAAATATCAATTCTGAAATTTTGCAATTAAAAACTTTATGTCTCTCCGATTACTCAGCATATAATCACCAGTTCCAAAAGAAAAATAGGGCAGGCCGATTTTCATGTTTATTATTTAATTTTCATTTCAGTTATCTTAGGATCAGAGAAGTTACAAAATGGTGTCAAACACTTACTTCTAAAATATTTCGGACATATATTCACTTACACAATTGAACTTATATTTTTGTCCTAAAAAATTTAGTTGCCGCCAGTTGGCGCTGTAAAACTTTTTAGTTTTTCTTTGTTTACCTAAGAAAAGTACTGTATTTGACCATTGCAACCCAAAAATAAACAAGAAATATGAAATATGCACAATAAAATTCTCTAAAAAACTAAAATAGTTATCGTTCATACGTGCATACCATTGGTTATTTTTAAATTCTTTACAACAAAGAATTTATTCGAAAGATTTCTTCCTAATATTTTTTCAGCACTACAACAAAGCTGCTGTTAGATATAGTGTTTACAGAGGTATTGTCTATTAGAAGTGCTTGGGAGAAAAACAGTTATTGCCAAATCAGACAACGCTGAATATTCTGCTTGTCTAAGCCAAAAAATACTAAGCTTTTTTTTGGAAAGTTTAACCTTCAAATCAGAAGAAAGCGTGACAAATTCTTTTTTAGAAGGAGATAGATGGTCGATACTTCGATTCGGCACAACGAATGGGTTTTTGATCCAATCTAGTTTAGTATTGTCTAATTCTAGAAAAAAACATTTTTGTAAATTTTTCATCAATTTGTTGACAGGGAAGTTATGCTTGGCTTATTTACATTGGATTCCACATCATTAGAAACCAAGAAGTCGTGTGCAGATGAAAACATTTTAAATGAATCATTTTCTGCTTTTTGTCTCCAAATGTTTTTAAATTTCAATTTGAAAATATTGCTGTTTTCTCCTTGAAGGGACAAGTTGATTTGATTGAGATTTTCAAGAATATCTGTTATATTTTAAATTTGGTTATATTTTCTCTTTCTCCTGGAAACGTGTTTTCTGGAGAGTTTCAAAAAGAAACAAGTGGAAGAGATGGAAATTGCAGAGATGAAAATGTTGAGGTTTGCTATGGGAGCAACAAGAAAAGACAAGATTAGAAACAAGTACATCAGGGGTACAGTTAAGGTAAAACGGTTAGGAATGAAGATGAGGGAGGGCAATGTTTGGTAATGCTGCACGACGACAATTTTTCATTGGATTAAAATTCTGCAGCAACTTCGATCTTTCCAACCATTTATTCATTTATTCATTCGGTCTGTCAAATGACATTTTTAAAAGCAAAACTAATATTAAGATATAAAACTTACCACAATATTACTTTTTGCATATACTGTGTAATTCGCTAAAAGCCAATTGATAATTATTAGAAAATTTTCCATTAGCTAATAGCTAACTTAAAAAATAAACAATGTCAGAAAACGCAACAGCAAAGTGTTACAATTATAACATAAAAACAACAAAGGCCATCAGCTTTGCAGCATAAGAAAAGGAAAGGTTACTCTTCAAAAACTCTTTACTTTAGTCACGCGTGAACTATAGGTATGCATTTAAACTTTAAAAAAATCTTTAAATAAAATGTGTTGATAGTTTAGTCAAATATTTTAAAATAATTTCACGTAAAATGAAACGATTTAACACTTTGACTGCCAAGCTGGTTTTTTAGAAATACCTCAGTGAGGCACCAAAAAAATTTTCCTAGATTTGCATAATACTGAAAATCTACCGGGCGCCACAGATATTTAGTGCCATAGAAATAGCATAGGACGTATACAACAATTGTTGCCAGCACTAAAAACAGACAAATAGCCGTCAACAAATATTGTTGACACGGCCCCATTAAAAACTGCCATGTTAACAATATTTGTTGACATGGCAGTCAAAGTGTTAATCAACCTTTTGATTAGAAACGTGAGCAAAATTGTACCAACAATTTATTGTTGGTATTGTACCAAAAATTGTACAGACATTCTAATGGTAAATGTCAGGATTTTTTCTTAAATATTATTACCAATTTAAATAAAATCGACGAATTTTTAGAGACCCCTACATTTTCTCGTGCAATCCACTTAGGATTTGGGCCCCCTCGTTTGGTAAGCCCTGAATTAGTGTATTCTTATCTATTTTTCCATCAACTCCAAGACAAGTTAAACCAAAATTATCACTATTTTCTGCATTTTTACTGACAACATAAACTTTAGTCTTGGCTCGATTAAGTTTTTATTTATAAAACATAATGTGGTTAAGGTCGACATTTTTTAAAAAAAGGCTTTAAATCATGAATTAAAGCATTTGCTAAAAAAGCTCCTAATGTTGAAGAACATTCCCTTCCTACAAATTCCATAGCATATGTGGGATATTTTAGAACATTATATTTTCCGAAAGTTGGTAATTTTTCGATTGCCAATTATTTTCCTAAAATAAATTAAAAATCATTAAACATGAAAAATTAAAATTTAAGATTGCTATAGCCATTATTTTTTATAATAAGATAAATTATTCGATGTATTTAGAACATAATCTAACAGCAGACCCGCAAAATTAATCGACGACTTTTTAGTCATTGTTATTAAAACTGTCAATTTTTAGGAAAAGAATTTGAAAGATTTTTATTTTCGTTTCTGATAAAGTACTGCTGGTGTGAGTATCAGTATTCATTGTGTCGAATGCAGCTTCCTGCTCGCAAAGAAGTTTGAATTGCGAGAAAAGATTAAGATGCTGTTTGGATCGCTTTTGGTCTCTTGCTGCAGCAAACTTGTCTAACAACCCTATTCGGTATAATCCTTTTGCTCCTTCTTTTAAACGTTGATCTTGCAAATATTTCCGTTCTTTGAACTTTTGATGTTGGAGAGCAGCTACACATTATATACTTTTAGGTGCAAGATAAAACTTTTTATTTATTTTGAAATCGTTATAGGGTACCACTTCAAATGAGCAAGAGCAAGCAGAAAGATCAAATACTTGGTCAATTTTTTCTTTCAAATTTTGTTTTAATTTTTTTTGCATATTTTCTGTTACTTTTTTACCAGATCAATTAGATTCTTGTTATTAATTCCTTTATCTCCGATCAAAGGTAGACGTGGATTAAGGCCTTGCCAATTGGATTTCAGATCTTTACTGATTTGATTACCTATTCCGAAAAAGTAGTACCTAGTCTAGCATTAAGTAAGTGATAGCAGTGTTGTATAACTTGCTTAAACGTATGTACTCGTATTACAATTTTAGCTATATGTAATTACAAAGCTGGAGCACGTGAAATCTAAAACATTGTGGACGGGCCACAATGAGCTTGTTGGAGAGCTCAGTTCAGTTCAGTTTAGTTTATTTTATTTCTGCTTCGCCACATCATCAAAATAGAACGAAATGGTAAAAGGTTTGTGTGTTGCTTATGGACGGGGTCAGATAAAGGAAGAAGTAACAAAACGAGTTGACGTTGGGACTTTCTAATTAGCAATGAAAAATGTGACCCATTGTATCATATAGAAGCAAGGTTGCTCCACTTCATTATAAGGTGTGTGAAAAAATAGAAAGAGAAAAAAAGAGAAAAATAAAAGACCGACGTTATTTGCTTAATAAAACGCGGCTATGAGTGTGGTGCATTGGTAGGACCATAGCAGAGTTTGGCTCGAGGAATATGATCAGTCCTTAAAATATAGTTACCAAAAAAATAACGTTATAACTAAAAATAAATCATTACTTTAATTAGATGAACTCTCTAACTTTATTTTCCAAATATCTTTACCTCAAAGCAAGCGGATGGACCATCATTTTAATTACAAGTGCTTAACATGCCGCTTACCAGCACTTTTCTTAAACACATACACGATTCTGAAATAATTTATTAAATTTGTGGCCACACTGGTCAAACACGGTCTGTAGACAACAGACTTTCGATCTTAGAACTAAACACGGTCCGCACTTCGCTTTGAGTAATTTTTATTTTGTCAAAAATTTTTACGGAAAAATTTAAAGTAAATTGTCTTCTCAAAATATAAGTGAATTTTTGGATAATTTATACAAGTAAATAAGAACTATTTTGTTCTTAAAAAGCTATCTTCAAAGCTCAACAAAAACTTTAAATTATTGACAAAAAATTTGGCTAAAAAGACCGAACATGTGTATTTTAAAAATCTGTGCACAGTCAAAGTTAAATTGGCCATTTCTTAATTATCATTGGTTTTGTTGGAATTCTGTTGTTTTTACTCTATTCTTTTGTTTTTTGAGTAGAGCTACTACCGAAACTCTACTTTGCGGGGGGCCAGTATTTTGTTCGCCGTTACTAACCTCACAGGCTTTCGGGGATTCCCAAAATTTAAAAGTTTATGAAGTATTATGAGTGATGGACATTTGTAAATTCCCTAAAAAATTGACAAATGCTTACAAAGGTAAAAAAACGAAACCCGACTTGTAGTTCCGGCAACAAATCAACCATTAGCCACCGCAAAAACCAACACAATATAGCAATCCTGGCCCATGTACAATTGAACATAAAACTATTTGATATTCTTTGTTTTTCTTATTGAACTTTGAAATTCCAATTTTCTGCAGGTCGCAATTACTTTCCTCATTTTTAGATCTACAGTACAATATACAAACGATAACTTGTTTTGCGAGACATTTATAAGCTTTATATAGACTTTGTATCATATGTTCATCTGTAGGAAGTTTCAACTAAAAGTAACGCCACAGGATAAATGACAAAAATAACCTCAGAAATTTTAAGCAACTAATAAAAATACCAATTCAAAGAAGTAATTTCATAAGTTTATTTTTTTGGAATAGCATTTTTAACTGCATTACGCAAATATTTGTGGTGAGCGCAGATGTGATTAAACTATAAATAAAAAAAGATGTTTTAACAATAAAAACATATAAATAAATGCAAAACAGTAGTCTTTTAAAGTTAATCAGGTTGGGTTAATGTGACTCCTGCTCCTGCACTTCAGCGCCAGCATCTGTAGTTTAGGTCTGTATGATGTCACCTTATTCTTTATACAGGGTTTTAAACTGTCGTCTGTGAGGCCTAAGCAATGTTTATTTTTGATGTAGTTGATGTTGGAAAAAACCTGCTGACATACGTATGAGGAATCAAAAATGGACAGGAATCTCAACGCATACTTTTCATGTTCATATACGTATCGAGGATAGAATTCTTTGTTTTGAACACCTGTTTGTCCGGTCTGAAAAGTTTTTCAATGTTATTTTATGCGTTATTCTGAGCAAAAATAGCGTTTTATCTGGAAACATTTTCAAGGTCAGCTGTCAGGCGATTAAAGCTATATATCTTATGTCTTTACCTTTATGTCTTAAATCATATGTCATATTCTATATGTCTTAAGCTCGTATGTCTTTGTAGTCTGTGTCGGCCATTCTATCTGAAGATTCACATTTGGTTCACACTTGCATTGGCAGCGATATTTAGTTGGGATGGGTTGTGTACAGGAAAGCGACAGAGAAAGATAAAGTCTTGTTTTCATATTTGAACTCACAAACCTTTTTTTACGAAAATCTAAATTGCATTCATTTATCTTCTTAAGGCCACAAGTAGCCGCATGAGAAAGGTCAAAGAGCCACATGCGGCTCTAGAGCGGCGCATTTCCGACCTATAATTTAAAACCTCTAGGCTTAAGTGCAGTTTCGATAATCGTAACTGTCTCCGTTCAGCTACTACTTTCAGCATAATGTTCTGCCCTTGCAAAAGATTCTTTATGGCACTTTCATATACTTGGCACAATTATAACCATCGGCTCCAAATTACGTTCTTAAATCTTTAGAAAAACTAAATTACCGAATGAATGTTTTGGCATTTTTGAAAGCAGGTCGGGCTAATCGCTTGACGGTTGCTCAAAGTTTAACACCTCTGATAAGTAATTTACGATAAAGATAATGACGTAGACTCAATCAAAACATTTTCTGCTTTTAATCTGCATTTTTCCAATCGAAAAAAGTATCTCACATTTCCATGTCGTCGGTCATTAACCACCCTTGACCCCGGGTAATCAAACCACTCATTTACTGTAAACTTATATATTAGTATCTGTTAATAAGTTTATTAAACTTGAAAATGACTCGTTCCAAAAATTAAAAAGGATTTTTTAAAGTTATTTTGAAAAAATCGCTGATGTAAAAAAAAAAGTAACTTATTTTGGAAGATACTTAAAATAATTTTACTCTTTACAGCGATAAGTCTTTAAAATTATTATCGATTAAATTTTAACTATTTAAATTGAACATTTTTTACTTAAAAAAGCTCCTGCAAAGCATATAAAGGAGTCCACTAAAAAAAAAAGAGAGAAAAAGGGTTCATGGATAAAGAAAGTTGAGAATCACTAGCTTAAACAATCAATAAAATTTAACAAATGTAAATAAAGAATCCTGAAATATTTCTTAAGTAAGCTAAATGGAAACAAATTTTTCGAAAGTACCAATTAAGTTTAAATACTTTAAATAAATCAAGATAATGTTGCAATGATTATACAGGGTGCTTCATCTCAATATGTCACTTTAGAAAATCTTATATCTCGGTAACTGGCAAAAGTAGCAGGATAAAATTGGTCTTGTTGGATAGGTAAAATCTTAAATTTTTTTTATTTTGCCAGACCATTGTTATGTCACAATCAAAATTTCAGCTTTTTACCTAAAATATCATTTCCATTAATTTGCCTCATATTTGCTTAAAATGTCTTTTACTGGAAAGGAGAAAGCGTTTTGTGTTTTGAAATTTGATAAAAACAACTCGTGGACATGTTTTCAAGATAAATTTCGGACAGAATTTTCAAATTCTACCAGACCGACCGACGTACCATACAGAAATGGCACCGAAATTTAAGGAGGAGGGATGTTTGTGCTCTGATGTGTCAAGGGCTCGCATATTAAACATTTGTGAAAAGTTTAATAAAACGTTTATTTCTTTGATTTTTGCGTTCAAATTTTTGCTGTGTAAACTTGGAACATTAGCTTTCAGCAAAAAAGTTTGGTTTTCATATCTCCAACAGTTATTGAGATATAAGTTATCATAAAGTGACATATTGAGATGTATAATAACCTTGTATAATAACTTGTAATAATTAAGCATTAATGAACAGATTTTTTAAGATACAAACCAAAGCAAACTTATGTTTAAATTATGAATCGCCCATAAAACTAAAATATTTTTATTGAAACTAAAAATCTATTTGCATGCATTCGTTTACTTGGTTTAGTTTGTAGTTTGATCAATAAAACTCATAAAATTTTGCATTATCATTAATGGACTATTTTCTATAATTGATAAAAGTTGATAAAATTTTTGTGTTCACTGGAGGTAAACTTTTATTTTTTTCTGATTGTCCTTATGTTTTGGCACTCCATTGCTCGAAAAATTAAATGTACTGACTACACGCAGATATATGTCACAAGAAAATATTACAGCGAATTTTGATGACGAGAACAGCGAAATATGACATTTAAACTGAGAATAAATTCAAACTTATACTGTTTTATGAATTACGGATATTTTCATGATTTTACTTTTCAATATTGAAATCTAACCAATCAAGTTACATCAATAAATGACTAATTAAGTTGGCAATTTTCTTATCGTTTTATTAAAGCGGTTTCTTGTCTTTATTTATATAGATTATTATACACTAAATACAGTTTCATTTGAAGTTGCTTTCAGCTGGTGTTTTATTTAAAAAATACATTACGTTTTGCAATTAGTTTTGATAAGTGCAGCCAGTGAGACTTGATTGTAAAAAACGTTTTGAAACCTTTGACCTGAAGAGAATATAGCAGATGAACAGGTAAAAAAATTATTTATATGCAATGAAATCAATTTAACGTTTGTTTCAAGAGAAAACTTCATATTAAATTATCAAACCTATTAAGATGCATCATCATTATCATCATCCTTTTTCATTCTTTTGACCAGCAGGACAAAGTTAGGGTGTAAGAGTTAGGGCAACCGTTAAGCAATTATCCAAGCCTCCTTCTGAAGATACCTAAATATGGTTGGGTGGTTGATTTTTTTCATTCTTATTTAAAATATGATTAAAATTGGGAGCTGTTTGCAAATACCGCCAAGCAGGGAAAAGTGTTGTAAAGTGTTTTTTTATAAGGACACAACAGAATTGTGTGAGTAGGTTTTGAAACGCCATCATTTTGATCTCATTTGCCGTCATTGCGACCCTCTTATGCGGTTACGCTTTCGAGTATTTTTTTTGATGTTTCAAGACGTTGTTTGTTTTGAAAAGATGTTTGAATAAATAAAACAAGAACGTCTTCCAACCAGTAGACTCCATCACACTGTCTGGAAGTAGTTGAAAAACAATTGACGAGCAAATGATTTGTTATTACTGTAAATGAACCTTACAAATAATACAAAGTGTAATTATATATAATCAAGTCCACGAACATTAAAATATGCAAGAGATATTATGAGTTGAGCTTGTATTTTTAAATTAGCTCATCACCGCAATAAACTGATTTCGTTTTTTATTTAATAGTTTCATTTTAATCGCTGCTGGTTGCTTCTTGCTATTGCGTCAACAAGCGGAAGCACAGGGTAAGAATTGTTTCAAAGTTTTTGTTTAATTTCATTTTTAAAATAATATATTTGTTAGTTACTTCAACTGGATGGCCTTGAACACCCAAGTAAAGAACATAAGCGACATAGGTTGTGGTTGATTAATTGTTAGATTTTCTTTCGACAACGCGCGATTTATACAGTTTACACCTTTCTTTTCATTAGAACCGATGTAATTATGGTGTTAATGCGGTTTATCTGCAACAAATTACGTGCATTCATGTACAAATAGTGTGACGGAGTCGCAAACTGCCTCGTCCTTCCTCCAACTCCTCACAAACGCGCTTCACGACCAGCACCAGATTTATAATTTTATTTCACAAAACAAAACAATAATGGCGGCGCCAGTCCGAAACGGTTTTCTAAACAATAACACAAATATTACTTCAATAAACTTTAACGCGTAAACACAATACACACTCACCAACGATGTTGGGCGGACGAGCAAAGGAAGTATCAAATACCAAATTCTCTACCCTAAGTAGACAACGTCCAAAGGGACAAATATAGCTGCCAAATCAATCTGAAGACTGTGCAAATGCGATGTCCCAGCCAGCTCACGTCGAAAGGCTTACCAAACAACGTGGCATCAGTTTATGGCCAACAGCCGCGCAAGAACGCAACTAAAAGGTAGCGCTGATTATTCAGCGCCGATACTAAAGGCGCACCGGCTCGAAACTCGCACCCAACACCTACTTCTCATTAATTTATGCGAACGACGTAACAATAGAATCCAAATAAAATACGCTTATTAAAATGAACATGACAATTATTCAAATTTTGTAAATAACAACAAACTAAATCAATTAACCAATTAAAACACTAATTATTTACTGCCAAATGAAAACGTCTATAAAAACATTCTACTGTACATACCGAATTACTTTTTCAAGGCCACTTTCTTCAAGTTATCAATTTATCGACCACCGTAAATATCACGAAATATCAAGTCTCAATTCCACTCAAAACAACTTTTAAAGTACCTCAATACATCAACGCATTTTCTCTCTGGTGTAACTTCAGTTTTGGCAAAACGAGTTTTATTGCGAAGACGTCACGCAGAGAACCTCCCTCTCATTAACTACGGAACTACGGCGCCTATCACTTTAAACAAAATCTACAACCTAACAATTCAAAGCAGCGTTTGCTTGTAGCGAAAACTGATAGCGATTATTTAAAGCGAAAATCAGCAACAATATTTAATAATGGTTTTTGACTGGATGCAGCAACTAACGCTGCTATTACTAACAATGACAAAAGAAAATTTTGATTAACTTTCGATGGCGAATTTAAAAAGTGTGCTGAAATGGAATCATTAGTTATGTAAGAAACTTTGTACTTGATAATAAAATTAAATTTCTGTATACATCCTTGTACAAACAACTCGCAACTTTGTCAACTTCGGCGCTAGTAACACTGTATGAAGTCGAGTAGAATGGATCAATATAGTTCATCTGCCACGATAGATTTGATTAAATTGAACACATTTTAAACTAATTGAGTTTTTTCAAAGGTTGCCGGGACATAGGGTCGTGGTGTACCAGCTATGCTGATCAATGTGATAATCAGTACGTTAAAGATAACTGTAGAATAACTTGCCGAAGATGCCCGTCTAATGCGCCAGGTGAGTGAAAAAATTGTATGGATTGTTACGTCTGATAATAACAATCTTTAACTTAAATCAATCTAAATTGAATGGAAAAAAACGCATTTTTGAAAAAGTAAATAGTTAAGAATGCAAAACTGCTTTTAATATACTAGCTAGTTCACGTAGAAAAACTTTTCAAAGCAGCCATTATTTTTTGAAGTCGAAAAATTTGTCAAAGTCCAAGAAGGATTATACCTTGGAATTTTTGTGTCTTTACGTTGAAAGTAAAAAACTGAACAAAATATAAGTGAAGACGAAAAAAGATCTTTGCTTTATACATTGCCTGCATATAAAAACTATTGAATATGTTCACAAATTGGACTCAAAAGGACTTGATATTTAATAAAATTGGACTCGAAAAACCTCCAGCTTCGGTGGACTTGAAATCTAAAGGACTCAAAGTTTGGTGACTTGAACTCGACTCGAATCAAGCCTTCTAAGAACTCGGAAAAACTTAAGTAGTAAATTTGTTACAAACTAAAATTACAAGCTAATATAAACAATAACTTACTGCTAATTTTGCTTAATATTTTTTATTTATTTTAAAATTATTTTGAAGATTTATACAGGCTAATAGTTAAAAATTGGCTTAATACTTCCAACTCATATAATTCGAATCTTTTGCAACTACCATTGTAACTAAATGACCTGACAAATTTGTTCACAAGTAGTTAATATTTCTGAAAAGTCTAAACCTTAAATTGTCGGAAGCGTGGTCGAGTCGTTAAAAGCGCCGTGCTTATGATCTAAACCGCAAGCAGTTCTGAACTTCAGTCATATCTCCATTGAATTACAAGTGGACAACAATATCTTGGTATCTCCGGAAGCAAGTCGGAATAATTGCTCACCTTATGTATTAGCGCGTTTTCTTGGGTCAGGATAATACTCCACTTTTCTGCGAGTCAGGAGAATAAATATAGAGATAAGATAAAAATAAATAGTGTTCATCAATGATGGCCTTGTAAAAGAGGGTCCCCGATGCAAGAATAAAAAGGGAGCTACTTTTTAATGATATACAATAAGCAGCCTAGTTCAAAATAAAGTAAAAACTTTTTTTGTCCCAAAAACCTAATGGTCTCTAAAAAACTGGTCATCGCTTTCATTCGAGTACATGATTCTACTTTTGTCCTAAAGTTCAGGTGCAGACAGGGAAGCCACCGTCATGATACTATTATGAAGGAATAAAGCAATATTTTGCTTACGGAGAGGCCACTTTTTGACGTTCTTTAGGGGAGGAAGGTGCGGCCGCTCCTTCGCTCGGTACTAAAGTCATTGCTGTTGATAACATTATTAGCTGAATAAGAAAAACATTTTTTGTTCTAAGTCACCACATCTTAACTTTTAAAATTTACTTTTTGTTTTATTTTAAAAGCTAAAATTATATTTTGTTAACTGAACCACAATAGATGTTGTGCTGCATTTTTAAAATTAACAAGAAAAGCGAGGTATGAGTCCTTATTTCTTATGGCATTTTATCGCCTTTTCCTCGTTTACGATTTTGGCAAAACCCAAGTGGTTGAAAACTCACGAAGGTTCAAACCATCTTACTCTTTTCTACAGTTTTCGATCGCACAAACTTATTAGTAGGAATACACAAGTAATTAATGAAAATTTTTAAATCATATATTCACAGTTAAACGATCGCCCAAACATTGTGTTAAAATTAAACTCAGCTCAGGCGACGTTTTACTTCATTCAAGTCGGTTTTTTAAAATGCACCTTTAAAATAATAATCTTCGCTTAACTGCATCTCGTTGGATTTTTTAAAGATTTGTCTTTTGACAATCTAGAAAAGCAATTCTTAATCACAATTATATTATTTCTATACTTCATGTATTACAACTTTTTATTAAACTTTATTCGTCCGCGAAGCGCGTTACTAGTTTGCGGTTTACATTTGCTCAGCACTGCCCCCGGAAGACAGGGTCACTTTAGCTTTGTTTAAAGTCATTTTAGCGCTGACAACAGCGTATAAAAATTCAGTGGTCCCAGAGATGGAGTTTCATTTTTTTTGCACACAGGATTGATATTAAAAAAGGGAACATCTTCTCATCTTGAAAACAACTCGAAACATTTTTTCGGCTATTGCTCAAAGTTTAAAACATTAGGGGTTGATATTTCTTCGATATTGTACAATGATGTTTTGTAAACAGAACATATTTTTGTGTCTTTATTGAATCAATGATAAGCAAACAATAAGTTAATTATATCATCTATAAGAACTATAATGCCATTAAACGTACATTTAGTTATTCTGAAATTATAGGCTATTAAGGGCTATCTTTTTACTATAATGCGACTCATTTCTTGTGATAATATTATAAATGATATGAACCACAAAGCAGCAAAAGGTTTTTAACTAAGATCTGTGTGGCAGCCATTAAAATATTGTTTTTTTTTATAAAATAATTTGAAATTTTTATCAATAATCAAAGCAAGATATCAATAAATTTTTACTTTTATTTACAGGTTGTGTAAATCGGGGATGTACTCAAATTTGCAACTTGTCAGAAGATGGATCCTCAGCAACTTGTGGTTGTGAAAATGGATACACACTTCAACCAGACGGAAAAACTTGTCTCGGTAAAATAAGCCAATAGTACGCATTTTGTAACTAAATTTTTTACAAATTTTTTAATTCTGAATTTGAAGTTTTCCTTCAGTTTAGAAATGTTTTATAATTGAGCTATGTTGTAATAATTTTAGTGTTTTTATTTTTGTTTAACTCTCTCAACACGGAAGTCACATATTGTGACAAGTTACGTGATCTCAGGTGAGCAAAAAAATAAACTCGGCAAATTTTTTTGGTTAAACTTCCTGAAACAGCCTCTGTTATGTCACAATACCCAAGCAAATGCGCACGTCCCTTTATATACTGCTGCGCTTTGATGCGAAGTCAGAATGTCAGATTAACTTGGAAAAAAAGTGAATTATCTTTACCTGTTTTACAATTTCAAAAAGCAGCACTATGGTTATAATAGAAAAAATAAAAGCGGAATAAGGCTGTCAACGCCATTGTTTTCTTTAGATGAAATAAAACAAAAACACATGTTGCGATTGAATGCCACAAATTTTTAACCAGACGTCATTTTATAAAAATGCCCATAAGTTTTTTTCACGCGAAGTTTTGCGGAAAGTTTTTAATTTGTTGGTAGTGCAAAATGATGGTCACAAATTTGAAGGCACATAGCCCCAGCAAAAAAAAAACAAAAACAAAATAAAAGCAATCCGTCTATAATGCTTTCAAAAAATTATTCGAAAAAATCTCCTTTCAATTTGGTGGAACAAGGGTGTGCTATGTAATCTTGTTTAACAGCAATCCCAGGCGAAATAGACATAACAAAAATTGAACCACTGACAAGACTCCCATTTTTTATCAATTATCGTTCTTATTCGGAGATAAAAATAAAGCGTTCATATAAGAATTAAAAAACAGTTTTTAAAATTAGGGTAATTAAAAATTTAAAATTGACTTATTTTTCCCACTACTTCGTTATGATTGAATAAATTGTATGCCGTTTATTGTAAACATAATGATAACAAAAAAGCGACAATAATGTTACTTTAAAGAAACTTTGTCTCTACTCAAGAAAAATGTAATGGCCTGAAAGTTACATGTAAATTAAAAAACGTGATGTGTAGGTTAACGAATAATTCGTTTGTTACGTTAACAACGCCTGCTGTCTTTATTACAAAACCGTTTTTGTATAAAGTTAAAAATTCCATTTTAATATAAGTCAATCCTGCATTATATTGGAAAGAAACTTTTTAAAATATTGGAACTAAGGTTTTGCAAGATAATTTCCAATATTCAACATTTTCTTTTTTTTAACCACTGATATAGGAAAAGACAATCCACCAGCATGCACAAAATTTACCTACAAGTTTTAAGCATATATTTATTTATCTATTTTATACTATTTTTTGTAGGATATTTTTTGCCTTTTTTCTTCCAAAGGCGTAGCAGTTACCTATGCAGATGATTTCGCATAGATCAAGGGCAAATAAGACAATGAGACCCTAATTAATGCTTGTTTAAGCAGATCGACTTTTCGTTTATGATTTATTATGGCATAGGATAATCAAGTTATGCAACGAGTATAATATACTAAGGCAAGATACTTAAAAGCAGCGATGAGATAAAGCTGGAGAAACGTAAGCGAAATATTGCTGCAGTGGTTATGTTTTGTTCCAAGAAAACCATAATTTCTCAAACATTTCTTTGAAATGACAGAAAGAATTTATTCAAGATGCTAACTGAAGATCATCTTTTAGATATTAATGAATGCGATGACCCGAAAACATGCGCTAATTCTGGAGCTGCAAATCAATATTGTGTAAATACGGCCGGAAGCTATACTTGTACGGGATGTTCCGTGCAATCTGGCGGAACCCGATGGCCGTACTATGGAAGATCGGAATGCTGCACCAGAGGTCAGTAAATTCTTAAAATCAGTGAAATGCTTAAAGCAGTGATTCTCAACTTGGGGCGTGCGCCAAACCGGTGGTATCTGGCAAAATTTTGTTGGGCATGAAGATTTAAAACATTGCGAAACAATTTTGGTGGAAAAACAGAAGGGGGCCACTAGAGCTTTTGCTGAAATCTTTTGGGGCAAAAATGAAGAAATCAGAGAGAGTTTCAAAGTGATTACCTGTTTTTTCTTAGTTTTCACTAGTCTGTTGGGCAAACTTTATTGCTACCCAAATATTTTTTCGGCTGTTATTGCTATGTATTACGAAATGGGGGACATCAGACTTTTAAAAGTGATGAGGTGAGGCATGGACCAAAAAAGGTTGAGAAAAACTGGCTTAAAGTAACTTGAGAAAATTATTTTTGTCATAAAATGTTTGCTTGGTGATTGAAAAAAATGATAACATTGCCATTTGCAATTAATTTATGCATGTCCGTATACACTGACCTTTTGTACTTGTAGCTTTGTACTTAATTATATAGTGGTGGTTAAAAGTTTAAGACTTTTTAATTTTTTTCTTTATTTAATTATATCTTTTTTTAACTTTAATTTTATGAACTCTACTATACATTATTGAAAAGAAGAGATTTTTTTGATCATATTTTATTGTATAAATTTATTTTTAATTTTCGTTTTTATTATTTTTTTAAACTCTAAACTTTTTTTCATAAAATGTGCCTCCACAAAAGTTTAAAATTTTTTTTATTTTTTTTTTATTTGATAATAAGTTGTAGTCTATACAATTTAATTTTTGTATTTCTCTTTCTCAGTTATATTTTTTTGTATCCAATGTTATTATCTTCTTCTTCTTTCGGCTTTTACCTTCAGTCATGGGTAGCCACAGCCTATTATCTTCCTCCAAACCATCCTGTCTTCAAAACGTCAGTCTCCTTTGCACCAACTTCCCCATATCCTTCTTCAACACATCCTAATATCTTCTCATTGGTCTCCCTCTTCTCCTCCTTCCCGGCAACTCCATTTCTATCATCCTTCTTCCTACATATTCTTGGTCTCTCCTCATGACATGTCCATGCCATCTCAGCCTTCCCTCCCTCATTTTCATTCCTAACCGTTCTACCTTAACTCTACTCCTAATGTACTCGTTTCTAATCTTGTCTTTTCTCGTCACTTCCATAGCAAACCTTAACATTTTCATCTCTGCGAATTTCATCTCTTCCACTTGTTTCTTTGTGACCGCCACCGTCTCAAGTCCATACACCATTGTTGGTCTCACCACTGAACTGTACACTTTTCCTTTTACTCTAACTGGTAACCTCCTGTCGCAGATTATTCCTGATACTTTTCTCCATTCACTCCATCCTGCCTGCACTCTCTTCTTTACCTCCCTCTCACAACCACCACTTTCTTGCACCGTTGATTCCAAATACTTAAATTCCTTTACTTTTGGCAGTTTTGTATCCTCCAGCTTCACTGTTTCGTTGTCCATCGAAGACACATTGAAGTTTATTCCTGTGTTTTCTGATGCCGGTCTCAAGCCCGGATAAATAGGGAGTGTTGCGGCAGGAAGGGCATCTGGCGTAAAACTTTTTCCAGATTATACAAATGCGTATTATAAATAATGTTATTATAACGACTAAAAATGTAGAACTGAGTCCAACAAGAAGAGCTATTAAAATAGAAACGAGAAATTAAAAGAAAAGTTTAAGGATATTGCTAATCTAGTAAATGCCAGTGAAACTGCTTAAAAACAACTTTTTATTACTGGAAAATGTTTGGAACCTTCAAATTATCACCAAGATCTGGAAGACTTAAAGTTACAGATTATAGATTGATCAACAAATTCAGAGGTCTTCTGAAATGGACAGAAAAAAAACAGCAATTAAGAGTAGAAATCAAATCAATAAATTTTAAGGTCAGAAATTGTAGAAGAAACTGTGAGACGTTGGTTGAGAGAAAAATGGCTCAGTGCCAGAGTGGCCACAAGAAATCCACTTGTGTCAGTCAAGAACATAAAATGTAGAATGCATTTTGAAAAGGTGTATAAGAAATTGAATTTAATAGACTGGAAAAATTAATTTTTTAGTGATGAATCTAAGTTTAAATTGATCGATTCTGATGTTCGCAGTTTGCACATCTGTCAGATGAAGAAAAAATCAATCATATGGAAAAAGATGTGTAACTACAACTGTGAAGTTTGGAGGTGGCAGTGTGATGTATTGGGGAGGGTTTAATTTTAATGGCACTTTTCCTGTAGTTGAAATCAAAGAAATACTAAATCAACACAAATACATTGACTTAATGGAGCAACATCAACTACCATATGCAAAAGAAAACTTGCCTCTAGAATGGATCTTACAACAGGACAAAGCGTCCTGTCACAAAACAAAAAAAGTTAAAAACTTTTTTCCAAAAAAATCTGTGAATGTGATGGATTGGCCAGGACATTCCCCTGATCTCAGCCCCCCTGTAAAACTTGTGGGGTATCATAAAAGCTCAAATCAAAAAAGATAAACCTAAAAAATTAAATGATCCAAAAAATCAAATTATTTCTACATGGAATAATATTCCCGAAAATCTCTGTTTGAAACTCATTAGATTTATGCCAAAGAGACTCAAAATGTCATGAAGCAAAAATAATATTCTATTAATTATTGACTTTGTTTATTAAAAAATAAATTATTATAATTTTAATTAAAAGTCTTAAACTTTTGTGGAAGCACATTTTATACAAAAAAGTTAATAGTTTAAAAAAATATTATAAAGTAAAATTAAAAATAAATTTATGCAATAAAATATGATCAAAAAATCTTTTATCAATGATGTAAAGTAAAATTTATGAAATTAAAGTTAAAAAATATATAAAGAAAAAAATTAAAGAAATCTTTAGCTTTTGATCACTACTGCAATTCAACATTGGTCTCTGTTTAACTGATGCTAATTTCGTCAAGTGGTTGTGTCTTGAAAAATAATATATTTAAGTAATCATAGGGAGCATTGCAATGCCTGCTTGACAGACCAGAGCTTGTAAATGAGGCCTTGGTTTTCACTATTGAACTTTTTTAGGGCTAATCGCTCATGTCAGCAATTAATAGACTAGAGGCAACGCTTTGATATTTTAGTTTTTCTACCACATAATTACCAAGTTCAAAAAAAATCGACATTTTTCCAAAAAGAACAATTTCTAAGAAATCAATAAAAATTAATAGACTTCAAATAAAAATTTGTACCGTCCCTAAGATCGCTATTCAAAACATTCTTTCTACAAAAATTATTTTTTAAAAAACTTTTATTGATACAATTAGCTTTTTTTAAATTAGTTGTTTTTTACCGCAAAATGAATAACGTTTGCCGAAGGAGAACGTTGAGAAAATTCGAGGGCAGCGCAAAATTAAATTTATTTTAATTTATTAAAATTTTCATCTCTAGGTTTATCCTCTTGATTCCCAAGAAAAAGTCGGAGGCAATATATTAAAAGAAACCGTCAAGCAATTATTCTACTTGTTACATGAGATGCCACAATATTACTGACCGATTGAAATTTTGTTTAGTGACGTGATTAAAATTTAAAGCGGCTTGCTAAAACTGTCCAGCAGAGAAAATTGCCGTAAAATATCTTTCCCAGAGACACAGGAAAATGACGAGAGCAGGTTTTGAACCGTAACCTCGTCGATTGCATTCGCCATCAATACGGCGCTCTCACCAACTTGTCCATGCTGCCGATTTGTTGTAGCTCCTGTTTATCATCTTCAAAATTTTTTTTTTTCGTATTAACAGAAAAGTTTATTGTTGATAATAGAAATTTTGTGAAATGAATTCTTGCTTTTAATTGATGACAAACAATTTTTTTATCTTCACTTCTCTCGCGTCGACAATGTCTGCGCCGGTTTTAAAACACTTCAGTACAATCCTTGTTTTGGGGTTGCATGTCCTGCTAAATTTCTAAAGAAAGGCTTCTCATTAAAAACAAATTGTTTTAGATTTTTTTTACTGTTTATTTGCAACTTTGAAGTAATTTATAATTTTTTTCACTTGTTTAAATCAAGTAAGTATTTTTAGTTTATGGATAATAAAGTTGTTGATGTAAATTTATTAGAAATAATCCTACATAGTTTTTGTGTAATGCTTTTAAATTACTTTAAAAGATTAAGTTAAGATAAGTTCAAGCAGCTGCGTTTTCTCTTAAATTTAGCAACGATTTTGATTTTTGACATTTTTTTTGCAGATACTACAGCTACATGTGGTAGAAGCTCAAACAATGGGCCTACATCAGGAAGAGTTGTTGGTGGGGTGAACTCCCGTATAAGAAGATGGCCTTGGACGGTAAGCAAATAAATCCCACTTCGATTCAATTTTTATCGAAAAAATCAAGAAACTTTGTTATTCTCGAGTCCTACACTGAAGGGTGAATCACAAATTGACGGTCTCTATCTCTCCGCAACTGTGCCCGGGTCCATCAGCAACGTATCCGCTACTGCCACAACAAAGCAAATCTTCGACAACTGTTTATCAATTTTAGACAGCTTTTGGAGTCGAGAAAATGTTTTCCGAGCCAGACTGACTCATAACCATTATCCAAAAACACCAATTGATTAAAAATTTTATTCTTTTTCTTCCAAAGTCAAATCACAATTGACTTAACGAAGAAATTTCATAATTTTAAAATTTCGTGAAAAGGCTGCAGAGTTTCTCTAGAAGTTCTTGCTGAATTAAAAAAAAGATCACTTTCTTGTTAAAAAGGCGCTCTAAATAAATGTAAATTTTTGAGTAATATAAACTTAGTAAAGAACAGAAAAAAGGTCTTCGTTAATTTCTAGAAATTTTAAAGTTTTTAATGGCTGTTTATTAACATGATTATCCCTTTTTTGCTCTTTACAGGTTTTATTTAAAACCAACCACTTGGCAACTAAAATTGCTGTCTTAAATTAAATTAAAGACAAAAGGTTATGTAGGAAACACTAGACTCAAGTTTTGCTCTTGTTAGAGCTTGTCAATAATGCATATCTCACTGAGGTTCAACTAGACTAGAATTAGTCTTATACGCAGGAGACAACATTACTAAAGCACAAGCCGGACAACATCTCGACTCCAAGCAACCTAGACGTTACCTGCTTTACCGCGCTAGGAATAGTTTCCTAGTGGAGCGCAACGTATTTACGTGAATAAACAGGCATTCGGAAATTTGTTAATCAGGGTCAACCGTAAAAATTTAAACGTCCCTAAGATTGATATTATTTGGAAAAAGGTTTTTGACTAAAAAAAGGTTGGCTACCACCGCTGTTTTAGAAGAAGCGCGGTAACAAAGTCTTTCAACGACTGCACTTAAAAAATAGTTGGCAACTGGTTGAAGAAATTTAATGACGCTTTTTAATGCCTCGGGTGGTCACGTTTTTTAAAGTATAAAGAGCAAAAGAAAAATCTACAAAACTATATTTGTTCAGCGGCGCCGCACCCTCAATCCGGTGAAGGAGCAAGTCCCCATTTGTGCACGGACAAATATATAATCGCCTAACACCAGTTCGCAGGCGGTTGAGCTTAATCCAAGCTACTCGGAGTAAGCTCATCATGAAAGGCCTGGCACCGGTCTCGGGCACAAAAACACGGAGCCTGGAAGCATTTTTACAGTACTCCGCTTTCCATTGGTTATTTGTTCATTCAGAATCGCGGATGCCAAGTCTGGCAAGGTTGTCCAAAAGATTCCGCGCAGTTGGCAAAAATGAGCGTCTGGATCTTAGTTTCTTTTGACAAGTATTTGATGACCCACTTAAAAGACCATTAAGATATTAATAGGGTCTAGAGATTCACAGTGAGCCAAGGATAGTGTTGCTCCCATTTGGCGAAGCTCATTTGGATGAATGCCTGAAAGTATAGGTAGGTGGTCCGTTGGAGTGGGACGCAGGCATCCAGTGACTATGCGCAAAGCGTCGTTTAAGACACTGTCGATGAGGCGACAGTGTGACATTGCGACACCAGACTGGCGCGCAGTACTCAGCTGTTGAGTAGACTAGAGACAAGGTGGCTATGCGTAGTGTTTTAGCACCAGCACCCCATCACGAGCTCACGAGTCGCCTCAGCAATGTGACGCGCGAAGATAGTTTTTTGCGCAATGCCACTAGATGGTGACGAAACGTGAGCGATCTGTCCAGTTTTACCCCAAGATAAGTAGGGTTTGGACAGAACAGTAAAAGTCTATCGTTGTTGTATACTTTTAGCTCACGTTTGGCCTCTCAATTATTTAAGTGAAAGGGTGCCATCACCGTCTTAGTGTGACTGAGCTTCACCTCCAAGTCTGGAGATACGCTGAAAGTATAGATATTAAAATTGCTGTTCATTGTTATTTTTGAGTTTAAATAAAAACAAAAAAATTATTGCAAGTTTAAATGTTCTACACAAGCAGTGTAAATTTACATCGAACACACTCTTTCGTAGGACTAGAAAAGTAAATGCATCAAAAGAATTAAGATGTAAAGAAATATTATACCTACAAATTAATGCTTCGAAAAGCATCCAAAAAGCACTACGCTCCTTAGATAATTTTTTTTCACACTTCGACCCTAACTACATTGGGGCAATCTAAGTGTACCACCAAACAACCTAAGTGGAACGAAACGGATAAAACGGATAAAAATCAAGTCGGCAGCGTGGTCGAGTGGTTAAAGCGCCAGGCTCGTGACCAACACGGTCTCGATTCAAAACCCACTCGCGCCATTCTGTTGTGTCCTTGGGAAAGACACTTTACGACACTTTCCCCTGCTTGATGGTCTTGGAAAGCAGTTCTAAATTACAGTAATATCTCTATTAAATTACAAGCTGACAGCAATATCTTGGCATCTCCAGAAGCAGGTCGGGGTAATTGCTTACCCTATGTATTAGCGCCTCCATCGCTTTCCTGCGAGTCAGGAGGATAAATATAGAGATAAAAAAAAATCTAAGCTTACTGGTCTGGAGGTTTAAAATCGTTTTTACTTTTTTTATATTTTTTTTTTATTTTTATCTCTATATTTATCCTCCTGACTCGCAGGAAAGCGACGGAGGCGCTATACATAGGGTAAGCAATTACCCCGACCTGCTTCCGGAGATGCCAAGATATTGGTGTCCGCTAGTAATTTAGTAGAGATATTATTGTAATTTAGAACTGCTTTCCAAGACCACCAAGCAGGGGAAAATGCCGTATAGTGTCTTTCCCAAGGACACAACAGAATGGCGCAAGTGGGTTTTGAACTGATACCATGTTGATCATCAGTCCGGTGTTTTAACCACTCGACCACGCTGCCGACTAAATGATTTTTTTGAAATAGTTTTTGATGAAAAAGTTTGAAACTCGCAAATTAGACATTGTATTTGCTGTATTTCTTATTGAAAAAACATTGTTAGCTGGAACACTTTTTTGCACCGGTTCTGATTATTGGCAATACTGAATAAAAAACCAAAATAATTCTGGTATAGCAGGAAAATTTCATTCAAATCTTATATCAGCGTTGCTTAAACTAAAAGTAAAAGCAAAATGCTTTTACTTTGAGCCGAAGGCAAAAAAGACTGAAATATATTTTCTGCCATCAATAGAAACCATTAAATATTTTTTAAATATTGAATGATTCCTACCAAAAAATTTCGTAAATTTCCGCTTATATGGACCAATACGTGTATCTTGCATCTTGATATTTAAAGCTGTGATGGTAATTTATAAAACCTCTGCAAGATAGACTACTATGTCAAACATGATGTTGCAGAACGAGTTTTGAATGTTGTGATTATGGATGACTTAACTAAATCACTCTCTATAGTAAAAGTTCTATTGAAAATTTTGTTTAAAAAACTTCATTCTAAAGAAAACCTAAACATTTATTTAAAGAACGCTTTGATTAGCATGTTTAGAAAATGAAGTAATTTTTTCCCAGTACACTCTTCCGAACCATTCTTTTTATTTCACCACTAAAGTTATTCAAATATTCTTTTTTTAAACACATTATTACATACTTTATTTTAGTAGTATTGATATGGGTTAAAAGTTACAAATTAAACTTTATTTCTTGATTATGTAACATTCTCTTAGTATGGTTCGGATGAGTATATATCTTTTGCGCTTAAGTATACTTTTTTTATGCTTTGGATTCATCTTAGTTGTTTCCTTTTTTTTGTTTTTTAAATTAACTCAGCTACTTCGTTTTAAAAGTACACCGACCGCGCACAATTAACGTTCTGCGTGTAATAACGTATATCGTTTAGCCCAGGAATGTCCAACCTTTTTTCATAACGGGCCAAATTATAAATTTAAGTACATTCAGCGGGCCGCAAAATTACATGTATATCAAATTTTCTCTTTTTAGTATCAGATGCCATGACCGAAAGAGAGAACTAAAACATAAATTTAAAATTGATTAACTAGCCTAATTAGAAATTTAAGTGAAATGTAAAACTATTAAAATCATTACGTAATTAGTTTTAAAAATGTCCATGCTGGAGATGCTTTGAAGTCCCAGTTACACAAGTTCCTTTCTTCCTGTCTGCAACGACACAAAATTTTCAAGATCTGGAGAAGAGCGCATGCAGTTGCAATCCCAAAGCCAATAAATCCTGTGGGAAACCGAAAGAGTACGGACCGATATCTCTGCTCTGTGTGCCCTACAAGATTCTCGGTTTACCTACGCCTGCGTCGAACCAAATATTGATCCATATTCCCTAAGGAGCTGTTTGGGTTTTGACTCGGAAAATCAATCTTGGATCAAGTATTCTATTGACAGAAAAAGTCGAGGATTTTTTTGTCGATTTTTCAATCTGACAGCGACATATGACTCTCTCTGGCATCGTGGCTTTACATGTAAGTGCTTGAGATTTCTTCCAGGTAAGCACATGGTCAGAATGATTATAGAGCTTGTCCGAAACCAAAGTTTTACCCTTACTATCGGTGACAGCAAGCAACGCAATCTACGCCGTCTGAAAAACAGCGTTCGTCTGGGATCGGCCTCGGCTCTCCTCCTTTTCAACTTTTATATATTTATGTCTATATCTGCCGTCCACTATTCCCAGAGAGTTTAAGTAGGAAAAAAATCTGGCAGTGTGGCACTTTTCTGGAAACTGAAAAGCCTTTGAGAGGACTTTAAATCAAAACATGACTAAACATTTAATGTATCTTCAGACTTGGAAGTTGAAGCTCAGTCACAGTCACAATACGACAGTGACAGCAGCCTTTCATTTGTACAACAAATAGGCCTAACGTGAGCTAACTTTTTACAATAGCATTAGACTTTTACGATTTTATGTACAGATCTCTGGTCTACTTAACAGCTGAGTACTGCGCAACAGTCTAATGTCGCAACGCTCACACTTTCCTCATAGACAGTATCCTGTATGACGCCTTGTGCATTGTCACTCGATGCCTGCGTCGTACTGCAATTGACCGACTACCAATACTTTCAAACATCCAGCCAAATAGGAGCGACACTTTCCTTGGATAACGGTGCTACCCTAAACCTGACCATATGTTAAATTCCTAGATCCAACCTAGAAATCCCTAAAAATGTCTGATCCTCTTTCCACTCTCCAAATAAATCTACACGATTTCCTTTTTTATCACTAGCAATATCGCTGCTGCTATTGTGATCTTATTCCAAATAACTCCACATTGGTTCAAAATTACCATCTTTATTACCATAAACTACTATCATTTGATGTTGCAAAAAATGTTTGGAAATAAGACGTTCAATATAAATTTAATCGAAAAACAATCAGAATACAAAATATGATGCTTGGGGCAAGCATCTTTACAATAAGCTCTGCCCAAAAAGTTTTTATAAATCAGTTCATTGGACGTCACTGGTAGTAGCAATCAACTAATGCATTCACTTTGTTTCCCTATACTATTATTTGTAGTTAATTTGTAGTTAAACTTGAAACCGATCGTTATTTTTAAATTATTTATGTTTGGCGAATTTGTTTTAAATCTCTTGAAGGTACTCGTAGTTTTGTATGTAATTAATTCAGTCTCATCTTCGCTCTAGTTGAAAAGCATCGAGTAATTATTTGTAACAGTGAAACGTGTGAATTTTTGATGGTTTTTTCTTGGTAGGTTTAATATCAC
Source organism: Diplosoma virens (assembly GCA_963680785.1). NCBI lineage: Eukaryota > Metazoa > Chordata > Ascidiacea > Aplousobranchia > Didemnidae > Diplosoma > Diplosoma virens. The sequence continues at coordinate 2,869,739 of OY796881.1, read as the reverse complement.
TAACCACAGTTTTTGAAAAAATTTGGACAAGAACCCTTTTGAAATTAAAAATTTTAAACAATTTCTTAAACAAAAGCTAAAACAGATATGTAAATGTCAACAAAACTAAGCAAAATAGTTGTAAAATTAACTAGACTGTATGAGTTGGTGATGATGACATTAAGCAAAAAACACAAGAAAATTAATTGTTATCACCTTAAAAATGACAAAGATAGTGTTGAAAACGAGAATAACAAAAAGAAGAAGAACTGTGATTATAATGCAAAGTTCAACAGTTGACTTGAGAAATAGGTTTATTGCTGTTACGACACAAAAAACTTGGTAAAATAGAGAACACTGTAGTTTAAATAAAACTTTTTGATCTGTGTAATTTTTAGGATTTCTGCATGAACTTTTGCATTAAAAAGCAAGAAAAACACTATTCTTTTATAAAAATATTTCAAATTGTAACTTTTATCTAATATCGTACCATCAAACGAACTTATAAACGAAAAATTTTTATTTTTTATTTTTATAACTAACGACAACAATACGTAAAAGAAATTTTTAAAATAAAAATGTAACAGACCAGTTGAAAACATGGAAATTGATATACTCTACAAGTTACGTGCATAATAGTTTAAAAAGAGTAGGTTTATAAAACAAAATACACAAGTTGCGACTTCAAATTGAAAAATAAGAAAAAATTTCTTGTTTAACTTTTGAAACAACAAACTTAGCTATTGAAACGTGAACAAAGTAAAATGTAGGTTTGTTTCGAAAAGTTTCCTTGTAAAAAGGCAAAATTAAATCATGCTGAAACGCAATGTTTCTGATTTTTTGAGTCACAAACGGTTTCAACTAGTTAATATTTGTGAGGTTGACTGATTTTTATCATAAAGTTAATTTAAAACATCACATTTAGGTCGCATAATGAATAAACAGTTGCTAAAAACAGATATTGATTTGCAAATCGAACAATTTGCAACACGAAATTTGCTATTTTTCAATTGGGACGGTTTCAACTAGAGCGAATCTTGTGAAATTTTATGATGCTAAACACTTTTTTAACGCAAAGTAGATTGAAAACGTTTAGGTTACAAGGTGAAAAAACTCTAAGTCAAAAATCGATATCTTTTAATGAAGAGATGAGTCCAATAAACTTGACTAGTCAACTTTTTGTTAGTTAACTTTGAAGTGTTTGTGTTGTTACTTAGTACTTAAAACAAACGAATCGATATTTAGTTAAACTAAAAACTTTAAATGCGACTCTTTCCACTTTGAGAAAGAAAAAACAAAATAAAATGAGAACCGTCCAAAAGTCGAAATATTTGTCTCTGTGTAACAATTATACAAAGAGTTTGAGAAAATTACACCATTTGCACAATTAAGAAAGCAATATTGTGACAAAAAATTTGAGATTGAATTGTTGCTATGCAATGAAAAAATGGTAAAAATCTAAAATAAAGTAGAATTTTTTTTAGGATTTGGTTCTAAAACTAACAAACTTTGTGACACTTGGAAAAAACGTACACTTTTCAGGAGAAATTTTTTAGATTTTTTAAGCAAGCTAGTGTTTTTGTAACTTTAAAATGTAAGACGTTTGGAAGAACGGTCGGCCTTTTAAAAAGTTAAATTTTTTTTTACGTAGAAGAAATCTAGTGTTTCCATACAAAAACTTTACAATGTGAAGCTCTTGAGAAAATTTTAAATAGTGATAATTTTAAGAACTTGACCACAAAACCTCCGTGTGAAAAATATATAAAATTATATTCATGGATCGATTCTTAATTCAATTAATGAAGTTTTTGGTTAAAACTTTTATTTGGAGAAAGAAAAACTAAAGTATTTTTTTGGTTTAACTAGTGTCAAGCGGTCTTTTTCTAAAAAATTGATGTTTCAAAGATTTATTAAGTTAGTAAAAATAAAAAATTTGGTTTAACTTGAATCGTTTTTACTCAGTTTGTCCTAATGATTACCGTAAAGTTTGGGATATGATGGCTGATCGTAATTGTTTGTTAATCAACATTGCGTGTCTAATTCTTATTACAATGAGTTTCTGCATGCATTTCTTTTTTAACATCTCAAGCAATGTTGCGTTGGAATAAATTAAATAAAAAGTTAGAAGAATAAATTAAAAATATTGAAAGCGAGTTGAATTTTGTTTAAAATGTAAAAATATTGCTGTTACATCTGATTGAAATCGAGTTAAAATTAAGCCTGAAAGAAGTCTTATGCTTTATTGGATATTTTACATTTTTGATTTTTAAGAGAATTGTAAAAAGTTTTTCTACATTTCTTTAAAACGTTGGTGTAGAAAACGAAAAATGAAACTAAAAAGTCTAATTTTTAATATCCTTAGGTGGTTTCTTTTACAAGATCACTGTCCAAACCTTTTTCTCAGAGGTTAGCAACGCTCAAGATAAAAGAGTGAATTTGTTGGTTTCTTACTTTATTTGTGCTTGTTACCCCAAGCAAAACCGTATCCTGAAAGCAAAATTTTTAGCTATTTTTAAAAAAATCCTGATTTTTTAAAGGCTTATTTTCATATTTCGAGCTAGTCAATAAGTTTATTAAATAATTTCAGCTTGGTTTGTTTTCATTTAGACATAAGAACTACCTGTGATAGGACTTGATAGAATAAATCTTATTATATTTTCAAAAATACAACCGATTTTTCTTGGAATCGATCTTCCTTACGTTGGTCGTATTTGACTTCAAATTTTATGTTAATTTTAGAAAATTTAGTTGGTAAAATGTATTAAAATGTTCAGTTTTATGATGAATATTCTTGTTGAAAGTGAAAAAAATGTAAAACTTTTTAACATAAACGGTTGTTGTAATTGACTGGGGATCAAACTAAACTTAAGTCGATGTTTTGAAATGAAATTTTTCGGGACAAGCTTATAATAAAATTTTTTTTTTACAAAATGTTTTTAAAAAACTATAAAAACAAGGTGTATTATTCAAAATTCTTCGCTTTCTCTATTTTTACACTGAAAATTAAGGTAATCAGATTTTCAAACTCCAATCATGAATACGTCATAGTTTTAACAGGAAACGCGATACGATATGAACAGCAAGCTTCTGTGTAAGAGGAGACCTTGACACACGTTGTGAAGGTTACAGTAGTTTTCTTGTTATTAAAAATTTATAAAAATGACCAAAAGATTAAACATAGTTAGAACCGAATTCATTTTTGAAACAATTAAAATGCCAACACTAGAAATTAAATTAATACAACATAAAAATAGTAGTTATATTTGAATTTGATTTACTAAATAATAAAAATAGAAAAAAGCCGACTTTTTTATTATGAATCATCTGTTTATTGAACATGAATAATCTATCAATAGAAATTTTGTTTAAAACTTTTAACAATTACTTTAAAATTAACTATGGATAGAAACCAAGAATGTCAAAAAATTTTTTTAAAAATTTAACAAGGTTGTAACAAAAAATCAAGCTTGTCTAGAAAAAAGTTAAACATAGGTATAACAAAAATAAAGGTTGTTTTGAGAAAAATTGAGTAACGCTACCTAAACATCGAGCTTTCTTAAGAAAAAATTAAATGTAGGTATATAAAAATCAAGATTGTCAAGAAAAAATTAAACATAAATATAACAAAATCAAGGTTGTTTAGAAAACAATTGAAGAGTTTATGACAAAAAACAAGGTTGCCAAGAAAAGTTTAAACAAAGTTATGACAAAAACCAAAATTATTTAAAAAAATTAAAGATAGATATGACAAAAGTCAAGGTTGCCAAGAAAAAATTAAAAATTGTAGATATTTAAAAAGCAAGGTTACCAAGAGAAACTATTAAAATTGAACAAAGCTATAACAAAAATCAAGGTTGACTAAGAAATATTTTTGAAAAATTAAACAAAGGTACAGTATAACAAAAATTAAGATTGTTAAGAAAAATTAAACATAGGTGTAACAAAAACCAAGGTTTATTAAAAAAGTTTTTTGAAAAATTGAACATAAGTATAGCAAAAATCAAGCTTGCCCAGAAAAAATTGAAGATAGATATCTAAAAACCAAGGTTACCAAGAGAAACTATTAAAATTGAACAAAAGTGTAATAAAATCATGGTTGACAAAGAAAAATTTTGAAAAATTCAACAAGGACGTAACAAAAATCAAACTTGTTGAGAAAAAATTGAAAAAATTACACAGAACGCGAATCAATAACTCCCAACAAATTGGTAATCGACTCTAGTTCGTGGCGATCATTAATTGAAAGCCGGCAGACGTCGTCATTTCGTTTTTTTAAACATCTAAATTTGTTTATAATACTGGCAACTTCTCGTTGGTTTTTTGTTACACTTTCGATCTTAAAATTGATCTGAAGTGTGTTGTTGGATATAGTTTGAACTTTTTCTAAAATTCGAGAAACTTCATCATCCGCAGCCCAGGACAACAAAACCATGTAATTTTTTTTGTTCGATTTCGATTGGAACAGAAAAAAAGGGAGATCCCCCATTAACACATCGACGATTTCAACAGCTTTCTCTTTTCCAATGTCAAGACTAACTTTTCGCAACAACGACGACGAGGGAATTGCTGAAACATTAATTTCTTTAAATAGTTTTCTGTTGTCTACATTTTCCATTTCTCTTTTGATAACTTTCGAGTTTTGAGTACCAGATATCGCTGCAGCATCAACACAATCTTGATCCATATTTTTAGAGTGATAAAAATACAAAAATTCTGCTTTATATACCTACCGTAATGGATTGCATTGTAGTTTTGCAACAGACAAAGAAACCTATACAAACGAACCTGGTAAAAACCAAGGGAATTTCCCATGGAAAAACTGAGTATTGCACAACAAACCTGTCGTGTCCAAACTTGCCCGGTTGGAGGTCAACTCAGGACCACTGTTTTTTTTAAGCTTAGAGATTATACTGTCTTGGTTAGGAATCCAACTCAGGACCACTGTTTTTCTTAAAATTAACATTTATACTGTCTTGGTTAGGGATCCAACTCAGGACCACTGTTTTTCTTAAGCTTAAAGATTATACTGTCTTGGGTAAAAATCCAACTAAGGACTACTGCTTTTCTTAGCATTAAGGTTTATACTGTCTTGGTTAGGAATCAAACTTATGACTACGACCTTTCTCAGCCCACCTCTCACCTCCTCATCTCCAGTGGACAAAATACCTCCTCACTTCCTCAATTTTACCACTCTCTGGCGCTCCAAGTGACCTCCACCATGCTCTCTGGCGCCCCAAGTGGGCCCAATCCTGCTCTCGAGTGCCCCAAGTGGACCCCCACCATCTCTCTGGCGCCCCAAGTGGGCCCAATCCTGCTCTCTAGTGCCCCAAGTGGCCCCAACCCTGCTCTCCAGTGCCCCAAGTGGCACTCTCTGGCGCCTCAAGTGACCCCCACCATGCTCACTAGTGCCCCAAGTGGGCCCAATCCTGCTCTTGAGTGCCCCAAGTGGCCCCAACCCTGCTCTCCAGTGCCCCAAGTGGCACTCTCTGGCGCCCCAAGTGACTCCCACCATGCTCACTAGTGCCCCAAGTGGTGTTCTCTGGCGCCCTAAGTGGCCAAACCCGCTTCCTGGCGCCTCTCGTGGCAACGTCCTCTGCTCTCTAGCGCCCTCTAACGGACACCAACAAAAAATTTATTTTATACTACTATCCTGGTTACGTGACTTCCTTTTATCCTGTTTCCACCGACTCAAAATTCCCAAGATTTGGAGAAGAGCATTTGTAGTTACGATCCCAAAACCAACAAAGCCCGTGGGGGACCCAAAGAGTTATTGATCAATTTTTCTGCTCTGTGCTCCTACAAGATCCTCGAGAGGCTTATCTACGCCCGTGTTGAGCCTATAATCAATCCACTGCTCCCTAAAGAGCAGGCTGGGTTCCCACGCGGGAAGTCAACCGTAGATCAAGTTGTTCTGCTAACCCAGAACATCGAGGATTCTTTTGAGACTAAAAAGAAGGCCGGTGTCGTATTTGTCGATCTGACAGATGCTTATGACACGGTCTGGTACGGTGGTCTTACCTACAAGCTGCTGAGACTTCTTCCGGATAAGCACACGGTCAGAATGATTATGGAGCTTGTCCGAAACCGAAGTTTCACCCTTACTACCGGTAACAGCAAGAAAAGCAGGCTACGCCGTCTTAAAAACGGCGTTCCTTAGGAATCAGTCTTCGCTCTCCTCCTATTTAACATCTATACGTGTGATCTTCATTTCATCACTTCCAAAAGGTTTGCTTATGCTGATGATTTAGCATTGTTGCATTCTTCTGAAAACTGGAAGGACTTGGAGGGGACTTTAAGCCAAAACGTGTTTACACTTTCAGCGTATCTCCAGACTTGGAGGTTGAAGCTCAGTCACACTAAGACTGTGATGGCAGCCTTTCACTTAAATAATTGAGAGGCCAAACGTGAGCTAAAAGTATGCAACAACGATAGACTTTTACCGTTCTGTCCAAACCCTACTTATCTTGGGATAAAACTGGACAGATCGCTCACGTTTCGTCACCATCTAGTGGCATTGTGCAAAAAACTATCTTCGCGCGTCACATTGCTGAGGCGACTCGTGAGCTCGTGATGGGGTGCTGGTGCTAAAACACTACACATAGCCACCTTGTCTCTAGTCTAGTCTAGTCGCCTCATCGACAGTGTCTTAAACGACGCTTTGCGTATTGTCACTGGATGCCTGCGTCCCACTCCAACGGACCACCTACCTACACTTTCAGGCATTCATCCAGCTGAGTTTCACCGAATGGGAGCAACATTATCCTTGGCTTACCGTGGATTTCTAGACCCGGATTATATCTTGCATGGTCTTTTAAGTGGGTCCTCAGATACTTGCCAAGTGAGACTAAGATCCAGACGCCCGTTTGTACCAACTGCGCGGAATCTTTTGGACAGCCTTGCCAGACTTGGCATCCGCGATTCTGAATGGACAAATCACAAATGGAAAGCGGAGTAGTGTGAAAATGCTTCCAGGATCCGTGTTTTTGTGCCCAGGATGCCAGACGCACACGTTGCCAGGCCTGTTGGGATGAACTTACCCCGAGCATCTTGTGTTAAGCTCAACCGCCTGCGGACTGGTGTTAGGCGATTATATTCGTCCGTGCACAAATGAGGACTCGCTCCTTCACCGAATTGCGAGTGTGGCGCCCCTGAACAAACCGAAGACCATGTCCTAACAGCGTGCCCTATATATCGGGCACCATATGGAGCACGAGGTCTGACGGTTTAGGATGACGAAACCAGATACTGGCTTAATAACATCACTGTCAGCATCTGATTCAGGCAGTACAACAGCCTGGATTAGTAAAAGCATAAACTCTCGGCCCCAGTCCTGTTTGTGTTTGTCCTGGAGTGGATACTCTTCAAACGACAACAACGATCTTTGCTTTTCGAAGAAATCAGTAAAAAAACTGAGAAGATTTGTTGTTAGATATAGTTTGAACTTTTTCTAAAATTCGAGAAACTTCATCATCCGCAGCCAGAACAACAAAACCATGTAATTCTTTTTGTTCAATTTTGATTGGAACAGAAAAAAAGGGAGATCCCCCATTAACACATCGACGATTTCAACAGCTTTCTCTTTTCCAATGTCAAGACTAACTTTTCGCAACAACGACGACGAGGGAATTGCTGAAACATTAATTTCTTTAAATAGTGTAGGCCAAAAAGTGGTAGGCCATCTTCTGCTCACAGTTTTGCTAACAATGATCAGGCAGATGCATTGAATAAGGAAAACAGATGCATCACTATTAATGAGCTTGATGACTCATGAGGAGTAAGTGCATGGATTGTTGTAAAGATCATGGATACCCTTGGGTATTCAAAAGTGTGTGCAAAGTGGGTCACAAGGCAGCTCACAGTGGCTCATAAACAATTCCGCCTAGAAGCTGGTTCTGAACTTCGGGAGTATTGCCATAGTAAAAAAACCTGTTTGCAGCCAATAGTGACCGGAAATGATACTTGGGTTCACCACTTCGAACCAGAGTCAAAGAGAGCATTAATGGAGTGGCGCCATCCCACCTCACCACGCTTGAAGAAGTTCAAATCTCAGCATTCTGCAGGAAAAGTGATGGTGACTATGTTCTGGGATAGTGTTGGTGTGATACTGGTAGACTTTATGTCCAAAGAAGCAATAATCAAATTTAGATGTTTACATCGATACATTAAAAAAGTTGAAAGCAAGAAAACAAAGAATTCGAACTGCTTTGGAAATGTCTAAGGTTTTATTGCAACATGCCGCACACCGGCCTCAAACCCGTGCAGTCATCAGCTCTTTTGACTGGACAAAAATTTCACATTACCCATATTCCCCAGACCTGGCACCGTCTAACTTCCACTTGTTTGGGCCCCTCAAAAAAGTTTAAGGGGACGACATTTCTCCAGTGATGAAGAGGTCAAAACTGCTGTTAGGAAGTGATTAAAAACGCAGCCTGTAGAATTTTACAATGAAGGAATATTTGCACTCGTTAAAAGGTGGGAAAAGGTGGTTCGGAAAGCGAGAGATTACATTGAGAAGTAACTATGAAATGCTCATGCTGTATACTTTCTTGTGATGTACGGTTTTTGTACCTTTAAAACTCAATATCATGAAAAGAAACCTAATTGCAGTACTTTCTGAACGCCCCTCGTAAATTTGATTCAACTTTTTGTTTTGATAACTTGGCATGCTTCATAAAAAAATTTTAAAAATAAAATTTTTTTTTTAAATTCAAATACTGTCACTGCAAATGTTTTATTTTACAGGCTCAAATTATTGTGGATGGCAACCTATGTGGAGGTAGTTTGATCACTCGAAGATACGTTTTGACTGCTGCTCACTGCTTCCCCAGGTGCTTAAGTGTATGCATTGTATACGATTACATGATTCTTTAAAAAAATAAAACAGAATTAACTTGATTTAAAAAAATAAAGTAGAACAACAAATTAAAAATTAAAGGTATTTTATAGTATTCAGGTTTTCTGCAACAAATTGAAAATTAAAGGTATTATAAAAGGCTACGAGGAAAACATAAATTGAATCAGCAACAGTTTTATTTCAAAAAACGTACTTAAAGTTGCATTTTTGTTGAAAAAAAATTTTTTTTAACGACTGGCTAATGTTTTTTAAAATACAAAAATAGTTGTTTTGTTTTTTCACTTTGTTGAATGGACAACAAGGCAAACATGATATTTAAAATTTTGTAAAATGCTTTATTTATTTTGTTTTAGTTATTTCAACTACAGAAATCCATCTCAAGAGAGTTTAGTGATAACCCTTGGTTTGCAAAACACAACTACCGATAATAGTGTCAACGTTCAAGTTAAATATGCGGAAAGAGTAAGTTTTTATTACAAATTAGGTTTTAAAAACGCGTCACACATTAATACATTTTTTAAAACTTTGTTATCTTGACTACAATTTATTTAAAAATGGCAGTCTCCTTACCAGAAGTCATTTTGTATTTTGGTGTTGCGTCTGAAACAAAAATGTTAATTTTAGCTAGCAACTGAAAACAGTCATCTTGGAAGCGATATGTTATGATAGTTATCACAGAATGCTTGTTTAACATTCACAAAACAGTACTTTTACGTATATCAGTGTTTTCATTTACAAACCTACTGCTTTGTTAAGCAAAATATTATTTTGTCTAAAATTTGTAGTAATTCTAAATATAATTGTCATTTATGATAGTTAAAATGTAATTTTAATATCGAAACGAAAATTCATGAAGCTTTATTTTTAAAAAGATGTAACTGTGCAATTAACTGTAGATTATTCAAATTGACTTGTTGTTTCTTTTAGATATAGTTTAATGTAATTGAATTTTGTTGTTTTGGTTTTGTTTTGTACTTGTTTTTATTTGTAGTTTCACGTTTGTTTCCTAAAACTCCGGTTTATAAAAGACTTTTTGAAATTGTTGAATGTAGATTAAATATTTTAAACCTGATTATTTCAATTAGTTGAAGTTATAAGGTCCAGATGGTAGGTACTTTCTCGTAGCCTAGATTGTAAGTAATTTTGTTTATTGGTGTTAAAAATTACAGACCGAAACCAAACCTACCAAAATGGAAGGCTATCCACCTATTCTGATGTTCAGCGTGGGTCTGCTAATTGGCAAAAGTCTTTTTCAGGACGGGGCAATGCTTGGACAAAACTGCTCTTTTCAGGGCACATTGCCAACAAGTTTCGAAGACCCACTATTTTTCAGTTGAACATCGAAGGCCTCACTGCAAGCAAGATGAACGTTCTTCATCACATTGCTCTGCAGTCTGAGGCACCCGTCATCCTACTACAGGAGACCCACTGCACTGATGCAGAGAAATTGGTACCTCCAAACTACCAACTAGCTGGATCTTCTTTAAGCAGGAAGCATGCCCTTGCCACGTTTGTCCACGAGCGATTAAGATACACGCTTTTGGACCAATCTTCACCGATATCGGAGATCGAGTGGTTGCGTGTGGACGTTGATGGTTATAAAATAGTTAACGTTTACAAACCTACACCAACGCAATTGCGATCATTGGATCTCCTAGTGTTTGCTTACCTATGTCTTTACGCTGACGATTTTAACTGTTGTTATGCTGACTGGGGTTATGATAATAACAGTCCGGACGGTGAGTGTTTGGCTGGCTGGGCAAGTATTAATTGTCTTGCCCTCCTATATAATGCCAAGGATCCTGCCAGTTTTTACTCCGCTCGATGCAACACTGGCACCAATCCGGATCTGGCTTTTGCAAGCGTAGGTCCAAACAGTTGCTTACCGGATAGACGTGTCCTTGAAAATTCCCCCAGGTCACAACATCAACCTCGCTTATTACACCATCAAGGTTTGCTATGGCAGTGCCAAGCATGCCTGTTAAGCGATGGAACTTCCGCAAGGCCAAATGGAATCATTACATTGCTTTGACGAATAAATTCGCATAGACTTTGTTGCCGCCTGATTCACTTGATGTCGATGCGGCTTATCAGGACTTCTGTAACACGATTAAGAAAGACTATCCCACGCGGGTATCGCAATAACTATATTCCGTGTTGAGATGCAGAGTATGAATCCCTCTATAAAACCTTTCTGCAGTCTCCTCAGGGAGACGACTCAAGTTTGGCTGCTACAGCTCTGCTTGCCAAGCTTGACAGGAATCGGAGGAATCGATGGTCCGAAGCAGTTCGGAGCATTGACTTCTCACACTCTAGTCAAAAAGCATGAGTATTTTGAACAACGTTACTGGTTGGTCACGACACTTTCCTCGTCACTGTTTCGTTTCAGCCGATACCATTGCATCTCAGCTGGTTTAAAATGGGAAATACGAGGCTGTTGACCGCAAGCCATCTCGACTTGTCTTTCAAGAAGTGTCTGATCTTTGGAAGGTCACAACACGAGACCCAGTAAATATCTCTGACACTTTTTCACAGAGAGAATTTACTGCTGCCCTCCAACATTTAAAACCAGGTAAAGCTCCGGGACCTGATTCCATCTGCCCAGAGCTTATGCTTCATGCTGGAGCTTCTCTGAAATCCTGGTTACGTGACTTCCTTTTATCCTATTTCCACCGACTCAAAATTTCCAAGATCTGGAGAAGAGCATTTGTAGTTACGATCCCAAAACCAACAAAGCCCGTGGGGGACCCAAAGAGTTATTGACCAATTTTTCTGCTCTGTGTCCCCTACAAGATCCTCGAGAGGCTTATCTACGCCCGTGTTGAGCCTATAATCAATCCATTGCTCCCTAAAGAGCAGGCTGGGTTCCCACGCGGGAAGTCAACCGTAGATCAAGTTGTTCTGCTGTGTTAAGTTCTTGTGTGAAGTGAAGTGAGCAACACTCTTCTTGGCTTACCGTGGATCTCTAGACCCGGATTATATCTTGCATGGTCTTTTAAGTGGGTCCTCAGATACTCGCGCAGAATCTTTTGGTCAACCTTGCCAGACATGGCATCAGCGTCTCTGAATGGACAAATCACAAATGGAAAACGGAATACTGTGAAAATGCTTCCAGGATCCGTGTTTTTGTGCTCAGGACCGTTGCCAGGCCTGTTGGGATGAGCTTACCCCGAGCATCTTGTGTTAAGCTCAACCGCCTGCGGACTGGTGTTAGGCGATTTTATTCGTCCATGCCCAAATGAGGACTCGCTCCTTCACCGAATTGCGAGTGTGGCGCCCCTGAACAAACCGAAGACCATGTCCTAACAGCGTGCCCTATATATCGGGCACCACATGGAGCACAAGGTCTGACCGTTTAGGATGACGAAACTCAATACTGGCTGAATAATATCACTGCCAGCATCCGATTCAGGCAGTACAACAGCCTGGATTAGTAAAAGGATAAACCCTCGGCCCCAGTCCTGTTTGTGTCTGACCTGGAGTGAAAACACTCTCAAACGACAAACGAATAAGGCAAAAAAAACACGCTAAAAATGCAACACATTGAAAACGGTTGAAATGAGATAATATAAAACGAGTCAAATAAAAAAATGGAAAAAAAACAGAAAATCATAAACAAAATACTGTAAATTGTGTTTTGAAGGCTTTGAAAAATTGATTTAACAAAATTACTATTTAAAAATCTTAGATAAACTTACTTTAACCCTAATTTACCTAAGGGAGGGGTCCTCGAAGACCCCCCCTTATATAAAAACAATATAACTCCTAAAGTTTGGATGATAAAAACCTAAAATTTTATGACTTTGCCTAAAATTTATTCTTAAATATTTTGATATTTTACCCGAGCAAATCCAATGGGTAGTTTTAGTGTAGCAGGCTATTTTTTTGACTTACCTCATGATTTTCGTACACTTTTTGTGTGCAAAAACCATGATATAAGTCAAAAAAATATTTTGAACGTCTTGTTGTTTTTTTCAATATTAAAACCTCACTTAATAGTTATTTATTTTTGCAGCAGACTGGGACTAATCTGACTATGTCGCAAAACAAAGCAATCAGCAAAAATTTGAGGATCTTCAACTTTATGCAAAATAAGAAAAGACTAATAGCTTATATATTAAAAGTAAAAACATTTGACTAAACTACAATAAATTTTCTCCAACATATCAAAAAATCAACTGCGCAGCTACTGTCTGTTAAAAGTGTTGGACATGTAAACTTGGGGTCCTCCGAGGACCCCTCCTTAGGTAGTCAACAGAAAAAAACAGCCTAGGTAAATAAGGATTAACAGAAAGGTTAAAGGTTAACAAGTCGCAGGGTCATCAAGAGAGATAAAACTGTTTGGAAAAGGAAAAACGTGTAAAAACGCCGAATCTTAAAAACAAACTTTAAAAATATATTATTTGTACCACCGTGAAATTGAAAATAATTGTTCATCTTTCAGAACAGAACGTAGATAAGTTATAAAACATATGTTAAACTAGTTTTACGACTTCAGGTTTATCCTCATGAAAGCTACAACAATCCAAACAACGACATCGCTATAATTAAACTGTCGTCTGATGTGACTATTACCGATTTTGTTTACCCGGTTTGTTTGGGTGATGGGGAAGAACCAAAAGTTGGGGAAAAATGTTACGCAACTGGATATGGAAATTTAGGTAAATATTATTAATATAATAAAGATGGGAATTTATCACAACTCATTCAGTTCTTTTTTTTTACATGATTTAGAATTTTCTTCTTTGGAATGCTCTTTGTTGGTAAAGTAGTAGCAAAACAATTAGGGAGCCTTGTATTTAGGTAAACTCGAAATTCTTTTAAATTGTTCAGTTTGTGTTCTCCGTGTGAATTGATGTTACTTTGCCTAATCTTTTAACATGCCAAAGTGTTTTTCAATTGATAATTTTGTCAAAGTGAGTCATATTTTACATATAACTTTAGTATTTTATGGTAGTTGTTATTTAGCATTTGTGTTAAAAAAGTGTTATCAAAATAAAAGTAGAAAAACGATTTATTAAGAAAAAAAAACATATTTTTTTGTACAAAAACTTAGCGAATCTTTTTAAGTAACAATGGTTTTTATAGATGATAAATTTCTAGCATTTTGGCAAATTAATACATTTTAATAATCTTTTTCTAAACATTTTTTATTTCCCACTCACGATGACATCGAACATTTTGTGCACTTTTAAGGTCATCTACGTTATAGACTACTGGGACAGCTAACGTTGTATTTTAATTTTTTTTGTATTTCAATTCTATTTGGAAGCTGTACTTCAAGTTACCTCTAAGAAAATCTCTTTTAATAGTTGTAAAAAATTTCTTAAAAATAAGTGCTAAATAATATATGCTTTTTAGAGGTGAATCTTAAAGAAATTCACGAAACGTTAGTAGTTTATATGGAAAATTTTGGCGCACGTTTCGGCGGTACTGTCGGAGGTCCTGTGGGCGGTCGCACCCCCGCTGGAACGGGGGTGCTCAACTCATCCAAGGCGTAGGCTAAATCCGAGTCGGTGGAGGCTAAGTCCAACTAACGTAGGTTAAGTCGACGGAGGTTAAACCCAAGAAGGTTAAATCCAAGGAGGATAAATCCAAAAAGGTTAAGTTAAAAGAGGTTAAATCCAAAGAGGATAAATGAAAAGAAGTTAAATCCAAAAGACTGTAATCGATATATTTGATAAAGTTTAGTGAAAAATGAATACGTAGTGCAGGCATTTACAATGTAAACCTACTTAAAAGAAAAAAAACTTAATTGAAAACTTTTACTCAATGCTGCAACTCGGCGTATACAATAAAACACAAAAAACTTTCAAGTTTGAACGTTTTATTTAGAAGTCAGAAAAATACAACCGATTAATTTTTCACTAAACAAGAGTGATCATTCAAATTGTGCATTAAAGAGTTCTTGCTGTTACCACAAAAAGAGGCAAGAAATTGACTGATTTCACAAAGTCTCTTTTTTTCGGTATCACTTGCATTTTTAAGTCGAATACATTCGTATGTGACAAGAGATCTCTTCATTGTTTTCACATAGGTAAGAGGAGAATATAAGTTGATGTATTTGTAATATATCTTCATTCCGTCAGCCAATACTTCCTTTTGGGCTTTTTCAAACACAATACGAACCGAACACTCGTTAGGGTCGGTTTCAGCAAGAAAAATCATGTGAATTTTACGAATTCCTTTGCTGTTTTGCTTTTCGAATAGTAGTAGGCACGTTTGAAAAGGTAGTAATTTCAATAACATTTCGCTTAACTGCAGATGGTCGAAATATTGTTGTGGGTTTTCCACTTCAACAAAGAAAAAAATTTTTCCCAATTCACTATCTGCTTGAGGTTTCTTTTTGTATTTTCGCTTGGACTTTACTGCACAAAACACATTTCGAAGTGAAGTTTCATCGTTTGTTGGAGAAGAAAACGATAACTTGACCCTCTTTAACTTTGGTTCACCGTTCGCAGACATCAGTGCGTTGTAAGGTGCAAAACTAACTATTTCGACTCTAACAAATATTTATAAGGAATTTTTTCTTGCACAACAATCGGTCAATAGCAACTCTAACTTTTTTCTTCAATTAGTAGCTGACAAGCCTGAACACGCCCACAGATGTCAAAAATTTTTTTAAATGTTTTTAACAAACAAGTGTTTTTTTATGACTAATATAAATAGTATGTTTTACTTTGTTTGCAATTAGTCCTTTAAAAAACGGATACACTCTACGTTTAGAAATATTATTTTAGTTACTGGAGTGTTTTTGTTTGAAATAATAATAAAAAGTATGATTTAAAAATTTGAAAAAAAAAATGCTTCGAATCTTTTGAAAACATGATTCAAAGTTTGAAATTTATTCGTAAAAACTTGCTTTATAGATTTAATTCACAGCTAATGTCTCGACTTGTTTTGCAACGATTTATTGAGAAATATAATTTTTGACCAATCTTTGAAAAAATGTGTTAGTGCTTGTTACTGGGAATTTTGGTGCTTAAGCTAATTAATTAAATGATGCGTAAATCAATCTGAACAATGATGGGTAAAATGTATTAAAATGAAAATAAATTAAACAACGATACAAGGAAACAAATATAACTAAAGACAGAAAGATACAATACAAAGCGATATACAATTCGCGATTAAGATTAACTACGGTAAGTTTACAAAGCGATTCACGATTGACTAAATTCACGATAGCTACGATAGCTACGATTTTTACGATAACTACGATAACTACGATTTTTACGATATTTAATTGATTTGGGCTCGCACTTGCCCAGAACACAAGATACAGTATACAATTACAATGATAATTTCCAACAGTATTCTTTCGACGTTCAAACAGTAGTCGACGTTAAATATTGACGTTCAAAAACAGTTGTCAATAAGTTCCAAAATTTCAACGAAGTCACAATTCCACTTTACTGATCAACAAATACAATCCTTCTTTTCTGTGGTCTGTGATCTGTCTTTCATCAATGATCAAACTTAAATTTATAAGAAACAAAAATACGTCAGGCGCAGTAAAAAAGGCAAATCAAGCTTACAATAACAAAGGTGAGAAATTACCTGAAACGAAACTAAACCGGGTTCGAAACCTGCTGTAACATAGCCCCCCACAATGTACGAACCCAACGTACATTAACGACTAAACCCAACAGCAAGTTTCGAACTGACAATACACACACACACACACAAATGAAATAAACTTAAACACTACGAACAGTCCGTAAGAGCCCATGAAAGTTCATCCTGTTGAATCGATGATCTTGTACAGTTTAGAAATCGGTCGCCTGAATGTACTGGAGACAGTCTTTACAAGGACTTGTCGAACACGATTATTTCGATCTGGAAAAACTTCCACTATCCTCCCCAGAGGCCATTTTCCTCGTGGAGCATTTTCGTCATAAACAAGAACAACATCGTCAACTTTGTAATTGTCCTTTAGTTTTTGCCATTTAGGTCGAACTTGTAACAGTTGCAAATATTCGTGACTCCAACGACGCCAAAACTGATCAGCTAAATATTGAATTTGGCGCCAACGCTTCTTTGAATAATTATCATTACTTGTAAACGAACCAGGAGAAATGTTTGGCATTTCTCTGAGCAGCAATAAATGATTTGGAGTGAGAGGAACGTTGGCTTCAGGGTCCATTGTAACCGGAGTCAACGGTCGCGAGTTCAAAATTGCTTCAATTTCGACCAAAAGTGTTCTCAACCCTTCATCAGTCAAGTTTTGGTGAGCCATCAAGATACGCAGGATGCGTCGAACAGACCGAATTTGTCGTTCCCATACACCGCCCATATGGCTGGCATAGGGACAATTAAACTTCCATCGTATACACCGTTGCTTTAAGTAATTTTCCACTGTCAGATTATTTAAGTTTTGAATCGAATGGCGAAGCTCTTTATCTGCAGCAACAAAATTGGTCCCGTTATCGCTAGTTATTTCCCACGGTTTACCTCTACGACCGATGAATCTTCGCAGAGCATTGATAAAAGAGTCAGCGGACAACGAGGACACAAGTTCAATGTGGACGGCTCTAACAGTCATGCAGGTAAACAAACATCCCCATCGCTTCACCATGGCTCTTCCTTGTTTTACAAATATCGGTCCAAAATAGTCCACTCCTGTAAAATGAAAAGGAGGTTTATTTACAGCTAACCTTGAATTTGGAAGATCAGACATAATCTGTTGACCAGCTCGAGCGTTCCTTCTTTTGCATAAAAGACATTGTCCTAGCACGTTTCTAACAGTTGCTGCTCCTTTTATTATCCAAAATTTTTGTCTTATGGTCGCCCATGTATGAGACATTCCCACATGACCGACTCGCTCGTGATAGTCCTGAATAACAAGTTTTGTTACATGACAGTGATTAGGAAGTACAACAGGATGTTTAACTGCAAACGGAATATTTGCTTTGTCAAGTCTTCCTCCCACACGAAGAACACCTTCGAACACAACAGGGTTTAATTTAGTTAGTACGTTTTTATTAATAATTTTATTCCTTTGTAGGTGATCAATTTCTTTGTAAAAGTAATCCCGTTGCACACTTTGGATAATAACATTTTCAGCAGATTCGATTTCGTCAACAGTCAATGGTGCTTTGCAGGTGCTTCTTTTTAACAAAAGTTCTTTTAGCCTTAAAATCCAACCAACAGAGCGTTTTAACTTATACCATGTTGAAAAACGAGAAAATCGTTCAGAAAAAGGTTCATGAGTCCTTAAATCTTTAGCAGCATTTACATTAAAAACTTGTTTTTTCAAAACTGCAAATTCTTCCGGTATAACCGGCAAAGCACAAGGAGCTACAGGCCATAAATCATCCTCAAATTTTAAGAAATCTGGTCCATTAATCCAGCGCGACTGGTTAATTAGTTTTGACGCATCCAAACCTCTTGTAGCGTCATCTGCCGGATTTAAATTAGAAGGAACGTACCTCCATTGATTCGGGTTTGATGTTTCATCGATTTTTGCAAGTCTGTTTGCGACAAAGGTAGGAAAGCGTTTGGAAGAATTGTGGATCATATGAAGAACGGTTGTAGAATCAGTCCAAAAGATAGTCATCAAGTCTGTTCTTCTCACTTCTCTTAAAATAGCGACATTTAATTTGGCCGCTAAAGTCGCGGCCTCAAGTTCCAAACGCGGTATTGAAACAGATTTAATAGGTGCTAGCCGAGATTTACCAACTACAAATTTAATGTGCACGCTACTAGACTTGCAAATTCTTAGATACGCTACCACTCCATATCCATCTTGTGAAGCGTCACAGAAGATGTGCAGTACTATTTGATCAGCGTCTTCGAAATCTGAAAAATAACGATCAACGAATAGCGATTTGTTCAGGTATGGGTTCATCCCAACCTAATTCGAGCCGGCACAGCTCTTGTAAAATCAATTCGGCCTTTAATATTACTGGAGCTGCAAATCCGAGCGGATCGAAAACAGCACTTACTTGGGAGAGAACACCCCTTCTGGTGAGTGGTTTATCTTTTAAATTTATGTCAATTTGAAAACTATCTTCTTCGAAGTTCAACGTTACACCAAGTACCTGATGCAGAATGTTCTTGGCTTCTCTCAAATCTAAATAAATCTTAGCTCGCTTCTCCAAAACAAAATTTGATACTACCCGATCATTGTTGCTTAGCCATTTTGTTAGATTAAATCCTCCCTTCTTTAGCAATTGAGCCAATTCATCGCTCATTCTAATGGCTTCCTCCACCGAGTCTACAGACTTAAGACAATCATCCATGTAAAAGTTTTCTAAAACAGTATCAATAACATCCTGAGAAGACAAAAGGTCATTGTCTTTAGCTGTTTGCTGAAGAGCGTAGGTAGCACAAGCAGGCGAAGACGCCGCTCCAAACACATGCACTTTCATACGATACCTTGCAGGTGGAAGATTAGTATTCCCGGATGGCCACCATAAAAACTTCAAATACTTTCGATCTTGAGGATCGACTAAGACTTGGTGATACATAGATTCAATATCCGCCACTAGCGTCACCTTTCCCTTTCTAAAACGAGTAAGTACACCGAATAGATTGTTTAACAAATCAGGTCCAGTTAAGAGTTGTTCGTTCAATGAAGTACCGTTATAGCGAGCTGCACAATCAAACACCACTCTTACCTTGTTAGCCTTCCTTGGATGGGACACAGCGTGATGTGGTAAGTACCAGCAATTGTTATCATCTAAATCATGCTCGCTTACGCGTTCAGCAAAGCCTTTGTCCACGTATCCTTGCATGGTTTCCGTGTACAGCGTTTGAAAATTTTCATCTCGAGCAAATCGTTGACGCAAGGATTCTAATCGAAATATAGCTTGTTTAAAATTACTGTTAAATTTAGGACATCCTGGTTTCCACAAAAGTTTTACCTGGTAGTGACCGTTCACCTGCTTTTTCGAATTATTAAGTAAATCCAATGCATACCTGTCATTACGCGACATACCTGGTTTCGAATCCGAGTTGGGAACCATATCTAATTTCCACAAGCATTCAACTTGTTTCTGTAGCAACTGATCGGCTCTACTTACAAAATTTATATTCAACGTTTTATTACTGTAAGAAGACCCACCGATAATCGACCATCCCAAAAAGGTCTTAATGGCAAATGGCTCTCTTCGCTTTCCATAACGTTCCTCCTGTGTCCAAAATAGTTCCGGGTTATCGATTCCGATTAGTAGTTGAACATCCGGGTGACTCAATTTAGGTATTTCAATCCCTCGAAGATGTGTCCAAATATTTAACTCTTTCTCTGTCAAGCAAGGATTAGGAGATATCGGTAACTTCTCCACACAAAAAACTTCTGTTAATTCCGTATACTGATCACCGTTTAAAGCCGAAACCAAAAACGTTGCCTTTTTTCCATTGAGATTCACCTCCGTCTGATTTACTGTGGTGAGAGAGTACTTCGCTTTCTCTCCAGAGATTCCGAGACGTTGCAGTAGACGTGATTCACATAAAGTTGCCGTAGAACCTTGATCTAAAAACGCATAGGTATTTACAGTTTTGTTACCAGCTCGCACTTTTACCGGAACCACATTTAAAAATGTGCGGTATGATGTTTCTGTCGTGCAACCAGCAGTGATCATTCCAACAGTTCTGTCGACCGATGAAGAATTGCTGGTTGATGGCTGATTAGTTTCTCCTTCATCGCACACGAAACTTCGATGTATTAATTCATGATGCTTGCCTCGACATCCTTCTACCGTGCATGCTTTATCCTGACTGCAGAACTTTGCAATGTGGCCTTGCTTGAAACAATTAAAACATAATCGCTTTTGCTTTATAAATTCATATTTGTCTTTTAAACTCTTCTTACGGAAAGCGAAGCAATTTTTTAACAAATGATCCCTTGAGCATAAATAACAAGTCAGATTACCTGTAGCAACTTCAATTGAATTCGTCAAGAACGAGCTTACTCGCTTGGATTTTTGGTAAACTAACTTCGAATAAATGGATTTGACCACTTCCGCTTCTTCTTTCACAAATTGAATCAAGTCACTAATCGTAGGTTCTTCTCCCGTGCATTCAATTTTGCTTGCCTTGCGAATCCAACGATTTTGTAAGTCATAAGGCAAACGCTGAACAATTTTGCCAATAGCATCGAAGTTATCAATTCTAGAATGAAGATTTAATTGTCTAAATGTTAATTCACACTCTTCTAAATCACGGGCTAAATTAACCAAACCTTTTTTATCATCACGTTTAATAATTGAATCTGAATGTAATTTGTCCATAAATACTCTAGCAATCTGGTTTCTTCTTCCAAAATTGTCCTTCAACAGGGTTTTAGCATGACTGTAACCTTCATGCGGCTCTAACAATAAACAATAATCTATTACCTTCTTCGCCTCACCTTCACAGTGTTGTATGAGTAGCAGCAACCGTTTGTTCGGATCAGTTACCCTTGCTTCCACGTTAGCTTCGAATGTTTTTATGAAACGAATATAGTGCATCGGATTGCCGTTGAACTTTCCAAGTTCTATCTTCGGAAAAGTAGGATCTACATACACAGGAACATTAGGCCTATACGAGACTTTACCTGCTGCTTGTTCCAGAGTTGGATGAATTTCACTACGCTCATGATTAAACGTAGGAGCTTCTCGTAGACTAGAAACAAATTGAGTTTCTTTCGCCAATAAACGTCGTGATGACGTGGGAATATCCGGTTTCAAGGGCTTAGTTTCGGATTCGGACGGTATGTAGCCTCCTCGTTCAATTTCTTCCTCTATAACTTGTCGTTCTAGAGAAGCTTCTTCAATTTCATGTCGAGCTTTTAGCAATTCTAGATTAAATTGCTCTTCTTGTTCCCGTTCTTGTTCAGCGTGTCTGCGCTCTTCTTCTTCTCGTCTACTCTCTTCTTCGGCGCGTCTACGTTGCCTTTGTTGCTTCCTTTCTAATTCTCTCTTTTCTTCTAGTTGCTTAAGTTTTAATTTAGCAACCTCTTCCTTTGCAACCAACTTGGCTGCAGCCATGCTACTCGATGTCGATAACGAGCTTCTTTTCGATGTTGTCTTTGAAGCGCGAGATCGAAGGGTATGTGGAACTGAAAGTGCACTTGCTACTTCCTTCTCGGTAAGCTTACCTTGAAAATAATTAGCAATGCGTCCATCAAACTTGCATCGAAACTCGTAATGTTTCTTCAAACGAATCTGAAGCAGTTGTTTACTATCGTCAGAACTTTCACTTATGGCAAGTCTTTCCATGTCTGCAAAAACATTATTTATTAAAGAGATGGTAGCTTTAATCAAACTACTATCTGCATTATCCGCCATTAAACAGTCACACTTGGCGTACAACTCTTCAAGTCGATCTTCTGCTTCTTCAAAACCTTTAGAGGAAATCGACATATTTCTAGTAAATATAATCACAAAACAGAGCTAAATTGTACAACTAAAACAGTCAAATACAGCAAATCAACCAAATACAATCTTCAAAGCAGTCAAACAATTAAATATATTTTTTAAATATATTTGTCAAATTAGTTACAAATCAATTAAATATGGCCAAAACAATTAAATATGTTTGTGTTACTGGGAATTTTGGTGCTTAAGCTAATTAATTAAATGATGCGTAAATCAATCTGAACAATGATGGGTAAAATGTATTAAAATGAAAATAAATTAAACAACGATACAAGGAAACAAATATAACTAAAGACAGAAAGATACAATACAAAGCGATATACAATTCGCGATTAAGATTAACTACGGTAAGTTTACAAAGCGATTCACGATTGACTAAATTCACGATAGCTACGATAGCTACGATTTTTACGATAACTACGATAACTACGATTTTTACGATATTTAATTGATTTGGGCTCGCACTTGCCCAGAACACAAGATACAGTATACAATTACAATGATAATTTCCAACAGTATTCTTTCGACGTTCAAACAGTAGTCGACGTTAAATATTGACGTTCAAAAACAGTTGTCAATAAGTTCCAAACTTTCAACGAAGTCACAATTCCACTTTACTGATCAACAAATACAATCCTTCTTTTCTGTGGTCTGTGATCTGTCTTTCATCAATGATCAAACTTAAATTTATAAGAAACAAAAATACGTCAGGCGCAGTAAAAAAGGCAAATCAAGCTTACAATAACAAAGGTGAGAAATTACCTGAAACGAAACTAAACCGGGTTCGAAACCTGCTGTAACAGTGCTTTTTAAAACTATGTAATTAACAATGCTATACTAAACAAAAAGCCAAAGAAGTGAATGACCTTTTAACAAAAAATAAAAGTAAATATTGAATACTCTATGGTCTTTAATATTAATTTTATTAGGTTTAGAAACGTTATAACAAAATGGTTACATTTTCGTGTTAAATATTATACAGTAATTTACAAAATTTTTGATTGAAGTTCGCAAAAATGTTGGCAACATTGGAGCAAATTTGTTTGTTTTGTGTTAAATTTTAATTTTGTTTGAACAAATCGATAAAATGTAAAAACAAAGTTGACCACAAGTTTTTTGTTGGTCTTTTTAACCAAAACAGTGAATTAGAACTGAAAAACAAACTTAATATTTCAATAAACTCAAGAAGTATGTTTTAGATGAATATTTACCGAATTGTAATCAGCAGAAAACTTTTCAAAGATTTTGCATAAGCCAACTATGTTATAAAAACAGTAAAATTCGCTACAAAACGTGGTTCAGATAATTTGTGCTTGTTTGTGAATTACAACTTTTATCTGATATTTTAACTACAGACATAATTTTACTTATAAATCTTGATATAAAAAAGTTTTACGTGTTAAAACTTTTTGGTCTAAAAAGACGATAAGACTATAAAGAATAATTTATTGAAATGTACGGTGCAGTTAAAATTATACCTCTACGTTAATACGCCTGCATCTTTTAAAAATCAGAATCGTAGTTTTAGAATAACAAAGCATCGTTTTTTAAAATAAGAATCAAGTTCACTGACACATATGCTGAAAACAAAGTGGGTGACACCATGTATTTTTTTCATCAGACATGATACCGAGAAGTTTGCCTGATATAAACTACAGTAAATGTTGAAAATTGTTTGAAAAACGTATTGTTTTGCTGATTTTTGAAGTATAACGTTCTGTTATAAAATTTACGATGCTAATTTTTTATCACGAAATTAATTCAATCGGTCACAAGCTGAAAAAGTTGTTGGAAAAGCAATATTGTTTTGCAAATCGACTGATTTTTTGTTATTTTTCGATCAAGAAGGTTTCAACTTTAAAAATCTTCGCAATGTTCGTAATTTTTACTGTTTTTCTTTTGCAGCAAAACGAAAAATTAGATGTAAAATTGCGTGTTGAACCAGTGCAATCTTAGATTAGACATAATTTAACTTTGCAAAATAGGTTTTCAAATAATTAAAAGGTTTTCTCAACAAATAGTTCTTTTATTAAAAGTTGTAACCATTATTTTCTTGTTTCCAAAGTCGCAAAAATTATAAAAGTTTTACGCTTTGTTAAAGAGTGACTTCTTGACTTGAACAAAATTTTTACTAGAAAAAAACACAATCAAATCGTTTTAAGGTTAGAAAAAGTTGAAGAATTTGCGTCAATCATTCTGCAACATAAAAAATGCAAGTTTTTTTTGTTTCAACAGGTCAGGCGGTTTAAAAATTATGACAGATGCAATAGTTTTTATGAAACGAGCCTAAATAGTCTTGATTCGTTATTTTTCTGGCGGCATTTTTCAAAAATGATCTTGAAATAAAAAACTCCTTTACTTTGTTTGTTGAAGAGATAGTTTAAAAACAGATTAACCGATATCAAGAAAAAACTGTACTGCTTTTCCTCAAAAATCTGCAACTGAAGACGTTCTGTTGTTGCTATGCAGATACGTAAAACAGCAAAAAAAAAAGAAAAATTCTAGAATAAAACAAAATTTTTAGCTTTCTGACAGTTTTTGTGTTTGAAGAATCTAAAACTAGTGTATAGTCTAAAATTTTCAAAATATGAAACGGTAAGTTTACAATTGTAAACTTTTTTTTGAATTATAAGTAACAAAAACTTTTTTAATTTTATCGTTTACTTGCAAACACTATCCACAATTGACTTTCAACTTTTTATTTTTATTATTCAGAAATGTTTTAACTTTTTTACTCTAATATTTTACAGCCTCGATTAAAACTGCAGAGTGCTAGTCTTTGGTAGTCAAATAGTTGAACGATTTAAATTTTTTACAGAGTAATTTTAAAAACTTGACCACAAATGTCAGTGTGAAAAAATGTACAACTTATTTTCATGGATCAGTTTTCAATATACTTTTTTTTATAGGGTCACTGTCAAACATTTTTGAGAAAAAAAAAAGGTGCCATAACACTTTAAATTATTCCGTTTTATTAGAGGCATATCGTCCGAGATACATTTCATTTGTATACTACATTTTGCGTTTCTTACTCAAAAAACATGTCTTTGAAAGTGACCTTTTTAGAAAATTTGATTATTACTTTGTTTATCTACATGAAGTTGAAGCTGCTTTTCTTCTTTTTTGTTTGTTGTTAGATTGCAAGCCATTAACTTAGATATCTAAAAAAGTTAGAATTAATTTTAAGAAATTTAGTCCTGTGGTTCAGGAAGATAAATAAAGAGATAAAATGAAACAAAATAAAAAAATATAGTATGACGGAAAGTTTAAAAAATTCTAGCTCGTATTAGATTAAAGGTAAATTTTAAACTTTGAATTACTAAATTTTCTTTAAAAACAAAATCGTTTGTTATTAACATTATGCAAGCATTTCCAAAAATTCACATGACCTATTTTTGATATGTTTAAAATGTCAATACGATAAAACTTTGCAACAGATTACTAAGCGCAAGATCTCCTGGTTAATAGATGGATCAAGAATTGAACACAGGACCTTTAAATCTCATGTTCACAAAAAATCAAGATTTAAATACAAATTTTTAGTCTTAAGGTTGTACATTATAAATATCGAAATAATTATAAAAACTGCAAAGCCTTTTTTAAAGAAATTAATGAAATAGTAAATCCTTACATTTGATTTGAACTACATATCAGAGAAGATGTAATATTTTTATAGATTGTAGGTTTTTGCTACGGCTTCCTAATTACGTCATTTTCTTAAAAATTCTGATTTATTTTAAAAATAATAAAAGTTTTTAAGGAGTCTTCCAACGCGTTGTTTTGTTAACATAAAAAAGATACCTGAACTTCATTACATTGCTAGAATAAGACCTGAAGCATTTCACTGGCGTGTCCTTGTACTGTTATGACAATGTCTGTTGTAAAAACTTCTGAACATATATTTCACTGTTGAACTTTTTGAGTTAAAACAAGACCTCTATTACATGACTTATAATTTTATGTTTTTTTTTGATAAAAAATTAATAATATATTGTATAAACATTGTTCTAGGAAAAAAATACATCAAATTGTCTGCAATTAGAAGAAAGAATTATTTTAATTAAAAGACAAAATTTGGTTTAAGATTTTTGAAAAACTTTTTAAAGAAATTAATTTAATTAAAAAATAAACTTATCCCTATACTTGACTGCAACTGTATTTTAGATAAGATAACTGCAATGTCTATCATTAAAAAAATCAAAATCATAGATAAGCGCAACCTTGTTGTTCTGAGTGAGGATCGAACTCACACATAAAAACAACTTCGTTGACCAAGAATCAAACTTAGTTTGGATTAGCCAGATCTTAGGGTTAATTTATTTGAATAACACGCTTTAAAATAAAATCTTTAAAATTGAACAAATATATCTTAGGTTTTAAATTAAATCAAGAATTTAAACTGGTTTGTTTTTGTTAAAATCACTGGTTAGAAATTTAATTATTGTTTTTTAGAGACATGTCTTTCAGGATAATTGCTTACGAACTTGTTAAAAAATCATTGCATAGAAAGCTAATTCCGGTTTAAAAATATGTGCTTCTACTTATTTTTACAAGACTCGTTTGCCTTTGCTACAATCGCTGGTTGGAAAGCTAATTATTTTTACTAACATGTGTTTCAAGGTAACTCTTTATACTTGTTTTTTGAACTTTTTATAAGACTCTATTTATACTTGTTTGTAAGTTATAAATTCATTAATTAGAAATTTGTTTTAAAATAACGGATTATACGAGTTTTACAAGACTTTGAACTCGTTTGACTCTAGATAAGTACAACGTTTGTTAGAAGGTTAATTGTGTTTTACTGGCTTGTTTTTCCAGATCCTTGTTTATACTTGTGAACTTGATAAAAATCATTAGAAAGTCGTTTTAAAATAACAGATTATACTTTTACAAGACTTTGAACTCGTTTGACTTTCGATAAGTACAACATTTGTTAGAAGGTCAAGTGTTTTTAGTGACGTGATCCTTGTTTATGTTTGTTTAAAAAAAAATTCACTTGTTAGAAATTTAATTATTTTTTAGATATATGACTTTCAGGAGAATTGCTTATAAACTTGTTAAAAAATCGTTGGTTAGAAAGCTAATTCAGGTTTAAAAATACATGCTTCTATTTATTTTTATAAGACTTTGTTTGTCTTTGTTACAAATCTAATTGTTTATTTCACAAACGTGTTTTTCAAGGTCACTCTTTGTTTTTAAACTTTTTACAAAACTCTAAATTAGTTACAAATTTTTTAGAAAGTTTATTGTTGTTTAACAACGTGTCTTTAAACATAATTACCTCTTTTATAAGACTTTAAAAAAAGCATGTGTTAGAAAGCTGTTTTTTACTGTAGTTATAACGTAAAGTTAAATAATCCCTTGACAGGTTCAGTATAAGTTAATGGTCATACTAGTATGTTCTTGATCTATTTCTTTGACTGCTTTTCAACTATATTATCTAATATACTTTAATCGAAAATTAATTGACCAAGAATCCATTAGTTCGATTTTAGGTCTCGTTGAACAATATTTGATTCATTGCATTCAGGCACCGAACCTGTTTCTAGATGAAATTAGTTAATAAAACTTGATTACCTAATTTAATCTAAATCTTTAACCACCGCTAGCTGATGCTAAGAAGTAATTCAAAAATAACTTTGATCTTTATCAAATACTGTATATCGATTACAGTCTTTTGGATTTAACTTCTTTTCATTTATCCTCTTTGGATTTAACCTCTTTTAACTTAACCTTTTTGGATTTATCCTCCTTGGATTTAACCTTCTTGGGTTTAACCTCCGTCGACTTAACCTACGTTAAGTTGGACTTAGCCTCCACCGACTCGGATTTAGCCTACGCCTTGGATGGGTTGAGCACCCCCGTTCCAGCGGGGGTGCGACCGCCTACAGGACCTCCGACAGCACCGCCGAAACGTGCGCCAAAATTTTCCATATAAACTACTAACGTTTTTAAAAAGAGAATATAAAAACATATGCAAATGTTTTGTGAGTCTACTGCATGATCCCAGTCACAAAATTTTAAGTTAAACGAGCAATTTTATTTGAATTTTAAAAGCTACTCGCGCCATTCTGTTGTGTGCTTGGAAAAAACCCCTTACGCTTGGTAATCTTGGCTAGTAGTTATAAATTAAATTCATATCTCTATTGAATTCCTATCAAACAGCAATATATTAGCATCCCCAAAAGCAGGTCGGGGTAATTGTTGATTACCCTATGCATTAGCATATCAGTCGCTTTCCTACAAGTCAGGAGGATAAATATAGAAATAAAATATAACAAAATAAATAAGTAAAATAAGACTAGGAAATATTATTGTTAATAAAATAAAATTCAAATTACTTTTCACATTTTTAGAATCTTATTATACCTATTTTACCAGTCCTGCTGATTTTGATATTGCAAAATCTGTCCAAACTTTTTTTAAGAAGGCCTACAAAAAAACGCAGCACTTGACGTAAAAAAATATTTTTTTCGTAGTTGGCTGTTAAATGTGTTAGAATCACGTTAATTTTAGGAATGTTGATGCGTATAAAAATACATCGTATTATCTCTAACATTAGTTGCTAATTAAAGTGGTCAGCTGGTTTTGAATATCTTTTTATTTGCAGAACTACTTAAGTAAGTTTTAGTTATTTTAGGATTTTTTTCCTGTTAAAAAAATAATAATAATAGACCAAGAAGAATTCAGCTACTTGCTACTTTCCAAAAAATTAAACAAAAAATCTTGCTCATCGTTGATTCATTTCGCTTTAGTTTTTACATTTTTTAAAAACATGTCTGAACTGAAGATGAAACCTTTCTTGATTATTGCATATAACTAATTTTCAAAACAAATAGCAGGATAATTCAAATTGAACTTACATTGATTGAACTTGTTTTTTTAGAAAGTGGAGGTCAAATCGCTACAACTCTTCAAGAAGTTGATCTTCCGATTGTGGTTAACAGTGTGTGTGTTTCCGCCTATTCTAGCACGAACACCCGTGTTAATCCTCGAGTTCACATTTGCGCAGGCTACACCCAGGGGGCAAAGATACATGTCAAGGTTAGTCACTGTTTTAAAATATTTTGCTAACTATTTAAATCTTCCAACAAAAAAAATTGTGTGCTTTGTTTAACTAAAATACGTATAAGGTTTTGTGCATGGAGTGTTTTTTCTTCCAGCAACTTTGCTATAAGTAAGTTTTCTATCTCCAACTCAACTTCCAAATCTGTCGTACTTTACGACATCTTATTCTAAAATCTGAATTTTTTATGACTTTTGACTTGGTTTTGTTTGTTAGTTTGGAATGATCAAAGATTAAAAAATATTTTATCAATTTTTTATACCACAAGAGAATAGCTTAATATAATACAAAAATGTTAAAAATTTTTTAATCTTCTCTTTACAAATTTGAACCATCAATAATGAGATTTTACAAAATATATCTACAATACATGGCACCCTATCGAATAACTTCTCCTGAATTGGTTTTTAATCCTAACTTGTTATTAAAGAGAGTTTTATTGTCAAAAACTTTTTTCATAAATCAGACTGACTTTATAGCTTCGAGAAAAAAGTTATTTTTCTATATCTTAAAAATGCTAATAAAAGCAGCCATATTGAATTTAGTATCTTTCCAAACAAGTACTTTTGTTTTCTTTGAGTTTTGAATAATACAAAAAAAATTACATAAATATAAATTGAGAAAGATGCTAAATCCAAATGAGCTGCTTTCCATTGCAAGATTACCGTGTTAAGTTTAAATTTAATTAGGTGATTCTGGAGGACCACTTGTCTGTCAGCGATGCAACAGCTGTAGCTGGTATGTTGCCGGTATCACTTCGTTTGGAAGAGGATGTGCTCAGGCTGGTTCCTATGGAGTGTACACAAGAGTTGATCAGTTCAGTTCGTGGATTAATAATATTATTGGAAGAACTGTTACTCCAATGGCCTGTACCGGGCCTGGTAAAGAAATAAGTTTTAAATTTTTATTTAATATTTTTTAATTTTAACATAAAAAAATATTGTTTTGATGTTTTAATTGTTTCGAAGTTGAAAAATATTATGCGATTGATAGAAAAGAGCAAAAATGAAAGCCGTTATCGGAAAGATAAAAAATAAACTTTTGGTCATTAATTTTTGTAATTTTTTTTAAAGTTATTTTTGTTGCTGGAGGAGTCATTGTGATCCTAGAAACTAGAATTCTACTCTTTAATAACCTTCTTGTATTCGGGTCTGTAAAAAAGCTTAGAAGAAAATTAAAATTAAGCTTTCTTGTATTCGGGACTGTAAAAAGATTTGAACAACAAACCAAAACAAATTTGGCAAAACGCAACCAGATTTACCCTTTAATTTTTCTGCCAAATTATATTTGGTAAGCATCCTTTTTAAAACGAGGCAAGGTTTTGAAAAACTGCCCTTGTCAGGGCAAAATGTACGTTTTGAAGGTCTTGATTACGCCTTAAAATTGAAAGCCAGATTAAACCCGTGCGGTTAGCCCATGTGGGGCCACTACAGCGCCCGCGGCCAAATTGGTACGATTCCCGTACGGGCAGCCCTCGCAGGGTCCGCATGGGCCCTGCATAGCATTATTGGCTGGGTAGTGCAGAGATGCTACTGGCATTTTCAAGCTTTTGACTACCTGGGATTTCTTTAGGCAAGAGTCATGTCTGTAACGGTAAACGGCGCTGAAATTCGCCAATTGTCGCAAAGTGAATAGTCCAATATCGTGTTTCTGGCTTTCACAAAAGAAAACTCAAAATAACTAAGCGTGTTTAATATAAATTAAAAAATAATAAGCAAAAAGATTCCAAACGAAGCGAGGCTTGAATAAAGCTAATTTAAGCGAAGTGGTATTTTGCAAGTAAATAAAACGAACTAAAAATCAAACATAAAGAGAAGCACACAGTTGCCTTACCTAGCAGTTTACGTCGGTGCCGACTCACGGGCAAACGGGGAACACAAAACGGATATATCAAATCAGGATTAGAACACAACACTAAGTTTCTCAGACTTCATGAAAACAAGAAACAGAATTAAGTCTCTCGGACTTCAACCATCCGCCATAAATATTGCTGCTGATTGCCTCACAAATTGAGAAGTAAAAGAAACGCGAACAAGCCGGCACTAATTGAACGCGCAACAGAAACGAACTATGCTCCGGAAAGAAATTAATTAAAAGAAATAGCAAAAAGGGGTGGCAGCGAGTACCCGCGCAAATAATGATAAAAAGCAAAAGAAATAAAACAAAAACATATGTTGGTAATTCTTACAATGTTCTTGCCACATTTGTTCATGAGCAACTGATATACAATTTTCTTATCAATCTCTACTTACATAGAGTATAATTGCAATTTGCAATCCTGTCTCAATGCCCGCGACTTTAGCAGTTGTTTTATTGATTAGTGTCGCAATGCCAACACTAAAGATAAAGAGAGCTTTGCTGGCCGGGAAAGCATGAACAGTTTTTTACTCCTATACAATGCCAATGATGCATCCAATTTTTATTTGGCCGCTGAAACGCTAACTAATTTGTACCTAAAGTTTATGGTGTAGGTCCTCATAATTGGATGTCTGACAGAAACGTCTCTAAAAATTTCCTAGATTATAACAACGATTTTCGCATTTCTTTGCTTGTGCAAAACATGCCTGTTAAACGTTGGAGTCACTATTGCTTTGACGAGGAAATGGAAAAAATTTTGCCGCCGTCATATTTATCTGATATGAACAGAGCTTACCAGGACTTCTGCAATTCCATTAAAAAAAGTGTCAAAAAAGCTTTAGACGGATGGGCACATGGTTACAACGTTTTAGAATTACTACTGATGACAGCAAGCGAAGCAGGCTACGGATTATCAGAAATTGTGCTGTTCAGTAATCGGTTTTGACTTTTTTTTTATTGCATTATGAATTTCTTTTGTAATATCTTTATGACTCTTTTTATTATGACTCTTTTTGACTCCTTTTTAACATCTATACGTTTAATGTTTTTTCTATAATCTCCTTGAAAGTTGATCTATGTTGACGATCTGGCTCTTTTCGCTTTTCTGGGGCGTGAAGGTTTTAAAAAGGATTCTAAATCAAGACTTAATTACACTCTTAGAGTAGCTCAAGATTGAGAAGCTAAAGCTCAGTGACGCTAAGAAGTTGAGGGCAGACTTTTATTTAAAAAACCGAGGGGTTATACGTGAGCTAAAAATTTTATAACAACAATTTTATTATTCTTTTCAGTTTCGACTTACCTTTGTTTAATAGTGGATAAATTATTACTTTTAATCACCAACTTGTGGCAATACGCAAAAATTTTTCTTTTGGTGTCACACTGCTGAGGCAACTTGCGGACTCAGGATAGGATGTTGATGCCAAAACAATGCGCACAGCTGTCCTATCCCTTATTTACTCTCGAAACAAGTACTTCACTCCCTTCTGTTGTCGTAGCGCATATACTCACCTCATAGACAGTATCTTAAATGACGGCTTGAATATGATCATTGGATTCTTGTGTTCCACTCAAAAAAAGTTTTTCAAATTCTTTTAAGCATTCAGCAAGTCGATCTTTGTCCATAAGGAGCGACAATAATCTTGGATAACGATGAGACTTTTATTGTAATGATGATCTGCACAATCTATTAAAAAATTTTTTAAAAGTCTTTCAAAAGAACTAAAATCTACCTTCCGCTACATCTACGCGTCGTGCCTGCTGCAAGAAAACCTTTATTAACTGAATAATCATTTTACCTTGGCAGTAAACGAGTTGTTAATGGAACATAGAGTGCTGCAAAAATACAACCAGACTCTGTTTTTACATTTCCAGGGCGAGTACCAGACCCATTTCAGTGAGATTACCCTAAGTTGCTCTGGTCAAGCTCCTTTGAGCATTTTCTTGTTTGATTTTAAAAAGATTATTTAACTGATTGGTAGTTTCGATTAGTGGCGTTTGCGAGATGCTATTTTACCAAATTGATCCAGTAGATATTTTAAGAAAAGATGGCTCCAGCGCCAAAACAGGTTAAAAACTACTGCTTTAAAAAAATCCATCTTTTTTTGTCAGGAAAATACGGAAAAATTTCAAAAAAAATTGCCACAAGTTTTGAATGATAGATTTATTGAAAATTTAAAAAAAATTTAAAAGATTGAATTAATTACAAGGTCATTTAAAAGAACCGAATTGCACAGAGCGAAATTGACCCAAGTTATATATCGTAAGATTAAGTTAAGTTTGTGAATCCAACAAAATTTTAAGTTTTACTAGATATATACCATGCTTGATATTTTTCAGCTCTCACAGAATGGACAGCGTGGTCTTCTTGCAGTGCCACTTGTGGGGTAGGAACTAGAACTCGTACCCGTTCATGTACAGGCGGAACCAACAGCTGCGATGGAAACAAAATGGAATCTCAGGTTAAATCAGCTAATTTTCTACTTACATAAAATATTTAATTAAATAAATAATTCATTTCGTAAACAGGTGTTAAATTTTGTTTGAAGATAAAGAAAATAATCATTCCTTTTAAAAAGAGTATAGATTACTAAAACGAATAAGCAATCAATTAACTTCTAATACAGCTTTTATTTGAATTGATTTATCGTTTTTTGTTTGCTGTTTTATTGCCTCTTTTACGTTTTACTTTTCCGAAAACGAATTTATTTCATAAATCGATTAATTGTTAAAAGTTTTTTTAAAACAAGTTTAATAAACTAGATAGCGTTAAAATTAAATTAAATTAGGAACCCATTTAGGTTCTAATAATATTAAGTATTTTTTCGAGAGTCCAAATTGTAAAGGTCGGTTTGCTTTTTTTATCTTTTGGTTTATTTATTTTTGTCCAGTTTTTATTCGGTTGTCAATGCGTAATGTATTCAAAAATATTTATCAAACTTTATATTGTAGCAAGTAAAAAACATACGATCACAGAAATGCTTATTAATTTCGAACAAAAATGTATTCAAAAATATTTATCAAACTTTATATTGTAGCAAGTAAAAAACATACGATCACAGAAATGCTTATTAATTTCGAACAAAAAATGACAAACCACTTTGTTAGGTAGGCTTATATAGAAAGTCAATATAATATTTATTGCAGTCTTTACATTGTTCACATAGAATTGCGACACCGATCCTTGTGGAACATGGACAGCATGGACTTCG
The DNA here is from genome assembly GCA_963680785.1 of Diplosoma virens. NCBI lineage: Eukaryota > Metazoa > Chordata > Ascidiacea > Aplousobranchia > Didemnidae > Diplosoma > Diplosoma virens. The sequence goes on along the minus strand of OY796881.1, from coordinate 2,835,413 downwards.
TGGTCCAATTGTCCAGTAACATGTGGAGGAGGATCACAAAACTCCAACCGACAATGTACTGGAGGCCAAGCTGGTCAAGGGGGATGTCCCGGAACCACAAAAAGATCAAGAAATTGTCAAACTCAAAGCTGTGCAGGTAAAAGTTTAGCTGATTATCTTTAATTATACTGTATTATTTTTTCTGAAAATAAATAAACTGGTAAAAATTTTTAGACTGTTCAATAAATATAAAAACTTAACAAATTAATTCATAAATCAGCAAACTTTGTTTTCTTGTATTTTTTTAAAATAATACTGCCGTAAAGACACTAAACAAAAACCAAGACATTGAATTGTGACTTGTGTTTTGATTGCTTTGTGCTACAAAATCAAATTTTAAGATCTCATGTTTCTAAAACGCATAATCTGAGAAATACCACAAAGCCCTTAATAACTTTGCAACCAGTAGCAAACTATCTTTCTGAAGCTTTTTGTCATTTTTTTTCTTGGTATTGTTGAAAACATTTTTTATTAAACCTTTTAGGAATTTTGTTTTAAAAAGGAAAAAGCACATTTAAAAATAAAATAAATACTCAACAACTTATATTAAATAGCTGGTATACATTATCAAAAAGGGAACGCTAAAAATAAATTAATCATTAATATATGACATTAAAACTTGGTTAAAAGACCCGAAATGAAGTTAATTTACGAGAAATGTCTGTTACTTTGCAACTTTGTTTTATTTAAGTTCATATTACCAGCTTATGCTTTTATTTGTTTGAAGATATGATAAACAAGTTATTAATATAGTTATGTCAAAAATCTTCTATCAGAAATCTATTACCCTTTTTCCAGTAACGAATAACGAATAACAAATATGTATTTTTTGCCAAACACACAAATATAAATTTTATAATACACACACACGGTAATGTTAAAAAAAATTGAAATATGTGTGAAGGCAGCGGGCACTAAAGAACAAACGTTATCAAGTTAAGTGTCCCCACATCCAATAAAGTCAAAAAACAAAACTTACATATATATTAATTAAGTATTTAATACGGTTTACCCATACTTCATCACGCAATATTTCATCACGCGACTGTTAATTACGGACATTTAACCACTAAACATTTTAGTGTATTGCGTGGTATTGCGTATTTATCGCATAAATAAACAATTACCGTAACCCTAATCCTAACCCTTACCATAACCCTAAATAAACGATTACATTATGACCAGTGGTGGATATTCAAATTCAGGGGCCCAAGGCAAGGATTTCCAAAAATTGATGTTCTCTAAAAAAGAAAAAGAGCTTTGATCTTGTCTTTCACTTTTTTCTCTCAAAATCACGGTGTTCTCTAAAAAAAAAAAAAAAGTCTTTATCTCGAATCGATCTTGTATTTCTCACTTTTCGTCCCGACTTTATAATAATCTCTAAAAAACATCTGCAGCGAAATGAAAGTGTATGTGCTATTTTCGAGGGAGGGGCCCCAAAACAAGTGGGCCTAAGCAACTGCCTCATTCGCCTCACCCAATATCCACCACTGATTATGACTTTTTTTCAGGCCTTTTTACCCGCTAATTGCGATACTTAACTTAACCACATTTGAGAACATGATGAAGTGTCTCTGTGATTAAATTTTAAATAATTATATGTTTAGTGATTAAATGTCCGTGATTAACAATTGCATGATAAAATATTGCGTGATAAAATGTCTGTATACCATTTATTACATATACAGTACTGATACAAATCTTTTGATGTAAAACCAATGCAATAAAAAAGAAACAAATTATTGAAAAATAACGGCAGAAAAAAAGAACAACTCGGTAAAAGGCGACAATGAAAAAAGTAAAATTTAATACTCATCTATTAGGTGTTGTTTATACGTTTTTTTGAAAGAAACCCAATGCCTGTCTTTTATTGTGTCGTCAATCGAATACCAAAATTTTGACTTCACGGAAGGTGAGGAGCTGCTGTCCAATTGTTTTAGATACACGTGGAAGAAAATAAGTTGATTTTTCTGTTTGTCTAGTGTTGTAAAAGTGTATTTCTTTTATTTTTTTGAATAGCTGAGCAAAAAAACAGGTAATTTGTCAGAGTATAGCTGATGCATAAATTTTTCTAATTCAAGATGATATATATCTGAGATTTTCAAAATATTTAATTGCTTGTACATCGTATTGATTGGTGTGTAGATAGAGCTGGATGTTGCAATTCTAACAATGCGATTTAGACAAACTTCTATTTTTTTTGTTAGCAGTTTTGTAGCAGTATCCCAAGTTAATATGCCATATTGAATTTGTGAATAAACTAAGTTATAATAGAGCAGGCAAAGAGTTTTTCTCGGAATATAATTGTGCAATCTACAGAACAGACCACAGCATCTGGCAAGTTAACTAGATAAATTGTCAATGTGGTTTGCCCAACACAACTTGTCATCAAAAATTACATCTAAATACGTACTTAATGGAATTTTCTTTTTGCAAGCGGTTTTGTTCATAACTATAGTAAACTCATCTTTATAGGTTTTGTGTGTTTGGTTATTGTAAATGATGTAATTAGTTTTATAATAATTTAGAGACAATTTATTCATTCAAAGCCAAAAATCAACTTTTTTTAATTCATTATTAGCTTTATATTTTAAGTCCCTATCCAATAGCATTAGAGCAGTATCATCTGCATAAAGTGTGGTATCAAATTCGGAGACAAGAGGTAAGTCATCGATATAAAGCGAAAACAATAGAGGTCCAAGACAAGATCCCTGAGAAATCCGCGTTGCTATTTTTAATTTATTCAAGTAATGACCTTGGACGTTTGTGTATTGATAACGATTGCTCAGATAACTTTCTATAAGATGAAGAGCTGTGCCTCGAATACCAAAATAGTGATACAATTTCCGTAACAGAATCGTATGATTAACCGTATTAAACACTTTTGATAGGTCTAAAAATATGCAGCAAGTATATAGACCATTATCAATGCTTTTGATTAGTTTATCATGTATTGTGCTTAAAGCAAATTAAATTGAGGAGTTAGATCAAAAGCCAAATTGATTTTTGCTGAGAAGTTGATTTTTATCAAGATACGAAAACAGTCTGGAAAATAACATTTTTTCAAAAATTTTGTCAAATTGAGATAATAACGTAATGGGTCTATAATTAGTAGGCATATTTTGATCACCTTTTTTATAAATGGGGATAACTTCAGCTATTTTTAAGAAGTTCAGAAATACACCTGTTTCTATACATAAGTTAAATAAGTTACTTATTATCGGAGAAATAATCAACTTGCCATCTTTAATAAATTTAGTTTCAACATCAGTGTACCTTTGAGCTTTCTTATTTAATAGTCAATCAATTATTGAACATACTTCGGCGTTTGTGGATGGAAATAAGAATATTGAGTTGAAATTACCACTATTGGGTTCGGTCATTTTTATATGTGAAGGAGGTGCAGGAATATATTGTGCCATTTTGTACCCAACACTTGCAAAGTGCTTGTTTAAAACACAGGCAATTTCTTCAGGTTACGTTGTTACATTACCTTTATCATTTAAAAGATTCGTTGAAAAAATACGTTTCGAATTTTTCAGTTTGCTTATTTAATTGATTATTTGATATAATTTTTCAGAGTTATGCTTTTCTTCAGTAACAATTTCATTATAGTAGTTTCGTTTTGCACCTTCAAATTGCTCTGTTTAGAACATTGCGATATTTTTTTTTTGTGGTACAGAATTTTAATATCGCTTTAAACAAAGTCGATTTTTTCGGAGCCATAAGCTTTTCGTGACGCTCTCATCAGTGGCAATCGCGTCAAAATGGGACGAACCAGAGAAAATCAAGGTATTTATAGTCTCAACAGTTGGGAGAAAGGTGCTGCAGTCTCGGAAAGGAGAAAGGCACATTTGCACAGTGTGGTGCAATACAGGATGTTCTCGGAAAGGAGAAACGCACTATGTGCAAGTACCCAGGAGAAACACTGTTACTCGCAACTTAGGTTATTTGAAAAGTTTCAATGTGTAAACAAATTCCTTTTGCTTACATAAAACCGGATGTTTGGTTTTGATAAAAGTTGCCTCGAGTTGCGTGCCACAGCAAGAATTTTAAAACGTTTGTCGTTATAATTAGCAGCACATTGCTCGTTGTCAAGCAAGTGTTGTCCTATGGCAGAGTCACAATTCGGATTGTTATGTTTTAGCTTACAGGATCTGCCAGGTTGAGATCGTGTAGGGCGCTTCGCTCGCAGTTGTAGCCATTTAGGAACATGCTGCTTGATTGTATCTTGTAGTCGCTGTGATGTTCGTCCTACGTACCTACTGTCACAGTGGCACGAATATTCATAAACAACGGAGCTTTTCAGCGTGGTAGGTAAAACATCTTTGCGGGCTACAGGCAACATGCGTTTGGATGTAAATACAACTCTGGTGGTAACGGAGCCATAGCAGCTTTCAACAGCCGTTTTGACGTTTTTATCAAGACCAATGGAAGCTTTCCCTATCCAAGGAACTCTCAAATATACGGGACACTTCTCAGGACCAAATCGTTTGGGCATAGAAAACTGAGCAATTTTCTTGGAAATGTTGCAGTCAATAATAGATTCAGGATAACCATTGTCCAATAGAATGTTCTTGATATGCTTAATTTCTTCGTTTAGTTTAGATTTCGTGCATATCATTAGTGCCCGGTGTACCAAAGTTGATATAAGATTTGTTTTTTGGTTAGTGGGACTGAAAGATTCCCAACGTAAGTACTGTCCAGTAAAGGTAGGTTTTCTATACACACTTGTTTCAAAACCGGTAGCTGTTCGTTGCACGTTAACGTCGAGAAACGGTAAACAATTATTTTTCTCTTTCTCAAAGGTAAATTTGAGAGAAGGATGGAGACAGTTTAGTTGTTTGAAAAAGTTATCCGACTCTTCTTCATTGCGAAACATAGCAAATGTATCGTCAACGTACCTAAAATATGTGGAAGGTTTTGATTTTTGAGAAAAGAGTTTTTCTTCATAAAACTCAACAAAGATGTTAGCTAAGGCTGGGCCTAGTGGTGAACCCATTGCAACCCCATCAATTTGCTTGTACATGATGTCGTTAAAGCTAAACTCTACTCCAGATGTGGCACTTTTCATCAGTTCAATGAAGACAGCCTTCGAAATAAGTGGTTGTGCATCCGAATCATCGCAATATAAGGCATCTGCACAGATATTAATGGTCTCTTCAAGTGGGACGTTTGTAAAGAGGCTTGAGATGTCGAAGGAGCACATGAAAAGATTAACTGCAGAATGTGTGAGTTAGTTTATCAATGTTTTTTTGAAAACATCTGGTATTAAAGTGCATTAATAAGAGGTCATTATAATTATTTGAAGAGTGATTATTAATAGATGCTATATCATAATAGTTGCAATCCATAAATAATAATTTATTAAAACCATCATTTTCTAATTCTGCTATATCATTGTCGTTCTCGAACTCAATACCGTAATCCACGGCGCCTGTCGCAGAAATCACATGACCATTTTGTTTACTACATCTGCATTGCGTTGTGTGCTTTAGGCAAGCTCTGCAAATTGTGCAATAGTTTGCAAGGTTGATTGCATCAGTTTGGAATTCTTTTGCATCAAAACAAAATTTACATACAGGTAATTTTGAGCATGCATGCGTTGAAGAAGCAATTATAGTTTAAAAAAACGGTAAGAAATTTATATTCAACAGAATAAACAACAAACATACACGTATTAATCAGAAACAAACAAACCATTATTATTGCTACCACAAGGACTGTTTAAAGTATCGCAGTTAAACAAGAGCGGTTTATAGTTTAGCTTTTCAAAGTCAATGTCAACATTGTATTTAAAAAGATCATCAGGGCAACTCACGTTTAACCACGAACCAGTTCCTTCATCTTTTTCATGTTCTTGAATCAAACCAGCTTTTTTGGCGGACTTCTTCATTCTAATATTTCCATTGATTGTGCGACATAAAACGAAATTATTATTATTTTCTTTTTTTACGTGTTGTAATAACTTGAATCGTAAGGAGGTCAGATCTTCAGAGATAAATACGTTTTGAAATTCAGCACTGTTTTTAACTTTGGATTTAGCAAATAGGATCTCATTTCTTTTTTTAAAAGAAACAAATCGAGCAAATACTGGTCTAGGCTTTCTTTTTATGTTTTTTGTTTTTTTGCCTAATCGATGAGCACGCTGATTATCCATACCTTGTAGATCAATTTGAAGAAATTTTGCAATTCGTAATACTACATCTTCACCATCATCATTGTTATTGTTAGTTTTCTAAACGCCATAAATTCTTTAATTTTCTCTTCGACCGTATTGTTCTAACGCATCTAATTTAAATAAAGTTAAATTAGTTACTCTTTTTAAACGCGCATTTTCAATTTCAAGATTTTTAACTTTTAAATTACTAACTTTCAAATCCTGTTTTAAGGTTTTCACTTCTTGTACTAAAGTTTTAATCAAGTCGTTAATTTCATGCAGTTGTTTTCTGTCTTCTTCATTAAAAGCACTGTCGACATTTTTTTCACTGCAAGATTTTACATTTTTGCTATTTTGCTTGTTCCGCGTCATTTTTAGAGAAAATAAAAAAAAAACACATCCTCTCTACACGCTTATTAATAAAAGTTACATTGAAAATTTTATTTAACTGAACAAATTGCGATGCATGAATTTATTAATAAAATTGGTCAAATTTCAATTTAATATAGAAAATAAAAGTTAAAAAATTTTAAAATCAACTGTATCATTACGAAAAATCGATTTCGACCTATAGAGGTCAACATCAGTTTCTGTAAAAAATGAAATTAAATTATATTTGACAAAAATTTTTTTTGAAAATCTTAAAAACTTTACTCATATTCGGGTCTTGACTCAAAAGACACAAAGTGAAGCTTTCAATAAAAGTAAGAGGCAAACGACACAGCAGCTGACATAATGGTTATGGATCACGTAACAAAGAAGAAAAAGAACACAGTATAAAACTTGTAGTGAAATTAAAAATCGCAAACTCCCGCTAAGATTCAAAGTGTTGACTGAAAAGATTAACAAAGCTGTTGTAGTTTAACTGTGTATAGTTTGAACGACAGTGAAGAATAAACTGGTTTAAAAACTCAGTCGCAATTATAAGACAGAAAAATTCTATTAATATTAATTTTAGCATTCAAATTATTAATACATTTATTTTCACACCAATCCAATAATGTTTTATCCCGTTGTTCTACAAATATGACCATGTAGCATTCAGTGATATTAGGTTTAGCATTAAAAGCGTCGAAATGAAATTTATAAAAATGTTTAAGGAGGGGAGCTCGGTCATTGTTATCCTGAACGTTAAATTTGTTCCAGAATGAGCGGTGGTTTATTCCATCGAGTAGAAAATTTATTTTTTGTTGTCACTACGTATTGCATTTTACAAAATTTACATTCTGCCACTTAAATACCATAATTTTTGCAAGTAAAATGCTGTTTTAAATTAAACGTTTTGCTATTTGAGTTTGAAATAATAGAACCAACTGCTTTAACCATAGTTTTAAAGTTGCCATATAAAGCACATTTTCCACATGGATATGAATATGTACATAGGTTCAAACCATGTGGAAAATGTTAATTTTATTACTCCGCAGGACCCGAATAGTATGAGTAGAGTTTTTAAAATTTTCACAAAAAAAAATTTTTTTGTCAAATATAATTTAATTTAATTTTTTGGCAGAAACTGATGATGACCCTTATAGATCCAAATCAATTTTTCGGAATGCTATAGCTGATTTTATTAAATTTTGACTTTTATTTTTTATATTAAATTGAAATTTGATCAATTTTATTAATAAATTCATGCATCGTAATATAATTATACAATAAAAAATTTAACTGCAATCAGCTTTACAAAAAATAAAACCTAAAAAGTGATTTGGTTTACTTAAAAAGATTGCAACGTAAGAGGTCGCTTTATTGGTGTTGAGCTAAAAGGGTGTATACACTATATATAACTAAATTTCAGACCACAAAATTTTTTAATTTAACATTAATTTTATTTTATTTGCCCCAACTGACTATTTCGCTTGGCTGGGCTCATCGGAGGGGCGGTTAGAAATCTGAAAAAACAAAACAAATGAATATAAATACAGTTCAAACAAAGCGCTTGAATGCCGGCAAAAAAACGTAAAACAACAACAAGAGAAAATCTACGGTTGTAATATTGATCGATAAATAAATTTTATTGTTAAAGAAAGAGTTTTTTACGTAGTTTTCTCTATTGTTTAAAAATAATGGGTAAATTTGAAAAGTCTACATTTAAAATGCGTTAAAATTTTGATTACCGGTAAATAGACTGCCACTGGAAACTACGGCAAAAGGTACACAAAAGATGTGATCAAAAATGACAATCAATAGAGTACGAATTAATTTAAAACAGCAAAAATTTTTTTACAGGGTATAATTTAAGAATTTTGTTAGTGCAATAAGTATGTAGTGTAGAGTTGAGCTATTTTATTCGCTGATCAAGAAAGTGGGTAGAAGTGAGATATAGAATTAAGGCAAATCGAGTGTGTAGATATATTTATTAACTGCCAGAGTAATTAAAACTTCGTAATTTAAATTTACTTCGATGTCGACATTTTGAAACCAATTCCAAGCGTTTATTCAGTAATTTATTTGGGTCAGCTTGTAATATTTGTAATTTTTCTGATAAGCATAAGTTGCATGTTTTTGAATCACTCTGATATGGAGTTGCGTGGTGTATAATTTACCATCTTAATTTTGGCGATTGTCCTAATTGTTTTAATTTCCAAACGGCTTTTGATAGTTCAGTGGAGTTAATTTTTGTATTGTTTTTGAATGATTGATTATGGTTATTATATCGGAGTTTAAATGATGTTTCGCAGCTCTTGTAATAAAGTTTGTCCGTTTAAAACAGTTTTTAGAGAGGCTGTGTATACTATTAAATTTTTGCAGCATTTTTTGTTGAGTGAGCAATTTATGGCTGATCTACAGTTGCATTGTTTGGCGTCCTACTTTGTTATCTGGGTTGTTTAAGCTTGAAGTGTTTTGCTTGTTTATAATAGATTTCACGTTTGGCATGCAACTGTAGCTTAATTTTATGTTGTTTTTGTCAAAAATTTTGTGATATTTGTTGCTGGATGAAAAATCTTATAGAAGAGGGTAAAAAATTCTTTACCAATGTTGGTGCTGACTTCTTCACTTAAAGGTGGTTAAACCAAATAATCTTTCTTGTTCTGTTTCTTGATCTGTTTTTTTAATTTTAGTTGAATTGATGTGTTTTTTAGTTCT